>JAMJFZ010002981.1:11705000-12325000 GCA_026225945.1 Cricetomys ansorgei
CATGGCTGGTATAATAGGACAAGCTATAATTTGAAGGCTGAAATACCAGACTGTCTGATGCTTTAACTGTGAAAGACACAGCCATTTTCAAAGAGATTGTGACGAAGCTGCTTCTAAAGGAAATGGTTTCTTTAAATATCAGTCAGAAAAAAGGAATAAGTTTCCGGGAGTGTGCAGATGGTGTGGAAAGAATTGACACAGCAAATGAGTGTAGATCCAAGAGAAATATATAGAGGGATTCTTGCAACTGGGAAAGGTCACAGGGGGCCAAGCTCGGTCCCTAGGAGAAAAAACAAGCTGCCTGTGTCCTGTCAGCACTAGGGTAGCATGCAAATAGAAAATCTCAAACTTGATGTTGGAGATCTGATGCATGCTACTGAAGGCAATGTTTCACTAGATCTGGCTATAGACAAACAGCTTACCCTACTCTCAAATGTCCAATGCTATAAAGGTGTCACTGGAGTTTATGGTCCTCTCCCCCCAGGGACAGTAAGAATGATCCTAGGTGGAAGCAATTTGACATTAAAGGGATTCATTGTGCATCCTGGAATTATAGATGGAGATTTTAAAGGTGAAATTAAAATCATGGCCTACGTAACAAGAAACCTACAGTTTAACAAAGGGGATAGGATTGCACAACTGTTACTGTTTTCCTATATCAAAAGAAAAGCCACCCCTGTAGAGAGAGCAGGCAGGTTTGGAAACATTGGGAAATGAGAGTTCTGGCAGGCAGTTATTAATGATAAAAGGCCAAAATAAAAAACGCAAATAAATGGCATTGAAATAGAAGTTCTGGTGGATACAGATGCAGATGTAATAATACTCTCCTAAGAGTCATGAAACTCAAATTGGCCCCTTCAGGAAGTGTCCACACAATTTATAGGGATTGGGGAATTATCCTACATAAAGCAAAGTGTGAAATGGATTACATCTCTGGGATCTGAGGGCCAAAAAGTAAAGTTAGAGCCTTATGTGGTTGACATAGCTATAAATTTATGAGGAAGAGACTTATTGCAACAATGGGAAACTCAGATTAATATCCCTTCTATCCCAGAAATGGTACATAAAATATGATCTCAAAGGGTTGAGACCTTAATAAGGGGGTACATAGGCTGTACACATTGTTCAAAAGCCAGACACAACAGGTATTGAGTTTCCAAATTTATAAAGGGGGCCACTGCTGAAAATGTACCAACTTCCCTACTCTTAAAATGGTTAACTAACAAGCTTGTTTTGGTAGAGCAGTAGCTCTTAACAAAAGAAAAATTTCAGCATATAGAAGAGCCTACCAGCCCATGGAACTCACCTGTATTTGTTATAAAGAAAAAAATCCTGAAAATGGAGAATGTTAACTGATTTGATGGCTGTGAACAAGGTGATTCAGCTCATGGGTCTGCTACAGCCTGGAATTCCTTTATCTTCATTATTACCTAAGGCATGGCACAGGTAATAAATACTAATAAATCTGATTTATTTATTATTTAAAGGACTTTTTTTCTTATCCCCTTGAAAGAGCAGGATAAGGAAAAAGTTGCTTTCACAGTACCCACCTGTAACAATGCTCAACCTGTCAAAAGATGTCATGGAAAGTCATTCCCCAGGGATATCCTGCAGGCAACATGTTGGCTGGGTGCCTGCATGAAGCCTGGGCATCTGTGGGATTCCCTGGTGTCCATGGGAGGTCCTAGTGGCTGTGGGATGTCTGGGTGCTTGCTGGATATCCAGGTCCCTGTGAAATTTTCAGGTGCCTGTGAGAAGACCTGGCCCTGGTCCCTGTGGGATGTTGGGGGCCTGCGGGATGCCTGGGCCTTGCAGGATACCAGGGAATCTGCTCCGTGTCTGGGTTTGGGAAGTGAGGCCCAACTTCGGGTTGAACTTGTCATGCTTTGTCTCGATTTAGTATGGGCCAGGTGAATGTCCACTATCACAGCAGCCTTCTTCCTCCAAAGACCATGGTGATGCCCATGATCCATGCTCCTGCCACGTAAGCTCGACTTTCTTTTCTTTTCATTTCTTTTCTTTCTTTTTTCCTTTGAGGGTACAGGACTGGGAGAGTGGAAAAAGGAGAATTGGGAAGAGGGTATTATCAAGATACATTGTATAAAAATCAAATTATTGATAAAAGTGTTATAAAAAAGACGTCAATGTAATAGTGTCCCTGTTCTGTCAGTTGTCTTTACTTCATATTCTTACGAAAGCCATTTTACAGTTAAAAGCTTATTTTACGTGTATGGGTATTCTGCCTGCATGTGGCATGTATGTCTGTGTGCCATGTGCTTGCTTGCTGCCCCGGAGGCCAGAAGAGGGCATTGGATTTCCTGGAACACCATGTGGATGGATGACTGATCAAACTTGTGTCGTCTAGAGGAGCAGACGGTGCTCTTAACCCTTGGCTACCTCTCCAGCCCATTTTGCAATTTTCTGAGGTAAAAATCCGGTCCATAATAATTAGATGGCTTTATAAAACACACGGGTTTATGCTGTAGATCTGCAGCAATGGCAAGGATTTGTGTCGGTTAAGACGTGACTGTATCAAGGAACTGCTTTGCTTTTCACTGAGGGGTATTATTTCAGGCGAGGGCGTGGAAGCTAGTAAGTACTGCCACATAGTTTGTGCTGTACAGCTTCCAGAGAGGGCTTGGAAGCTAGTGAGTACCGTGTGTGTTTGTGCTGTACAGCTTCCAGAAATTCTTACCTGATGACTCTATGCACTGTTCTTTCCACAGAGAGCTGATATTTGAAGAAGTGTTTTCATAATCCAAAAAAGAAGATGATGCATCCATTTCAAGCATCACTCTTGTTCTTAAATGTATGTGTTTTCATTTGTGGAGAAACTGTACAAGGTAGCTGTGCTCATCATTCAACGGTAAGAATTTTAGCAATATTATTTTGCCATTTTAGTTTTCAAGATGTACTAGAAGCGTACGTAAGTTATATAACAAATATGATTTATGGAACAACTGAAATATTTGTTTTAAAAAGTTGAGACTTCTTAAATGTTATAATTTTTCAAGATAAGAAACTGTAAATTTAGAATAGACTTTTAAAGAAAATTCTCAAACAATTGTTTAAAGATAAGTCTGTAAACTGACATTTTAAAGAAATCCCTGTAGGTCGTTAATTAGGAGGTAGGAACATCTTATCTAAAACAATATCAGAGTGACAGCTAGTATGGGATATGCAATGTTATGAATAGCCAGGGATTTGAATGCCTGTATATTTAAGTGTTGGTTTAAATTTTTTAATGTTAAAAATGTATTTGTCATTATATCAGAACCAAATACCAAGATTCTGTTGTCAAAACAAACAAACAAACAAAAAAAAAAGACAGCTGCACAGACACTAATGATTTAATTCTCTGACACACTCACTAAAATTTAAGAGCCTTACTAAAAAAAAGTTATCTGTAACACATTTAAAAAACATCAAGTATGTTCATTATTATAGAGGGGTAGAGAAAGAGAAGGAAATTTAAAATAGTCTGTGTAACAAAGCATAAGTTCTTTACAAGGACTAATATAATATATTATAATTATAATATATTTAATATAGTTAGTTCTATACCAGTCTTTCAGTGTCCAGAAAATGGGACAAACTCATTACAACTTCCAATAGGGCTGTTAAATAGGCACAACTTTAATCAAACAATGTCTTGCTATTAAGACTAATGACACACACGCAGATAGAGATACTTTTTAAAGTCATGTTACTGTTTTTTATAATACTTTTATTAATGATTTGAATTTCATAAGGTTATTGAGTTTTGCAAAGCAAGATTCCCTAATTTTTAATTTTACCAATGATAATATTAAAATCTAGGAGCACTTATCTTTTAAAATCTTTAACTATTTTATATAAAAGCAAATCATTTTATACATTTTTTTCTACAATTTTAAACAGTTGGTGGCAGAAAGCTCATTTGTCTAGAAGAATTGAAGATATATCTGAGGAATTTCCTTAGTCCCTTATCAAGAGATTGCTATGTCCTGTCACATGAGAGTTTGTACAAAATAAAGGTCAAATTCATGGAGTGATAGGAGTGGAAGAAAATCCTAAGCAACTTTGCTTAGAGTTTGAGAAGAGAAAATGATAATGCAAGTACTGAATTATCATATACTTACTGACAAAAACCATACTCTACCCTTAAGGTTTATTTGTGGGAATTTAAACTAACTAGTTCAGCATATATTTTAAATGACGATCTTTATAGTATATTCCAAGGGCCAATCTTTTTTTCTATAGTGATATTACTGTGTTTATACACAGTGTGTCTACAGCCTATTTTCATGCATTTTTTTCCTCATTTCTATTTCACAATTTGAAGGAATCTTTAGTAGGTAACAATGTGGAAGATAAAACTAATCCTAAAGATGATAATCAAAGTAATGATACTGTACAAAGAGGATGTAAAGAGTCACAGGATGCTAAGACCAAAATAACTCGAGAAGAAAAACATCTTATGTGCAGTAAGTATTAAAAATTGCTACAGTTATAATGAGATCAAGCTTTGACACTGAAAAATATGCTTTAGTTTTATATGGGTTATTTTATATACACCGTATCATCCAAGATCAGATGCTTTATGTGTCAAACACATAATAAGTATGTGCTTAATAGATACTTGGTAAGTCAATGAAATCTTTCTTCCAGAGAATCCAGTGGTACCTATTGACTGTAGAAAGAAGGAAAACCAGAGGGTTCCAATAATAGGAATATATTAATTTACTCAGGCTGGTTTATTCCCTGCATCTGAGCCCTGGGAAGCTCATCTTAGGTCCCTCCACCCCTGAGGGTGTTTCTAAAAACAAACATATTATTACTGAAAACTACAATAACTAAGGCAATAAATACAACACAAATCAATCATCTAATGTAGGAAAGGATCACAGAGTCACAGTGCAGTAATTCTTATCTTTTATTATGTACACAGAGTTCAGTGAAGAAGGACAACTAGGGTGGGTGGAGCTGATAATCTGATCCAATTCCTATGGTACATTTGCAGTTGTGGAGTAAAACGAGCTGACATAACTGTGCTTAATTTTTGGGTAACATTACTGTCTCAAGCTCCAACCCATGTATTCACTTTGGTTTCATTAAGACAGATGTGGAAATCCAGGGAAACACTAAGAAAAAGCAGAAGACTGCAAATACAAATCAAACTGAAGCTGGATGAAGTAGACTCAAAACTGTTAGAAATTATTGTCAATCTACTGCTAGGGTGAAATAAACTTAGAAATGAATACTATTTTAAAAGGTATTCATGAAATAATGTGTGAGACCTTTTGCTAGAGAAGACATCATTGTCATCATATGCAAAACTTTCTTGGTCTGGGAAGCAGAGGTAGTTGATATTTATTTCCTGATTATGATAGTTATATTTTAGATGAGAGTTTAAAATATTTTATTTTATTCTATGTGTATGAATTTTTGTCTGCATGTGTGTATGTATGCACACCACATGTATGCAGTGCCAGAGGAGGCCAGAAGCTGTTGGATCTCTGAATCTGGAGTCCTAGGAGGTTACGAGCCACTGTGTTGGAACCAGATCTGAGTTCTCTGCAAAAGGAGCCAGTGCTTTAAACTACTGAGTCATCTCTTCATCCCTGAGGACTTTTCTTTTCTGTTAAAAATATTAGAGTCTGTGGCACATGATGGCAACATGACCTCAAATGCCTTAAGGGAAAGTATTTGTAGTATTTGTGCAGCTTTTTTAAAAATAAAGAACATTGACTATTTTTTTATGAAATCAAATGTTTTTAAAAGGGAAATGTGTTGTACAAGTTCAGCCAGAAACTAACTAATCCAAATCTTATGTTTTTTTACATTTATTTATTTATTTTTAGTAAGTAAGTAAGTAAGTGTGTGTGTGTGTGTGTGTGTGTGTGTGTCTCAGGAATTGAACTCAGGTTTTTAAGTTTAGTGGCAGGTGCCTTACCCACTGAGCTATCTTGCTGGCCCCCAAAGCTTTGGTTAAGATTTATTATGTGTGTGTATGTTAGCAACTTACTTATATAAAATGTACTATTTATAAAAAAATAGAACAAAGATGTATTTTAAAAATTAACTGGTAAGCAAGTAAACTACAACTTCATTTTGCTTTCTCATATAATAATAATTAATGGTTAGGCAGGTTGACACAGGCCACATGTATGTAATTCCAACAACTGAGAATTTAAGAAATGGAGGCAGGAGGGTCAAGAGTCCAAAACCAGCCTGGGATGCATGAGATCCTGTTCCCCACTTCTGAAAAAACTAAACCCTATACCTTTGCCTTTGAACTTGTTGTTTCTTTATTAAATGGATCATTTTTTGGAAATCTATATTTCATTAGCATAATTTCATTAAGAATGTTGAAGTAATTGTTTTCTGGCTAATCCATTTTAAACAAATATATACTAATTAAAATATATAGTTATGAGTTCAGATAAATTCAGACACTATTCTTTGTTTATCCCAAACCATGTGAAGTACGTTATTTTCACTGTAATTTTTTTATACAACAATGTAATATTTAACAGTCATTTTTATCTGATTAAGGAAACCTGCAAAGTTCTATTTTTTCTTATACAAGAAGTACCAAAAAACTACTAAGAAATATAATGGAAGAGCAACAAGCATCTTTGGATTATTTATCTAGCCAGGTATGGAATTCTTTTGTCATTTCATTGCATGGCATGTGCACGTTGACAGTTGGCTGGAAGTACAATCATTTCATTCTATGCATTAATGTTCAGGTCCTAGGATATGAGAAGCAGTGTAACACAAAGCAGTAAAGCAGGGGTCTTTGTTTAAGGGGCGTGCAGCTTGGCAACAGGAAAACAAATATGGAAAAGTAGAAATAATCTGAATGCTGTCAGAATGACATGGGAAGCCTCTCAGAAGAGAGAGTCTGTGAGACAAGTAAATGCTTTAAATGTCCCAGGGTTGGGTAAGGAGGGGAAGACACTCCCTTTGGGGGTGCTTGTGAGTAGGTACAGAGGAGGGAGGGCTGCTGAGGTTGGGAATGTGTATGGAAATCTGACTAAAGGAACTGGGAACGAAATCTTGGTACACCACAGGCCACTGAAGTATTTGAGCAAGGAAACGGTGTCAGCCAGTTAACAGCTGGTGTGGAGGATGATTTGGGAAGAGCAAAGGGAGGCAGTAAGAAACCCAGCAACGCTTTAGTAAGAACAGACTCACAGGGGCAGACAACGCAGAAGCAACGGCAGACAGAACTAGCTCTTAGGATTATGCTACTGAGTGGAATGACTGCCATTTATGTGTTTATTGTGTTAAAACAGTAAGAATCAAATCGAGAAGAGAAAGCATCCTTCTGGGGTTTAGGGAGGCTTAGAGACAGAATTTATATAACTTAGCTGAGTATAACCTTGCCTTGTGTGTCTGTTTAGATTAATGAGCTCATGAATCGAGTTCTCCTTCTGACTACAAAAGTTTTCAGAAAAGAGCTGGATCTTTTTCCTCCAAGGCCTGTTCAGTCACATGGTAAGAGGACTGGTATTTCAGCTTCTTCACACTTCTGTTTTATTACTCAAAATTTTCTGGGCAGCTTGGTGCATTGAACACTTTTAGAACACACTGCTCACTGTTTCCTAGCAGTCTGGAGGACTAGTACCTGCCATTAAGCCAATTACAATGTACAATGTGTACTTTCCTAAGCTGAAGGACTTTCCCCACTGTTTGAAAGCCATTATCTGTAAAATAATATTCAGAATCTGTTGAACATCGAGTAACTTTAGGTGCTTTATTCTGAGCCTCCCCTGGCATTTTATTAATAATTACTTTTCACACAAAAGAAGAGGAGCTCCAGAGTTCCTCCCACCTGTGAAAAATGTTTTTTGACATGTTTCAAACTGGGATATAACATTTAAAAGAAAAAAGAAATTTAAGTCAGAAATAAATACAAAGCTAAGGTTCTTTTTTCTTTTCTACATTTTTGTGCTTCTAAGAAAACGCTCTGTAAATTTCATCCTTTTCTTTTTCTTTTTCTTTCTTTCTTTCTTTCTTTTTTTTTTCTGAGACAGGGTTTCCCTGTTGTAACTCTGGCTGTCCTGAAACTCACTCTGTAGAACAGGTTGGCCTCGAACTCACAGAGATCTGCCTGCGTCTGCCTCCCAAATGCTGGGATTAAAAGGTGTGCCACCACTACCCAGCCTCTGTAATGTATGTCTCCCAAGTGAGACTTTTAAAGATTTATTTTATTTTATATTTATTTATTTATGTGTGTGTGTGTATGTGTGTGTGTATGTGTGTGTGTGTGTGTGTGTGTGTGTGTATTTAACCACATGTGTGTAGGGGACCAGATAGTGTTGGATCCCCTGGAACTGAAGTTACAGACAGTTGTAAGCCACCATCTAGGTACTAGGAACATAACCTGAGAACTCTGCAAGAGTATTTGGGGCTCTTAACTATTAAGCCATCTGTCCATCTCCACAATATGAGACTTTTAAACACTAAATCACTAAAAGAGATGTTACTTGTGAGTGTTTACTGCAACCTAATTTCTCTAATTCCCGTTCTTTCATAGATTTTCTCCTTATTTTTAAGAAGTTAAAGCCATGGTATCAATAGAAGTTGTACAACAATTTCAGACAGCACTACCAATTATTTGCTGTTAAGTGTTTCTATTAGATACAATTGAACATGCACTAAATGACTAACTTTATTTTCCTAGGTTTGGATTGCACTGATATCAAAGATTCGATTGGCTCTGTCACCAAAACCCCTAGTGGTTTATATATAATCTTTCCAGAAGGATCTAGCTACCCATTTGAGGTAAAGTTTTCCTTTATTATATAGAATAAAGTAAACATTCATATAACTTAGTTTATATGAAAATTATAATTGTCTTAATGTTTATTTTGTCTTGAAAAATGTAAACAGATTAGTAAAACTAGCAGTTTCAAAAGTTTGGTTTCCTTTACATCTTATGCTCAGACCATGAGTTTCAGTTTCCTATCTGAGTTTCCATAGTTACACTATTTAAAGTAAATCCATTTGTTGCAAGGTTTTATATTATCCTCATGGGAGCAGAACTGTGCAGCATAAATTCTTGTTTTAATTAGTGTATGGTGACAATAATGATGCCTTGGGACTTACTAAAGTCCTTTAACTTTGCTTCCTACTTATGGGTATACTTTATTTTGATGATACCATGATTTTACAGCGTGAGGCTTTGTTTCAAAAATAAAAGAAATAATAGAAAGAAATCTTTTACTTGGTCATACAGAAGATTGATAAACTGATCCATGCTTAACTTCAATAATATGAATTATACTTTGTCTATCCTTAGTACTTGTCTGCTGATATTTCTAATAGAAACCCACTGCACATGATATTGTAGATAGAAAAGATACACACACACACACACACACACACACAATTTTTTCTGGGTAATTTCTCAGTGTACTGTATATTCACCAGATGTAGACATTAATTCTAGACAAAGACACTTTATTCTTTGACAGTTAAATCACTGGTCCTAGTTCTGGAGACCTGGAGCTTTTTGGCCTCCATGAAATCAAAAATGTTTAAGCCTTGAAGGCTTATTGCTGACTGAGCCACTCTGACTAGCTCATTCTGAACTCTTGATTCTTCTGGTTCAACTCAACTCACTCATTGTTCTGGCCCAAACTCTCCAACCCGCTGGCTCAAACTGATCTTCCCAGCCGGCTGATTGCTTCTGACTGAACTCTTCTGACTCTGGCAGGCTGTCTGATTGCCTCAGACTGAACTGCTCTGCTTGGCTTCAAACTGACTCTCTTGTGGTCTGATACTGGTTTCTTCTGCTGAGCTCCCTCTGTGTCGCTCTGTGTCTCCCTGAGCTCTCATTGCTCCATACTGCCTCAGTTAGCCTCTCTGCTTTACCCTCAGTCAGATCACTTCATTGTTTCTATGTTTTGTACCCCATTTGCCTGCCTCAGACTGCTCACCTCAAACTGCTTACTTGACTAATTGCTGTAACTCACTCTTGTGGTTGACTATTCTGAACTGAGAGCCCCCCGCATTTTTCTCATGAAAGTTGGATGTGTCCTCATGCTGACTCACTTGGCTAACTCTCCCTCTGATTAATCATTTTGCCTATCTTTCATTCTGATTCATCTCAGATGTCATGTCCAATCTGACACTGACTCCTGAGCTCTGCTTCCTGTGTCTACTTCTACACTGTTTCTTTCTTATGGACTAAAGGTGGGGACCACCCACTGCCTTTTGAAAACCGAGATTAAAGGTGTGTATCAACATTTTTCTACTCTAGAGCAACCATGCTGATGGATTAGAGGATTAAATATTCCTCTACACTCAGTGTATAAAAAATTACGATACATAGAATTTATTGATAGTTTATATTATATAACAATCTCTTTCTAAGTAGATACAATCAGTTTCTGTTCTTGGAGTTATTACCATAATTTCTCTTGAAATCTATTGACAAGATGTCAAAAACTTTGGAGTTAAGATGGAAATAATTTTAAAATTACCTAAGTCATTTTGCCTATACAGTCAAAACTGGATCTGAACAGCAGTAGAAGGGAAGACTTCTAATTTTTTGAGGAGTAAGTTGCATAATTAGCTCTTCTGTGGGAAAGTGCTGGTGCCTGAACATCCTCCACATTATTTTTTTTTCTTTTCTGTCTCTGTGTGGGAAGTTTCTGGTAGAGTGAATTACTTTGATTTCTTACCCTGTTAATTTTTTGGGACTCAGGCAGGTGCATTCACACAATTTCAGCAGAGGCACCTGTGAACACCTACGGAGTGGGCACAGATCATGCTTTTCTGTCTTGAAATGTCAATCTGAACACTAGTTTGTGGGAGAAAAAAGCAACCAGAGGCAGGCAGACAATCATATTTAACACTTAAAAAGCAGCATTATAATGGAAAGAACAAGGCCATTGTAAAATGATCCCTCTCTTCCTGAGTCAAGGAATAATATGATAACCCTAAAATACTATAAACAGTTATGTCTTTTAAAAAGTAACTCACACAGGGCTTCAGTTTGGTTCATTATCAGTTTGTCTAAGTAGTAGCATCTCTAGAGAGTTAAAAATATGAATGCATTCATGGTATTGAAAACTTTCTTGTGTTTATTTTTCTATAGGATTATGGATGAGTTCTATAGTGTATAATAAAAACAATGATGCATTATTTTGGTATTTTCTGGGCCCATTTTAGGTAATATGTGACATGGATTTCAGAGGAGGAGGATGGACAGTGATTCAGAAGAGGATTGATGGGACAATTGACTTCCAAAGACTGTGGTGTGATTATCTGGATGGATTTGGGGACCTCTTAGGTCAAATTTTATGTATTTCTTCTTTGCCTCCATTTCTTTCTTCCTTTCTGGTGTGTTATGCTTAAACTGTACCAGCATTGGTCAAAGCTTCAGTAAGAATGGTAAATTTATGTGAATGTAAAAATGTGATTTTAATTCTATTTTCTTATGTCAAATTATTTAAAGAAATATTTTCAGTTAAGACCTAGAAATCTGGGCTGGAGACATGGTGTAGCAATAAAAGCACTGGCTACTTCTCTAGAGGACCTGGGTTTAATTCCCATCACCCACGCGGCAGCTCACAATTGTCTGTGACTCCTGTTTCAGGGGATTCAAAACCCTCTTCTGGCTTTCAGGAGCACCAGGCACAATACAAGGTGCATAGACACACATGCATGCAAAACACCCATAAGCACACCTTTAAAAAGAGATCTAGAATTTTTTTTAGCAGTAAACTGAAATATGATTTGAGTGAAAATTCTTAGTTGGATATTTATTATCTGTATTCAATAGTTCTGGCATGTGCTTCCCGACTGTTTGTAGAAAGAAAAAAAAATGGAGGGAGGGTTGTCATAGCCTTAAAATACAATGAAATATAGATAGAATCAAGGCATATGACCATAAAAATCAAACCATTTGAACCGAATGTAACTTTACAAAAATATAATGTATATTGCTATCCTCTAAATTTGAATAATATAAGCCCTGGGTGAATTTTAAAATCAGTTTACATTGTAGCAATGTGGCAGCATCACTTCTGCTAGTAAATAGGAGTGCCAATATTTCTGAACCCTTCAGATTTTACATTAGTCGACATGCCTACAGTTGATTTTGATACTATTTATGCAATTTTAACAATTGTTATTGTTAGAATTTTAAATATCTAAGATCCCTTAACGACATCCAAGGATTTAGTCTTAAGGATAAAAGCTCTACTTGGTGTGCCAATGACATCAGAAGACATTTGGTCAATAGCTACCTAACTACCATACTACAGGCAGTTAAGAATTTGCTTTGTCTCAGCATTATCTCCAGTTTCCCTTTGAGTACATTCTCGTGAATCAAAGAACCATGGACATGGGTTTCGAACTGTCACTTCTCCCTCATTGTTATTTTTAGGAGGAGATGGTAAGAGTTTTGACTAAGAAGATCTATAGGCAGACACCATTTTTATAAACTGAGACTGTTTTGTATTTAGCATGATTAAAGTATTTTGGGGATTTAATAACATGTGCCGTTAAATCTTAAATATGAGGTTGGAGTGAAGCTGAAAGAGTCTTAAGACATGTAAAGACCATGAAACTAACAGCTTCTGTAGGGACCCATCCTACACTATGTTTACTTTTTCTTGTACTTTTCAGTTCTAACAGGGCAGTAGCTAAAATATCCCTGGAAAAGACTTAAATATCTTAGTCATAGTTTTCAGAATTTTAATAGTGTCTGTATCATTATCTTCTAACCCTTTGAAATTTTTTACCCTGCAATTTCATAATTTAAGTAGGTCATATCTCAGAAATGCCCACATTTAGTATTATCCATGTCGGATAAAGGAAGGTAGAAAGCCAGGAGCTATAATGTGCATGTAAGAACACTATCTGAATTAGGGAGTTCTGTTAATATAATCCACCTTAGATCTACAGATGTCTTACAAATATTGACTCTACATCTGGGGAAGCTTCAGTGTGGCCATATTTTGTTTCTATTCAGGTAATTGGAAAATTGCATTTATACAAAGAAATATTCATTCATTCTCCAAGATAAAAAAACAATTTCATCTGAGTGCTTTAAGGAAATGTTTCTTTAGGAGCAGTTGATTTGGAGTTAAAACTTCTACATTTACTGGGTCACATCATTTGTTAGCTACCATGAGATTTCAACAAGTTTTCTGTTGATATCCTGTAAAGGTATATTTAGTCTTTAAATACACTGTTAAGTTGAATTTGGGGAGATAAAAATGAAGCAGTGTGATTCTGTTCAGTCTGGTGAATTAACACAATATCTCAGTTAGATAACAGCCTATGGATAAACTGACCCAAGCTGTCTGGTGTCTTAGTTATTGATGAGTCTCCTCAATTATGAAAACACTGAATAGCATCAATATTCACTAACAAAAAACTGTTCCCATTTGAACTAAATATATTAAAACACAGCATTTCTTTTACAGGAGAATTTTGGCTAGGACTGAAAAAGATTTTTTACATAGTAAACCAGAAAGATTCCAGTTTTATGCTTCATGTGTCCCTGGAATCTGAAGATGACACCTTTGCTTATGCTTCATATGATAATTTTTGGCTAGAGGATGAAACAAGATTTTTTAAAATACACTTAGGACGATATTCAGGAAATGCTGGTAAGTTTTTAATTACTAAAATTATATAAAAATTGAAATATCACTTGCCCAGTATTACATAAAGAGGACATATGCAGGACATATGATGATACATAGCCGATGACAATAGATTAGAGAGCACCATATGAGTCTGAAACTCTGTTGTGAAAACTGTTTGCTCAGTGACTTTGGAGTGTTTTATGTCCTTTAAAGCAATTGACTGTAACCCCCGGTGCTCCTGTGGATGGAGACCAGGGGAGCAGGCTGATTAAGCAGTATTCTATTTTCATGCTCAGGGAGTCAGATCCCATCTCTAGCCTTCCAACCTTGTCAGTGAAGAAAGCTAAAGGAGGAAGTGTTTGGCCCACGACCTCTAGTGGATCACACCTCTCCCATCCAGTCCTAGTCCATGAAGACACTGAGATGAATTCTCCCATTATCCCTTGACGTATTCACTCATTTCCAAAAATTTTAACTCACTATAACTTCAGAATACTTGATAACAAATTTATATTTTGGCACTGAACTTTTAAAGAAGTTTGAGTAAAGAAATATGGAACTCCATTTCCCTGTTGTTTCTGATTGTGTACTTGCTGGTTATGTTAGAAATTCAAGTGAATGTTATATATCCCATGTCTGTCAACTGATCATGGTACATAGGGAAGCACAAATGACACTGAAAACACAGAATACTTATAGGCTTTAGGTTTAAATAGATCCTGAGAGTGATTGCAAACGGGGAGGTTTTCATGGGAGGAAGGGTAGGTTTCAAAAAGAAGTGAATGTTAAAGCTTCTTGAAGACATATATCCCTGCTGAGTCTAGTTGGGTTACTTCAGGCCAGATGGATCTGCAGCATCCCCAAAACTCAGATGCAGTCTTGGAAGGAAGGATGGGCATTTGGCAAGTGAATGTTGGTAAATGGGGTAGCTTGTGTCACAGCAAAGAAAAGGAGATGGCAGGTGGGAAGTCTGCCTGGTGTTGCTGAAATTCGTGGCATATAAGTAGGGCTGGTTTTGAGACATTAGGTGAAAGTTGAGATTCAAATATTGATATATATGGGAAAGCTTAAAGGGTTACATATAAAGTTTTCCATATTTTATCTCCAAAAGTGCAATTGCCTCAACATGGAGCATGCCGTGTCAGGAAGTATATGTGGAGTTCTCCAAAAGATCACTATATTTTTGTTAGAGGATGCTTATTTTTCATTATAGAACTCTGAATTTCTCATGTTCATTATGTAGCTTTCAACTGTTGACCACATGGTACAGTTAAATTAAGGAAAGGAAAAGGTCCCAGTACAGTGTTAGCTAGATATCCAGATAAAATATGATCAGGCACAAATTGACGTTGAGCCTGGGGCAAAAATATAAATATGAACTTGAACATTTGAGCAAGACCACTGTTTCATAAGAAGTAGGAAAGGGCTAGGGAGGTGACTCAATCAGTGAAGTGTCCACTACATAAGCACAAGGACCGGAGTTCAGTTTCCAAGGACCCATGGAAAAAACTGAACATCACAGTGCCAGCCTGCAAACCCAGCCTTGGAGCATGAGGGACAGTCGTGGAGACAGGCAGATCCCTGAAGCTTACTGGTCAGCCAGCCTAGCCTAATTAATGAGTCAAAAAGTAAAGATGGGGAATAATCAAGGAACAAGACCTTGGGCCTACATACACTACAAAGATTTCTCATAATAAAATTAGAAAGAGACTTCTGTGGGTTCTCAGAGGAAGCAGCATTGTAACTTTATCATTGGGGCGACTAAAATACCTAACAGAAACAACTTAAGGGTGGAGGGGTTTATTTTGGCTGACTACCCCAGAGCTATGAGTCCCTCATGGCAGGGAGGTTGTAGTGGAAGAGAGCAGTTCACATCTTGATGGCTAATTAGAGAAGGGGAATGCAAGAAGGGGCTGAGTTAAGACCCAGCTCTGGGGTCATGTGCCAGTGACCCACTTCCACCTGTGTCTCCCCATTATCATTTCACTACCTCTCAGTAATGACTGTGTGATGGGTCCATAAAGGCAACCACCCACTCACAAGTTCAGAGCCCTCTGGATGTAACTCTCCAGAAATACCATCCCAGCCATGTCCAGAGGTGCTTTGTGAATCTTCTGTCTAAAGATAATGAAGGTCAGTGGTTAGTATTCGTGGCATGGTCACAGAATGTAGGCATTTCTCCCTAGATGAATTTCAAATTTTAAAAAATTGTGTTTTATTTTCTTTGTGTATATATGTATGTGTGCAGACATATGCATGCCACCAATGTGTGTGTTTAGGTCAGAGGAAACTTGGGGAGTTAGTTCTCTCCTTCCATTATGTTAGTTATGTAGATTGAATTCAGGCCATCAAGCTTGGTAGCAAATGTCTTTACTCATTGAACCATTTTTTTCAGTCCCTTGGGTGAACTTTTGAAAGGTACTGCACAGTGTGGATGCTGAAAATTATATCGCCTTTGCAGATACATACTTCAGCTGTGTAGTGTGTCTTTGCATGCCATAATGTGCAGAGTCAGAGGCTTTGCTAATCAGTAGAACTGGATTTAGGATAGATCACATGAATGATGTTCTCAGGCTCCCCAAAATATTTACCTCAAGAGGTCACAAACATTTAGAAGTATAACGAATAAATGCAAGCCTTGGCTTCTTAGATACTTCATATAGCTTCTCATTTAGCTAGTGTGTCAAACATATTAGTAATAAATTTCATGTAGATGGAATGTAGGTATGAAATCACTAGGAATTTTTTAACTTCATGGAACTTTATAAAAAAATTATAATTCCTGAGCCTGTAGTTTATTAGCTGGACTGTCTTGGTTAAGAAACTTAATTCTTGAAAGGATCTGACGAACATCAGACATACTAGTCATTCTGTGTTCAGTGTAAGCTCTTTAAAAAAGATCAGTCTGCACAGAATGTGAGGAACCATGAGGGAAAGCACAAACTCAATAGTACTTCAGAATTTTCGTGAGCACATTAGGTATGTCACAGGAACGTTATGCCCTTAAATGAAAGCCAACAATGCTTCAATTATAAATCTAATGTTCTTAAGGGTAAATGCTTCGCCTTCATCCATAATTGTATTTATAAAATGAAAACCTACCATGGCAGGGTGAAGAGATGGCTCAATGGTTAAGGGCATTTGCCACTCTTCCAGAATACCAGGTACAATGCCCAGCACTCACAAGGAGCTCACAACTGTGTTATTCCAGTTCTAGGGGATCTGACACACTCTTCTGGTCTCTATGGGCACTCTATATATGTGATGTACAGACATACATGCAGGGCAAACAGTAATACACATAGAATTAAAAAGAAAAAAGAATGTTAAAAGCCCATTATGTAATAAAAAGAAAACATACTGTGTGTAAGTTTTCCTTTTAAGTTATTAGTCACCATGCAGAGCACCTTCAGGTATGACAGACACATGTACCATAATCTGATTTTGTTTGCATAGCCAAACTTCCATGTTGGTTGGTCTGTCCATTTAAAGATGCCTGTTAATTCTTCACAAGGTTTGGCACATTGTGCATGAGAGATCTTGACGGGAAAAATAGTAGAAAAGTAGTTGAAATCTATTTCTAGATGAAGTATTTCTGAATAACTGGATGATAATGGTTGATTAAAATAATAAAAATTCTCTGACTTCTTCATTTGAAAATAATAATCTGAAAATAATTTTATGCAGGCGATGCATTCCGGGGCTCCAGAGAAGAGGATAACCAGAATGCAATGCCCTTTAGTACCTCAGATGTTGATAATGATGGGTGCCGCCCCGCTTGCCTGGTCAATGGTCAGTCAGTGAAGAGCTGTAGTCACCTCCATAGCAACACAGGCTGGTGGTTCAGCCAGTGTGGTCTCACAAACCTAAATGGCATCCATCGAGCTCCTGGAAGACAGCGTGCAAGTAGAATTCAGTGGAGCACATGGACCAAAAACAACTCAGCTGTCAAGATTAAGTCTGTTTCAATGAAAATTAGAAGAACGTACAACCCATAGTTTAAGTAATCTTATTTCAAATTGTAGTGAAATTTCCATAGTTATTTTTGAAAATGTTAATTTTTTTTACATATTTACAGTTTAACATGTTAGCCAAAATTTGAATATAGATGATATGCTAGTGTTAGGGTTTAATTAATAAACTTCAACTTTGCAGCATTTTTATAAAAGCGAGCATGACACATCATGGCATGTTTTCTATTGACTCTGTTAACATTATGTGATTGTTTACAAGATGAATAGTGCTTCTAAAGGAACTTGCCTTCTCTTTGAGCATGTAAACTACAGTAAGTTGTTAGGAAAACTGAGGAGAAAAATCTTAATTATTTTATATGCTTAATTATGTAATTTGCAGATAATTTCTACTGAAGATAGTTACAAGGAGCCAAATTTTGCAGATTATTATATTGACACTACAAGTTTAAAATTTTTACCAAGTGATACCACAATATTTTTAAATTGGTAAGAATTGCTGTTAAAATAAAATCTTTCATATTTTATCATGGATGATAATTTTGTTTTTATTTGTGGTATATTTACTATACATATGTTCTGATTATTTGTAATCTAAAGCACTCATGTTTTAAATAATTTTGATGTTTACTTTTTAAGTTTTACTTTGTAGCTCAGCCACACCTAGAACTCACTATCTGGCCCATGCTGTCTTGGAACTTGCTATATGGCTCAGGCTGCCCTGGAACTTGTGAGCAGTCTTACTTCAGCCTTCTGACTGATAGGATTATAGGTATGAACTACCACATCTGAATCTTGGTTCTTTTTAAACCAAGTGATTTGAACTATAAGTGAAGTCCATGATGCACAGTGACTCAGTGGTCTATATGTGCTTGGGAGAAATCCTGTTTCTTCATCTTTCTAAGTTGGGAAGGAGATGGATGGTAATGAAACACGAAGAAGACAGTAGGGAACATACTGGACCAGGCATCAGTTAGTGATGAGTGAGATGTGGGGACAGTAGACAAGACATCTTAACACAGGGCAAAGTATTCTTCACACACGAATTATCACAATACAAGAACTTCCTTATAAAATAGGCACATGTCAAGAATTGCAGTTGACATAATGTAACTGAGCAATAAACAAAATTTCATCATTATCACAAAATTTTTACCTATTTTGTCAGTATTTACACAATGTTTTCACAGGTGCTGGAAAATGAGGTCATTCATACCTTTGTAATATAAACTGATACAACCTTGCTGAAGTAGTAGTCAGGGCAAGCAGTCATCTATCTTGACTTTATGTATCATCTCCATACACACAGTTATGAATATCTGACCAGAAGTGACATTTAGTGTATACTAGGCATCTGACACCGTGAAATAGCATGCACAGGTCTCGGTTCTTAGAAAAGTCCTGAGTTAGGGTGACAAAGGCAGCTGAACTATGTGCACAGAGATGTCACTTAGATGTTTGTGATCTGGAATTCAAGCACAGGTCTTCCTTGTCCTTTCCCCTAAAATGCTGGTGAAGAAGGAAATTTGGATGCTCACATGTGCCTGGGACTGTCCTAAGCTACTTCCCACCACACTGTGTTATCGTGCATCAAATGTGCTTCGGTGTAAAGAACAAATTGATCTTTATGTAGGTTCCGAAACAATTTTTTAAATGATGATCTAAAGGCATGTGATGATGTAATAGTTGATTGGAATGAGCATGAACAAGGCTTGCTATTGGTGTGCACAGTGGCTCCTATCTGAGAAATGATGCAAGAGCCTCATGAGACTTGTGCTTCAGATTCAATTAAATACACCGCAGGTTTGCGCAAGCAGAAATGACAAAAGTTGATAATGTCAAAAATGTAAAATGCTACTTTTAGTGTAGTGATGTTTTTTTTTTCAGCAAATGCTGAATTTAAGAGATCAAATATTTGTTATGTGGCACTTAAGAATTTAATGCGTTAAGCAGCTGTGAAGAGACTGTAGGCTTTTAATTGTCTACAAATGCTGAAACTTTTTTTTTATTTACTAAGGCTAAGCTTCTGAAATGGCAAAAAATAGCGTAATAAAAATTTAGATTACTTTAAGGTTATATAAATTTCCTAAAAACACATTTGAGAGCATTTAATCTTTGATAATATTGTATTTTTATACTTGTATGTAAAACTTCATACTTGTATACACAAAAAAGCACAGACAATTCACAGACAGCTCAAAATAATTCCTGTCATAGACTTAGAAGTATCAGAGTAGCCGGTAGCTTGGGAGTTAAGTACTTTATTGGTCTGCTGCCATACACATATGCATACAAACACTAGACCTACTGTTGTCTAGACAGATCTAGGCTTAGAAGTCAGAATGGTTAAAATCAGGAGTTAGCAAAGTAGGGCCCATGGTAAATCATACACTGCCAGTTTGGTCAATAAACTTTCATTGGAATGCAATCATGGCTATTCATTTATGTCTGTATCTATGTCTGTATCTTCTTTTATGCTATAATAGTAGAGTTGAAGAATTTCCATTGAGACTATATGCATTATAAGGGGGAGGGCACTATCATATCCAATTCAGAATGATGAAGAATCTTGGATTAGATTTAAGATAAGGAATTAAAGGAGGATCCATCAGAGATTAAGTTCATTGGACAAAGAAGATCTCTATATTTTTTATATATGGATATATAGTTGGATCTTGACAGAAAACCCCAGATTATGATGAAAGGACTTGTCAATCTCAGGCCAGATTTTGAGTCTTATTCTACAAAAAAGTTCCTCTTGTCCAATCTCTCTCTCTCTTTCTCTCTCTCTCTCTCCCTCCCTCCCTCCCCCCTCTCAAGAAAGACAAGGGGTCCTGTTCCTGGAGAATTGCACTTCATATACTTAGCTTCTGAGGCAAATAGCAGACATTCAAGACTTCAAAATTAGTTGCTGTGGCTTTGTTGTACCTTTGGATAGCTTTGCCTGTAACTAGGGTCCAATAGGTTATTTTAGAGAATTGCCTGTGGTTTCTAGAGGATGTTCCTGGATAGTGGCAAATAGCTTCATCAGGGGCTTTTGTATATCAGATTCTCCCCAGGTGTCAATAGAATTGGCTTCAAGTTCTTGGGCATTAAAAAAGTAGCCAACATATTTAAGAAGGCAGTCTATAGTTTATGCACACACAAAATGAGTAAAAGCTTCTCTAAATATCAATGAGTTCTATGACTTGGGTCTGTGTTTTATTTTTTAAAAATTTATTTATGCGTCTCTTATACAGTACATCCCAACAGCAGTCTCCCCCCACTTCCCCTCTGCCTCTCATTTACTCCTCCCTCCTTTCCCTTCAGAAAAGAGTAGGCCTCCCAGGGATATTACCTGAATATGGCATAACAAGATACAGTAAGACTAAGCACAAACTCTCATATCAAGGCTGAAAGAAGAAACCCAGTAGGAGGAAAAGGGGCCCAAGAGCAGGCAAAAGGGTCAGAGATCCCCTCACACACACTCCCAATGTTAGGAGTCCTACGAGAACTCTAAGCTAAATAACCTTAACATATATGCAGAAGACTTAGTGCAGATCTATGCAGGCTGCATGATTGCTGCTTCGGTTTGTGAGCTCCTATGAGCCCTTTTTAGTTGATTCTCTAGGCTGTGTTCTCTTGGTATCCTTGATCCCTTTGGCTCCTAGAATCATTTCTACCCTTCTTCCAGGGCTTCCCCACACTCCACCTAAAGTTTTGCTGTGGGTCTCTGGATCTGCTCCCATCAGCTGCTGGAGGAAGCCTCTTTGATGATAATTGATCTAAGTGATCTATGAGTATAGCTGAATATCATTAAGAATCATTTCATTGATTTTTGTTGTTGTTGTTGTTTATTGGCAAGTCCTATTTCATTCTACCCTAGGACTCCGGGCTTTCCAGTCTCTGGGATATCCAGTCTCCAGTTCCTGGCCATCCAGGCAGGTTTGGGCATGAGCCTCTTGCTAGAGTCACTGGCCTCCAGTTTGATCAGTCATTGGTTGGTCATTCCTACACATTCTGTGCTTCCATGGCTCCAGCACATCTTGCAGGCAGAACTAATTGAAAGTTGAAGGTTTTGTGTCTGATCCCAGTCCCCTCACAGGAAGCCTTGCCTAATTACAGAAGATGGCCGGCTCAGGCTCCATATCCTTGGCTACTAGGAGTCCTCACTAGGGTTTCCCTTATAAACTCCTGGGAGTTTCCATAACATTAGGTTTCCATCTTTCCCCTGAAATGCCTCTCAATTCCCATGGTCTCTCTCCATACTTTCTTTCTCCATCCCTGCTTCCAGCTGATCCTTTCTGTTCCCATTCCACCTATCTGCAAAATCTGTTCTATTTCCCCTTCCCAGGAAGATCTATGTACTTCTCCCCACTGCCCCCAAGACTCAGAGCTTTTCAGTTACCTAGACTTTCTAGGTCTGTGGACTATAGGGACTAGTACCCCCTTATATATACCATGTTTGTCTTTCTAGGTCTGGGGTCAGGATGAATTTTTTCTAGTTCCATCCATTGCCCGCAAATTTTTGATATCATTTTTAAAATAATAGCTGAATAATACTCCACTGTGTAAATGTACCACATTTTCTTTATCCATTCTTCAGTTGAGTGGCATCTCGGTTGTTTCTGGATATTATGAATAAAGCTGCTATGAACATAGTTGAGCAAGTGTCCTTGTGGTAGGATGAAGTGTCTTTTGGGTATTGCCTAGGAGTGGTATAGCTGGGTCTTGAGGTAGGTTGATTTCCAATTTCCTGAGGAGTCACCACATTGATTTCCATAGTGGCTGTACATGTTTGCATTCCCACCAGCAATATAGGAGTGTTCCCCTTGCTTCACATACTCACTAACATAAGCTGTATTTGTGTTATCGATTTACACCATTCTGACAGGTATAAGGTGGAATCTCAGAGTAGTCTTGATTTGCATTTCCCTAAGGGCCAAGGATGTTGAACATTTTTAAAAGTGTTTCTTAGCCATTTGAGATTCCTCTATTGAGAATTCTCTGTTTAGATATATACCTCAATTTTAATTGGATTATTTATTTTGTTGATTTTAGTTTCTTGAGTTCTTTATGTATTTTGAATATATATATATACATATATATATGTGTGTGTGTGTGTGTGTGTGTGTGTGTGTGTGTGTGTTTTATGTCTTTCAGTTTGTTTATATGGTGAAGTATATTAACTGATTTTCATTTGTTGATCCATCTCTGCATCTCTGGGATGAAGCCTACTTGATCATGGTGGATGCTTTTTTTGATGTGATTTTGGTTTGGTTTGCATATATTTTTGCATCTATGTTCATTAGGGAGATTGGTCTATAATTTTCTTTCTTTGTTGGATCTTTTGTGTGCTTTGAGCATTAGAATGACTTTGTAAATTAAGTTTGGCTATGTTTCTTCTGTTTCTATTTTGTGGAATAATTTGAAAAGGTAAGTCTCATCTATTGAGAAAATTATCCATTTTTTTAGATTTTCCAATTTTATGGTGTACAGATTTTTAAAGTCTGACCTAATGATTCTTTGAATTTCCTCAGTGTCTGTTGTTATGCCCCCTTTTTGTTTCTGATTTTGTTAATTTGATTATTCTCTCTCTTTTTAAGTAGTTTATATAGGGGTTTATCTATCTTGTTGATTTTCTCAAAGAACCAACTCTTTGTTTCATTGATTTTTTTGTATTGTTTTCTTTATTTCTATTTTATTGATTTCAGCCCTCAGTTTGATTATCCCTTGTTTATTTCTCTTGGGTGTGATTACTTCTTTTTTTTCTAGAGCTTTGAGGTGTGCTGTTAAGCTGCTAATATCAGATCTATTCACATTTTTTTGGTGGGAACTTTGTGCTATGAATTTTCCTCTTAGCACTGCTTTCATTATGTTCCATACATTTGGATATGTTGTGGATTCATTTTCCTTGAATTCTAGAAAGTCTTTAATTTCTTTATTTCTGTCTTGACCCATTTTTCATTCAGTAGAGAGTTGTTCAGTTTCCATGAGTTTGTAGGCCTTCTGTTGTTTTTGTTATTGAAATCCAGCTTTAATCTGTAGTGGTCTGATAGGATGCAGGGGTTAATTCAATTTTCTTGTACCTGTTGAGACTCACTCTGTGACCAAGAATTTGGTCAAATTTGGAGAAGCTTCTTAGGTGCTGAGAAGCAGGTATATTCTTTTGTGTGGGGGTGAAATATACTGTAGATATCTATTAGGTCCGTTTGGTGTATAAGGTCTGTTAGCTCCAGTATTTCTCTGTTTAGCTTTTGTCTGGATGACCTGTCCATTGGTGAGAGTGGGATGTGGAAGTCTCCAACTATCCTTGTGTGAGAGTCAATGTCTGTTTTAAACTTTAGTAATGTTTCTTTTACAAACGAGGGTGCCCTTGCATTTGGGGCATAAATGTTAAGAACTGAACTATCATCTTGGTGTATTTTTCTTTTGATGACTATAAAGTGCTCCTTCTTGCCTCTTTTTATTAATTTTGGCTTGAAGTCTATTTTGTTAGATATTAGAATGGCTACACCAGCTTGCTTCTTAGGTCTCTTTGCTTGGAAAATCTTTTTCCAACCCTTTACTCCAAAGTAATATCTATCTTTGATGTTCAGGTGTGTTTCTTATATGCAGCAGAAAGATAGATCCTGATTTCACATCTATTCTATTAGTCTGTGTCTTTTTATTGGGAAATTGTGTCTATTGATATTGGGAGATATTCATGACCAATGGTTGTTGATTCCTGTTATTTTGTTGTTGTTGTTGTTGTTGTTGGTGGTGGTGGTGTGTGTGTGTGTGTGTGTGTGTGTTTGTGTCTACCTTCTATTGGTTTTTCTGATGTGAGATTATTTATTTCCTGTGTTTTTAGGAGTGTATTTAAGCTTGGGTTGGAGTTTCCCTTCTAGCACCTTCTGTACAGATGGATTTGTAAATAGCTATTATTTAAATTTGACTTTATTATTGAATATTTTGTTTTCTCCATCTATGGTGATTGAAAGTTTTGCTGGGTATAGTGTTCTGGGCTGTCATCTGTGGTCTCTTAGAGTCTGCAGCATGTCTGTCCAGGCCCTTCTGGCTTTTAGAGTCTCCATTGAGAAGTTGGGTGTAATCCTAATATTTTTGCCTTTATATGTTGCTTACTCTTTTTTCCCTTGCATCTTTTAACATTATTTCTTTGTTCTGAATGTTTAGTGTTTTGGTTATTATGTCTTTTCTGGTCCAATCTATTTGGTGTTCTGTGTATACATCTTGTACATTGGGCATCTCCTTCTTTAGGTTTGGAAAATTTTCTTCTATGATTTTGTTGAAAATATTTTCTGTGCCTTTGAGCTGGGATTCTTCTCCTTCCTCTATTCTTATCACTTCTATCCCTCTATTCTTATTATTCTTAGATTTAGTCTTTTCATAGTGTTCCAGATTTCCTGGATGTTTTGTGTCAGGAATTTTTTAGCTTTAATAATCTTTGTTATCTCTTCCACTCTGTTGGAGAAGCTTGCCTCTGTAGTTCTTGTCTGCTTACCTAGACTTCTCATTTCCAGAATTCTCTCAGTTTGTGCTTTCGTTATTGCTTCTATTTCCATGTTCAGGTCTTGACTGGCTTTGTTTATTTTCTTCAACTGCTTTATCTTGGCTTTCTTCAAAGGGATTTATAGCTTTCCTCCCATTTTTTGTTTGTCTCTTTACTGATTTCTTGAAGCAATTTATTCATTTCCTCTTTTTAATTTTATTTTTCAATATAATACTTTTGAGAGTTTCATACACTATCTCCATTACACCTTCTTCCCATTCCTCCCAAGTCCAGCCTCCCCCTTTGTGTCCTCCAAAACAAACAAACAATCAAACAAAACTGAACCATAAACAACGCAAACAGCACTGATCACAGACATCCTCATGCCCAGCTGCATGGATCAGGGACATCAAAGTGGTCTCCTATTTCTCCAGTTCTACCACCTCTCTCAGCCTTGCTTGCCGCTCCACTCAGCCATCATAGGTCCTCTCCCGGGTAATCTCCTCCTGACCTTGCCCAGCGTCATGGGCAAGCAGTGACAGGGTGAGGCAGGTCTGTTCAGTGTCTCTAGGCTGCAGTGCTCCTTTGTTATTATATCTTATAATCTCTACAGAATTGTCCCCTCCATGTCCTGGGGCTGAACCTTCAATGAAGTGGGAGCCCCAACCTGGCTGGCAGACAGCTAAGGGGTGATGACAATCAGTATTTCTGTGAGTGTCATGTGTGTATTTTAACCACTGAAGTTCTTAATCTTGTACACCTGGGTTTTGAAGACTACCTGTCAGATTTTAAGGACAGTAAGCTTTCACACTGCATAAATGGAAGGTGTTTGACAAAAGCTACACGAAATTCCTGTGTTAGCATTGCTATTATCAGGTTGGGTCTGTTAGGACCTGTTTTTCTTTGCTTGCAATGCTTGGGATGGTACATGAGGAAGTCCATGGCAAGAGGTCCACTAATTCTCAGCTTATTCAGTTAATGTACTACCTCACTGATGGGTTCTCATGACTTATGCTTATTATAAAGCCCTGAGTTAGATACACAGCTCTAAAATATCTAGATCATGGTACAGCCATCAGATCTGTTCTCTCCAAGTTCCTGTATGATTTGTTTATGGCATCTTTTCACCTATCTTTTTCAGGGAAAAGACTGAGGTTGTTCACCAAGCTGAAGAAGGGCTGATGGGAACTGCTACCAACCACAAAGGCTCTGAACTAACAAAGACTAACATAGCTCCTTAGAACGCTGCTTCTTCCATGGTGCTCCTTGGGACATTTGAAGAGTTCTGCTGAGAGTTTCACAACCATAACATCAGCTGTACCTCTGATCATCTGCTCTGAAGACGGGTATGTATATATTGAGCAGTTGGCTTTTCAGGACACAGACCACACATGGTTTGCCCATAAGAACAACATTCTAGTTTTTCTTTTACTTGCACCTAATGCCACCAGCCAGACCTACTCCTCTGCCTAATGATAATTAAAAGAAAAGCAGTTTTAGATAATAATGAGGTGATGTGATGTTTATTCTTACATAAAGAATCAAATCTTTGCTAAGTATTTGTAGAGCATCTTCAACTTCTCTCAGAGCTAATCAATATTCTGGTTTTTATAATCATCAAACTCAAGAATGCTGCTACACATAAATCAATATGCAGTACAAAATGGCAGCAGTATGTTTAAACGTGTTTCAGAAATTGTTGGAAACTCTTTCCTAATCTCATGCCAAAATTCATTCAGTATGAATGACCTTGTATGAAAATCAAGCCAGCATCTCAAGCAGCAATTAAAAAAGCCAAACATTCTAATACAATACAATGAAAGATATATTGACTGGATACTTACATGCTGAGGAATGATAGTATAAAATGTGAAGAGTCTATGTTTTCTTAATTGATGTGTCTGAAAGAGCACAAAAAAATCACACACAGAGTGAAAACACTGTGGTTTGGAGTGTAACAGTAGTCTGGAATCTGAGTGTTGGTTTGTGCTACGTGGTGTAATAGCATGTGCAGTGCAATGTGCATAGGGCCCTTGTTCAGAACCAAGGCTGCAAATGGAACACATGTCCATCTTAGCCAGGAACTCCCTGAATTCATTACAAACTTGATTTGAAAAAATTTATGTTGCACATTCAGAAACCTTTATTGCCACATTTTTTGTTGCTTCTTTTAATTCATTTATTTGGCCTCCATATAGGTTGGTGACACAGAATCCAGGAGCTGGGGTCTAGATGATGCAGGGTGGGACAGTACAGTAGAGTAAATTGTGAGGGTTTGGGATGGGAAGGTTCCGGGTCACCATTGTTCCACGTCCTTGTGAGGAACTTCTCCATCAGCACATTCTTCTTTTCCCGCAACTCTTGCATCATGTCTGAGGAAAACACTCTCTTGCTTCTCCGGACTGGACCACCAACTAGTTTTGGTTTGACTATGGGCAACATTCTCCCCACAGGAATGTTCCTTTTATATTTAAAAATTATTTTAAGTTAGTATACAAAATAGTGGTCTTCATTATGGCATTTTCACACACACACACACACACACACACGCACACACACACACACACTTAAAGCTAGATTCTGTCTGTGAGAAAAAAATAATATTCGCTTTCTGTCTGTCTTATTTTGCTTAACATGGTGACCTCCAATTCTATTCATTTTCTTTCAAATGTCATGCCTTTATTTTTCATTATGGCTGGACAATTCCATCGTGCATGTGTACTACATTTATCCATTCATCTGTTGATGGAATCTGGGCTGGTTCTGTTTCTCAGCTACTGTGATGGCATCTCTTTTCATGAAAAACTTCTGGGAATGTTGGCATAACCCAGGGATGGAATTACATTCTGCTAGTGTTTACTTACAGGCAGAGGTTTGAGAGACTCAGTGGAATAGGATTTCTGAGCCCGATGCTCAGAATCTGTTTATCTGTTGTGGAAAAGGGTTGCAACGTGGAGAAACGAGTCTATTAGGTTGGATAATTGAAAGACTTAGGAAGCCTCACAGAGTGTGTTTACTAAAATCAAATGAAATAATACAGTAGGTACATCAGAGGCCCTAGAAACTTCCAGGTGCATGCCCTACTCTCCTTGATGTATGCAAGGAAGGTATGTTGTCTCCAAGTTGAATTCCCGAGATTGATGTGATGATGAGTCTTTTTGGTTAGGGGAAGGTACTTAAGGTTTCCACAAAGATCTTTTCTCTTCGTCTTGGTCACAGAGCTAGGCTGCTCTATTGATTCCAGGTAGAAGCTTACCAGGAGAATTTAAATACCAGACAGCACATCACAAATCTTCAGCTCACTGTCCTTTTTTGGCTGTGAGTCACGACTTGAATCCCAGACATCCTGGAGATAAGCATGAAATTATCTTGGACTAGCTCCAAGGCAGCTGTCCTAGTCTGTCACCTTCTGATCTCTATCCTGCCTTTTAAATCACATGCTGCTTAATCTTTTATTGACAAAGAAAAAGAAGGAGACATTTTCTGATACTATCTTCTAGTGAGGTAAACATATTGTTTTAGGTCTGGCTAGATGGTCCAGCAGATAAAAACACTTGCCATACAAGCCCAACAGCCTGAGTTGATCCCAGGAAGCCACAGTGGAAGGACAGAACCCAATCCTGACAGTTGTCCTCCGACCTCCACATGCGCTCTGTGGTATATGCACACCTGCACCTACAGAATAACACGTTGTTCACTCTTTTTCTGGCTAAGAAAAAGAAAGGGACATTTCCAAAGTAAAGATTATCTCCTGGTGAGCTATAAATACTGTTTTATCTTATTGTTTTAGATATTATGTTGAAGGAAAACTTCCAGTTTACCAAATTTTCCAGCACAAATGTACTCAAAAGCAAATACAATCATAGTAATATTTTATTTTCTATGCTGAAAAATCTTTATGAGAAGACAATTGCTTTTTAAGAAAATTGAGATATAATTTGCATATCACAAAGCTCACTTGATTATAGTTTAGTGATTTTAGTACACGTTTTAGATTGACTCATTGACACTGTTTGACTTCAGAAAATTTGCAGCACCCAGAAGAGAAATCCCATACCTGCCATCAGTTACTTCCCATTGGCTTTTCAGGCCTCTGCAACCACAGACACCCTTTCTGTCTCTGTGAAGTTGCCTACAATGAATGCTTCACACGAGTGAATTAATGTGACTTTTGGGCCGAGAAGATAACTCAGTGGATAAAGTTCTTATTGCTAAGACTGATAACCTGAGTTTGATTATAGGACTTACATGCTGGAAGGAAAGAATTAACTTACACAGGTTATTCTTTGACCTCCACTCATGTTCTGCATCTCTGAATCAAGTGGTCCAATCCCAATAAGTAAGTAAAATATGACAAAAAATTTAAAGTATATAACTTTTTGTAATTGATTTCCTTGTTTACTTTTATTGAAAATGGATTTTTTTTGGTCATATAATAAATCTTGATTAAGATCTCCCCTCCCCATACTCCTCCCAGTTCATCCCCACCTCCCCTTCCATCTGGAGCCACCCCTTTCCATCTCTCATTAGAAAACAATCTTCTAAAAATAGTAAAATAATAAAATAAAATAGAACAAGACCTAACACATTAGAGTAGGACAAAACAAACAAACATAAGGAAAAGAGCCCAAGAAAAGGCACAGGAAACAGACACAGACCCACTTGCTGACCCATTCAGGAATTCCATAAAACCACTAATCTGGAAGCCATAAAATACACACAAAAGACCTGCAGGGTAAAAAAAAAGAGAAAAGCAATATAAATAAAATTAAAGGTATAAAATGAAAAATAAGATTAAAAACAACAACAACACTGACACAGCATTATGAGACAAGGAACCTCCAAAAATTCTATTGGATTTGATTTCTGTTGACCATCTATGTCTGGGCGTGCAGCCTATCCTTAAGAGTAGTTTGTTTCCCCAATGAGACTCCTTTGGAGAAAACTAAATTTTAATTTGCGACTGCTGAGCCATCTCTCCATCCCCTAGTCTCAGGTTTTTAATGACCAAAGCAGTGTCAGGTATGGGTTCTATATTGTGGAGTGGGCCTTAAGTTATCAGTTGGAGATAGATTCTGGGTTAGAGGTGGGGGCATGTTCCACTTCTCCTTTTATTTCTGAAGACCTTTGCAAAACTTATGCATTGGTCTCTGTGAGTTCATATGCGCATTGGTTCTGCTGTGTTTAGAAGGCCTTGTTTCCTTGATGTCCTCCATCCTCTCTGACTCTTAAACTCTTTCCTCCTCTTCTTCCACAGGGTTGCCTGAGGCAGGGGAGGGATTTGATGGAGACATTCCATTTAGGGCTGAGTATATCAAGGTCTCTTACTCTCTGCATATTGTCTGGCTGTGCGTCTCTGTACTTCTTCCCATTTACTATAGGAGAAAGCTGAGCAAGGCACAGATCTATGAATATAGCAGAATGCCCTTAGGAGTAATTTTATTTTCTAAGTTCTTTTAGCACATTTGGTTTTACCCTCAGTCCCGGGGACATCTAGTCTCAGGTTCCTTACTTTAACATTTTGTTTAGTTCTATTTTAAGTACATTGGTATTGCTTGCATGTATATTTGAGTGAGATTGTTAGATCCCCTAAAACAGGAGGTATAGACAATTGTGAGCTGCCATGTGGGTACTGGGAATTGAACCTGGGTCCTCTAGAAGAGTAGTCAGTGCTCTTAACTGCTGAGCCATCTTGCCAGCTCCTAGTCCCAGGTTTTTAATGACCAAAACAGTGTCAGGTATGGGTTCTTTATCGTGGAGTGGGCCTTAAGCCAAATCAGATGTGGTTGGTTTCTCTCACATGCTTTGTGCCATCATTGCACTAGCATACCTTGTAGGCAGAACAGCATTGTAGAACAAAGGGTTTGTGGCTGCATTGATGTTCACATTTTTCTTTTGGTACTGTGAAGTGTATCTTCCAGTACACAAAATGCTAAAACTTAGGGGTGAAGGCTCTATGTAGGCACCAGCTCGACTTCTCCATGTTCAGTGAGTTGTGTAGGTGTTATCTTCAGCAATAGTGCTTAGCTGTCAGTCTGTGGAGAGCAACCAATAGTCTTGGCAACAGCCTGGGTTGTTTGGGAGTTCCCATGGGACCCCATTGGCCAACCACTTAATTAGATGTAGCCCATTCCCATATCTGAAAGCTTGAATTTGGTGACAAGGAATGTCCAGTTGGGACCCTGTATCCTCCATTATTTGGCAATTTCATTTAGATCATCATATATATATATATATATATATATATATATATATATATATCATATATATATTTATATTATTTTTAGGAAGTTTCTACTGTATTGTTTTCATACTATCCTTCAAATAGCCCTTAATTTTAATTGTCTCTCTAAGTATTTCCTTCCTTGTCTTCCTCTTTCCTGCTCTTTACACTTAATCTCCCCATTCCAGTCCCCTTGTTTATTTTAGCTATCTATTCTATTTCTCTTTCCTAGAGAGATCAATAGTTCATCCGCCCCCCCCCACTCCCAGTCCCTTACTCTATACCTAACCTTTGTGGTTGTATGGATTATAGCTTGGTGTCACTAACTTAAAAGCCAATATTCAAATATAAGCAAATACATGCCATATTTGTCTTTCTGGGTCTGGGTTACCTCATCCAAGATGACCTTTCCTAGTTCACCATTTAACGCCAAATTTCATGATTCTATATCTATCTATCTATCTATCTATCTATCTATCTATCTATCTATCTATCCCTCTATCTATCTATCTATCTATCTATCTATCTATCTATCTATCTATCTATCTATCTACTTTTTGAGACAAGGTTTCTCTGTTGTAACTCTGGCTGTCCTGGAACTCACTCTGTAGACCAGGATGGCCTGCAACTCACAGAGATCTGTCTGCCTCTGCCTCCTGAGTGGATTTGTATTTTTTTTAATGGCTGAGTAATATTACATTGTGTAATGTACCACATTTTCTTTGCCCATTCATCTGTTGAGGGTCACCTAGGTTGTTTCCAGTTTCTGGCTATTATTAATAGAGTGGCAGTGAACATGGTTGGGAAAGTGTCTCTGTGGATGAAACTGCCTTTGGTTAAGAGCTCAAGGATGGTAGAGCTGGATCTAGAGTAGATCTATTCCCATCTTTCTGAGGAGCCGGCACACTAATTTCCACAGTAGCTATATGAGTTTGTACTCCCAACAGCTTGTGCACTCCCCATCCTTGATATCATGAGCTGTCATTTGTTTTCTTGATCTTGGCTGTGCTGACAGGTGCAGATGAATTTCAAAGTAGTTTTGATTTGCATTTCCGTGAAGACTAAGGATGTTGGACATTTCTTTAAGTGCTTCTCAGCCATCTGAGTCTCCTCTTTTGAGAATTGTCTATTTAGGTCCATTTCTGATTGGATTATTTTTTCTTGGTATCCAGTTTTTTTTTTTGAGTTCTTTATATATTTTGGATATTAGCCCTCTGTCAAGTGTATAGTTGGTAAAAATGTTTTCCCATTCTGTATGCTGCCACTTTCTCCAAATGATGGTGTCCTTTGCCATGCAGAAACTTTTCAGTTTCATGAGGTCCCATTTATTGTTGATCTTAGTGCCTGTGTTATCATTGTTCTATTCAGAAAGTCTTTTCCTTGCCAATGAGTTGAAGTCTATTCACTACTTTTCTCTTATCAGGTACAATGTGTCTGGTTTTATATTGAGGTCTTTGATCCATTTGGAGTTTTGAGATCCATTGTGAGTTTTGGTAGTAAGTATGGATATATTTAGAGTCTTCTACATGCAGACATCCAGTTTGATCAGCAGCATTTGTTGAAGGTGCTGTCTTTTTTCTAGTGCATATTTTTGGCATTTAAAAAAAAATCAAAATCAGGTGTCCATAGGTGTGTGGATTCATGTCTGGGTCTTCAATTTGATTCCATTGATCAACGGGTCTTTTTTTGTGCCAATACCATGCTGCTTTTTTTTTTTTTTTTTTTTTTTACTATAGCTCTGAAGTATAATTTGAGTTCAGGAATGGTGAGACCTCCAGCAGTTCTTTTATTGCTCAGGATTGTCTTAGCGCTGTTGGATTTTTTTGGTGTTACATATGAAGCTGAAAATTGCCTTTCCAAGATCTATGAAGAATTGTATTGGAATTGCACTGAATCTGTAGATTGTGTTTGGTAGGATGGCCATTTTTACTGTGTCACTCCTACTGATCTGTGAGCATGAGAGATCTTTCCATCTTCTGTTATTTTCTTCAATGACTTGTCTTTTTTTCTGGTGTATATATCTGGCATTTTTTTCTTTTTTTGGCTTTTTTTTTTTTTTTTTTGAGACAGGGCTTCTCTGTTGTAACTCTGGCTGTCCTGGAACTCTCTGTAGAGTATGCTGGCTCTGAACTCAGAGATCTGCCTGCCACTGCCTTCCTGTGATTAAAGTGCTGGGATTAAAGGTGTTCAATGTTCTAGATTGTATGAAGGCTGAAACCTTCCAGTTCAAAGATTAAGATTATATTGAAAAGAGACCAAAATGCTCTAAGGGTCCAAGGCTCAGGATTGGAACCAGTGATTTAATTAGGAAAAGGAATAAACTGTCCTTTGCCAAGAACCAACATCAAGAATCTACATCTGCTTCTACATCTATATCAGACTGGGTGTGGAACCATCCCAAGAGAGAAGTGTGGTGAAGTCAACAAAGCCTGCAGTTTTATGCTGCTGTGGTGGCAGCTCAGCAATGAGACAAGGAGGCATTTTCATATGTGGAAGTCTTGCCAGACCTCAGCAGAGGGACCCACCACCCTGGCCAACTCAAGACTCAATAGTGGAACCCCGAGCATCTGAGCTCAGGTGTTTTTATTGATTCAGAACTCCTCAGGTGCAGATCATAAGCAATCAAATGACTCCCACATAAATCCAACACCTGCAGACAATACAAAATGCCAAGGCTTATGCATCCCTTTTTCTAGCAGTGCACAAAAACAATTATTTTAACCATAACTAAAAATAAACTTCTACAACAAAGTCAAAAGTGGTTGGAGATCTGAAGAGTGCTTTAACATGAAACAAGGAGATGCAAAATTTGGAGTTTGCCCTGCTGGTCTTACTTTGGTCCAATGTTTTCTTACTATAGTCCCTTTCTTCTCTTTTGGAATGATAATGTATATTTTGTGCCATTGTATGTTGGAAGTATGTGATCTGCTTTTTGATTTTGATTTTACAGAATGTTACAGTTAAGAGATTATCTTGAGTCTCAGAAGAGACTTCATACTTTTAAACAGTGCTGAGACTGAAAATCTATGAGGACTTTTGAAATTGGACTAAATGCACTTTGTGTTATGACATAGCCAGAAGCCCATGGGGGCCAGAGAGTGGAGCATGGTGGTTTGAATGTGAATGGCTCCCATAGTCTTATATGTGTGAATGCTTAGTCACCAGGGAGTGGAACTCTTTGAAAGGACTAGAGGGATTAGGTGATGTGGCTTTGTTAGAAGAAGTGTGTCAGTAGAGGTATCAAAGCCTCTGCCAGTCAGGCCCAGTCTCTCCTTCTGTCTTCTTTCTGTCTCTGTCTGTCTTTCTCTGCCTACAGGTTCAGAATGTAGCTCTCAGTTACTGTTCCAGTGCCATGCATGCTACCATGTTCCCTACCACACAGACTAATGTTCTGAAACTGGAAGCAAGCCCCAATTAAATGCTCTTAAAAAAAAAAAAAAAAAGAGTTGCCTTGGTCATGGTGTCTCTTCATAGTAATAGAACAGTGATTAAGACAGTGACTATAATTTACAATTCTATAACATATTTGTAAGTGTAAATATAAATATATGCAGTTAAATAACTTCTCGGTCTGGGGAATGTAGACTAGTGGTAGAGTTCTTGCTAGCATTCACAAACCCATGGGTTTTATCCCCAGCATTACATAAACTGGATGTGGTTGTTCTTGCCTGTAATCTCAGCACTTCAAAAGCAGGAGGGTCAGAAGTTCAAGGTCATCCTTGACTTGATAGCAAGTTTGAAACCAGCCTATGATACATAAGACCCTGTCTCAACAAACAAAACAAAGAAAATGAAACAATAATGACAAAAATACTTCCTTATTCTCCTTTGATATTCTCTATTTGGTGGGACATCATCCTCGGACTTACCTTTAAGTGTTCAATCTTTCTCACAGGACCTGTACGTCTTACATGATGGGTCTCCTTAGTTTCCTGAATATATTTAAGTAGCCAACTTAAAAATTTTGTTTCATAAGTCTGTTATCTGCCTTTTATAAGGACAGTTTCTATTCTCTTTCTCTCTGTCTCTCATTTCTGCCGCACCCAAGCCTGTATTTGTGTGCACATGCTTGTGTGTTTATTTTCTGAGCATGGTCTATGTTTTTTTTTTTCTTCCTTGAACATGCCTTACACATTTTTTTGTTGGGGGGTTGAGAATTAGATAGTGATTTGGCAGTCTAGAATTCACCACCTACCCTCGATCCTCAGGGTTTATTTTTCGTTGCTGTTTGTTTATTTATTCATGTATGGTAGATTTTTTTCTTTGCTTAGTGAATTTTTGGAACTCATTTTATAAAGTCTTCCTTTTTTTTTGTGGACTCTGAAATGTCTATTTATTTAGCTTAGTGGCTAGCTAAGTGATTAGTTGGATTTCCTTTCATGTCTGGATTCAGTGTCTTTCAGGCTTTGCCAAAAGGCTCTTTTTGTATTTGAAGATATATCTTGGACAGACAGCTGTGTGGTTGACAACTGTGCCTTGGCTGTTATTTCTTGTTTGTGTTGAACCTCAATATCAGATGAAGGTGTGTGTTTAGGACCTTCTCATGTTTGTCTTGAGCATGTGCACAGTTGTATACATGGCCATGACTCTACAAGTATAAATAGTTGTCTTGGTTGTCAGCTTGACTGTATCTGGAATCAACTAAAAGGTAAGCCCATGGGAACTTCTGTGATCGTATTATTTGATGGAGAAGATTCATCCTAAATGTAGGTACATCTTCTGGTGGCAGCTCAGATAAAAGACATGAAAAATGAAAACTTTTATTTGTGTATTTATTTGTCTGCTTGTCCTCACTCTCACTGACAGATCTATCCTGTTGCTGTAGCATTCCTTTACTGGTATTATAAATTACTTCTTCAGGATTCCAACAAAGGACAGAGAATAGCACCTTTTCAGGAATCTTCCAGGCTCTCAGTACCAGATGGGGACTGTTGCTACACCTAGCTTTGTGGACTGAGCATCTGCTGGATTCTTGGCCTCTAATGGTGTGAGTCACACATTGCTGGACTACTCAGACTATAGCACATAAAACAATCTAATAAATCCCATTGTAATATATATTCATCTATCAGTTTGTTTCCTCTTGAGAACCCTGAAGTGGCCTTCTAGATTCCCAAGACTATATCTCAGCTCTTCAGAGTCCCTCTGGACATCTTAAGTTCCATCTTTCCTTTTTAGGCTTTTGGACTAGTTTATTGGTTGTTCCAACTGCCATACACTGATTCAGACAATTGCAATGCAATAGAATTACTTCTAGTTGTTTTCAGCTAATGCCTAGATTGTTGATTGCTGATGTTTCACAGTTGAACAGCTTCCAAACAGGGTGAAATAAACCAGGTGGTGACCTTCTTGTAGAGGACCACTAGGAAGGTAGCACAGTGAGACATCCCTGAGGATATGATTGGCGCTCCCCTCCCAACCCGTCTACCTTCTCAATATATGTAATTAGAACTACAGTTCTCACTGTCTAACAAGATTATCTGCTGAGCTATCTTGCTCACCCACAATTGTATTTGTATTTCTTGCTGGAAAAATGCTGAGTGTGGCAGAAGACGTTCACTGTACCTTTTCACATCCTTTGTTTGAGGCACTGATAGAGGTTATGTTTTTAAATACACAAGGCCCCTTTTCTGGTAATTTATATCATTTAGGGGAATGCTAGGCCAGGGTACTAAAGCACTGATCATCCAAATGATCTCCTTTTTTATAGATTAAGGCTCACAATGAACTAGGCTCTGTGATACCCATGGGGACAGACAGAAACTCCTAGGAGCTCTTAACAGGGATTCCCGGAAACTGGTTATAATGATAGAGATTGACCGTGGACCCAAGGCAGGGTGGCAAGCTACTCTCCAAATCTTTCTAAGAGCTATTCAGATTTTTATTGTAATGGCCACACCTTTACAAACTATGGTTAAAAAATGTTTGACACTATGGTCCACAGGCACATTCAGAAGTAATATCAAATTGCTATCAAGGACAATTGCAACCTAGAAGGAATGGGACTAAAAGTTTGGGGAGAGGAGGTTCATGCCTAATTAAGGGTCAGACAATTCATGGTAATCTTGTATTCTGTTCTGGAATATGTTGTCCACTATATTTAAACTTGCACCCCCTAGCCAGGAAAGAAAGATGACTTGTACATACTCTCCCTAATGCCTGAAACATCTAGACCCCGAATTTCATGGATTTTTTTTTTCTTGAATGGATGCAGAGAACTGGAATGCCAATGCAATTCTTTATGGATTGTACGTGCTGCTTTTGGAGGGCTGTTGGCTTCTTAAGCAACAGCTCCATTACATGAGCCTGCTACCTTTCATCTCACACACTCCCACATCTCTGTAGCCCACATTTCTATTAGTTCTCTGGTGTTATCTAATATCCTCCTCCATGGTGCACTCCCACCACCTCCTCCATAATTCCAGAGCATCAGAATATTCAGCAGAGATGTCATTTCCAGAATTTTCACAAATTCACTTATGCTCCCACTAGTGGAGTCACAGTGAGCCTCACAGTCTTAAGACTTCCTCTTCCCCTAGGATTTGTGTGACTGTAGTCCTTGGGTGTTTTGCCTTGAGATGTTTTCTTTTCTCTTCCGGCCCCCAGATTGTATTTGTGTTTCTCATTATTGCCGTGTTCTTTCAACTTACTTTGACAATGGAAATGCATTCAGTGTGACACATTACACACAGAGTTTGAAACTGATAAGTTCTCCATTTATTTGCTTATAGGGCTGTTTTCACCATTAATCTAGACTTTCCTGGTCACAGTTTGTTGGAGAAAGGTCGTTTCACCAACTGGAAATGCGGCCATGGCAACATGTTTACAAATATTAAGGTAGGACTCTGTGATGGTAGGCCCATCCACATAGCCTGAAGGGGCAGGTGCAGGCTAGGGGCAGTTTTTGGCACTGCCTCCATTTCTTTAATTCACAGACCCCGAGTTTTAAGAGGTGTGCATACTCAGAACACAGGCTTTCAGGTTTCAGTCATCACAAGGTAGCTGGTCTTCCTACAGAGCTCATAGATGCTATTATTAAAATAGATGCCTTATTTAGCTTAATGAACTTGAGATTTTACTACTTTTAAAAAATAATACTTTTATTAATAATTTGGTAACACCCTCTTCCCTTTTTTCCCTGTTTCCCCCTCCTGCCCATGTGCTCTCAAAAACAAAACAAACAACCCCTCTCCCAAAACACAACAAATAAAGGAAAATTAAGTCCAGCTAGTGTGGCAGGAGCATCATGGATCACAGGCTTCACCGTGGATCCTGGAGGCAGCAGGATGCTCTGATGATGGACATTAGCCAGGCCCATATCAGGTGCCAGGACCTCATGTAGGCTCCAGGGTCTCCCACAGGCACCATGGCCTCCCATAAGCATCCAGACATCCTGTAGGCACCAGAATCTCCCTGATGATGGACATTAACCAGGCCCATACAAGCCCAAGACCAAGTGCGAGGAAGTTCTACCTGAAATTGGGTCCCATTGCCCAATCCTGCAGGCACCCCAAGATCCCTGCAAGCGCCAGGGCATCCCACAGGTACTCAGACATCCTGCAGATACCTAGTCATCCCTCAGGTATCAGGGCCTCCTAAAGACACTAAGACATCCCACAAGCACTAGGGCCTCCCACAGGCGCCAGGACCTCCTGTGGGCACCAGGGCCACACACAGGCAGAAGGAAAGCACCAACTCCCATAAATTATCCCCTGACTTTTAAATACTATGTGCATCCCACTGCCACAAATAAATAAATAAATGTAATAAAAATAATCTAAAACAGGAAATTTCAATGTGTTTAGGCCTGGGAACAAAAACAATCCTAGTAAGGGAAGGCTTGTTGAGCTCTGCATTGGAGGCTTAGGTCAGATCCTCAGTATACAGGATGCTGTTACAGAAATAAAGCTGCACATTATTGGATTGTTTAAATATTGTTATCTTAGATAGCCCATGTTCCAATAACAGCAGAGCAAAGGATCATAATTTTATAAAGGAGAGTAGAGTACAGAATAGTTTGAGTTATAGAGCAGTTGGTCTTACTCCTTGACTTCAAAATAATTTTACCATGGTGTGAGGAAGGTCATTTAATTTTCCACACTTCCCACCAGCATTCTGATCTCCAGAGAACTGCTGCGGTTGTACTTTAAAGATGCTCGTGTCTCTTCTTCATGTCATGACAAAGAAGGTATGCATTCTGTATTTTCTTTCTTTCTTTCTCTTTCCCCCTCCTCGTCCTCCTCTTCCTCCTCCTCCTCCTTTTTTTTTTTTTTTTTGAGACAGAGTTTCTCTGTTGTAACTCTGGCTGTCCTGGAACTCATTCTGTAGACCAGGCTGGCTTTGAACTCACAGAGATCCACCTGCCTCTGCCTCTGCCTCTGGAGTGCTGGGGTTAAAGGCGTGTGCCACCACAGCCCGGCCACATTCTATATTTTCTAATAGCTGAAGGTAGAAGCCACTGATTCCAGGGTGACAAACCATTTCCAGATTTCTATCTTGTAAAATCCTTGGTCAGCAAAGAGAACCTTTGTTTCCAACATATAAAGCAGAGCTAGCTCAGGCTACCTTGGAGTTCAAGGCTCTATCAATTATCTGAGCTGCATGAAACAGAATCTGTAATTACACCTCATCGCCAGAAAGAGCTTGTGCTAGGGTTTAGTACACGGTTGTGTTCCCAGCCTGGCATTTTCTGAGCTAACCTCTCACACCCAGCCCATATTTAAACTTTAAATAGCTATTTAAATTTCCTATCATTGTTTTGTTGGATGAATTTTCACTCTCTAAACCTAAGCCTTTCCTCTGCTGCCACCATGTGGTGGATCTACAAATGTGTCACTCATCAGATTTTATTTTATTTTTTTTAAATTAAAAACTTTTCCCAAGGTTCAAGATAATCTTCTTTTTTCTTAATTTTTTATTTGTTTGTGCGTATTTCTACAGGTCTAAATGTTTGTATGTGTAGGTATGTGTGCACATGTGTTATATGTTATGAGGAGGGTATTTTCATCTGGCTGTTGTTCATAGATATCGTCTACCATTTTTTTTTTTTTTTTTTTTCTTTTTGAGATTGCGTCCTTCATTGGCCCAGTGCTGCCCAATTAAGCTGGGCTGGCTGGAAATCAAGCACCAGAGATCTGCCAGTATCTGCCTTCCAAGTGTTGGGATCACAAGTGTATGCTACCACACTGAGCTTTGTACATATATTCTGGAGACTGAACTCAGATTCTTATGTTCGAACAGCAAAGACTTAATTAACTGAGCTGTCACCCCAGAAAAGTAGATTTTTTTTGTAAGGTGAAATTAACTTGCTGGTGTGAATCTGTAATCCCAACACTCCTATGGTGATATGGGAGTTGGAGACAAAATTTCCCGGAAGCTCACTGGGCAGGTAGCCTGGAGGACAGAAACAGTCCAGCAGAAATAAGAAGAGATACCCTGATCAGTTAAAGAGTGTTATAAAGGGATTAGAGTCAGTCAGTTGAGAAGCAGGCTGAAGAGGTAGTTGAGGAGCAGTTATAGAGTCAAAGAGTCAGTAGAGAAGCAGGCTGAGGTTGAAGAGTCAGTTATGGAAGTCAGTTGTAGTAAGAAGTAGAACAGAGTCAGCTACAGAAGAGTTATAGAATTTAAGACTGAAGTGAGTTACAGCAAGTCAGTTCCAGAAGCAGGATGGAGCAGCGAGAGTTCAGGGAGAGATACAGAGACACAGCAGAGCTCGGCAGAAGAAGCCCAGAACAGAGAGTGAGATGAACAAGAATAATCAGAGCTAGTCAGAGTGACTCAGTCAGCAATAGGTCTCTGAAGGCTAAGGCTGAAGCCTTCTAGGCATGGGCTAGCAGTTTAAATGTTCTAGATTGTATGGAGGCTGAAGCCTTCCAGTTCAAGGATTAAGACTAGATTGTAGAGGCAGAAACACTCTAAGGCTCCAGGGCTCCGGGCTAGAACTAATGATTTGATTAGACAAAACAATAAACTCTCCTCTGCCCTGCATCAATGTCTGCATCTGGTGAATCTACATCTACTACTGCATACTATGGTAATGCAATCCTATAATCTTAATACTGGGGAGATAGAGGGAAGAGAATTCAAGATCATCTTCAGCTATGTAGTGAGCTTGAGGAATAATTAAGTTCTGTGAGGCTGTTTAAAAAACAACAAATAAGCAAGCAAGCAAGCAATCAATCAAACAAACAGACAAAAACCCCCTGAAACATGCATCACTGAAATTAGTAACAAAAAAGTTTAATTTCAAATAAAATAAGCATGACACTATATGAGATTCTAAAAAGGTCTACCAGCAGATGGCAACATAGTCTTAAACATTGCTGGTAATAGGAAATGAAGTAATTAACACAAGCTGGAAATAGTTAACTCCATAGATTAAATTCAATTGTACTCACATGACTTTCCAGTACTATAATTAGAAGTATAACTTAAAAATACATCACATTATTAGAATTCAGCTTAATACTAAAATTGAACTAGACTATATAGGCACATTCTAAATTTGTGACAATTTAGATATGGTCTATCTATAAGTATTATTGATGTGTAAACCTCAAAATACTCTTGTCAAGACATTATTTATTAGGGGAATCCTAAAACCATGCCCTGCTCAGTCAGTTAAAACTTTCTGAGGGTCTTTGGCAAGTAGCTGCCAGTTTTTAGAACAGGACAGCTGTCTAACTCTAAGAGATTCCATCTATGATATAATTTTACATTATTTAAATTCTACTGCTTCCTCCTGTAAGTGACACTTATAAATAAATTGTGAGAGAGCATAAGTACAAAGTGAAATTGGGGAAATAGTTTCTTCAAATACCCTTTTCAAATCTTTTTAGCCAGGGTTGCTCTTAACTCTTTAAGTCTAAGTGTAGATGATCAAGGAGCTCACTTTCATTTACAGAGCTGGGATCGGAAGCCCCAGAGTTTTTTAGAGAGTACTGAATCATCCACCATCTCTTAGAATTATCAGGAAAATTTCACAAATTCCTGGCCCAAGGTATACCTTTCCAGGATCAGATGTACATCTCCCAGTATGACTCTAAGGGTTGGTGTTTATGTTTCTTCTTGGTAGTCTGTAGAGTACTGTCCTGTACCAAGGATGCTAGAATGTAGGGGTGAAAGCTCAAGGTAGGTAAAAGCTCGACTTCTCAATAGTTGTGTAGGTGTTGACTTTGACAATGGAGCTTTGCTGTCAGTTTGTTGAGTGTAACCTATAGTCTTGGTAACAGCAAAGATGTTTGGGGTTCCCATGGGACTCTATTGGTCAACAGCTCAATTAGATGTAACACAATCCTAGTACTAAAAGCTTCATTTGGTGATAAGGGATATCCAGTTGGGGCTCTGTCTCCTCTATTATTTGGCAATTTCATTAGATCATCCTCACATATGTATGTATTTTAGAAAGCTTTGACTGTATCAGGTTTCCATACTACCTCTCAAACGGTGTTTATTTTTTTCTGTCTCTCCTGTATTCCCTCCCTTGTCCCTCTCTTTTCCTTTCCTCCTCACTTGACCCTCCGCTCATCCACCCATTACAGTCCCCTCATCCACCCATAGCTATCATTGTTCTATACAGGAAGTCTTTTCTGGTACCAATGAGTTCAAAGCTATTCCCTATTTTTCTCTTCTACCAAATACTGTTTTTATATTGAGGTCTTTGATTCACTTAGAGTTGAGTTTTTTGATCCATTTGTGAATTTTGGTGATAAATATGGATCTATTTAGATTCTTCTGCATGCAGACATCCAGTTTGACCAGCACCATTTGTTGAAGATATTGTCTTTTTTTTCCCAGTGCATATTTCTGGCATTTCTTCTTCTTTTTTTTTTTCTTTTGGCTTTTTTTTTTGAGACAGTGTTTCTCTGTTGCAACTCTGGATGTCCTAGAACTCACTCTGTAGACCAGGCTGACCTCAAACTCACAGAGATCCACCTGCCTCTGTCTCTTGAGTGCTGGGATTAAAGGCGTATGCCACCACCACCTGCCACTTCTTTGTTTTTTAATGAGAGACAGGAGTGGGGTGGATCTGAGTGGGAGGGGAAGTGGGGAAGAACTGGGAGGAATTAAAGAGGGGGGACTGTAATCAGGATATATTGTATGGAGAAAAATCTATTTTCAATAAAAAAGAAAATTCAACTAAAATAAAGTGTGCATGTATTGGCCGTGAATAATTGGTCAAAGCTAGTTCACGTCCTACTCCAGTGAACATTATGTGCTTTATCAGTTCACCAGGTGATCCTGATGTATATCACAGCTGACGATGGTTGATGAAGATACACAGAATCTCTATAGTTTAGCAAAGCCAAGAGCACACTTGAGGCATTTGCTTCTCTGTAGTGACTTTGCACCTGGTTGACTTTACACAAGTTGATCAACCAGATTTGACACTTTCCCTACTGGTCAGAGAGTCACCCCACTGCTTCCAGTTGTAGAAATCCTGTCCATTTTCACATCCCTGAACTAACAAGGACTTTCCTGGGGTCTCTGACAATCACCTCACATAGATATTTGGCTCTCCTCCCGCTGTTCACCTTCACAGTGCCTCCTGCAGTACTCTCTCTTCTGGTGTTAAGATTAAAGCCAGAAGCCCAGCTTTATCATGTTTCTGCTTTTCTTTCTTTCTTAGAAAGCTCCCTTGATTAGATTTGCCTTTTATACTCATCTTCATCTCTGTGATGATCCTGATTTGGTATTTGACAGCATGGGCGTTTGTGTCTTCATAAATGGGGCAATACCCATATGCCCCAGGAAGAGGTGACATGTAGTGACTGGATCCAACTACACATGCTTTAGGATTCTGGGTGATATGTGTAACTTGTCCCCATAGTCACTCGACCTGTCTATTTTCAAAGGTTGCCAATGGCAACCTTTTAACTGTTGCACGAGAGGAGTGGAAAGAAATGAAAGTCAAGTCCTGCAGGCACTATATAGTGTGATAAAGATTTGAGAATCTATCTTGAAAGTACTATGATTGAATTTGATAGAGAAATGGTGTGATTCATTTTATATTATTCTCAATTTTGGGAGCTTTGATAATAATAGGAGTAGTGGGCTCCAGAGGAAAGAGATAGGAGGCAGAGAGTTCTGTAGGGAAGATGTCATGATAACCACAAATAGATTGTATGTTAGATATGTAATACAGGTTTCCATCATTTTATTGAGCACTGTTAATGAACTAAGTATGTTAGGTACATTTTATTTTATAAGTAGGTTACATGATATATAGTTGTGTTTTATAGGTAATGAAATCTAGGCTCATAGAGGTTAAATGTCAAAGACATCCATGAATATTGGAACTTGTACTTAAGATCACTTAACTCCAAAATCTTACAATATAATAATAGTAATAAAAATAATTTCTATGCTTTGGATATGGTTTGTCCCTTCTGGAACATGTGTTAAAACTTGACACTTAAGTTAAAGTATTATTATTATTATTATTGGTTGGTTTTACAACTGGGTTTCCCTGTTGTAACTCTGGCTGTCCTGGAACTCACTCTGTAGATCAGAATGGCCTCGAACTCACAGAGATCCTCCTACCTCTGCCTCCTGAGTGCTGGGATTAAAGGTGTGTGCCACCACTGCCCAGCAAGGTAAAGTATTATATATTCTTCCTAGATCATGCGTACATGTGTCAGTAGTCTGGTAGCTGATCTGAAGCTCCAAAGGAAAAGAACTGAAAGATTGTGGATGAGGACGTTTGTGATAGGAGAGTGGCACAGAGAACTGGGAATGGATATGAAGTGTGAAAGATTTTTGTCTATAAGTAATGCTCACCAGAAATTCAGGATCCACCATGGAGGAAACAGGAAATAACAAGTATATGGGAATGATTGATCTGTTAGCAGTACCCAGCCTTGGTGTTGATCATCTTGAACTAGAATGGAAGTCCTGTAAGGATAGGGGCTGCAAATAAGATCATCATGATGACATTTACTGACTAATTTTTCCACGAGCATGTATGTAAAAGTAGATCATCCAAGAGTTGCAGTGTAGGTGGTGATAATCATGAAGAGCCACTGTCCAGATATCCTTTTTGGAAACAAGACTGTTGATTATTTGTGAGTTTAGTTAGCTGAGCGTCTGTAGCTATAATACCCTCTAGCTCACAATGACCCATGGCATGCTGATGTGCTTTTGACACAAAATAGAGTCATTCAGGAAGAGGGAACATCAGTTGAGGAATTGTCAAAATCAGGTGAGCCTGTCTTAGAGACATTTTCTTGATTAATTATTAATACAGAAGATCCCAGTTCACTATTTGTGGTGCCAACCTTTGGGCAGGTGGTCCTGGAGTATATAAGAAAGCAGACTGAGCAAACCAAGGGGAGCAAGCCAGTAAGCAGCACTCCTCCATTGTCTCTGCATCAGCTCCTGCCCCAGGTATTTGCCTTGAGTTCCTGCTTTGACTTCCCTGCATGATGAACTATAAGCTGTAAGATGAATTAGATGTTTTCCTCCTTAAGTTGGTTTTGGTCACAGTATTTATAACAGCAATAGAACATTAAGTAGGAAACATCACCATTCTGTTTTATTAGGCAGCTATAGCCACTGAGTCCTGTTAGGACAACAGAACATGACTCTTTCAGCCCAACAATAGTCTCTCATCAGGGGTCTTTGCTGCAGGGCTAATATGCAACACGGGATTTTCTGGAGCTGGGCCTCTGCCTGAAACTTTTCCTACACAAGGCTCCTCTTTTTTTTTTTTTTTGCTTTTCACGTTTCAGAACTGTATCACAATCTAAAGGTTTTTTTCCCCTGTCCTTTTCTTTTCAGACAACCTCTAGTGAGTCTTTTCCTTCCCTGTCTTCTAGAAATCTGCTTCCCAGAGGATCTAGCAGCTCCAGTGGCTTTCATTATTGTGACATAGACTTAATATTTTAAAATATCTAATATTTGAATGCTTATGTTACTGATTGCTTCTCGTTTTCACTAATTTTTAATCACAGGATACTTTGTGCCGTAAGTCATAAATGTACTTGAAAACTAAAATAAATCATCTGCAAAACATATTTGAGTGTATCATAGCCGGGGTTTAATATAGTAGTTCTATAAAGTAGATAACTGATGATTATGATGTTGATTACTATATAAATTCCAACCAGTAAAATGTACTTCCAACCTATTATGTGTATAGACACTGTAGATAGATGTGTCAAGTGGTTAAAATATTCAGTGATTATAGAGAACATCATGGAAACTTTACATGTAATCTCAAAAGTAGTTTGAACTTTTTCTCTTAACTCCATTTGGCCTTTGGTGTCTTTATGCTTGAGAATTTCATACATGTATACAATAAAGTGTGATTGTATCTGTCCCACCATATCTCTCCAACACGACCCTCTTTCAATTTCATATCTTTTTAAAATATCCTCAAAGTGTAGTCAATGATGCATGTATGTGCATTGGTATAGGGCCCTCTACTGGAAGGTAGGAATCCTACCAGTGACTACAACCTCTAAAAAGAGAGATTCTCTTCCCCGAAACTACCAACTGCCAATAACGGCCAATAACTGTCAAGAACAGGGGTGGAGACTTGAAAAATCATCTACTTAATCTTTGCCAGACTTTTTTGCTGGCTTAATCTTGTTTGGGTAACTCCAGATGCTTTGAGTTCTCAGTGCGATAGCCTCCTCATGTTCAGAAGACAGCATTTCACAATACTGCTCCCCAAATTGTCCAGCTATTGTATTCTTTCCACTTCTTCTTCTTCAGTGGTATATGAGCCTCAGAGGTGGGGGTTGACGTAGGTATCCCATTTAGGGCTGAGCACTCAGTCTCTTGTTTTCAGCATTATGACCAGTTATGTATCTTTCCATTGACTGCTGCCCTCTGCAAAAAGAGGCATCTTTGACGAAGGCCCAGAGCAGCCCAGGTTTATGACTATAAACAATATTTAGAAAGACTTTGGGCTATAAACATAAATATTTAGAAAGTACTTTGGGCCTATGACCACCCAACTCCCTTCTGTAGAGCAGGTCTGAAATTCAATCAAAAAGTAGTTACCTTACAGCAGTCATGCTGCTATTGCACCACTGGGCATATCTTGATTGGCAGGTTGATATTGGAGCATGGAAGGGAAGTGCTTGTTAAAACAATCAATGACTTTTCTTCCCCAGCAGCCTGCACAGCACCTTTAAGCACTATAAAAGTTAACCAACAGAGAGGAAGTTTCCTGATCAATTTGAGATCGATTGTTCTATGTCTTGTAGGCAAAGTGTGTCATTTAATTTATTGTTTATCGGTTTATTGTTGGGTGCTCTGTTTATTGGTGAGAGTAGGGTATTGAAGTCACTCACTATTGTGCTGGGGTTAGTTTGTAACTTTACATCCAGTACTATTTGTTTTGTGAAATTGGACATGCCCATTTTTGGTGTGTATGTTTAGAGCTGTAATATTCTTTTGATGAATCATTTACTTAACAAATGTGACACAATCTTTATCTTATTACTTTTGGTTTACAGTAGATTTTATCAGATATTAGAACAGGGACAACTGTTTGGTTCCATTTGCTTATAATATCCTTTCCCATATTTTCACCTTTATGTAGCATCTTTGGATTACTTTTGCTTGAAGACTACTTTATCAGGTGCAAATGTAGCTATTGGTTTATTTTTGACTTCCATTTACTCGATATGTTGACAAACATCCATCCATTCATTCTTAGTCTACGCACGTCTTTGCCAGTGAGGTGCATTTCTTATATAGTTAGATCTTAAATTTTAATTCAATCAGCCAGTCCATTTACTTTAAGGATTATATAGAGAGGGTTTGCTGATTCTTTTCTTGGGGGATATGATTATTGTGCTTTATACCCCTTATCCTCTGTTTGGGTGCCTGCGTGATATCTGAGCACCTGCCAGATGTCTGGGTACCTACACGAAGTCCAGGTGCCTGTGGGATGTCCAGGTGCTTGTGGGATGCCCAAGTGCATGCATATTTCAGTGATGGGGCCTAACTTCAGGTTGAACTTGGTCATGCTTGATCTCAGGCTAGTGTGGGTCAGGTGCATGTCCATCATGGGAGTAACCTGTTGCCTTTAGGAACCATGCCTGAGGTCCATGTTCCCTCCACAAGGCAGGACATAATTTATTATTATTATTATTGTTATTATTATTATTTTCTTGAGGACACAGGGGTGGGGGGATGGACCAGGAAGGAATGGGAAGAGGGTGTAATGAAGATTCACTATATGAAACTTAAGTAATTAATAAAAATATTTTGAAAAAACAATTTTTAAAAAGGAGTTTCAGGTTTACTAAGTTGGACATGATTTATTCTTTCTTAGTTTTTCTGTGTTCATGTCTTCCTTTATTGAAATTTATTTTTTCTTGGGTTATCATGATTGAGAGATTATTTTTCCTTTCTGTATATTAGGATTCCTTCAAGTATTTTCAGCAGTGCTGGCTTGGTGATCATAAATTCATGTAGTTTGTGCTTATCTTTAAATATCTTATTTGTTGATGATCACTGCAGGCATATATTTGTTTTCAGGGCTTGAAAGATGCCACTTCATGGTTTCCTGAGGTTTAGAGTTTGTGCTGAGAGGTCTGGTATTATTCTGATGAGTCTGCTTTTGTAGATTGTTTAGATTTTTCCTTACAGCTTTTCATCTTATTTCTCTTCTCTTCTCTTCTCTTCTCTTCTCTTCTCTTCTCTTCTCTTCTCTTCTCTTCTCTTCTCTTCTCTTCTCTTCTCTTCTCTTCTCCCCTCCCCTCCCCTCCCCTCCCCTCCCCTCCCCTCCCCTCCCCTCCCCTCCCCTCCCCTCCCCTCCCCTTCCCTTCCCTTCCCTTCCCTTCCCTTCCCTTCCCTTCCCTTCCCTTCTTTCATTCCCTTCCCTTCCTCTCATCTCTTCTCTTGTCCTCTTCTGTCTTTTCCTCTCCTTTCCTCTCTTCTCCTTTCTCCTTCTCTTCTCTCCTTTTCTATTCTTTTTGAGATAGGGTTCCTCTGTTGTAACTCTGGCTGAGTCCTGGAACTCAATCTGTAGACCAGACTGGCCTCGAACTCTCAGAGATCTGTCTACCTCTGCCTCTTGAGTGCTGGGATTAAAGGTGTGTGCCACAATCTCATTTTTCTTTTTTTAAACCAGGGAACTATGTGTTACTTTTTACTGCATTACCTTTCAGCTCTCTTATGATTTGTGATTTCCCATGTTCTTCCCATCTTTCCCTCTTTTGGAATGCAGCCTATTCTTTCCTGTTCTGGCTATGCATCAAGCAGTAGGTGCTATTTATCCATTATCTTACCTTGGACTTAGATAATATTTAAATGAGACATTGTACTTGGGATTTTAGAATAAGCATTAACAATGATTGAGAATTTGGGGCTTTGAAGATCAGATGAATGTACTTTGCATGTGCATTTTGGGGGTTAAAGATAGACTGTTACAAGATGAATGTTGTTATCTTAGGGTTTTTAGTTCTGTAATGAAACACCATGACCAAAAGCAAGTTGAGGAGGAAAGGGTTTATTCAGCATACACTTCCACAGCACTGCTCATCACTGAAGGAAGTCAGCACAGGAACTCAAACAGGGCAGGACCCTGGAGGCAAGAGCTGATATAGAGGCCCTGGAGGGGTGCTGCTTGCTGGCTTGCTCCCCATGGCTTGCTCAGCCTGCTCTCTTATAGAAGCCAGGACCACCAGGCCAGGGATGGCACCACCCACAATGGACCGGGCCCTCCCACACCAATTACTAATTTAGAAAGTGTCTTATAGTTAGATCTTATAGAGGCATTTTCTCAATGAGATTTCCCTCCCTTTAGATAACTCTAGATTGTATGTCAAGTTGACATAAGACTAGCCAGCACAGTTATATTTTCTTCAAATTCATATGTTGAAATCCTAATCTCTGTATTAGAAGGGGGTATTTTTGGGAGATGACTAGTCAGTCAAAAGGCTGAATGAGATTGGTGCTCTTGTGAAAGACATCCCTGGGAGTTCCTCTCTCCTGTCTGCCTTGTGAGGACAGAAGACAGTCAACTGTGGATCAGGAAGTGAGTTGTCATTAGAGTTCAAATCTATCAATACCTTTATCTTAGAATCCATAGCACCCACACTATGAGGAATATTTATTGTTTAAACTATCCAGTCTATGGTATTTTATTAGAGTAGTCTGCAAAGGCTAAGACAAAAATTAATTTTTAGTATCTAAATTAGCATATGTTGGTTTTGTTTTTCTCTTGTAATCATTTTCAGATGACATTCAAGATAGATAAAAATATAAACATAAACTTGTAAGAAGTCATCCCTACATATCTCAATTTTTAATTTACTTCATCATCGAGAAAAAGTAAACATTCATTTTTACTTCATTGGATGAATCCATATTTTTTCAGATTCTTATGTGATAGAGTTCAAATGAATAATTTTACTATCTCTGTGCTTAAATTTCTATTGTCTGTTTTGTTTCCAAATAGCTGTGCACTCTCCAAACACTCTCCAAATCATTTGTTTCTGGATGTCAGTTCCAAACTTCCCATTTTTAGTTACAGGTTTTTTTTTAAAATCTGAGAATTTATAGCATGGTATGTAAAAACTTCTTTCTGGAGGGGTTAATTAAGAAGAGTTAGAAAATTCTCCTAGTATTTTGTCTTAGCTAGATCTTAACTTTCCTTCTATCTCTTGTTTTGCTAATAATAGGGGACCTGGCTGTAGGTTGGGTAAAGTTTCAAAGTGTGGGCCCAAACAGAGGACAAACCTGGGGGAGGCTTAACTCCTGGAGACCTGGACAAGTCTAAGAAATTTGCCCAAGAAGAGAGAATCATCTCTTGGTTCTTCCTGATTTATGTCCTATTACTGTTAGATTTATTGTGTTTCTGTTCTGATTAATTACAGCATCCCTCCCACTCCCCTGTTTGCTGTCCAGGCTTGTGCTGAATTGTTGGGCTCAAGTGTCCTCCTCCATCAACATCTGAAGTAACTGAGCCTACAGATATACATCACTGTCTGGTCAGTTTTGCCTTTTAAAGATGAGGATGACTTACTATAAACTGGAAGAGCATTTCTATAAAAGGCGGCGCACAGCCTGAGATGTCCATGATTGGAAAGCTGTGTTTATGGTGATGAGGGCTGATGTGGTCCTTCCCGGACCCAAGCACATCTGTTGTCTAGGCTGTGCTGCCTTTTGTTGTAATATAAAGTTCATTCCTTGTTCTGACTTCCAAAACACAGTGACCCGAGGCCAGAGAGGAAGAAAATATTTATTTTAGCATTGTCTTATAAATAGAAGTTATTCTCATTCCTGTTTTGAAGTTTAAAATAGTATGTGTGTTACATTTTCACCCATTCTAACTATGAAATATTTAACCACAAATATCTAGGTTTTTATAATTATCAGATTTAATGACAGAATTGTGAAGCTTAGAGTAGAACGGACTCAATAGCTCATTTATACCACTGGCTCTAGTCCTTTCATAGCATTGTGGTATGCTGTGTTTATAGCATTTCTAATATTTTTTTTCAGGGTTCACATCTACATTCTTCTTTTAATTAAAAAAAATTGCTTGTGTGTGTGTGTGTGTGTGTGTGTGTGTGCATGAGGGGGAGGAGAATATAGTGTATGTGTATGGTACATATGTGTGCATTGTGTGTACATGTATATATAGGTTTGAAAGCCCATGTGTGCGTATGTAGAGGCCGGAGAAGGATGTTGGGTGTCTTTCTCTGCCATTTCTGCTTTATTCCCTTGAGTAAGGGTCTGTCACTATATCTGAAGCTTAGTGAGTTTTGGCTAGACTTGGTAGCAGTAAACCCCACCAATGTCTCTGCCTTCTTTGTAGTACTGTAACACTAGGGTTACAGGTGCATGTGCCCAGATTTTGCCTAGGTGCTGAGGATCTGCATTCAGGTTCTCACACTTATACAATAGAAGCTCTTACTAACTGAGTCATCTCCCTAGGCCCATGTCTCATTTTCACTGCACAGGCATAAGCATGTACATGTATGCATTTTTAACCAAGACACTGACCCTAATCTTCATCTAGACTTTTGACTTTTAAGAACATAGGATGCATTTTTTAAAAGTTAAAAATATCCTCAACTATGGGAAGAGTACTGAAGGGGATATTTAGAAGCAAAATCATTAACCTACAGACAGGTCACACTTAAGGCATTAAGTAATGTTTACTATTCTTCATCGACATGGCATAAGAGAGAGAATACAGGAGTTGAAGCTAGAATTGGTGGAGTATGTAAATAAGTAGCTATTATGGGCTTTGGTTTCTTGTCAGTAAAACAAAAGGCTTATGAAGGTAGAGAGCATCTTGCAAAGCCAGTTCAAATGCCTAGTCCTGGGAGAATTTATGACATTGTGTCATAGCATCTCCTAGACTTTAGCTCTCAATTTATGTACAAAAGTTTTCAGCAGCACTTTAGAATATTCTGAAATCTTATGAGAGACCAAACTTGTCACATCACTAAGGAGAATAACACAAAACAAATCACTTAGCACTGGTATGCCCTGTGTACACTACTCCATCACAGAGGCAGGTTGGAGCTTGGCGACTTGCTCTGTTTCATGTAACACACAAGATGCTGAGCTGGGTGCAAATCTGGGCAGCTGGGCCCAAGGGTGTGTGCTCTTCCACAACATGGTCCTGTCTCTTTAAAGGAAGAACAGCACTATTACACTGCCACCAATGTGTTGTCCACTTCAAAATGCTGGAAAAAAGCACTTTGAAACTGCACATATGTCTGTGTACCCTATCTATGCTTTGTGCCTGTAGAGTTCAGAAGAGGGCGTCGGATCCCCTGGACTGAAGTTGCAGATGTGCGAGTCATCATGTGGGTGGTAGGGACCGAAACCAGGTTCTCTGCACGTGTAGTGAGTGCTCTTCTCTGCAGACCCCAAACTACTTTCTTTAAACCATAAAGAAATAATATTTGTGGAGATGAGCAGAGTTAAACTAATTTAACCTGATATAATGTTTATCCATCTCAAAACAATACATTATCCCAATCATTAAGATACACAATTGTTATAGTTCATGTACTAACTACAAAACTGTAAGGGCAATGAAAGTAAAGTTAAAATAAAGACATCCACGGCAGTAGGGATGGTGGGAGAAGCTATTTGTCAGTGCTGAGACTTGAACTGCTCCTTGAATGGGAAAAGGTGATGGAGAGAAAGATTGAGTCTTAGGTGGCTCAGAGAGGGGGGGCAGGACTCAGAAGGAACAGCTGATGTTGATGGGTGCAGAGTTATAATGGGCATGGAGTCTTCCTCCTGGCATTCTCTTCTCTCATGAGTGTTGCAGTGATTCTGGCCAGCAACCATCAGCTGCCTTGAGCTCTCTCCAGTATCCTTCCCAGACACATGCTGATACCTCCTCTGGGTTCCTGCTAAAGCTATAGTTCACTGTGTCTCAGATAGAACCCCGTGCCTCTGTTCCTTTCATCCCTCCAGGGCCCTAGCTTTTGTTAGACAACTAGTGAGGGAAGATAGGCCCGTTAAGTGTCTTCAGCTTGAAAGCAAGCATAAAATTGGGAAGAACAATGTTTGTCTTTCTTCTTTATAGTGTCTCTTCTTTGAGTCGTAAAAATATAGCACCTTTTTTGACATTTTGTGAGAAATATTGTTACATTCTTGTATGCTGGTCCCATTATTAATTCTGAAAATGTGTATAAGTGTGTTTTCCTACTAGGCTAATTGTGTGAGTGTATGCCATTCTGAAATATAAGTCCTATTTTTTCAAGCTCCACAGTGAACATTTTACAACATTACATAGAACCAAGTTATGGAATGTTGAAAATAGCTTCATCTAATTAACCGTTCTTTAATGATTGGGCATATTAATGGGATACATTTGATAATATGCATAGCATACAAAATGGTAAAATCAGGATAATTCCAATTTCTTTGTATTGAGAATATTGATGTCCTTTCTTCTGGTTATTTGAGATATGCAGATTCCTGTAAACTCTGATTGACCTGTGCTATACACAATTAGAACTTATTTTCCTCCAACTGCCTGCTGGTACTTATATAGCCTTTATCTGTACTTACCCTTCCCATTCTCTCCCACTGCTCTACTTTCTACTTCCATAAGTCAAATTCAAGTTTATATAAATGCCTAAGAACACACATGTCTATTTTTTATGCTGAGGTTATTTCATTAAATATAATTTCCTCCAGTTCCATTCATGTTGCTTCAAACAACAGATTTCATTATTATTATTATTATTATTATTATTATTATTATTATTATTAATATTATTTTGGTGACTGAATTGTATCAATCATATTTTCTTTATCCAATCATTAATTGATGGACATGCTGGTTGATCTTTTTACTGAACCATTTGGCTACTAATTAAAATATTACTAGACATAATTATTTCCTATTTTAAGTAAGTGAAGACAATTTGTGTAAGATTTTGTACTAATTGGTGTCCAGTAGACCAGGAGACAGTGCTTTTACACATGGTGAGGAGGTCTTCTGACACACACTCATTAAACAACACAACTAACATCCTTTATTATCTGTTCTAAGCTCTCCTCCATGTGGGGACAGCAGGAAATGCAAGAGATTTTGAATGGAAATGGCACCTCTCCCATCACGTTAAAGCATGCATGCTCGATTCCACAGTAAGTATTGCACATGTCAATTTTAGAAGTAGCGTTCTTTGCTCTTTTGAAATCAAATTAAGGGTATAAATTAATTTGAGCACTTAAAAGCTGGGTTAAAATTTAATCACAGGCAAACATAAAAATTAAATGCCATCCATAGTTACATTGCAAATGAGTCATTAAAGTTTCATTTAAAAGAAGATGAAAAGTTATCCTTTCTGTGTGTAGGCACTTCCACGACAGTCCACTTAGTTTTTGATTTCTCAATAGGAAGCCGTCTTTCATCGCTTAGTTTGACCAAACAGAAGATCCCATTTCCAACTGAGTCTCTCTAAATAGCTCTTTAATTGTTTCCAGTTTGCATTTTTTAAAAGGGACACTAGAATAATGAGAGTCATCTTTATAAGTTTTTTCTTGTCTTTGGAGTTTATGCGAAGAGAAGAATATTTAATGAGAGTGGAATAAAAGCAATAGAGACAGAAATAACCTTTCCGCTACGTAGAGATCTTTTTCAGATGTTGCATCTGTACAACTGGCTGGAGAATCTAGGGCTGTTTAGTAATCAAGCCACAGAAGACCGACTGGATGATTTGCACCTAGAGCTTGATGGTGGGCCAGTTCTGAGGAAGCTTTTTCAAAGTAAGGGGAATCAATAGGTGCTTGAGGAACTGAGCGTTCATGTATCCTCAGCATCTTTTATGGAATACAAGAGTTTTGACTTTATAGTTGCTCAAACATTCAAAAATGACTTAATTTTAATTGTTTTTCTTAGTTGAAAAATATACATCTGTTTATTGTAGCATATCTGGATAACTAAAATTCTTAACAACTGTTAAGATCTGATAATGAGATTACAGGTCAGTATTTTAGTGTACACCTGTCATCTCTCGTTTGTTCATGTACACATTTTTCCAAAATTATAATTTTAAAGCTTTTTTTTTTTTTCAAAATTCAGTATAATATTCTGGAGCTCTTTCATGCCAATTAAAAAGTTCTACATTCAAATGATTGCTTTTAATGTGTTGCAGATTTAAAAATGTCATTTTATTAGACATTTAAGATAGTATAAAACTTTAAAAATAAACCTTGCTTTGATGAAAATTAATTTTGTCATGAGTTTGACGATAGTCATATTTGTCTCCCCCCCCTGAGGATAAGTTCCAAAAAATGGATTTTTGGAGCAAAAAAAGAAAATACTTTTTAGAAGCTTTTGATTTACACAGCCAGATTGCTCTCCAGAAATATTATATCCTGAACTTTCCCTAAGTAATACCATATGAGATATATTACTTTATGCAGTGCTGTCGGGGTCTTCTTCAGTCAGAACCATCAGCAGAAAGACTTTACTGTTACGCAGTATAAGGGAGGAAGGGCAGAAAAAGACAAATGACACAGAAAAGACTGGGAAGGTTATTTTCAGGACGAAGCCAGGATCTACTACTCTTGACATAGAATAACCTTTCTTTAGCAGATGAGGCCGATTGTCAGGACAGAACATGGTGTGTGAGGCTTGGTTTTGCCTTTTCAAAGCTTCATTTGCTCAAAGCATTCTTCCTTCTTCACTTCTCTCCTGCTTTTCCTTCTCCCTCTTGCTTAGATATTTCTTCCTCCAGATAGCAATGCCTGGCAGGTTGTTCTCTGAGGATGCTTTTAGTAGGAAATTCATGGCTGGTTTAAGTCATAGGCTAGAAACAAGTGCCTGACTCTGTTTTGGGGTAGTGCCCTGCATTTCACCAACCTGACTTGCTGACGTCAGCTGAAACACAGGATCCTGGCTTCACCTTTATGTTAGGTCCTCCAGAGACAGAAGCATGGGTTACAGGACCGACTTACAGGAACACAGAGATTGTTCTTTAAGCCAGAGAGCCAGAGAAGTCACACGCTTGGCTCAATCCAAGTAGATGGAAGCCTTAGAATCAGAACTGCTACATCAGGCTCTAGACTGAGGCTAAAAGTTCAAGAGTCCCCAGAGGGGGTATTGATGCACATCTCAGAATTCAGAACCCTATATCTGGTATCCAAGAGCCATAGCAAGAGAAAACAACCCCACTAAGGGAGGAAGAGCCAGAGATCTTCCTTTGTGCTTTCCTGTTCTGAGTTCCTAGCTACTTGGATAGTATCTTCCCTCACTGAGAGCAGTTCCCACCTGACTCAACTCAGTCTTCTCTGGAAATACCTTCACAAGCACGCACAGAAGTGATGCTTTATCCGACTAGTCAAGCTGATTCTCCAAATTAACTATTACAGCTTTGTCCGTTTAACTGTTATTTTCCCATAGAAGTGTATTGATATTAGAAGGTTATATCATAAGTTCAGTAGCCTATTTAAGCCTCCTATGATCTTTAACTGTCTTCCTCAGATCAGTAGCACCGGGATCAATCAACTTAATCTGGAATGTACACTCTTAGGCTTATGCTCCTCCTTAGGAGTCAGATACTCTGGGGGTGGGAGCCGGTATTCCTTTCTAACAAGCTTTCCAGGTGATTCCACTGCATGTTAATGTTAATGAAACAAGAACAACAGCAACAACAACCCTGATCTAGGATGATGTCCAGAGTTAGAGAGGTTTTGCTGTGCCAGCATGATCTGTAGGAAGCACTGTTTTCTCATCTCCCCTTGTATCTGAATCAGTTGTGGTACACAGCAAAGTCTAAAGACAATTTTTAAAGTAGATGAAGAACTTCATCAACTTCTCCAAAACTCAACTTCTCCAAAAATTAATAGAAAAAATAATGTTTGTGTGTATGTATGTGTGTGTGTTTGTACATTCATGCATGTGCATGTATGTGTGGCGGCCAGAGGATAATCTCAGCTGTCATTTCTCATGGCCTACCTACCATTTTCCGAGGAAGCCTCTCAATGGCTCGGGATCCCCCATGTAGGCTAGGCTAATTGTCAGCAGGCCCCAGAGTTTTGCCTGTCTGTGACATCCCACTACTGGGTTACAAATGCTCACCTCCATACCCGGCTTTAAAAAAATTATTTTTTTTTACATGAGTTCTGGGAATTAAACTGAGTTCTTGTGTTTGCAAGTTCAGTGTTTTACAGATTGAGCTATCTCCTCAGCTCTGGACAGTCAGGACTTCTAAAGTCTGTACTTTACCCAGAGGCAGCTGCTAAGTTGCCTCTCAGAAGTATGTTGTCCTTGTCATTTGGCTGTGCTCACTTGAAGGCGGATTTCCTCTGACTGCCTCTTCGCCCCAGGAATCAGATGTACCCTCTCCTCCAGATCTGTGGTGATAAGGGGGTCAAAGCTTCAGTGGCTTCATTAATTTCTCTTGCAAAACAGAGAACAAGAACAAGTATCCACATTAGTGATTTTCTCACAAGTATTATCCAGTTGAGATAGTTAGAAGATGCTTTGATTCGTGAGAAGATCTTGCTTGGGTTAGCTGACACTAGGAAAAGCAAAGTGAAGTGCTACTCTCTGTGATTTGAAGTAGCTGAGAGCCTGTAAAGACACTGTGAGTCACACAACGTGTGTGGTCGCTGCGCCTTACTCGAGAGCTCCACAGAAGGTCCCAGAAAACTGGCTGTCCAGTGAGAACAAGGGCCTGCTACATTGGTGAGACTTCCTGAGACTGTAGGGAGGTTCAGACCCCGAGAACAGGCAGACGGCAGACAGCTGGTTCAGGGAGGCAGGCCAAGGAGACCCTCGGTGCTTCGACTTCCCTGGGGCTGGGGATGTTTGGAAATTGTTTTTGTACTTTTCAGTTCTCCCAGGGTGTTAGGAGCCACTCTCTTTGCAGTTGTGAACAGAGGTGTGTGTGTGTGTGTGTGTGTGTGTGTGTGTGTGTGTGTGTGTGAGTGATTTTAGAAGGAGGCCTAGTGGGAACTACAGAGAAAAAACTGAGATATAGAAGGAGTGATTTATTGTTTAAAAGTCCCCATGTCTTTCTTGTGTTGTTTATAAATGAACTTGCCAAATATAGATGCATGGAATTAAAAAATGGGTAAAATGATTTTACCCAGTTTATCATATTATCACTTGACTTTTTCTCATAAGTATTTTTGCTCTTTAGAATCATGCATAATATGAGGCAAAAACCACTTATTCCCTATACAGAAGAAGGTGAATTTTTGTCAAATGTGGGTAAATAACAAATTAAACTATATAAAATATATAACCATAGCCAGGTACAATGGCACAATATTATCACTCAGGAGGCTGAGGTAGTAGGATGGTAGGCTTGAGGCTAGCCTGGACTACATTCACACTCACAAAATTAAATATCTGTCAACTCATTGCTTAATTATTAGAACAACCCTGTGAACCTAGAGAAACAATCCCATGTTAGGGATGGAAGCTTGGTGTGTAAGAGACAGTTTGTTAAGTTGACCAAAGTCAGTCAGGAAATAAGTAAGAGTTACCTGCTTTACTTCTCCAATCCCATAAAGTCAAGACAATATTGATTTCAAGGTTATTTTAAAAATTAAATGATATCTATATCTATATATCTACATCTATATTAAGAAGCAAATTGTTAAATGATGTAATTACAGGTTTGAAGCAATGCACTTATAGGAGAGTACTTGAGATATTGAGAATAATACATCTTAGCCTTCTGGGGGAAAAAAAAAGAACTAACTCAGGTGATACATGTAAAGCCCTTAAGGAAGCACTAATAAATTGTGGTCTGAATACTCACCTCATAAGTCACAGTCACCACCTTCATTCTCTTTAGGCTATGACAGAAACAGACCTCAACCTTTAATTCTTGATGCATATACTGCACACTCATAGTTGAAACATCGAGGGCCATGGCCCATCTTAATAGTTCCAGGAGAGTTTGCACTTTGCCTTCATATGAACACATGAGTTGAAAACATTATTTATTATGTTACCATTCTCTAGAGCAATGAAATGATCACATCTCTCCTTACCCTCTCCTCCTAGAAGGGGAAAGGGAGAGGAATTTATTATATGAGATTGGCTCATGGACCACAGAAACCAAGAAGTCCCAAGACAGGCAATGGATAAGTTGGAGAACCTGGGGAGATGGTAGTTTAGCTCCCATCTGAATAAAGACCTGAGAGCCAGGAGAATTGAGGCTGCCTCTTAGAGTCATCAAGATTCAAGTGAGAATGTGTATAAAAGTCTAGAATAACACTTGGCCTGCAATGGGGATTTCAGTAATGATTTTCTTCTCATCTCCTTTTGTTTCTTCTGGGACAGGGGAGGGTTCAAAGGCCTTGAAAGTGTACACTCTACATCCTGATTGTCCCTGATAAATGCCAAAAACCAGAGTTCACATTGTAAGAGGTTCATACAGGAGCTGGTGAAAGAGCTTAAAGTCCCACAGAACCTAAAGTAAAACAATTGCAAATATAGTTTTGGCAACCTAAAAGATTTGGGCATTTGGGTAACTATTTAGTATGTAGCCTTGGCCAAAAACAAATCCCATAAGCTCATGTGGATTCAAGTAGTTATATTAGTCACTTTGGTGGCCTTGGAAGTAAAACAGTCTCTCCAAATCCCTCAGTTTTAATATTCTCTCATGTTCTGCTCTTCATATTTTCTCATAGGAAACCTGGGCTAATTCACATACTATAAAGGCACACATATACAAACAAATAGAGCTAGGTATATGTATGGAATTATATGCATATATAATCATAATTTGTAATCCTAAATACATAAACCAAGTTGTAGTTAGGGTTTCTACCTATATGACCCTAAGCAACCTGGGGAGGAAAGGGTTTTTGTCATCTTGCAGTTTGTACTCTATCATCCAAGGACATCAGGGCAGGAACCTGGAGGCAGGATGGACGCAGACGCCGGGAGGAGTGCTGCTTACTGACTTGCTCCCAATGGCTTACTCGATCTGATTTTTTATAGTACCCAGGTCCATCATCCCCGGTGTGGCACCACCCAGAGTGAGCTAGGTCCTCCCACATAAATCATCAATCAAGAAAATGCACCATAAGCTTGTCCAGAGGCCAATCTAGTGGGACTAATTTCTCAAATGAGGTTCCCTCTTTCAAAATGATTCTAGCTTGTATTAGGTTGACATAAAACTTAGCCAGCACACAAATATAATTATAATTATACCTTAAAATTAAATGTATAATAGTACATATATAAACCATATATCATCTAGTATGTCTAGATGAACTATAAGTAAATAAAATGAATATCCATAGTAATATCTATATTCTCATCAATATTTACTTATTTTCCTATTATACTCATGTCTTGATTTCTTACTAGGTGCTAGAAATTATGCCAGGATTAAAAGATAAAATACATCTTCTGACCTTATGGGTTTCTTATTTTGTTTGGGAAAATGCATAAATAAGTATTGTAGTGCTTACATCCAACATCACACACATTTGACAAAATGAAATAATGGCAGAGGAAGGAGTTGTGTGATGAGCTGGAGTCCTGCACAAGGCTTTAGAATAGAGCCTTGATGATCAGCTGTTCAACATGAAGAGAACTGGAAGGAACCCGGGTGGCACAAAGGTCTTATTAGCATAACAGCCTGTGTTTTGGGGACTAAGGATGAGACAGACAGGTTGAGCTGAGAGGGCTGTAACAGAAGAGGACCACGCAAGTAAACAAAATTTGCCTGTGCTGAGCTGAAGGAGACAGGAATCAACCCAGAGGCAAATGTCTAATAGGGGATATTAATGATAAATGATCTCTCTCTTTGGTTCCTAATTAATGATGACAGGTTGTGATGTAACAGGCACACCACTGGCCAGAGGATTCTGACACAATGCCAGGGTGCCTTGTATATGCATATTCATTCCTAGCACGCTCCCAGGTGTTGCTTAGGTTGCTTGTCTGAAGACCATCATCAGATCAGTGAGGGGCGAAGGAGAGAAATGAATCCAAGCAAGAATCATGGGGATTTACCCTCTGAGTGCTTGGCTTCTGAGCAGTGGACTGATGGGAAGGATGAGGACACAGGCAGAGAGGTCACATCTGAGGAAAACCTAATTTGGAAAAAATGATTGAACTACCGTGGTGGGAGCAGTCCCACATAGCCAGTGACTCACAATGATTGTGCCTGTCCTAAAATAGCATGAGGAGGATTAGTAAATTCATCTCCCAAGTGCATGAGTGGTACTTCCTCCAGTAACAAGCTGTTACTAATCCCATGTGCCAGAAGGGCCAGAGAGTTAAACCTTTGATCCATGCTTTGTTGATGGAGACATTCTCATCCTTTGAACTCCCAAGTCTTCCCATGACCCGCCATGCTCCAATAGCTCGCCACCACTCATCACTCTTCTTCATGTATTAAAAACCTCATGGCTTTGACTTTAAGTTTGTATTTGTCTTCTTCACATCCTCCATTCCTTGACAGCAGATATCTTGAAATGGCTGGCCCATCCTCAGTCTATGGCAAATGCACCAAAGTTATGGATTCTTCCAGGGGCACAGCTTCACTGATTACCTAATCTCTTCCTGTTTTCTAATCTCTCCTATTTAAGGCTCTTTGCCCTCTTCATTGCTACCTGTACCTCATACTCTAACGTCTTTCCTGCCAGACTTAATCTCTTGACCATGTTAGCAACTGTCCTGCTTCCTCTATACTTCATCACCTTGCTTTGCTTCCTGATTCATTTACCAACACACTGCACATTGATTTTTATCCACTTATCAAAATGACTGTTTTGAACTGAATCTTGCCAAGTAGCCAAGGAGACATTCAATGAAGAAGGCATTTGAGTGAATTGTTTAGTTGCTCTGAGGTTCAATTTTCATGTTATTATTCCCATTTACTAAGAGGCTCCTTTTCTGGCTTTTTGATTTTCCACTTTTTCTTTAAAATTTGATTATTCTGCACATACAAAATAGAAAACAAGGATCATGCCAATTCTCAGATGTAATATACACTGAAGCATGCTAACTTAACTTTGACTCAATAGTTAGTGATGTGGAGTCAGGATAGTGGTTAAGACTTTATGTTCTGAATTCTGAACTTCCTGAATTCAGATTTTGTACCTGCAACTTTGGTAGTTCTTCAACCTCATTTTTGCATCTCTGAGATGATTCCACAACAGCATCTGTTTTAAACCAATTTTAGTATCTAATATATAGTGTGTATGAAGTACTTAACCTAAAGTATGGTAAATTATAAGTACTCAATTAGTATTACCTATTAATAAAAGAACTTTTATTTTACTGCTCAGAATAGTTATAAAATATTCCCCAGATTAGTTTTTACTTTCTATTTGTTATTCTGAGATTCCAATATTTTCCAGTCTTAACAAAATTCTTTGCTGTCTAAGTAGCTTAGCTTTAATTGATCTTTTAAGAAGGAATAAAAAAATTCTATCCAGTTGTGGTTGTGCATGTCTCGAATCAGAGCATATGGGAGGCAGAGGCAGGTGCAACTCTATGATTGAGCCCAACCTGATCTACACAGTGAGTTCCAGGCCAGTCAACGCTACCTGTTAAGACTCTGTCCCAACAGCAATGACAGCAGTAGCAACAGCATCACTCTAAACAGCTTTGCCCATACAGTTCCTAATTCCATCACTCAAGAGCGTCCTGCAGAGTGAACAGTCCCTCCCTGTCCTGCTCACTCTTGTAACAGCTGCTCTCTGTTCAGTGCACTCTTGTGGAGGAGTCAGGTGCATCCCACTATCAAGTTCTTGAACCATTCCCAGAGAGTTCAGATGGCTGAAAAAGGACCGGTACTGGAAACCTGAGGCCCCTAATTCACATCTATGCTCCTCTACCACCTCATAGGACCTTGTAGTACCTCTACAACTGAAAAAGGAGGATATTTACCACTAATATAAAACACACATAAATAACACTTGGAGTCATGATGGGAAAATGTGTAGAATGAAGAATTATGAAGCAGTGGCATGACCCTGCCTTGTCATGGTCCGCTTCAGCCCCTAAGAGTTTGGTTCTTGCAGTGAAATGAGTTTGAATGTGGTGGCAGTCAGGTAAATGTGGCCACAGCTCCCTGTACTCATTTAATCTGGTTTGTCTTTCTCACACTGTTATTGTCCCCACTTCTCTACTCTAAAGGTTTGGAGAGTCTGCATTTCAAAGTTTCAAGAAAAAAAAAAGAAAAACCAACAACAATAATGATCTTTCTTCTCTTTTAAATGGCACGTAGAAAAAAAACCCAAACAAGTTTTCTTCTTACAGACATGCCATGGAAAAAGAATAAAACAGAGCTATTAGCTCTAAACATTGCTCTTTAAAACAAAATCATTTTTCCCCTAATTTTCTTCCTGGAACAGTTCTTTAAAATTAGAGAGAAAATTGACACGAAAAATTAGGACTGTCCAGTTGTGGATACAGGGACATTTTTGGTGACACATCAGCTACAAGAGGACAATATTGGCTGATGAGTTTCCACCTGGGTGTCTAAGCCAACTGTAATTGTACTGGCACTGAGGCCAGGCTTGTAGTCGATTCCGATTGGGATGGTACATGAATGCCACTTCTTTCTTTATTATGTGTAATCAAGTGAATGAGCAGTCTCTGAAATCCACTTAGCACATGCAGTCTAACCAGGAGGAAGTGGATTTTGCCAGCACTGACTAAGATTTATCCTTGATGAGTTTCCAGTGTGCTAAAGTGGGAAGTTGGTAATTAGACACCAATTCAGACTCTAAACTTTCTCCAGTGGAAAGTGAGTCGGGGACAGGTGGGTGTAGGCTAAGTGTCTACAGCTTGCTGGCATGGGGATTTATGCCTGTGTGTTTCATCTTTTTGATGAAAGAATGTCATGAACTTTACATGGCTCATAGTTTTCTCTCTTTTAAGCTTGCAACTTACCAAAATAGAGGCTGTTCTGCAAAGATCACTAGATGGAATTTTTTCCCCCTTGTTTAGTCACATATTCCTCATGTCTTGTTTTCAAGATAGCTCCCCCTTTTCCTGAGCTAAGCGTGACCTCTCAGACATTTTTAGTTGTGGATATCTGCTTTGGCACATGTCACCTCAGATTTTATCTTATAGATACTGTGGTGGTTTAAGTGAGAAAGGTCTTCGGTCAGTTCAGGTTTTAAACAATTGGTTTTCAGTTGATGTTGTTTGGGGGAGATTTTGGGAGGCTCCGCCTTGCTGGAAGAAGTGAGTCACTGTGGGAGGGCTTGGAGTTTTTACAGCCTTACTTTGCTCTTTCTGCTTCATGTTGTGGTTGAAGATGTGATCTCTCAGCTTTCTGCTTCTGACTCCATGCCTACTGCCACGATTCCTCTCTATGATGGGTTGTTATCCCTATGGAACCATAAGCCAAAATATTTTCTCTCTTGTTTCTCTCTTCTATAAAAGAGAAAATATTTTGGCCTAAGAGAGAAAGTCACCATTTGGTCACAATGTTTTATCACAGCAACAGAGAAATAACTAACACAGAATCCTATGTGTGTTTTAGGCGTTCCACTAGATTTAAAACATTGTATTCCTAGTGTCTTGAGTAGATCAAAATCAATATTTATGTCAAATAAGAACATAAAATACAAGCATAACAAAATTAAAACTAGAGGTGCTAAAAATGAACAGAAGGGTCCAGTAGAAGATGCTCTTGACTTGGGTGATACCACTAACTCTGCTGTTTCTGGTTACAAGGAATGTAGGAGTTGGTGTGTCCTTCAAACATTTATAACCCTCCCTAAGTCTCAATTCTTTCCTTTTTTTAAAACTTATTTTCTTTCATTTTAGTTGACATAGAAGTTGCTCCAGTGTCTTGTGAAATTAAAATTATTTATATCTAACTCACAGAATCGCACAAAGTCCTAGGAGAGAAAATGCTTGTGTAGGGGTTTTCTGAACCACATTGCTATCTGAATGTGAATCAAGCCACACATGGAGAGGAATCTGGAGCTTTTGCTGATTTCTAGGATTAACTGAGTCTGAAGTCCTCAAGAGAAATTCATGAGCCACACCTAAGCATCTGGAAGACAGGTTGCCTCATAGTAGGTATTTAATACATAACTGATGAACTTAATTATTGATAACATCTTCAAATGCATTATCTCAGAGACTTAGATAATTGTGTTCCCACAGGGCACATGAGGAAGAAACAGACAGCTAGGTCTGTGGCTCTCTGATCATTTTAATCCAGATTGCATTTCTACAGAACACTAGATCAATTACTTAAGAGAGCTGCTGTTTGCAAATGTTGTGTACAGTCTACCCAGAGGGCTTAACAGGAACCATTTCTTGAATTGCTCATCAGAAATAGTGCTCAGACATCATCCCAAACCACTGAGCAGCTGCAGATCTAAGAGGTGCACTGAGGAAGAAATACCTTAAGGAGATTAAGGCAAGCAAATCCTGAAGGCAGTTTTCCTTAACAATGACTTCCTTCTGGAGCCATGGAAGTTGCTAGAGTCTTTTACTTGATTAATTTATTAAAATATTTATTGAATACCTACTCCATGCCAAATATTGTTTAGGTAAAGGGGTTCAGGTATGGGCAAGGAGAATGAAAATTTCTGCCATCATGGATAAAACTTCTGAAGACTTATTGGAAGGGGGTGCTGCTCCTAGAAGCTAGCACCAAAGATAAGGTAATATTGGCGTTGGCTGTGACCCTGGGATCTCTGAGTGGTACATGTGGTCAGAAAGCATCCTCAGAGGGATGTACAGCTATTTCCTGTCAAATGAAACATTCCTTCCTACAATGAGGAGTGAGGGCTCAGACTCAAGGAGCAAATGAAACTTACATGGCTGAGAAAAGAAACAAAACATGACCCAGGAAGCACCTGAAGGGAAATTCACAAGACCTCTTCCCAAGGTTATATCAGCAGCAAACATTTGCTGTGTGGAAGACTCTTCCACAGCCAGGGCAGCTGCCAGCTGAACAGGGAGCTCCAGTGACAGCTTTCATGAGCTGTCACCCATGCTGGGGTGGCTCTTCAGTGATACAGCTGCTTTTGAGTCACTCATGTTTCTGAAGGTAATCATAACTCTAACTTCTGTAACTAACACTAATAATAAACTCCCTGGTTAATTAAGAGACTTCAATGGTCTGTCATGAGTGCTCTGTCTGGAATCAATACATGTTTGTTTGCCCCAGGGAAAAATCACATAACAGAGGGATTATAGAGGTCTCCCCAGGATCCCAAATGGACCATCCTGAGACCCAAGTGGAAGAATGGAGGTCATTGATTTAAAAAATATGTATTTTTCTCCTATAAGAGAGATTATAGCTCCATTTCCATGTAAACTTACCTTGACTAATTGACACGTGTCTACTGGATACTCTTACTTCTATCTAGCCGATCTGATTGATAAATTTTCTCTTTCTGTAGTTGGAAAATGTCCATATAAAGATAATCATGCTTTAAAACTCTGGAAGAGTTTTAAAAAGTTGTGTGATCCTTAGTTATATTGTTCTTTTCCCAGGGTCTCCCGAAGTACTGTTTTGACGTACGGTAGATTCCTTTTTAGACATTATCTATTTTAAAATTTACTAAATTCTACAACAAATATAATTGGGAACATTCCTTAGGCTTTTGTCATAAAAGAGAAACAAAACCATCACATAATAGCTTATCATAGGAGTCAGTTATGAAAAACCCTGTAGCTATTGGTAAATTTATAGTTTTCCCGTCAGACACATATTAGTGTTGAAGATAATCTGCCAGTCTTTTCCTGAAGAATCTTTGACTATTTCATTTTTAAAGAGAGCAAAGAAATAATAGCTAACATTTGCTAAGTGCCTTCTTTATGGTAGATGTGGTCCTAAGAGATGTTAAATATCTTCATATCAGGAATATCATAACATGTTTTTAAGTAGTCTCCAATTAAAACAATTTTGAGAAGATCTGTTTGTCAAACCATCTCATTATGCTTTTGAATTTGTGCTAAGGACAAGACATTTTTTACTATGTGTAATGAGTAATGGCTAGACTCTTAGGCTTGACAACAATTGCCTTGTTAGTTTTCTGTACTCCACTGCTGTTCATCCCTTACATCTATTTTTGTATTAATCTCTGTCAGTCTGATCTTATAGCGCTGCAGAAAATGAAATCACAACAGAAAGTTTTCACAGAAACATTCCAATTTGCAAAGTCTCAAAAGTTATGCCCAGCATGGGATACCTTCAGGCATGTTATTGGCCAGACAAGCCCTAGAGGTCTTCAAAATGACATAGGCTATTGCCATTACCCATGATTATCTACATATTAAGGACCCTATTGCTGAAGACATATTTGCTAACCACATACTTAGGCTGCAGCACATAGAGAAATCAGTCTCAAGTTGAACAGGAAATGTTTTCCTTGTTGGTTACCTTTCATGATGCCAGAGAATGCTATGAAGTTTGCTAAGAGAGAAAAGACATCAAAGGTCTTGCCAGGTGCCTTGGTCTCGGATTCTGCACCTGGCAAAATATGCCCATTGGTGCAATAGTGGAATGACAAGTTAAGGGGCAACTAACCACTTTCTGATCAGATTTGAGGCCAGGTCTACAAAAGGGAATTTCATGCCTAGTACGTAACGCTGGTTATAATCTCATAGCTGGGGAGGCCATAGGCCCAGAGTGGAACCTGATATTGTCATTTTGCTAGCTAGTTTTACTGTCAAATTGCCTTCTAAGTATTTATGTTTATGGCCATAGACCTTGGCCAGAGAAGCTTCGTTTTGCAGTGGGCAGAAGTCAATGGAGAGAGGAATAACTGGTCAAAGTGCTGAGAATAAGAGACTGAGTGCCCAGCCCAGGGAACACCAAGGAAGAAGCAGGAAAAAAATGTAAAAACCAGATGATGGGGAGGAGTGTTGAGAAATGCTGTTCTTGGGGCTGTGTGTGACTGAGTGGACAGCCCCTCCAACATCACTAAGGAGACCTAGTGGGCTGTAGAAGAAAAAACCATTAAGTAGGGGGAACATGGGGGAGGGAGAGGAGAAATGGGGATTGGATATGTTAGTATTTCATTGTATGCCTATGTGAAATTAGCATAAATAAAGAAAAAATATTTAAAAATGTATGGCCGAGGCAGCGTGAACAAATAACCTGATGAATAGCATTTGCATTAGCTACTTTACTTATTGTTGTGACCAAATGCCCGATAAGAATCAGTCTGAATTTATTTTAGTTTATGGTTTATTTTAGTTTCATTCCTGTCCCTATGATAAACTACAATGAACTAAAGTAACATGGGAAGAAGGCTTATTATTATTTGGCTTACACTTTCATGCTACAGTCCATCACTGAGGGAAATTAGGCCAGGAACTCAAGGTAGGAGCTGGAAGCAGAAACCATGGGGATGTTTCTTACTAGCTCACTTGTCTCAAGCTCAGCTAGCTTTCTTGTACAGGCCAGACCCACCTGCCTAGGCATGGTGCCACTCACAGTGGGCTGGGCATTCTCACATCATCAATCAAAAAAAAAAATCTCTCACAGATATGGCCATAGGCTGATCTCATCTTGGCATTCTGTCAATTGAGACCCCTTCAGATGACTCTAGGTGACATCAAGTCACAGCTGAATCTATCAAGGACAAAGCCTGAATGGATTCTGAACACCATGGTGTAGAAGTCATAGTAGCAGGAGTGTAAGGTGGCTTGTTACAGTGGATATGTTGGTTCTCCTTCCTCCCTTATATTTAGTCTAAGACCCAAGACCTTATGATGGTGTTGTTCGCAGTGACAGCTGGGCTTCCTCCCTCAATTAGTCCTTTGTAGAAATATGGACAGATACATGTAAAGATGTGCCTCACTGAGGGACTAGGGTGTTCTGATTATCTCCCACACCCACTCTTACCTCTCTCCCATCCCTGCTAGCCTCCCTGTTTTCTACATACTTCTTTTCCATATTCATGCCTTTTTCTTTTGTGTATAACCCACTGAGTTTAATCAGGGCTGTATCTTGTCAGGGCTGCATTACCTGGACAGGTTTGCACAAAACAAAACAAAACAAAAAGGACTCTGGGAGGTCTGGAGTTTCCCTGTCTCCATGTTGGATTAGCTAGGGTGATGTCATGCCCCATGTTGTAGGCACCATTTTTAGCAGTATGTCACTGTGGTGGCTCACCAATGAAGAAACAGAAGCATTTTTCATAGATGCAAACACTGCAAGACTTCAACAGAGGGAACCACCATCATGGCAAGCACCATCCTGGATAGTGGAACCAAGCATCCCAGTTCAGGTATTTTTATTGATACAGAACTCCTCAGGTGTTCTACTGATACAAATACAGATCATTAGCAAGCAAACATCCCCCACATAAATCTAATACCTGCAAACAGTGTAAAACACAAAGACCTAGGGAGTGCCTCACCCAACAGTGCACAAAAAATTATTTTATACATAACTAAAAATAAATAAACTTCTACAACAGAGTCCAATCCCAGAACATCTACAGAGACAGGAAAACTACCTGAAAGCTTGGGGCCCACTAACCTGAGGTATTCAGTGTGACAGAAACAACAGAAGAGACCTCAACAAAGTTGAAGGAGAGAACAAGCTCCCAAAAGTTGTCCTGATATCTACATATGCATCATAGAAATGTGTGCCTGCATGCGCACACACACACACACACACACACACACACACACACACACACAAGCAACAATAATAATGAAAAACAAACAAATAGCTACAAGTACTCCAAAGGATGTGGGGGAAGAGGAATCCTTATACACTGGTTGTGGAATCTATACTGGACTAGACACAGTAGGTATCAGGATGGATATCCCTCACCAACTAAAAGCAAAATGGTCTTAGGATTCAGCCATATTACTCAGGTATATACCCAAATCAGCACAACACAGAGATAACTGCACATCCACATTTATTGCTGTGTTACTGATGAGAGTAAAGATTCAGAACTAATCTAGATGCTTATCAACAGATGAACGAAGAAAGATGTGGTGCACATTCACAATGGGATTTTAAGTCAGCTGTCAAAAGAAATAAATCATGACATTTATAGGAAAAATTCTGGAGACCATTATGTAAATGAAATAAGCTAGACTCAGAAAACCAAACATGCTGGCTTTCATATGTGGAATATAGATTAAAATTTTTTATGGGAAGATAGTGTAGTGGAGTGTGATGCGAAACAGAAGGGAGGACTATTTAAGGGCAGAAAAGGGACCAGAAAGAGGGGTAGAGGCTGAACTAGGAAGGGAGATGGAGGCATAGGTAAGTGTACAAGGTACAGTGCTTTGTATACATGGAAATGTCACAGAGAAAAACATTTCTTTGTATGTTAGTAAAAAAATTTAATAAGAAAATCCAAACAGATAAAAAAGTATAACGTTCCACGACTAATGGGGGTTGGGGTAGGGAGGAGAACTCAAGACTTCAGTAAGGAAAATGCAGATGTTAGCATGGTCTCTTCCCGGACTGGTCAGCAGCTTGTCAATTCTTCAAGATACTGTTAATAAAGGCACCACTGAAGGGGCACCAGTGTCACTGAGAGCTTGGAGAGGCTTTGAAAACTTGGGCCCTTGTAGGTCTTTGAATGACAGACTCCTGGAATATTGATTAGCAAAGGCAAAGTGAGACAGCACAATGAATACACAGAGCCTTCTTCTTAGGGCTGGCTAGCCACCCACTTTCTGTGATATGGTTGCTACCAGCCTCAGAAACCTGCATTATTCAGTTCCTTTTTAGGAAACAGAATTCTGCCAATGCTTGTTCTGTGTGTGTGTGTGTGTGTGTATGTGTGTACAGATACCTGTTCATGTGTGTATGTGTGTAGGTCCCTTGTCTGAATTTTGGATGATTCTGTCCTCTAGAATTCAAACTTTCTGTAGGATAAGCTGAGAAGCCTTCTTTATGACTTCATTGACAGTGAGCTCCTCAGACCTAATCAAGCAGGACACCTGACTCGGTTCCCTTTCTGGATGTGGTATTCCTGCCAGAGCATATTAAAATCACTTTGCTAGCATAGCATACTCTTGGGCTTTAGTAAATATATTCTTATAAAGAGAGGGATCAGAAACAGCTGATATTCCTAAAGAAGGGCCGACAACTCACTTAAAATCTTATCCGAAGGCTATTAATTTTATTTGTTACAATTTAATTCAGGGATACCTGGACCATCTACACACATAGACCATTTCTCCTCTACCTTACTATCATCAGGTAGCAAGGTCTGTTGAGCAAGAATTAGAAAGCTTTCTGCGTACCTTGATAGAACATTTGTGCTTCCATTGGGAGGAGGAAAACCCTGTAAAAATTTGGGAAATTTCCCCAACCTTGAGGTGTTTAAAGATCACATTGACAGGTATGTGCCTTTGCACACTCTCTCTAGCATACAGGATGGTTATTGGATCTTGCATATTTTACCCATAAGAAAGAAATTCAAAGTGGTTTAGATTTGAAGTCAGCATATTCTATGATTAGGATTACTTTTATGCCCACCTATTTAGTGAGATAAAGGCATCTCATTTTGGAAGGGGCTCAGACCAAAATAAAGAGAAGATGCAACATGTCTAGCTTGAGTATAAGCCATAGTACAGGCAAAGAACAGTGCTGCTACTTGGAATTCCCAGAGAGGTCAAGAAGAGGAGCAGTGCAGACTTATGAAGCTCTGGAGTAAGCACAAGCCATGTGCAGCTTACAATTAGTTTATACCCACAAAGAGTTGTTGCCATACCACTAGCTCTAAGTGAAACTGGGTGCATGAATTCCTTTTCTAATTTCTCTGACTTAATAGAAGCAGCTCAAGGAAGCACATTTAGTTTACCTTAAACTGTGCAGTTCCTTGTGGGGCATCTGGTCACGTGTCTGCAATCAGGAAGCAGAGAGAGATGAACACTGGTGTAGTTGTTAACTACAATCTTTTACTCTCAATTCAGGGAAAGAGAAAGGAAGGATAGGAAATTTTCCCCTTTTGCAGGCAGCCTTGATAGAGAATGACAGAAAGGTAGAAATCTGCTACACGTGCCAAAATGACTGCACCTGGCCAAATTATAGCCACTGGCACCAAGCATTCCAAATCAAACTCAATCATCTACTACACTTGGGATAAGAGCATAAATGTAGTCCAAATGTCATTTTGCATTTTTAAAGAAACTAAAACAAAAACTTCCAAGTGTTCCGCTACACACTGGTTTTCGTCTGGCTTTCTTGTTCCTTTCTCCTCTTGTTATGGCCTGTTCGCCCAGTCCCCATTTATGGTGAGCCTTCCTTCCTTGGTAAAACTTTTTTTGGAACATTCTCATAGAATGTGGATCTTAGGTGATTCTAAAGGCCAGCCAATTTGATGATGAAGAATGACCACCACACTAGCAATCTTAGGCGCTCACAGAGACAGAAGTGGGAGACACAGAGCCTGCAAGGCTAAATATATCTTATGGTTGTCCGGCTTGGTATTCTTGTAGAACACATACAAGTTGGAGTGTGTGCGTGTGGGTCTCTGGCCCTTTTACCTGCCCCTGGGACCCTTTTCCTCCTGCTAGGTGGCCTCGTCAGCCTTGATGTAGAGGTTAGTGCCAGGCCTTATTTCATCTTGTTACGCCCTGTTCAAGCACTAACCCTGAGGGGTTCTGAGGGGAAATGGGAGGGTAGATCTGGGTGAGAGGGGATCTGGGGGAGAGCTGGGAAGAGTGGAGGGGGTTCAGGATGTGTTATATGAGAAAATGAAAAAAAAAGACAAAAAACAAAACAAAACAAAAAGAACAACCAACCATCATACTGGGCATCCTCCAGTTGGCAACAAAGATTGGCATTCGGGATCTGAATACTCAGACTTACACAGCACCTTTATCCAGCATTAGAGTTTCCTGGTTCTCTTCACTGTGAAGTTTACCCCTGGGAAGTAGACACTTGTTTTACCTGATAGTTACCCAATATCAGACTGTTTGAGGGGTGAGGAAGAAAGCTATGATTTTTTTTTTTTTGCCTCTGGATCAAACAGACTCTATAATACAATTAAGTTTCAAATCATTCTATCTATTCTTTGGAGGATTGTCTTCACTTGAAAACACATCCTTGCCCAAACTCTCCCCCTGGGCTGTCCTTCCTATCCATTGGTGCTATAGGTCTCTCCAAAAATCTTGGGTTTCTGAAGAACTAGAAATTCAGCTTCAGGTGATGTAGTCAAATTGCTCAGACAAAAGTAAGGTGAGTCTGTGATGTTTTGAATGAGCAATGTCCCTGATAGTCTTGGATATATGAGTACTTGGTTCCATTTGGGAGTGCTATTTGGGGAGGTTTAGGAGCCATGATCTTTCTGGGGGCAGGATGTCAGAGTAGATAGCCTCATGCTTTATGCTTTGATTTGTATTTTAAGATGTAATCTCTCAACTTCTTCTTTCTGCTGCTGGACTGGCCTCTTGCTGCTGTGATATACCCTATCATGATATACTCTTATTCTGCTAGAACCATAAGCCAACGTAAACTCTTTCTATATAAATTGCCTTGGTCATGCTATTTTATCACAATAACAGAAAAATAACTAAAACAACAAAAAATTGTTTCTAGGATTTGGAAACCAGGGTAGAACTCATGATCCTGGGGCAGAAGTCCAATTAATGTGGAGAGAAGAATGAAGGGAAAGAGTTGTACAAGTCATTGCATTTAGACAAATACACAGAGCCCTGTTGTGAAACTAAGCAAGGTATTGAGATAGGCAATTTTGGGGTTATGATTAAGGAATGTGTGTGTGTGTAAGCATGTACTCGTGTTCATGAATCAGATGTTTTAGGATGTTACATTCTTGAGAATCCTATATGTTAGTGCTTTCAGCTAGGGTAGAGATGCAAAGATATCCTGGCAGTTTAGAATAATCTGGGAGTGGGAGGTGGGGGAATAGCTGCTTGTGCCTCAAGGGACTTACAGGTTTACACTATACGTGCAGAGGAAACAGCAAAGAAATCGGATAAACATAATCTAGAAAAGATGTGGAGCCAGTGTCACCGAGCTCCTGTGTGATTCTCATAAAAATGTGTTGAATAGAAACCACAAACTCAGATTAAAAGATGAATGGCAGTTTGTCTTATTATTATGCTTAATGAAAAGTACTTTTAGTACACAGCCCAAAATACCTGGATGCATCCAAGGCTTCTGAATAGGTAATGATGATAGTTTTTCTGTAAAACAGACAAATATGACCTTAAAAATAATGGGTTACTGATTACCTGACTTGTGTTATATAAAATATAGTTCCTGTTACAAGGTATCAGGTGTGATAAGCCATTAATAGAAGCTATTTTTGGAATTTGCCAGTGACTTCAAAGGAGGTTGACATATAACTAGATTGGAATGAATTTAAACAAACAAAAAAGGAAAAGAAGAACTGAGAATCTGAATATTTTGAATTCAGCTGATAAGAATCTACAAGTAGACCAGATGGAAGAGCTATGCAGATATGTAGACACTAGCCTCTGTTTCAAGATTGCTGTACTCTGTACAAAACAGTCTGAATCCTTTAAAAATATTTTTATTACATTTATGTGTGTATATATGTGCTTGCCACAGTGCACCCACGGAGATCAAAGGACAACTTCTTGGTCCCTATTTTCTCTCTCTACCATGTAGGTCCTGGGGATTGAACCCGGGTTCTCAGACTTGGCAGCAAGTGCCTTTTCCTTGTGGAAACATCTGCCTCACTAGTCAGTGATATCCTCGTCTTAAAGGCTGTGGGTTATCAGCAGAAGTTGAGGCTCATCGTGGAAATCTTTCTTTCTCATTTTCCACTTAACATTGTCAACTATCCACTGAGGCTCTCCCATTTTGTCTGTGCTGTTTTATAAGCTTAGTGCTAGGAGCTCTCTGCTATTGTATATGTATGCTGAGGGCTCAATTCAGGACGCTGGCAGATTGGCAGTCCTCCTGGCCTGCTCAGGCTCTGTGTGCTGCAGTGATGCACGTACAGTTCACATGAACTCTGGGGCCTAAGACATAGAGCAAGTCTTAATCTGAAACAAGAACCATTAGCTTCACAGAGTTCTTCCTGTAACCTTTGCCCTTCAAAATGGCAATTTATTTTCCTTTTTCCCCACACATTTCCACTCGGTTAAATGTGAAGAAGTGCATGTGAAGAATTTAGAAGCATCCAGATTACAGGCTTCTGGCAGCAGCTTGGTTCGAGAGACAAATTTTACTCTGTGGGCTGAGTCAGATACTCTTCTGGGTCTGAGTGGGGTAGTCATTTTCTAGGCCACCAGCTCTTCAGTGAGATTGTCCTTTCTGTATGATTTTTCTCTTTCCTTATTCTGCTACTCGCTCAATACAGAGGTCATGCTATGTGGCTTTTCCATGGTAGACTGGTTTGGCAGTTGCTTTCCTTACTCCACAGTAAAAATAATAACAAGTAAGTGTGAAATTTTATGAGCACAAATTCTTTTTTTCTTTTTTCTTTTTTAACAAGAGCAGGCACAAACCTTTTGTTGAAGTTTTTCTCACTGTGCTATTGCTAGGAAGAGCTAATGCCCTGTCATGAACCCCTTGGACTCTTCCTAAATCTCCTGGCTTTTCAAAAATCATTGCTTGCTATCCTTCGATACTTACAAAAGCGAAACCGTTCATCTGTGAAAGATCAAACCCCACAGGAGGAGCCACATACACACAGAGCACAATTTTGAAAATTCTAGGATTTTAGTTTGCAAAATACCAGACAACATCTTCACGGTTAGTCAAAACATCAGTGAGAAGGGATGTTCAAAATAAATAACCCATTATGAATGTCAGCGTAAATAATCCCAGTGGACTTGGTCACCAGGTCGCTACCAGAAGATGTGACAGTGAGTAATGAAAATCCTGGCCTGTCTCTCATCCCTCTCTCCACCTTGCTTCTACCCTTGCTTTTTTCTTAGTTGTGCTTCTGTTGAAGAAAGACTGCCCTTATCTTTGGAGACTGTGGAGATGGGGAAAGGTGTCATATAACTGAATCACAAAACAGTGTGTTAAAAGTTCTGAAAACACAAGAGGAAGTTGTTATACATGGAAGATAGGAATGTAAAGAGAAGAACTCTAACTCAGCGGGTGAAGGTAGAGGGACAACACTGCACTCATGTTTGTCCGCTGGGGTTTTCCTTCTAAACTGAAATCCACACTTTCACTCAGCGCCCCAAATTCCTTTGACTCTTCCATTGCACGCATCGATTCTATCAGCAAAGCTTGTCCCTCTGCCTAGCAGCACGGTCTCTTCTGCCTGTCGCTTTTCTTTCTGCTCTTTTGGACCTTCCCCTTAGTTTTTAATACAGTCAGAACCCTTCTGATATCAGGTTTCCCATTCACTTGACCAAGCATTCCTCTCTTGGGATAGTGCATGATTTTGCAAGGCAGATACTGTGATCGAGTGACTTTTCAGTTTTAAAAAATGATTGGGAGTTTCATTTCAGACGTGTGAGGGAGCAAGAGGAGCAGGTGAGCAACAGGTAGTTTTGGAAGTGTAAAAGGGTTTGCAGCATTTCTAAGCGCTGCAGGGGCACTGGTGGCCCAGGGGGAAGAGATAGAGCTGGAGAGATGGGTACTGGGGAATCTGGTGACCAAGTGTGCAGCACCATCGCTTGGACTCCCTCCTATTTACAAATCAGTGATTTCTCCATCATATCCCAGTGCTCCTCAATCATAAATGTTTTTTCTTGAAGACTTATTTTTATTTTTAATTATGTGTTTGTGTCTGTAAACATGAGTGCAGGTGTCCTTAGAGGTCAGAGGCATCAGATTCCTTGGAGCTGGAGTTAATAGGAGGTTGATAGCTATTAGACATGGGTCCTAGGAACCAAACTCAGGTCTGCAAAAGCAGTATATGCAGTTAATGCTGGGCTGTCTCTCTAGCACCTATTCGTGAGTAATCTTCCAGTTACTTTCAGCAGAGAAGTATTTCTCAATGGTTTCCAGTGCTGATTTCAATATTATTCTGCTGCCCTTCAAATAAGTATAAACATAAAAGTGCTTGTAATTCCTCATGCTCCAGTTTTTTTTAATTACTACCAAACAAAAAGAAATTTGTAAATTAAATAACAAATGTGCATGAATTACAAATGTCAAATTAAGCATATGGACTTCAAACAATTGATGATGATTGGTAAAATTAAATTGTTAGATTAATAGTAGAAAAATGTATCTGAAGGCATCTATCTGTTAGCCTGTTTGTTTCTATCTGCTCATTCATTCTTTTCTTTTGGACACTAATTGATCATCCTTAGAGCGACCACTATGATCAGTGTTACTAATGTCCTTTCACTGCTGATTCATTGTGTTGTTGAGACAATTAATTTAATATTATATAGTAAATAAAACAAAACATTTAGAGAACTCAAAGAAAGAAAGTTTACTACTTTATTTTCTCACCATTTAAAAATCATTTCCATTGCTGATTGGACAGTGGATCATTTGGAACAAGGCAGAATCTGCACCCTGGCAGTGCTATGTGATCATGGTATTGCACGCTGCTAAGTGAGCTTCTCATGTCAGCTGTCTTCACCACTGCCATGCACATGGGAGCCCAGTTCATCCAACACAGCTCTTGAATCTTAGTAAAACTTGTGTCTATACCTTGTAATATGGCATCATCTTTCCTTTGTACCAACACAACTGTCTGCTGGTGTTTTTTTTTCTTCATTAGACTATAGGCTCTCTCTATGTCATATATATATATATATATATGTGTGTGTGTGTGTGTGTGTGTGTATATATATACATATATATATATATACACATATATTTATATATGTACACATGTATATACATAAACACACACACAGAGACATATATATTGACACTATGATATAAATAGATGTCATGATATATATTATAATTTGCCCCTGAAATGTTCTAGTGTTCTAGCTGGCTCATGTTTTTTAAACACTTTGTCCCTAGTTGGTGGTGCTTTTATGGAGCCTTTTGGACATGTGGCCTGGCTGGTGGCCACTAGGAGCCAACATTTGTAGGAGATACTTGACCATGATTCTGGTCTGCTGTGTTTACTTCTTGTCTGTTATCACACGCACAGCCACTGGTACAAGCTCCCACCGTTGCAAACTGCACTGCTGCTTTGCTTTTCCTACATGACAGACTGAGTTCTCTGAGGCCATGAGCCAGATGCTTAACCTAGACTTTTAAGTGTTTCTGTCGTGTATTTTGGTCTCAGAGAAGCAAAAGTGACTAATACAACATATTGTGATATGTGATATTATTTTACTACTAATTTATTAGAAAGTTTAGCTCAAAAGGTTTTCAGCGTAAAGTGTCTAATGCAACAGCAATTGTAAAAACTTAGAAAAATATTACATATACAATGTTGTAGGAGGAAAACTTAGATTACATTATTAGTCTCTGTCTCTCCAAGTGTATGTTAAGTGTTAAGTTAAAGAGCGTTTTGTCTAATCTTGATCGTTTAAGTATTTTAAAATGTTTGTATGTATTTATTATATTTATATTCTAGAAATGTTCCCCAAAACATTACCAAAGGTTGACTCTCTGTGATGGTTAGCTTTAATTGTTAATTGTGTCAACTTGACACAACCTAGTTTTACCTGGGAAGAATCTCAGTGAAGGATTGTCTTAGTTCATATGGGAAGATCCAGCCCTCTGCGGTGGTACCATCCCCTAGGCATGGGGTCTTGAATTGTGGAGTAGAGAATTCACGCTGACTACAAGCAAGCAAGAACATATATGAACTCATCCTGCCTCTGCTCTTGATGGTGGATGTGATATAGCTATCTCAAGTTCCTGCTACTGTGAATTCTTTGAAGTAGTATACTATAACCTGGGATTTTGAGCTAAAGTAAACCCATTCTCCCTTAAGTTGCTTTTTGTTAGGACATTTTATTACAGCAATGAAAATGAAACTAGAACACTATTTAAAACTGAGTCAGCTTTGAACATTTGGAGCATGGCTGAGATATAGGAACTGATGGATGTCTGACCTATGTAAGTTGATGGGGATGGGCACATGGAGCAGAGGTAGTAACAGCCTATAGTTTAAGTGAGGTCTGAGAGTTAGTCAATAATCCTTTAGATTTGATAGCACTTAGTTAAACTATGATTTTTTCTAGATAGAAGGGGACAGGTTTATTTTGAGTTCTTTAAGGTAATCACAGGATATTAAGATGGAAAGTTTCTGCTGTGGCCCCACAGATCTCAGTGTAGATCCAGATAGGAGGAGGGAACATGTCTCATCTGATCTCTTCAGATTTTTTTTTAATCTTTTATAGTTCCATTTATTAGATTAGACATTTTACATGAAACAGATAATCCAGAAAAATACATTTAAAATTTTTCAAGAGATCATGTTTCATATCCTTAGCTCATCTTAAAGTGAAGTTGCAGATCTGAGAGGCACTGCACATAGAGTTTGCTGAACAAATTTAGCTTTTGGGAAGCATAAACTTCCCTTAATGTACGAATATCTTTTATTTGATTTTCAGAATTCAATTTTGGAACACATTTTTTGGAGAGTGGAAGATTAGCTCTGTAAACGTAGATTTCAATGGTGCAGCTTTTCGAGCTTAAACCAGAGAAGCGTGTTTAACTAAGGCAGGCAAAGAAAGCCAGGGGGAAAAGCACTGGGAGTGGAACTTTGACAGATTCCTTTTCTTTCTTCAAGTGGCTAGGTTGTTTTTTTTTAAATTGTAATTATTTAGTTTTTCACCAAAGAAAATTTGGAAGATAAAGGTAGAAAGAAAGGACTTGTACATTGGCCACTAAAGATAGCCATTATAGCCATTATCAAAATGTTTTTTGAGTAGATTCTATTGGCTTCTGCCATGTTTGAGAATTTACCTTTGCGTTTTTATGTTTCTGAGATGCAGACGATGGCAGGGAAGGTACAGGAGGAGGACATGAACTTCTGGAGACAGTCAGAGGGAAGTAGGGGCCGAGGCTGAGGAAGGCGAGGGAAGACTGTCATTGCAGAAATTCAGGAGCAAACTCAATGAGACTTGTCCAATATCACCAGCACGAGTGTCACCCTTCTGTCCGATAACTTTGGTCACTTAGGTGGAGTAGTGTCACAAAGAAGGGCCTGTTAAATTTGAGAGGGAATTTAAGTTGGAGGCCATTTTCATTAAATTGTACCTTTAAGAAATATTTACTCTGTGTGTGTGTGTGTGTGTGTGTGCGCGCGCCTGCGTGTGCCCGCGGGCTCACATATGATGCATGCACGTGATGCGGTGCACATGAAGGGCAGATTCTGTGGCATCTACTCTCTTCTTCTATCTTTAAGTGGATGCTAGTCACTGAACTCAGCTTACCACACTTGTGTTCTGAAAAAAGCCTTTACCTGAGGAGCCATCTCACTAGCCCAAACTGTGCCTTAAGTACATGACTGTTACATTTAGTCACAAGTCACACGGCTGAGGGCCTACAGGGAACAGGGAGTCCAGAGAACAAGTTGCAAACCGTGGGCTGAGAAGAGAGGAGGGGAAGGCAAAATGCTTCTCACTGGTCCAGTTTTCCTAGATGATGCTATCTGAAGTCTCTGTGTTCTCATGGGGGCAGATCATTCTGTTAACACAGTGGTTCTGAGTGGCGCTCTAGGGCATGTTTTAATACACAAAACATCAACGTTTTCTTACATAAATGCAAACTGTCAGAGTAAAAATGCCAATGTTGCTTTGCATTGTAGTTCTTATCTACAGTCCAAGTACTCTGGATGGAAAAGCTTGTGAGGTTGGGGCCAGCCTGGGCTACATGATGCCTCAGCCTATCTGGACTTCCAGTGAAAATTTCAAGGTTCATGAACACCTGACAATTTTGTTGCAAAGCACACTTTGATGAGGCTCTGACTCTGTCCTCCTAGATGGGAATCACATCCATTTCTTCTTTTTTTTATTTTATAACAAAACAAAACATAATCAGATAAAACAAAAAACCATCACATCAACATTGGACAAGGCAAACCAACGAAGGAAAATAGCCCAAGGGAAGGCACAGGATTCAGAGACCCACTCGTTCACACACTCAGAAGTTCCATAAAAACGCTAGACTGAAAGCCATAGTACACACACAGAGGACCCAGTGCAGACCTGTGCAGTCCCTGTACTTGCTGCTTCAGTCTCTGTGAGTTCAGAGAAGCTTTGATCATGTGGATTTAGAGGACCGTGTTCTCCTGGGGTCCTCCATTCCTTCTGGCTTCCACACTCCTACCACCTCCTCTGTGTGGTTCCCTGAGCTCTGAAGGGAGGGGCTTGATGAAGTCCCATTTAGAGCTGTGTGCTTCAAGGTCTCTCCCTCTGTGTAAGGTCTGGTTGTGGGTTTCTGTATTTGTTCCCATCTGCTGCAGAAGGAAGCCTCTCTAATGATGGCTGAATAAGTCATCCATTTATGAGTATTTCAGAATATCATTAGGAGTCATTTTATCACTAATTTTTTTTAAGACAAGAGGTATTTGGCTTTACCTCAGGTCTCTAGGCTATCTAGTCTCAGGTTCCTTGGTCACCCAAGCAGTGTTGGGTGTGGGTTCTATCTCATGGAGTGGGCCTTAAGTCAAATCAGTTATTGGTTGGTTACTCTCACAAGCTTTGTGCCACCATTGCACTAGTGTATTTTTCAGGCAGGACAGACTGTAGGTCAAAGGTTTTGTGGCTGGGTTGGTTATTACATTTCTCTTTCGGTAGTCTGCAGAGTACCTTCCCATACCAAAGACAGTTGAACAAGGGAGTGAAGGTTCCAGGTAGGCACCAGCTCAACCTTTCCATGTTCAATGAGTTGTGTGAGTGTAGTCTTCAGCAGTGGGGTGTGGTTGGAAGCGTGTGGAGAACAACTGATAGGCTTGTAAACAGCCTGGGTTGTTTGGAGATTTCCATGGGACCCCTTTGCTAACAACTCAGTTGGATATAACTCAGTCCCAGTACTGGAAACTTCGTTTGGTGACAAGAGATGGCCAGCTGGGACTCTGTCTCCCTTGCTATTTGCAGACTTTCATGGGCACATACCCAAAGGATGTTTTACCTTACCATAAGGACACTTGCTCAACCACTTGCTGCTCATAATAGTCAGAAATTGGAAACATCTTAGATGCCACTCAATTAAAGAATGGGTAAAAATGTGTTACATTTGCACAATGGAGTATTATTCAGCTGTTAAAAAAATGACATCATGAAATTTGTAGACAAATGGATGAAACTAGAAAAAAAATCACCCGGAGTAAGGTAGCCCACACCCAGAAAGATAAATATGGTGTGTATTCATTTATATGTAGATATTAGCTGTTAAGTAAATGACAAGCAATGTACAATTTGTAGACCCAGAGAGGTTAGGTGTAGAGAAAGGGACTGAGGTGGGGGAGGCACACAGATCTCCCTGGGAGAGAGAGATAAAACACTTACATTTCTTAATCCATATCACAGACTTCCATCTTTGATCTAGAAGGTCTGATGTAAATGTCAGACACTCAAGCTAGGTGTGATGAGGCAACCTGTAATCCTAGCACTTGGTTAGTGAAGCCAAGAGCATTAGGAGTTCAAGGGCAGCCTCAGCTATAACATGAGTTTGAGGACAGCTTTGTCTACAAGCAAACAAATAAATGTGCAAGCTAAGAAATGTCACCTGAGTCTTACTTGCAAAACACACTCTTGGTTTCCTCTCTTCATTTTTTTTGGAACAAGGAAACTTTTAAAAGTGAGCAACTGTGGCTCATATTTGATCTTATTTCTTATTTTATTATTGTGCCCATTTAGAAGGTAATACTTCCCTGACCAGCAGAGCCTGCACACCAGGAAACATGGCTGCCTTGATAGAGTTGACCTGGCATCTTGCTCAGATGTAAAAGAACACTTTGACAGACTATTGATTATATATGAATCAAGCCACACCCATAAGTTGTTTACAATACTTGCTAATTCTCTCCTAGTAACTTTCTTGGCACCTATTTTCTTGTTTGTTTTCATACATATCTTGGGAGTATTTCAGCCATTTGAAGGAAGACTGGAGAACACATCTGTGACCCAGATGTATGAGTCTAAGATGCTTGTAGTTTTTAATTAGCTGGGACGGAAGAAACAAATACATAGCATGAACTTGACTATTTATAAAACTAATATTTTTGGCACTGGTACTCATCATCAAAAAAATATTTATTTTGTTTCTTGAAGGTAGTGGAAGTTAAAAATGAGCAAGCGTAGATAAGGTCATAAAAAATATAGTAGGAATATAAGATGGTGCTGGTGTGGCCACTGTGGAAAATGGGTTGGTTGTTCCTCACAAACTTAAACATAGCATTGCTGTATGTGTAAGGCAGGTTTCTCCATGACCCAGAAATTGTACCTTTAAGCAGGTACTTAAGAAAATCCTTATGGGGGATCTTTGTATCGCTGTATCATTCATAACAGCTACAAGGCAAGAACAGCCAAAATATCCTCTAATGGCCTGAGGAGACAGCTCATGCAAAGTGCTCACCGAGCGAGCCTGAGGGACGACGTTGATGCCCAGAAGGCACACAAGAAGTCAGATGTTGTCATAAGTGCTACCGAATGGGAGACAGGTGAATCCATGGAGCTCGCAGACCAACCGCCTAACCCAACCAGTGAGCCCTATGCACCAGTGAGAGATCCTGTCTCAAAAACCAAGGTGGATAACATTCAAGGTTATCCTCTGGCCTACACACGTAAACGCATGCACTTCCTCACAATATCCAATAACAGATGAATGGGTACCACAACTAAGATATACACCCTATGAGAGAATCATCAATAAGGAAAAATAAAGTACTTGTACAAGCTACAGTGTGGATGAATTCTGAAAACATGCCAAGCAAAAGAAGCTAGGCACAAATGTTATGTATGGTTCCATTTCTGTGACATGTCCAGCCTAGATAACTACACAAAGACAGAAAGATGACTGACTGATGCTTGCCAGGTCTCGGGAGGGGGGAGGGAGTGCCTGCTTATCGAGCACCCAGTTTTCTTTTGGGCTGGTAAAATGCTTTAGGTTGACTGAGGTCAAAGGTTGCACAGTCTGTGAATGTGCTAAATGGCTAATGTTATGTTCTGGGAATTTCATTTTAATTGAAAAGACTGAGCCAGAATCTGTTTCAGGGAAAAATGATAAAATCCAAAGGATATTAAGAACTTGGCTTGGATTATCCTGACTAGAATTTTACTACAAGTGCAAGTAAAATTGAGCTTCTTGGGTAAACTGTGCATGGGACATTTATTATTTCTCATAAGGGTTTGAATTTATTTCTCAAAATGAAAAGTTTAATCAAAACTATCAACATTTGCTACAAGCTTAAACTTTGAAATTGAATTGGTAGGACATATAAAGGTATCGATTTTCTATTTATTTAACAGACTTGTGCACTCAGTACATATGAGCACAGGCAGATGGACTCAGTTAGTAACTCCTTTTGGTAGCTGGTTCTTGGAGTAGTGCCTCCAGAGCACTGGGTACCATGCGACACTTAGTCAACACTAATCGGATGTAACTCAACCATGAGAAGGTAAATTCTAGACATACTTCTGATGCCTTCAGTTCACTGTCCAGATTTCACTCAAAGGAATGGGCTTCAGTTGTGATTTTCATGCACATCTATCCTGTGCTCTTATGTGCACCCCACCCCTGTTTCCCCCTTCTGTCTCCTGGTTTCTGGTCACCTTCATCCTCCTGAATAGTTTCCCCTTCTGCTTTCATGACATATATATTCCATTACTAACACTTAGTCCTACCCTAATATATCTTGCTTTTCTCTTGCAGTCCTTCCTACTTTCATGTCACTCACACACTTAAATATAGACACTGTTCAGATCTCTCATGTCTAGATCTCATTATATCTGAAGGTATTTTATATACTCATTTGGATTCTCCTGAAAGCCAATCCTTCAATTAGATGTATTGACAGGACTAATTGACAGGACCAATACTAGGGATCAATAGTAAGTTTGCTTGCAGAATGAGCTAGAGACAGATCCTGCTTTATCTAGTCATGCAGAGGTTCTGCGGCTATGCCTCGTGCACCTGTCCTGCTGTCCTGCCTGCAGGACAGAACGAAGGGACACTTACCTGTGGTACACATTCCTTACTGAACATGCTCTGGGCTTTAGCTACCCTGTGCTCACAGGTTTGGCTTCAGCCTAGCTGAGCAAGCTTCTTGGCCTTGAAAAGGCAACCGTACAGCCAAGTGGAGAGGAAACACACACAAACACACACACACACACACACACACACACACGTTCTGACTGATCCAGCTCAGCTGTAGAGAACCTTCTGGGGATGTCATAGGAAGCAGAAGCACTATCTGCTGTACCTGGTGAATTTAATTTCAGATTTAGTAAACATTAAAAAAATGATGTTCCAAGGAAACACCATAACTGACATGTACAAATACAGCTATCAAAACGGAGGAAGGAGATGGCTACCTCAATCAACAGTAGAAATGTTTATGTCCACCCTTGGGTCACAGAGACCTTCTGCATGTTGTCCTTCCCACCCACTCTCCCCTGCTCAGCTTTGCAGTTTATTGCTGCCTCTTCTCAAGTGTCTGTTTACCAAGCCATAACTCAAACATTTCCATAAATGGCTTCCATTCCTCCAGCAAAATGCTTTTCTTTCACCATCATCTGTGGTGGCCATTTTGAGTGCCTGAAGTCTGATGGGGTAAGTTGTGACTGGTTTACACTTTACATCAGCGCTTTCTCAGGAAGCCCCCACAGCCTGTGCAAGCATTAAGAGGAAATGACCATTCATCTTTGTCAGGGGCTGTGGGGTGAAGATGTAAAGCTGTATTCATTTTTAAGATATTACTATGCCTTAGCTACAGAACTGTTCTCCAAATGTAAGCAAAAAGTAGTAAATTTGCCACCTGAAAGGTACATTTATTTAAAAATATTATCATAGTAACTTGTAAAAATAAATATGACTTGTAATGATTTACCTGAGTATCAGTCTCATTAATCTACCAAGTTTCAGAGAAAGAAATCAGGATTAAGAAATAAGAGGCAGAGCAATAGCCCTGTATCTGGGACAAAGGCCATGGGGATGCCAGGCATGAGAGGAAAGTTGCTTTAGTTGAGGCATTTCATAGGGGAAATTTGGGGGCTGCAGTCTTGAGAGTGTATCAACTTGGTGTGGGGTAGATATGTGCACAAAAGTGGGCGTTTTGTCCTGCCAGGTGGGAGGAGATGTCTGCAAACTGAGCAGGCTGGAGAACCTGAGCAGATTTTGTACCTATGGATGGCATAGACTGAGGAGCAGCTGGGGAGGGGCACTGTAATGGTTAGGGAGGACTTTCAGTTTGAAAGAATCTGGAGTCACCTAGAGGTAAGCCTCCAGGAGCACTTGTGAAGGATTATCTAGATTAAGGTTAGCTTCTGGCCACATCTGTGAGGGTCTGTCTTGATCAGAGTAGTGTGGGAAGACTTGTCTTAACTGTGGGTGGAACATTCCTTGGGCATGGGATCCTGGGCTGTACAAGATGGCAAGGGGCAGCTGAGCACTAACACACACGTGGTCGTGACTCTCTGCTTTCTGATTGGCAATGCCATACTTCGTTTTCCTCACTGTGGTGGACTGTACTTTTGAACTGTGAAATAAACCTTTTCCCTCTTTAACTGCTTCTCACCAGGTATTTTATCCCAGCAACAAAAGGGAGAACAAGACTTCTTATTTCCAGGGATGAGAATACTCAGGTTTGCAGTTTGTCAAGCAAAGTGGAGCCTGTGGAGGTTGTGAGAACAGCTCTCTACCTGATACAATTCTAAGAGAATTCACAACATTTCTTTACTAAGTTTAAAAAGGTGCTTTGCTGTAGTGTCACAGACACAAGCTTAAATTCTTAAATGAAGAAGGGAAAGAGACAACAAGTTGCCTATATCTGCTTGCTCAAACCAAGATGGCAGAAGTACCTTCTCCTCCTTCTCTTCTTCCTCCTCTTCCTCCTCTTCCTCCTCTTCCTCCTTTTCCTTCTTGTCCTTCTTCTTCTTGACAGGTTTCTCTGTTGTAACTCTGGCTGTCCTGGCACTCACTCTGTAGACCAGGCTGGTCTCGGACTCACATGAGGCAGAAATCCTCCTGTCTATGCCTCCCGAGTGCTGGAGTTAAAGGTTTGTGCCACCACTACCAGCTACATGATGCTTCTTAAATTGAAATTTCAGTCATAGCTTGTCCCAGGAGGTGGCTGAAGTCAACGTCCCAATCTTCCTTACCTTACAGTTTGCCCTTCTGGGTCACTCTCCTCTCCCTCCCCTCCTTTTTCTTAAGTAAGATTGGTTGATTTCAAAATTACTTGATATAGCCTGCGATATTTCTTTCATTGTAATTGGAGAAGCCTAATTTAATGTCTATTTTTGTTTTTGGTATACATACATACTCCTAAATATAACCTACTCGGTCTGTATAATGTTATTCCTATGCGTGTTTTCAGAGCTGATCATTTGGTATTGAATAACCAATTAGTATGCTCTTTCCTAGGGAAGACTATTTCTCTTGCACTCAGCATTCCTTAGTTGCCTGGAGATTTTTGTGTACGGCTGAGGTCTTGTGGGCTTTCCCTTGTCCACTTCGGTATGTCTATTAGTGTCATCCTTGTTCAGCTCATTTTAGTCAGTCATGACTGGTGAGACTTCATGGGTGTAGCTTCTGACATTGCTACGAGACAGTCTTGCAGCAAACTCCCTGATCCTCCAGCTCTTGCAATTTTTCTGCCCCTATTTTCACAGTGTTCTGTGAGCCTTAGGTGTGGGAGCATTTTATAGATGTATCCATTTAGGACTGGGACCCACAACTCTGCATTTTGATTGGCTGTGGTTTTCTTTCTGTAGTGGTCTCTGTCGGCTGCAGAGAGGCTTTTAGTGTACTGGGGACTGAACCCAGAACTTGTGTGCGTTAGGCAAACCCTCTAACAGAGAGGTTTCCTTAGAGCATAGTCTGTGTGTCTCCTAATAACAATGCAATGCTCAAATGATCATCTTCTATGTTGACAATGTTTCCTTGCAAACTCATTTCATTGTTTTCTCCCTGTATAAAACTTTGCTTCCATGGACTGAAGTAAGCCAAGGATGAGAGTGCCCCCTTTTAAGTTTAAAAATATTAATTAAAAATTATTTGTGCATGCATGTGTGTCTGGGTACTTACAGAGGCCAGAAGAGGAAGCCGGCTCATCTGAATCTGGAGTTGCTGGTGCCTGTGAGCCAGCTGAAGTGGGCGCTGGAAACTGAACTCTGGCACTCTGGAAGAATGGCATGTGCTTTTCTAGTCTTTCTCTCCCCCCGTTTAATTCTTATATTTAATTAATTAATAGTGTGTGTGTGTGTGTGTGTGTGTGTGTGTACACGTGCATGCACAGGAGCACACAGGAATGTCTTGATATGTTTGTGGATGTCAGAGGACAACTTGCCAGGTCTCTTCCCTGACCACATGTGTCCTGGGGATGAAACTCAGGCCCTCAGGCTTGGCGGTGTCCCTAGCCACTGAGTCATCTCATGGTTTTGAGAATACCATTTTTTAAAAATGGGGTAACAATGTGCTCCAGGTGCTTTGATCTGCTTTTTACCAGTTCTGCCCAGTTCCGTTAAAGATGTCATCTAGGATGGCCAGTCCTTTAGAAGCTCTCTCCCCAGACCAACTTCCTGCTGAAACAAACCAAATAGCTTTTGATCTGGGGAAGTTGATCCTGGGCAGTCTGACTGTTCTCACCCTGAGGCCATATCTCCTGGGAATGAAGCTTGGTTGTGAGAACCCCAAAGTGGGAGCATTCTCACAGTTTGCTAGCACACAGTGAAGGAAGACATTCTTCTTTGAAGGAAATTAGCATGTCAATTTCTTTAGTTCACGAATAATTAAGACCTTTAACAAAAGTTGTAATATATTACAAATTATTTACCTCATTCTGGATCACTTACATGCACCTCTCTCTATTTCTCTCTCTCACTCTCTCTCTTTCTATATATATATTCTCTCTCTATATCCTACATCATTATATTTTTTTTATACATGTAACATAAAAATGACAGCAACAGTAGTAGTTAATATTTCTTGAATTTTCGTGTATCACATTGAATCCATTTTCAACCGTATCTCATTTCATTATTAAGAATTTCCATGGGTTAGGTGATTTCTATTCTGTTCTTTAGTCTGAGATTTACTTTCTTTCCCACTATCACTCAGTGAGTGGGTACAATTTAAACACTGTTTCGACCCCAATACTGGAAGTTATTTACATTCTAATCAAGAAGGCATTCACTCTAGCTTGGCCATGGATTCAGTTTCTAGGAAAAGTCAAGTCAAAACTTGCCTACAGTATGTGTTTGTTTGTGGTAGATGCTAATGAGCTTAAGATGGGGAATGATAGTGTGAGTATTAGCTTGTGTAGGCCACCAGAAAAAAGTACAAAGACCAGGTAGGGTGGCTTTAACAGCAAGAGTACCTTATTTTCTCAGAGTTTTGGAAACCCCATGCATACTAGACAAGAGTTCTACCGCCGAGTGCACGCATAGTCCAAGTTCTGAGTTTAGGGAACGAAAGAAGTAAAACAAAGTCTTGACATATATGGTTACATCAGAAGATAGAAAAAAAATCTCAGAAACTTCCGAACTGGTAAAGTAATCCAGAAATTAGTTTTGCGAACCCTTTCTTGACTGGGTGTGAGACAGTTTGAGCACTTAAGTCACAGAAATAGTGAGATACGTTGATGACAGAGAGAGATCTGGTGCACACAGTAAGGAAGCACAGGCATGGATGCAGGGAGATGCCACAGAGTGACGTCAACTGAAGAACGTGATAGAGCTAGAAAATCTTTCTCCGACATGTGTGAAATAACTAATCCAAGCAAGACCCATCTAAGGAAGCCAGACTCACAGGGTCTGTGAGTAGGATTTCAGAGCCTGGCATAGCATTCACGGGCTGCTTAATTATGAAGAGGGAACAAGTGTAGCAGTAAGCCACAATCTTTTACCCTCAATTTGGGGAGAGAGAAAGGAAGGAGAGAAAGAAACCTTCACCATTTTTACAAGCGTTCTTGATATAGAATGAGAGAAAGGTAGAAATCTTCACAGCCCCTTTTAGGCTGTCTAAGCCTGAAGAAGATTAGTTCATAGTGAGTCAGACTAGCGTCTCAGCTCATGGTCTGTAAACTCAATCCCCCCCAATCTTTGTTCTTTTAAGAATTAATACACTATTGATGACAACCAACCAATGAACCACTAACCAACACCCAACCTGACTCTTGGGGCTTTTTATAACCTAAGCCAAAAGTTCCCATAAACCCATGTGGCACGCAATGCCAAAACCAAGCTATAGGCGGTGTGGGGGAAGAGCTCAGTACAATGTGGCCCACAGCCATCTTATTGTGGTAGAACACTTGGAAGAAGTTTTTGTTATTTTGGTTTCTTTAGTTAGGTGTGGTGGGTTGGATGAGTTGTTTATGAGTTGGATTTGGAATGCTTGATGCAGGTGGCTATAATTTGACTAGGTGCCATTGTTCTGGCACCTCGGTAGTCATGGGCCTGGGCTCTGCGAAGGAATGCCACCTTGTTTCTGCTTGCCAGGCCCAAACTTGCTGGCTCTGCCTCCTCTAGACACCCAGTAGTCCGACTTCATGGGCTGTTTTACAGTGGGCCCCACAGGTGGCCATGGCAGCAGGCAGGTCAGACCTTGGTGAGGACTGGGCTGCTGGCTGCCTGCTCTAAGCCCAGAATGGTGGTATACAGCCATATGTGCTTCTGCTGTGGGGCAAACCTGATCTTTCCCAGCAGCCTGGACCCTCTGGCTGTCTGATGTCTCTCAGGGCTTCTACCTAGTTTCCTAGTTACACTGTTGTGGACCCCAAGGCCCTGGTTGCCACCCCCTGCACCCACCATGAGCCTCCAAAAGTACAGAGGACCACTGGGGAGTCAGCACATTTTCCTTTTGTGAGAGTCTGGTTCTGTGAGGGCAGGGAACTCTGGGGTTTGAGACTCCTCCCACCTTGCCCCACCTGTAGAAAAGCTCTCCCTTGGGACTACCGGGGATCCCACTCCTGGCTGGCTACAACCCCCCCACCCCCGCCCATTCTGGTAGAGCTGCACAGAAGCAGCTCCAAGGACCCCTAACCCCTACAGACTATTTAAAGAGGATGAAAATATCCCAGCAATCACAGGCCACCCTGGAAAGCTCCACCCCCTGAAACACTACATAAAGAGCCACATTCTGCCCAGTATGGTGCAGTTTCTGCTTCTGCCTTCCTCCTAAGCAGAGGTAGCCACCCCCAATAAATCTCTTTTGTGACAATGCTGTGACATTGGCCAGATTTTTCACCAGGTTGAAGCATCAAAGTGAAGAAGTGAAGAACACCTCAGTCCAGCCAGGATGTATTTTCCTTTAGAGCTGCAGCACTGTGGGAGCTTCTCCCCTCAGAGCAGAGCAGAGTGGAGCTATTACACTCTAACACTCCAGCTCAGCTAGGGACATCTTTCCCACCTCAGAGCTGTGTGGTTCCTGCGATCCTAAGTGCCAGGGTATCTTCCTCTCAGAGCTGTAAACACTTCTGTTGATATATCTTCCCCATGTCAGGCCTTGGTTCCTTGGCTCACAACTGCTAGGACACCCTTTCCATCTCTGTCTAAGTTAAAAAAAACAAAACACTAACAATCATGATACTACTTATGTCTTCTTTTGTAAATATGTAGGCTTCTATTCCTTTGTAAACAAAAAACAAACAAACAAACAACAACAACAAAATACACTGCCCATTGCTATATCCTGGCTCTTGGAAGCTCATCTTTGTTCTTTTCAGTGTCATTCTTCATAATGAAGATGATCTCTTCAAATTGAATGACTATAGTCAACATAATCAACAAATACTTATTGTGTATTTCAAAGTATCTTTGTGTTCCTGACACAAAGAAACAATATATGCTTGAGACCATATATTGAACTATCACATTGTATCCCATAAAATTGTATAGCCAGATGACTAATGGGGTCTCACCCTTCTCTGGGAGACTATTGGTAGTTAGTGTTTTTTGGGAGTGGGATGTCATTTTCCCAGTACTGCAGCCATTGGTAAATTGTTCCTGATCCAGTAATTACCTACCATTTATGCTCTGGCATAAAATTCTAATTAAACCTAGTGGGCCACATGCAAAAAGAAAAAAAAAAACATGAAAGCAAGAGGAGGAATTGTTGTGAAGAAGGGTCCAGCAGGGGAGGGATGAGAGAGGGAATTGGATGTGTGGTAGTTTAAATAAGAATGGCCCCCATAGGCTCATATGTTTGAGTGCTTGGTCATTAGATGTGACTTGTTGGAGTAGGTGTAGCCTTGTTGGAGGAAGTGTGTCATTGGAGGTGGGCTTTGGAGTTTCAGGAGCCCAAGCCAAGTCCAGTGTCACTCTTTCTGCTGCCTATAGATCTGGATGTAGAACCCTCCGCTACTTCTCCAGCATGTCTGTCTGCATGCTGCTATACTCTCCCCGAAGATGAAAATGGACTAAAGCTCTGAAACTGTAAGCAAGCCCTAATTAAATGCTTTTCTTTATAAGAGTTGGCATGGTCATTTTGTCTCTTCACAGCAGTAGAACACTGACTAAGACTGAACTTGGTACCAAAGAGCAGGTATTGCTGTGACTGGCCCGGCCATGCTGTTTGTTGGAGGAATATGAAAGACTTTGGGACTTTGTGCTAGTAAAGCAGCTGAATGCTTTAAGCAGGACTTAAGGAGCCATACTAGTAGGAACTTGGAAGACAGTGCTGAGGGTAATTTGAACTGGGGGTCCAGCATAAGAAATTTCAGAGGAAAAGAATATTAGTAAGTGGTCTAGAGACTGTTCTTGTGATATTTTGGCAAAAAAGTGTGGTTGCTTTCTTCCCTTGTCCAAAAAAATCTGCCTGAGACCAAATTGAAGAGTTTTGGATTAATGACATTGGCAGAGGAGATTTTAAGATAGCCCAGTATTGACTATGCCCTTTGGTTATTAGTGGCCACTCTCATGCAGATCCATAATGACAAGGTGAAAACTGAGCAACGAAAAATATAAAATGTGCAGTTTGAGGAGAAAAGGATCACCAGGAAATGTATTGGAGCTAAGTCCAGTACTCAAGGAGCTAAAAAGTTTAAATATAGTCCTGGTGCTAAATGGAATAAAGGGAGTGGTAGCCCCAGAGCAAGACCCCACCCAGCTAAATTTCCATCTTATGAAAAGGAATTAAAGAAAAGCTTTGAAGCAAAAAGCATTGAAGGAAACCATGGAAAACAGAAAGCTAATGAAAATGTATTTGAATGAGGGAGCCAAGTTCTAAACCAGCAAGAAGTAGAGCTTTGCAACTCCAGCCACATGGTTCTGGCTTTATAGTCATCGATTCACGATAGGGGTTGTGAAATCTTCCTCCACAGCTAACTAAAGTTGCTGAGGGACAGACATGTGTTGGGAGGGTCCCTGCACAGAAGCCCAGAGAGGTCATTGCATGAAGTTGTGAAGGCGAGGTCTTCTTCATTGGAGACCCCAAGATATTGGAGATACCAGAGTCATAGGATGCCCACTAAGAAAAGCTGCATACCAGTGGTGGAACCAGGCCAGGGGAGAGAAGGGAGACAAGTGTGTTTCAGTCAACAAAGCTGAAAGGAGTTGGAGATCTGAAGAGCACTTTGGCATCAGATGTGGAGATGCAGAGTTTGGAGTTTGCCCTGCTGGTTTTTCATCTTGCATTCGTCCAGTATTTCCTCACTATGCTACTTCTCCTCCCTTTTGGAATGCTAATGTATATCCTGTGCCATAGTGTGTTGGAAGTATGTGATCTGCTTTTTGATTTTGATTTTACCAGGGGTTAGAGTTGAGATTTCCATGAGTCTCAGAAGAGACTTGGAACTTTGGACTTTTAAACAGTGTTGAGACTGTGAAAGATGGTGGGGCCTTTTGAAGTTGGACTGAGTACATTATGATATGGCTACAAGCCTGTGAGGCCAGGGAGGGGAATGTGGTGATTTGAATAAGAATGGCCCCTATAGGTTCATGTATTTGGATGCTTAGTCATCAGGGAGTGATACTACTTGAGAAGGATTAAAAGGAGTAACTTGTCAGAGTAAGTAAGACAGGGGAGATGACTAATATTTACTGTATAGATGTTATAATATCTAATCTATATCTATGTCTGTATCTGTATCTGTATCTATGTCTATATCTATATCTGTATCTATCTATCTATATCTATATGTATATGTAAATGAACCTGTCAGATAGTTAAAAATAGAAAGCCTTGTATTATTTGCGTTCCTTTGCTACATTCCTGTTGGCTTCAGCAAATGAGAAGCACTAGTTGGAGAATAAAGCATGGAAACAGACAGAAATGATGGCATCTATTTACCATTTCTCCATCGTGCTGTGGTTCTGTCCAGGAAGCCCTTTCGCACTGCAGTGCTTCTTACAGGACTTTGGATAAAGCTCACTTCCCTCTCTCTGCCTTTGAAGGCTAGTTGAGTAAGGACTTCTGCCGCGGTAGAGCTTCATTGTCACCCTGAGTGGGTATCTGTGGTGTGTCTGAGGGAGTGTTTCCAGAGAGGCTTAAATGTGGGAAGAACTGCCTTGAATGTTTATATCACCTTTCCATAGTCTGGGCTCCTGGGCTGAATACAAAAATATAACTAGCACCAGCATCCACCCCCTCTGGTGCCCGAGTGTGCATGTAGTATAACTAGCTGCTTCAAGCCTGCTGTCGTGATTTCCCCATAAGGTGGACAGTAGTCCCTTCTTAAATGATGAACCCCCAACAAATCCTTTCGTGTTTTGTCACAGTAATGAGAAAAGTAACTAATACAATTTCCATTGCTGTCAGTCTTGGTGTTATGTTTTCTCTTGATGGATCCCTAGCTCTGCTCATGTGTCTATGAGTAGACTTTCATGAATTTTTACCCCTTTGAGTGTGCCATTTGATTTTCTGCAAGGACTTCAACTATGGTTATAAATAGATGTACAAAAATCAACCGGTGTCCCCAACACCAGCCATGATTACCAAGCAGTACAGAAAGATGACTTAGATGCTAGAGCCAATCTCCCCCATTGTGAAACTGTATAATACATGTGGATTTATTTATTTGCCTTTATTTTCTCTTGTTCGCCAGCTTTCTATATTATATTCCTTAGTGATATGCTAGCTAACCTTAGTGGAAAATATAAATTAGCATGGGACAGAATAATTAGAAATGACTAAAGTATGCTGCATATCAAAATCCTGAAAGACTAAATATTCTGAAAGATCAAATTTTAAAATTACTTTATAATGAAATGCCCATAAAATCTCATTAGATTTAGAAGTGTTTTGGAAGTTTCTAGTAATTATGTTCTTTTGAAGAATAAACAAGTCAGATCATCTAATAAAAATTGAAGTTCATTTGAAGAAGAAGCAAATAAGGATAGCTAATACATGTAAATGAATTTCAGTATGTGGATATTTGACACATTAGGTATTTAATAAAACAGGGTGATATTAGTCTAAGGATTTATAGACAAATGGGACAAAATAACCTCTGAAGGTGTTCTTGGTATCTTTTCCTGTGTATGTTTTACGATTGACTTGATTAAAAAAAAATCACTTCAAGCAACTGGTTGAAAGAATCAACAGATGTTTTAGGGGCAACTGAATGTACCTCGAAAAGAATCGATATTAAAATGATTTTCATGTATATTCAGATACTAAATCTGACAAAGACTATTAAAATCTAAGAATGTGCTTCTGATGTGGAGAAAAGGAGTGATTTTTAATTTAAAAGAAATGGAAAATACTCTTAAAGGAAAACACATTATTTGAACTCATAGATTTTGTTTATCGCTCTAGTCCGCACTGTTTAGCACTCTAGTTCGAATCGCGAACCTGAGAGAGTGGACCTAAAAATAAGGCAGGCTAACGTCTCATGTAACAGCCAACTTTATTCCGAGCATCAGGCAATTCATATTCTGAAGGTTAAGAAGAATCACACGTGTAAGATGTTCAATCATAAGGACATGGCAAAACTTTTTTATTTTTAAATAGAGGCATATGAATAACAACAGCTGAAGTAAACTCACTTCTGTTCACTACACCTGGGAGGAGCATGAAAACTCATCCACGTTCCAAGAACAATTCTGTGTTTTTGAAAGAAAAAAAAAAAACTGAGGTCACAGACTTGTTTTCGTGAAGTTTTCTCGCAAGCACTTAGAATTTCCCTGGCAGGACTCCATTCTTGAACTGTGTTCCAACACCTTTCCCCTTTTTATTTTTTAATAGCAGGGTATCTAATGTAGTTTTGATTTGAGATGTTGTAAATAAATCTAATTGTCATTTGAGGCAGAAATGTACCCTATGTAAGCAAATTATAAACATAATGAATAATATTAGAACTGGGAAAGCATTGTGTATAATACTCTGCCACCAAGGACAGAGATCCAAACCATGTCCATATTATTGGTTACATTATTATACTAGAAAAATCTAGAAATTGGATTGAAAAGAGAGTCATATGATTAGTAGTTCTAGTATGTTGTAGAACATAAGCCCAAATTTGCATTTAATAGGAACAGAAATGTAAGGAGGTCCTCTGCAAATGGGAAATGATTCAAATCCCAATGACAAATTAAATGCAGTCCCTTCTTCAGATGAGTGAATGAGTCTATTCTAGCCCTACAGTCCAGTCATAAACACAGAGCCATTAGTAAAGTAACTTCTCCCTTGGTGCACATGGCCTTAAATTGGTCCCAGGTGGGCAGACTTGACCTCTGATGATATGGTAGATATCTCCCTTTTGCCTTTTAGTGGAGGTTTGCTATCTTCCTGGTGACTTCTACTGTCTCCTTACTGTCCACCATTGTCCTTGATGGCCTGGGGCTGGAGGAGTTGAGGAGGAATCCATGCTGTTCCAGTGGATTCATCTGCAATGACAGATGCGTATCAGTCCCCAGTTTTCTTCAGGAGAAGTAAAAGTAGAGCAGGTTAATGCATCAGCTTACTTATTTCCTTCTGCCACAAAATCAGGGAGGTTAGAGTATGCAGGAGTTTAAGTCTATTTCTGGAAATAATAAGAAGAATATGAAACAATATTTAAGGTTTTATGGATGAACTGTAAGAGATGAATCAAAACAGCCAGTTCCACCTGTTTGGTTGAGGAATAAAAGAAGAATTAATAGATTGATGAATATCTGTTCCATGAATCCCTCTACTACAGTGTATCAATAACAAATCAATAACAAAAAATAACATCAATAACAAAACATATTGCTGTGGAATGGGAGAAGGTTGGACAATTTTTGTAATCACAAATTCAGTTCATATGACAAAAAACTCATAGTTTGCCAGCTGGATAATGATTTCCTGTTCTTCCATATTAATCTGCAAATGAAATTTGAAAATCTAAGAACATTCCTAAAAACTGATTGTTAGTGAGGGTAATATAAGACAGCAAGGATCAAATCCATATAATATTTGACATTGGGTCAGCCCCTGTTTTACTTATCTTCTTGGGCTATAATACCTGTAGGAGACAATGGGGAAAATAAGTTTAAAGGCAGCGAAGGATCCACACCATGCACAAATGCTTCGTTTAGTCTGGATTCAAATAGCTGTAGTTCTTTTCTTGCCTCTCACGATAATATACAAGGACTGTCCAGTGACATCTCTCCTTCTATACTAGAGTCTAGAGTTTTAAATAGATTGGTTAGTGCATATAAGCATTTTGATTTTGTTGAAATTGCATTGGAAATACCAAGTACACCTCATGAATTTCATTTTCCTGACATGTCCTAGCTTGCCTAGGTTGTAAACTTAACATGTTCATAGGCTTTCCTAAATTCTCATCAGGAAGTGGTGATAATTCAGAATAGATTGATCATTAAAGTCCTCACCCCATGCTTCAGAGTCGTTTTCAGGCAATGGAGGATGTACATCTACAGGAGGTTCCTGTAAGGGAGATGAGGGAACCATCTCCAGCATAGGTGGCGCTGTTTTGACTTTTGATTTTGCCTGCACAGGAAAACTTTCTTCTTTGCCTCTTTTGATCAGTTTTAAGGTTTGATCATCCAGTTCATATTCCCTCAAGGAATTAACCATCTCTTTGTCATGATTAGTATCTTCCTTATCTCCCTTAAGTATTTTGATAACAGTCCAAATTAATGCCCAAGTGACACAAAATTGAATAGAGATCATGCTTTTCCCCTTATTTTTTGTTGCCTCTTAAATATTCTTTTGGATTCTGTCCCATATTTCTTTATTTAAAGTTCCTTCTTCTGGAAACCAGGGATTGTACATGTGCTTCTCTTATTTATTTATTTACTTATTATTATTTTTTAAACATGCACAAGCTCAACATAAGGCAAAGCCCTCACTTGGTTCCCTGGTTTCTGTCCCATTATGCTCACTCACCTCCTTCTCTGAGGGTTTCCCACTTTCTTCCCTCATAGTCAGCTAAGGTCTCTATTTGAATTTGGTCCCTGCTGCAGTTGGCCAGGTGAACCTGGGAGAGTGAGACCTAAAAATGAGGCAGACTAAAGTCTCATGCAATGGCCAACTTTATTCTAAGCATCAGACAATGTATACTCTGAGGGCTAAGAAAAATCACACGAGTAAGGTGTTCAGTCACACGGACAAGCCACACGTAGCAAAAACATGTTTTCCATAGAGGCGTACAAATAACAAAAGCTGGAGTAAACTCTCTCCTATTTGCTACACCTGGGAGGAGCATGAAAACACATTCCAAGAACAATTCTGTGTTTTTGAAAAAACTGAGGTCACAAGGCTCTAGTCTTGTTTTCTTAAATGCACTCAGAATTCTCCTCACAGGACTCCATTCTTAGACTGTGTTCAGACTAGATTTGACTTTATTACTGTATATCCTGTGTTATATAATAAAGAAACTTAAAAGACAAGTTGTAAATGTTACAGAATCTTTATAGTATGATAGTCCATAACCTACTACGTAGAGACGTCATAAATATTCATATACAGATAATGAAAGCAAGCGATTCAGTCTATAAATCTACTCAGAAATCAATAGAGAAAAATGAATGAAATAAATGAGAGTATGCTACTCTTTGTCTTGACAACAGTAAAGAGAAAAATCAAAACAGTATTGAAGAGTGCACCTCTTTATTATCACAGGTTGGAGTTTAAGTTGGATTAGCTTTAGTTGGCCTTTAGACAAAATCTATCCTTGGACATAAGGGTTTCACAAGATGTACAGTTTGCACAAACACACACAAGGCAGCCAAGGTTCTTGTAGCAGTCCAGCTGAAGTCACTTGTGCCGGCTTCTGGGTAGCCAGTGCTAACCTGGCTTGTTCAAAAGTCCTGCATGCAAAGCCTCGGGATAGTTCTGGAGGACCTGGTTAAGCTTTGGGATTTATGTGTCTTGCTCACAAGTTCAAGAGTTCATTTTCTGCTGTTTGGCTTCTGATTGGATCTGACTGTGGCTAATTACATTATTTCTAATCACTGCTTTATATTTCAGAGAACTAAACTCACACTACAGGCAGAGAAAAGGGGTGTATCTCATTAATGCACATATTAGATAGGACAGGAGTCATTATTTTAAAGGACATAGGTCAAAAATCTATTTTGTTAAATAATAAAGTGAAGCAATTGCAGACACAAACTGCAAATGGGTCATTTGACAAGGCCCACTCTAGGGTAACCCATCTCTGACCCAGCGTTGTGTAGAGACTGGGAGGAGCAGTGAATAGGAAAACATTCTTCAGATTGTCACCACAACTGTGTGAGACATGGAAGCAAAGGAGCCTTACTAGTAGGTGGTGGTGCCCACCTGGTCTTCTAACTATGCCCCTGCATTCCTGTTGCTTCCTATGGCAGGCCCCTGTGATACAGAATCACTTACCAAAGGCAGAGTTGATGTCTTCAGAAAAGAGATCCCAGGAAGCTTTTATTGCTCTTCCTCTAGGACCTGGAGTCTAGGTGAAGCTGGGAAGACGGCAGCTTCAGTGTTCAAGAAAGGAAGAAGGTAGCCTTTTTCCTAGTTTGCTGTTCTTGTGCTGTGGTAAAGCACTATCAAATCACCTCGAGGAGGAAATTGTTTATTTCAGCTTCTAGATTATAGTCTGTCACTGAGGGAAGCCAAGGCAAGAACTGAAGCACAGACCATGTAGGAACGCTGCTTACTGGCTGTGTATGTGTGAGGATGGGAGCCTCATATTGCCTGATAAACATTTATAAAGAACTATTAGTATGTTTGTTTTATTGGTCAGTCAAGCAATGTCCTAGAATCTCGCTGGACACTTTCATTTTGTTTGAAAGTGTATGAATGTGTGTGTGCATGTAGGTTTGTGTAGATGAGTGCAGAGCTCACCCTGTGCTGCAGTTACAGGCAGTTAAGAGCTATCTGATATGGGATGGAGGTCCTGGGTACTGAACTGAGGTTCTCTCTAGGTGCAGTTCATGATTTAAACTGCTGATATGTCTCTTCAGTGTCTCACCGTACATTTAAAACAACTATAGAATAGACATTTTGCTCTTCAGACTCTAACTCCAAAAATCTACCCTTCCAGTAGGTCTGAGCTACTGATTTGCTTAGGGCTTTTGACAACCCAAAGCAGGGCTGCTTTCACATGAGACGCTGCAGGTGTTTTCTTCTCCTTGATGCATTTGATCCTTCCTGCCTATCTTTCCTTTTTCTTCATCACAAAATCTTTGAGTAATCATAAAATTTCATTTAAAAAAGTCCCAGGAGGGTACCAGGGGAGGCGAAGCATTCTCTTTCCACATACCTTGCCTCACATTAATTTGAGATGACTAGGAAGCATCTATCTGGAAATGATATTACAGGGGAGAGTTAGAAGTAGAGATTAGCAATCTGGAAGATATTCACATCTGGAGAACAGTTGAAGCTGCAGGCACTAATGAGCCTGACTGGACCCAGTATCTCAGAACATATCTGGAATACTTGGGAAAAGATTTACAGGTTGGGAAAGGAGGAGAGTGATATTAATTGGGCTTGTAAATTGTTGTGACATACAGCCTCATGCCATGTAGAATTGATAGTATTAGACTTAGTCATTAAAATGTCAATCGTAGATCCTGGCTGGAGCATCTGCCAGCTTCTGTCTTTGATGCTTTTGGAAGACTACACCAGCATTTCATGAGCAACTGGTAGGAGTTTAAATTAAACTATGACATAAACAATGAAGAGATTGAAGTGTAACATGGAGAAAAGTTTAGAGCCCTTAACTTCCAAGATGGGTACAGCCTTTCTATGGTATGAAGAACTTCTCTGTAGAATTAGGTTGATCATACTTTTCTTATCGTTCTACTGCTTTTATTTTCTCTGAATTGAAAATAACAACCCTTGTCAGCAGCAGTGTTGTGGTCTTCAGCAGCGAGGATGGAAATGGTCCTGATGGGGTGGTGAATGGATGCAGAAAGGTCACTGGAGCATGCCTGGCGAGAGGCCAGCAGAGAAGTGAAACCTGCTCAGGGCCTTCCTACTACTTCTATCTGGTTGGATTGTCTCTCATTTCTTCAAGGGTGGGTCAGCACAGTGCACAGAATAGAACCCGTCAGCCTCTTTCAGTGCTGTGCGCCCATCTGGTTGTACCTAAGTATTCTCTTTTACTCACTGTCTTCTTTAGAGAAGCACACCTCTTCGAGTGCATGTGCACCTGTGTGGATGTGGAGGTGAAGTCAATGTCAAGTATTTTTCTTTATCAGTTTGTTGTTGTTGTTATTTGACAGGGTCTTTTACTAAACCTGAAACAGATTGCTCTGAAGGCCAGCAAACCCCAAGTTTCCTCGTGTGTCTCCCTCGCCAGCACCCTCAGCTCTCACTGAAGTTTCTGGGATCTAAATTCAGAACTTCAGGCTACAGCAGGCACCTTACTGACCAAGCTATCAGCCCACACTTTGAGAATTTTATCTGTTAGGGCAGAGCAGATGGGAGAGGCTGCTGATCAATTCTTCTGGAAGTAACTCTTACAGTCAATGATGGAGAGGTAGCATCAGCACCAGTTTTTCTCACTTTTGGCTGGGGTACTTTTGAGGCACATTTACAAAAGTACCCAACACCACCCACAAGGATTGAGTCCCAGAGGCCCACAGGGACTACAGACTCATAACTGAACCCCATGTTGGTTTTCTGCTCTTCCATGGCTTAATTTCCCCACCTCTTTTTGCTTCTTGGAGTAATTTTCCAAAAAAGCTTGTGTCTCCTGTGTCTCATGGCATGCTTCAGAGCTGAGGGGAATGCACATGAATATCTTGGGTAAACTGGAGGATTAAAATATTTCCTTAGGATGAAGATTAAACCTTAAAAGACAAATTTGACGAATTAAGCCAGAAAATGCAAATGAAAGTTGTAGTGCTCTTTGAGACATGAGAAAAACCCATGACCAGAATTATCCTTAATGTAATGGAGGAAGGCTCCAACCCCTTGTTTGGAATATGACATCACGGATAGTACCAAACCCCATATAACAACTACATTTTCCCTACACATGCACAGAGTTAACCTTACATTAGTAAGAGATTGATTTAGGTGCAATAAGAGATTTACAACAATAAAATAAAACAAATATAAAATTAAAAAATGCAGGAGTGGTGAGATACTTCAGTAGATAAAGGTACTTGCCACAAAGTCTGTTATCTAAATTTAAATGTGGGACCCACATGCTGGAAGCATCGAGCTAACACGCCCAAATTGTTCTTTGAACTCCATGTGCATTCTGTGATAAGAGTGAGTCTACATACTTATGCAGACACACAAATAAATACAATAATTAAAAAAATATATGGTAATAAAATTTTTGTATTTTGGACCCATTATTAAATAAAAGAAAGGTTACTTGAACTCAAGCACTGTGATATCATGGTATGATACTCAGCCTTATATATGAGACAGCTTCAACAGCGACCAAAGGGAAAGTAGCATACAGTTTGGGTATGGTGACATAAGCACGGACAAGTGAGGCACGGTGAGAGCTCACTGTACTACTCAGAAGTGTGTACGATCTAAAACTTAGCGGTTCCTGGAATTTTCTATTAAATGTTTCTGGATGTTAGTTGAAGGAAAACAAAACATAGAAGAGAGGTGTTATGATATGGATGTTAAATCTACTTCACAAGCTCATGTGTTTGACATTTTGTCCCCTGTGGAAGCCTTGGGTGGTGGAGCCTAGCTTGAGGAAGTGGGTTGGTAGAAGGTGTGGTGTGAAGTGTGAGGTGTGATGGGCCTTGAGGTTTCAGGATCTGACAACATGTGAGCAAGCAGCCTCAAATACCTGCTGCCACAGTCAGTTTCTCCACTTCTGTGCTTTACTGAATACAATGGATTCTGCCTTCAAATTGTGATTTCCGAGTACCCTTCCTCCCTTCAGCTGCTTCTTGTCAGGTAGTTGGTCAACACACTGAGAAAAGTAAGCATTACAACTAACTACTCCAGAACTACTGTTTGGTACCCAAGGAGGAAGAACACGGTATAGATAAGCACTGCATCCCCTGACATTTCTACACCAACTATTTCCTCACTTTTGTCCTGAATTAATGCTAATTCTTCCCATTAGAGTAATGCTGAATGTAGGTAATGCTCCATAGAATTAGAGACTCAGTACTTTATCACTGCAATCTTGGTGCTTACACAGAGATAAGTACATTGTACTTATCCTCCATTCCTCCAAGTTCAATTCCCTAGTTCCATCCTCAGTTCTGTAGCAGACCTTTGGCTCTAGCCTCTACACACTCTCTGTCCCCATTTCCAGGGGATTAACTAAGCAGATCCTGGTGGAACACCCTGGTTTCCTTCCTCTTCTGAAGATTGTCCACCTCCCACAGCCCATCTTCATTCCTAAGTCTCAGATCCCCATATCCAGAAACACATTTTTACCTGGAACCCCCAGATCCCAGAAGATTTTCCTACAGGCAACACATAGCCACCAAGCTCTCCTATGAACCAGAGAGGAAATAGAAATCAAGGAAAAAAAACAGCCATCCAACAAAGACAACACCAGATATTAGCACCTAGATTAAGATCTTCCCAATCCCAGATGCTTAGAAACCAGTGTAAAAACACAATAAATAGCAGCCAGGATAACATGTCTCCACTAGAGCCCAACAACCCATCCACAGCAGGCCCTGAATATTCCAATATAGCTGAAGCACAAGAAAGAGACCTTAATACAGCTTGTATGAATATGATAGAAATCCTTAAAGAGAAAATGAATAAATCCCTTAAAGAAATCCAGGAAAAAACAAATAAACAGTGGAAGGAAATGAATAAAATGGATTAAGACCTGGAAATAGAAATATAATCAATAAAAAAAAACACAAATCAAGGGAAATCTGGATAGAAAGAAAAATTAGGAACAGAGGCAAGCTTTACCAACAAAACACAAGATACGAAAAAGAAAATCTCAGACACAGTACCACCACTCAGCTAAGAGTCCTTTGGTATGTTACTTGTCTAGGTTGTGTATTTTCTTATTTCTTTTAATAACAAGAGAAATGAGGATATTATTTATGTTAGAATTATTGTGAAAACTGAGTATGATTGAGAATGGGAATTTTTCTTCAGTAGTTCTGACCCTTTGCTATGCAAGTCTCTCTCTCTCTCTTTGTCTTTGTCTCTCTCTCTCTCTCTCTCTTCTCTCTCTCTCTCTGTATGTGTGTGTACATGTATGTAGGGGTTAGAGGTCCATCTTATTAATTTAAAAATGAGGTTGTGTAGCCTTATTAGAGAAGTTGTGTCACTGAGGGTGGGGTTAAGGTTTTAAAAACCTATACCAGCATCATGACTACCTGCTATGCTCCTTGCCATGATGATCATGGATTCTGATCATCTGAAACTATAAACCTCCAATAAACTCTTTCTTCTGTGGGTTTTCTTGGTTATGGTGTCTTTACAACATTAGAAAAATAGCTACGACACATATATACACTATATTTTGACTTTATCTATTCCCCACTATCTCTTTCCAACTTTCCTGGGTCTCCTTCCAGACTTTAAGTCTTCTTTGTGTGTGTGTGTGTGTGTGTGTGTGTGTCTGTCTGTCTGTCTGTCTGTCTGTCTATGGAGGACCAAAGTGGGCACAGGATCCCCTGGAGCTGGAGTTACAGGTGATTGTGAAACATTCAATGTGGATGTCAGTCAGCAAACTCAGGTCTTCTGCAAGAGACCAATGTGCTTTAAACTGTTGAGCCAACTCTCCAGTCCCACAGGTTTTACATTATTGTTTATTATTATTATTATTATTATTATTATTATTATTATTATTATTAACCAATGGTATCCACTTAGTACTGATATGCACACTAGGGTGGGGCTATCCACTGGGGCATGGGCAACCTCTTAGTGGCCACATACCTAAACAAAAGTGACTTCCCTTCCTTAGTAGCCATTAACTATCAATTTCTCTTTGGTTAGAGGTAGGCCTTGGAGGTCTCTTCCCATCGATGATGGAATTTTGACTGACTTGAACTCATGATGGCAACCACAGCTTCTCTAAGTCAATGCATGCATCAGCTATGCCGTGTGTGGAAGACAGCATTTCATACTGCTCCTCCCCATCTTCCAGATTTCTGCCCATTCTTCTCAATGTTCTCTGAGGCTTGGATAGGGATATATCTAAAGATATCTATATCTATCTGTATGTATGTATGTATGTATGTATGTATGTATATGTGTGTGTATATATATGTGTGTGTGTGTGTGTGTGTGTGTGTGTGTGTGTGTCTCATTTACAGCTAAACACTCACAGACATGTTCTTTCAGCACTTTTTGAGTAACTGCATTAACCACTGCTCATTACAAAAAGAAGCTTCTCTGACCAAGGTTGAATGCAGAACAAATCTGTGAGTATAAACATGACTATTAAGAAGGTAGTTCGACTATAGGATTATTTAGTGAAATAATACCTGTAGGTTCCCCGGCCTAGGGCCTATGATGTTCCCAGTCATGGGATTTGATCGTGTTTATAGTAACAGACATGTTACTTCCTGTGGAGAAGGTCACAGATCTAATGACAAAGTGGTTGTTTATTCCCATAACTGTCATGCTGCTCTTGCACCAGTGGGAACAACTTGCCTAGCAGGTCAGTATTATAGCATTCCCAGACCTGTGTTGGGGAAGACCACTGATGTCTTTTCTCCCCTAGCTGTCTGATTAGCACCTTTAGCACTGGCCAGCCAGTAGACATGGTTCTTTAAAGAGAAAAATAATTTTGTTCTCTTAGTCCTCCTCATCTATGACAGTTCTCTCAAAGAGAGACCCAGAACAGCCCGATTCTTCTCCATTATAAATAATATGGCCTCAGAGAGCTAAATCAATTTCTGTTTACTGGTACTCATGGGAGGCTGGTGAAAAGGTGTCTTGCTTCTTGCAAGGTCCATGAGAAGAGCACATGGTTTGGCTTCCACAGATCCTACCCACAATGCAGCATTTGACACCTCTGTTTCTTCTTTTCATAAGCCAAGTAAAAGTTCAGCTACAACTGCAATATGTTTTGAGTGAAAATTTTCTAGACTTTTATGATTTTCTTTCCTGCCATTTGAACTTGCCTCTCATATGACAAACTCAACAGCAATGTGCATTCACTCCTGTTTACCATTGCCAAAGTCGTTAATAAGTTGTTGAGAGGAAACGATTTCCTTTTTATCTTCACATTTCTTTGGTTTAAATAATATTTTTAAAGATCTCTAACTAAATATGGTAATTTTTAAAAACAAGCATGGCTTTTTATCAAGGCATTTTCATGCATTCTGTTGATCCTACCCCTGACTGCCCACCATCCTGCCCTCCTCCTGATGCACCCCTTCCTCAGTGTGCTACTCCCCTTTCTGCTTTCATGTCCCATATATTCTGTGACCTTCTTGTTTTCACAATCCAGTTACATACCGTGTAATTAGATTATATGTTCATTATACAAAAATAAACTGACACAAGCAGTTTGAGAAAGATCCAGAACTTATTTTGTTTGGTACACAACTCAAAGCGTTGGGCAGAGGAACAGGCATGCATGTCTACTAACAGCTGGCATCAATGGGCTTGAAGCAGGAAAGCAAACTTCTGATTACTCTAGTGAGCTGAGTCAGTTAAGTAGGAACTGATTGAAAGAACTTATACAAACTGAATTATAGACTTCTCTTGCAGAAAATATAAAGTGAATTTAAATGTGAGCTGTGGCCATTTTTATGCAATACTGAACATTTAGAACAAAATGTAAATCAACATCAGGCATCCAGATGTGTCAGCTTGTAAAGACATAATTTTAGTGACTGAATATTTCAGTTCTCATCTGGATGTTCCTTTAAAAAAACAAACAAAAACCAAAAAACCCTTCACTTTAGGTACTCGATAAGTACATGATTAATTTTAATAGTAAACCCTGTAGAGGAATACTTGATCCTTGAGCCAACAGCATGACTGCTCTGGGAAAGGATCATCTTCAGGGGCCTGTGTATAGACATTTGATCTCTGATCACACAGCATAGCTGCTCTAGGGTGGAAAGAATGCCAGTCAAAGCTAATCCTGTCCTCTGCTTGTGTTAATGCTAAGTGAAAGGGAATTCTGTGGTTCCGTCCCAATGATTAATATGGAGATATGAGGAACACCCTATGTCTCTCACTCTGATCTTTGCCTAGTGGCAGCAAGGTTGATTGGTCTGGCATTTGGGAAGTGAATTATAGGATTCTCTTCATTAATGAAAAATAAGACTATGTATCTGAAGAAATGAAGAACATGCCTTTAAATAAGCCAACTCAGAAGGCAATGGTGGCACATGCCTTTAATCCTAACTCTTGGGATTTAAAAGGGATATAAAAAGAAGCAGAGAAAAGAAGCAGAAGGAGAAACAAGGTAGAAACAGAGGTAGAAGCTGAGTGAAAGCAAGAGAATCAGAAGCAGGTGTGCAGAGAAGAGGCAGCTGAGAAGACAGCTAATCAGAGTTCAGCTCAGTCTTGGAGGCTGAAGCCTTCTAGGTCCAGGCTTGCATCTTGAAGATTGTATCTCATTCTTCCATGAACCCCCATAAATAAAAATACTATTACAAAACCCAGTGAAGCATTATCCCAGTTTTTTGATTTTTAAGTAGCTATGCAACTTTGAGATTTGGTTGATAAAGCAGCTAAGTTAAACAGTAAACAAGAAAACTCCATGTGGGTGAGCTTTCACTTGTGGGACAGCAAGACTTTCAGATATATGGTCAATGGAGTGCAATCTGAATGGAATAAAAGGATCTGAAAAGAAGAAAAGATTTAAGATCCAAGGAGCTGAACTGGTTCAAAAGTCTACACAAAAGACATGGCGTGGGTTTAGTGACAGCTCAAGGGACATTGGTGGATAGGCTGAAGCAAAGAGAGGGTAAAGATTTTGGATACAGGAGTCTGACTATAAATCACATAAGTAAATCCTTCTGGATTAGCATGACTATGTTCTAGTCTTCATTAAAAAAGGCAAAAGAAAAGAAAAGAGAAAGAATAGAAGAGAAACAGCCCAACGACTAGGCTGTAAAGGCAGAGGGAAGGCAGCAGAGGGAAACGTAGAAGCTACTTGCTTGGCGCCAAAGATGAGTGTTAAACTGGAGCCACCAGGTCTCCTTAAGGATCTGGATTTAGGAGTCTGAGGTTTGCAGAGTCGTTTGCTTAATTCCCAAAACTCACCTCTGTTATTTGCCTAGGGGAATGTAAACTTGACTACAGTTTTACAGGTTTCACATCACTGATCTTCTCCTTTGGTTATTTTTTCTCTCTGGTTCTGAGAGATTTCATTTACTTTCTTAAGATCTCAACAAACCCACCTTTTGTAAAGCAAGACTGCAATCTCTGGGGACAGACGCTTACATCGCAGTAGACGGATTCATCAGAATGCCTTGTCCACAATGTTGGAGGAAGTCAGCCTGATAATTTCTCAGGAACATAGAAAATAAGAATGGAGCAGATGTCTAATTAGAATATATATATAGATCTCAGCTTCCACTAAATGGAAATTACTGTTTCTACATCTTGCTTTAGTCATTTTCTTCAATGTTGTCTAGCATGTTTTTTCTCTAAGCTCCATTGTGCATGTTAATGTAATACCCCTTCCCATTGATACATTTGATATTGTCAATATATAGCTATGTATTACCAGGCAACAGAATATTTCTAACATTAACCTGACTGATAATTATTTCTTCTTACAAAATGCTGATTATAGTTGTTATAGATGGAGTTCAAAGCTACTAAACTTGAAATTGTAAACATTTTCAAAAATTTTCAGGTTAATGTTAGAATATTTACTGAGAAAGAATATAATTGTGTCTTCTAAATGGAATTTGAACACTTTTTTCAAAATATGTGCTTCAAAATAAAGGATAATTTCTCTTTAAAAATAATCACATGTTTAAAGCATTTAAACCTGTCTCATGTAATATCTAACTTCCTATAGCTATCAGAAGGATAAGAATCATGTTAATGAACACTTAAAATAATTAAAATAGTACAATAGCATACATTAACTTGATGTGGGTTGGAAACAGGTTTTTGAGAAAAGAAAACAGAAAAGAACGTTTTGGTGCATAAAATTAACTATTTTTTAACATTAAAATATACTATTCAATCAAAATGTGAACTAAAAATTAGGGAAATGGATCACGGTAAAGGGAGAAAATGCAATACCTACTACAAAGTACACAAAAGTAGAATACTATATTACCAATAATTAAAGTATTAGAATTTTAAAACAACATTTCATTTTCATCATTGAATTTGCCCGATGTTAAAAGTGCTCACAATGCTCAGTTCTGGAAAAGCGAAATAAGGCATGCACACTTACACACTGCTGGTGTGTGTGTGTGTGTGTGTGTATGTGATGAAGCATGGATGGACCATAGAGGATGCACAAGAAATGCTGTCTTTGCTCTGTGGTTTATAAGAGTACCTTGCACTGCCTTTCATCGGCAGGAGGTAGAGTGAAATAAAACGAAAAAAAAAACCCCTTAGATATGGACTCGGTGATCAATTTAAGTTCATTGTTGAGATGTGAGCATCCACGAGCTCATCTCCACATAGACAGAAATGATTTACTTAATTTAAAACGGTGAGTATTTTATTCTTGCCCTTCCTCCTACCCTCCCTTTCTTCTTTCTTTCTTTATCCTCCCTTGCTCTCCCTCTCTCACTCTTTCTACCTTTAATGCTAGAGCTTAAACCAAGTCTTTCTTTGTACATCCTAGGCAAGTGCTCTTTATGGGTCCCATTCTCAGGTCCTTTGCTGTGCTTTTGACCAAAGAGCTGTGAAGCTCTGCTACTATTTTATACCATTTTATGTTCTGCATCCTGATATATTTTCCACTCTTAAATGTAAAAGATTCAGTCCTACGGGTGGAAAAGTTTCTGGCAATGATGAATTAGAACTAACAACTAACTTAGCTAGTCTCAGCAAAAATAGTAGAGATCGAATGGAATTCTATTTATCCACCCATTTTCTTGAATAAAAATCAGAAAATTCATTTTTGTTGTTGGTTCAACTGCTGCTTCCTCTGGTTGGGAAGGATGCTTCCTTTGCATTCATTTGTATGTTTTGAGAGCTCTCCAAGTGTTCAAGGTTTAGACTATTTGCCTAATAGAACTTTTCCTTTTCATGAACAAATGTGGAGAGCAAAGTGGAAACCAATCACTCAGTTTAGTCTAACCTGTGGGAGAGGTCAGCCTATCACCATCCTGTATGGAGGAGGTGCATTGTTTGGTCATCAAGATAGAACACAAACATTCCATTCTCTGTTTGCACAACCCATGAGGTCTGGCTTTCCGTTTCCTGTCTTCAACAAGTCCAGCATATACATGCATTCCAGCTCCCCATGCGCAATGACTTCTGCAAACACTGTCAAGGATGCACTTTGCTTTTCTGTGTTCCTGTCTAATGTAGTTTTAGAAACAATATAAAAAATTGAAACATTTGATTTTGTTATGTAGGTCCTCAGTCTTAGTTTGTTCCCTCATTTTTATTAACTCTTTGAGAATTTCCTATAGTGTATTTTGATTATATTCACCTCCCTACTCTTGAATTTGTAGTCTTCCATTGGAGCATGGTCAACCTAACAGAAGAGAAAGCTGATTCTCTCTTTCCTAGCAATTTCCTATCAATTTCCAATAGCTTTCTGCTAGGGCTGGGACTTCATGCCCACTTCTTTCCATGCTGGGATTTTGCCTGGCTTCAGCTTATGTAGATATTTTGTATGCTGTAGCAACTGCTGTTAATCCATATGTGCAGCTTGCCTGCGGGGTCTGAGAAAAATATTGTTTCTTTGTAGTCATCCACTGACTTTGGCTCTGACAATCTTTTTTGTTCCCTCTTCCACAAAGATATTAAGCCTTGGGAGGAGGGATAGGATATAGACATCTCATTTAAGGCTGTGAATTCTATAGTCTGTTATCCTTTGAACATTGATCAGATGTGGCTCTCCATGTTAACTGCCATCTACAGCAAAAAGAAGCTTTTCTGATGAGGGTTGAGAGATACATTAATCTATGAGTATAATGATAAGTAATTAGAAATCAGTTTAATACTATGTACATTTAGCAGAGCAGTAGTAGTAGGTTCTCCCCTAAGGCCTATAATCTGTTTAGCCACAGGTTCTTGGCTGTAACAATGGTGACAAGTATGGGTTTCAACTTGTGAATCAGAATTTAAATCCAATCAGAAAATGATTGGTTACTCCCGTAGCATGCATGCCACTATGTACCAGTGGGCATGTCTTGCTATGGCAGTCATTACTATATCTCAGAGGGTTCATAGATGGATGAGATTGATGATTACTTTTCTAGTAGCATGTTTAGCACCTTCCAGCACTATGAAAGTCAGTAGGTATGCAGCCTTCCAGGTCAGTACCAGCTTGATTTCTTCATGGTCTATGACTAAATATGTGGTGTCTTCAGCAACAGGTTCTTACCATTAAGATTAAGTGGTCAACTAAGAGCAACGGGAATAGCTGTATTGTTTATTTTGAGGGCTAAATTGTTGTTTTCAAGTATCTTATAGATGTAAATATTTTATTAGTTCTTATGCTTTTAAATGTATTCATACAATGAATTCATGTTCATCATCTTGTTAATACTCCAAGACTATAGTATATATACAGGTAAAAAAAAGTATTTTTAAGATTGGCAAAAAATTCCCTCTTCCTTTTCTACTTGTCTGAGTGGAAGGCTTACCCTAAATAAGCTTCTTGGTTGTGACAAAGCAGGGTCCTTCAGCACATTTTCATGTAGTTTAATGTGTTTCTGTAGTAACAATTATTCATCCATGACTTGTCAGAATGACAGAACCTACAGACAAACTGTTAGTTTAGCCAGCATTGTCTGTGCTGCTGGGCATTTGTTTGCAAACCTCCTAGTCCTTCTGAGAATAATAAGATGCTGCCCTTCAGCCATGAAGAATTGTAGTGATAGTCTGGATAATGAGAGATATGTTTGTTCTCTTTCCAATAGGTGGAAATGTAGCCAAGAAATGAAGACAAACTAAATATTGGCAGGCAAGAGGAAGGAGGATTGAAAGAAGGGATCACACCTTAATCAATAGTTCAGATTTTCTTTTGAGTCTGTGACAGTTACATGCTTGAATTCTATGAGAGTGAAGTGTTATTTGCATGATTTTTTTTTATGTGAAGCCATATGTCAGCTTTATTTAGAAATGCATGATTTTATTTCTGTCCAAAAATAAATAAAAGATGGTATTGATAGATAAGCTAGGTGCAAACAAGTTTATTGATAAGAAGCCAACATTCCTGTTCAATTTACATATTCAAAAGCTTAATAAAGCTGGAGGAAGATTGGAGGGCTGAATAAGAAGGAAGAAGAGAGGCTAGGAATGTGTTCAAGATTGCCAAAGACACTGGGTCATGCGCATGGTAAGATTAAAATCGTATTGTTTGTCTGCTCTAGAAGTACAGATTCAAAAATATGTAACATCACTTACAGTTCCTATTTATTTTCAAGATTAAAAAAATTCCTTAAAATATCTAGCCCCATTATTTCACAGCATATACCATAAGTTGTGACATATCAATATCTGAAGTCAATGTTAGTCTTCTGAGGAAGTTTGTGCCTTGTGTTTTATGTTCATTGTGTGCTACCATGTGTTTTGGTGAGCTTTCATGCCTGGTTATCTAAGTTGGAAGATTACTTTATAGTAATTCTTGTGTCACTGGAACTTTGAACTCCCTTTGGCTCCCTAGTCTTCATGATTCTTGTTAAGAGAATTCAGAGGAAACAGAGACCTTAGTGTGGAATTTAGGTTTATTACACAGTGAAGTGAAACAGTCTAAGGGGTAAAAGTGGACTATTGAGCTGACCTAAATTAGGAAGGCTTTATTCTATTTTTAAAGTTTCCAGAAGAGACAGATTTCCTCTGTTGAGTGTTACTTTTCTGTCTAGATGATTTGCAGGCCCCTTTAGATTGACTTTGAAGGGAGGGGACAGCGGTGTCTTTGTTCTTTAATAGAAGCATTGATTAGATGTTAATCTTATGATCTTTCCGGCAATTCAGAGTGGTTCCATCTAGGGCTAGAGATATTATTCAGTGCGTATCTTTTGATAAGCAACAAGAGTCCCATAGTTTCCATTGCTGTTCCACAAGACTGATTATGAAGGACCTTGCCTACATTTGACTAGCTTCCTAACACTTGGACTGTAAGTCCAGAACAAATGCTAGCTTACTTCCAACTTGCTCTTTTCTGAAGGCCTTAACTTGTTGAAGGGGTGGAGGATCTTGTTTGGCAGCCTGTTTTGGTAAACATTGCCTTCATTCTACATTCTACCAAAACTCCTTTGTGCTCACAGTTATATCTTCGTGTAGACTGATGCCCCTGGGAAAAACCTGTAACTTGGTCTTGTTTTTGAGGTTCCACATTTCCTAGGTTTTGGTATGAAGGCTTTTACAACAATTAATGTTCCTATATTATATATACACACACACACATCTTTTATATAATATCATTTTCTTCAAGAATATTGGTCTTAGTATGGACCTGATTGAGCATATTAGAACAGGAAAACTTCCTTCCCACTTCAGGAAGCAGAGTTGGGGTTTCTGGATCCAGTGATGAGAAGAGTATTGACTGCAAATGGCTATGACGGATGTATTTAGTGTGATGCAAACCAAATGTCAGAAAATCAAATAGCGGTATGTTCCTACAGCTCTAACATGTACCTACTTGTACACTTGACACCGGTAAAATTATGACATTGCAATTATACTATATTACAGATGTTTAAAGAAGACACTCAGGAAATGATAGTTTCAGTTTCAGAAAAATCATAGCTGGATTAAGGGAATTTATGGAAGCAGAGATAGCTTGCAGCCCCCTTTCCTGTTAGTTCTCAGGAGGAAGACTAATTCACAGAAAGGTCCCTAGTATGGAGAGTCCATAGGAAAAGAGAAATGGAGATTTGGTATGTGTAGGCAGAAAGAGTCAGCAGAATTGCCTCTTTATGCTAAATATTGCCTTGGTATGTGGCATGGAGGGAAATCTAGACTTTTATACGTTCTTGTAGTTCACCGGCTAACAATGCCATTGTGTGGCCATACAGGGGACCACAGAACAATACAGAGGCCTAGTAATAGTTGGTTCCAAAGATCTGAAGCACCTGCTAGGGCTCAGGTAGGGAGATTCACAAGTGACAACTACCTGACATGTTCAGAGAATAGCTTAATGTTCTAGAAACAGATGTAGTGAGGCAGAAGCTGATGGACCTGGCCAAATTAAGTTGCTATGGTATGTACTTTACTCCTCCTCTCCATCTGGGCAGATGGATTGGAGCCCTCATCCCTCTGACTCACTAGGCACATGTGAGCTTCACTCTATTCCCAGAAACTATCTTGCAAGAGTGGGAGATGTCCCATGTGAGATACAACTGACAGCTCTGTAGATAGCCTGAACTTTGAATTGGCTCGATAGTTTCCTGAAATGGATTTTTAAATAAAAAAGGCCATTTTGAATAAGAAGATAATGAGTTCCTTCTTACTGGCATTTTAGTGTTCTGCCCCCACCCCACCTCCAGGCATATGTCAGAATGGATGTTTGGCAGTAAGCTCAGAGTACTTGTAGAGAAAGAAGGACTGTTTTTGTTATGTATCTGAATTACAGTGTGTAAATTTTGACAGATCACTGAGTCAGCTGTGCCTTTAATAAACAAAACTTGACTCTTCTAGGTGCATGTGTGGCTACTGAGTAATATGCATGCGGATATAAATAAGCACAATGCGTTTTGTTTCTTTTAGGTGAGAAAAATCTCAAGACTGTGAAAGTTGTAGCTTGCTTTCTTCGCTTCCTTTTATTTTCTTATCTATGCCAATATATTTCAATTCAGTTTTAAAAAGATCACCAGAGCCAGGCTTGGTGGTTTCCATCTTTAATCCCAGCCTTTGGGAGGCTGAGGTAGGAGGATTGCATGGCTTTGACAAGCCTGCGTTACACCTGGATGGCCATGCTGTCTAACTGAATTTTCTCTAGCTCAGTTCTCTAACTGAGATCCATTTATGTTACTGTTACCTTTTACATCGTTCTCCTTCCCAGCTGTCCTGAGTGCTCTCCTTTCTGCTAGGCCCAGCATGGCCCTGCTCTCCATGAGTCCTCCAGGCACTTTTAAATCATACCCATTTCCTGTTGGTTTCACAGAGCGTTTAAATGCAGGCCGCTCATTTGGCATCTTGAAAAATCCAGCTTGCCGAGAATGGTAATTTAACTGTATCCCATGCATTTGTTTAAAGTCCTTCCCAAGCTCTGTGGGTTCACTTCTCACAGTGTAAAGCACCCTGCTTGGGATCAAATGCTAGCAACCTATTGCTTTTACTTCCCAGCTAACTACATGTCCTGGAGCAAGTAGTTTGGCTTCTTTTATTCTCTTATGCATTTTCTAAAACACTGGTGAGATTAGGTGACTAAAGAATTTGGCTGGTGTGAGTATAATTTATGGCAAATAAATACTCAACACATGTGAGTTTTCAGGAGAGGAAAGCCCTTGAGGGTAGACACTATATATTCCATTTCCTTCTTGGTTGCCTTTATGTTCAAAATATGATTGTCTCTAGTTGGCTCCCATGAGCCTTCCTGCTCCCACCCTCCACCCGATCCTATCGTCTCTTGGTAGCATCTTCTGATAATTCTGACCTCCTCTTGCCAGCTTGCAGTGTGTTCTCCACACAGAAGTGAGGGTGACCCTGTTGGGCAATGGCTGTATGTTAAGCCATTAACAAATGCATCAGCAATAGAAATCATAGTATTTTTCAATGTATAAGCGAGTTTAAGTTGTAACTCCCTAAGTCCTAGGATATCTTTTAGCTAAATAAATGTTTCTAGTCTGTAAGCTTAGACAATGCTAATATTGTGGCCAGACGGTCACCGCCCCTCCCAACATGGAGCTGGGGAGAGAGTGAGGAGGATCTGGGAGGAATTGGGGGAGAGAAAATATGATCAAAACATTGTCTGGAAAAAATTTTGAATAAAAAAATAATTTTCTTCCCATTTATTTCTGAGAATGAGTGAAATTTCTAGGAACATCTTTTGACGCTTCTGAATGGCAGAAGATAGATCCTTCCCTTATGCCTGATGGCCTGGCTGCTTGTTCCCTCTGAGAATTCTCCATCTTCAGGCAGCACTTACCTGAGGCTGTAATGGCTGCCCTGGGAGGTATTGCTCAAGTCACAACTGCTCAGAGAGTGACCTACCTGTGCACCCTGCTGTGCTTCTCAGAGCAGCATTGCACCCTTAGACTCCAGGGAAGGCTTCTCCTCAGTGGCCTCTTACTGACTATTGGGGATTTTTCTCAGTAGAGTGGGCTGAGCTTCTAACACGAGTTATCAGCAGAGTGGCAGCAGTGATGGTAAGGATGGAAGCAGAACAGCAACAACGCTGGTCTGAGGAGTTCCAGAGAGCTGCTGGAGCCAATCAAACACAGCAGGGAGCAAAGTCAGCAGAGACAATGTGGGTCTGTCCGTACACTACAGAGAAAGTAAAAAGCCAAGAAGAGAGCACAGGGTGGAGGCAGTGGATCAGAGACCGAACAAAGGCAAGGATTCACATCATGTGAATTGAGGATTGGAAATTTAATGTGTAGGTTGTAAAACATGTTTTGCAGGTTACATTAGAGCTTGAGACACAGGAACTTACTCCTAACTACAAATAGGAACGAACCTTAACTTGTAAGAACTTTGGCACAGGGCAAACAGAAACTCATTGTTAACTACAAATAGGTTTTTATAGTATGTGGTATATATGTGTGTGTTTGTGTGAGTGTGTACATGAGTGTGGGTACATGTAAACATTTGTGTGGAGGCCAGAGATTCACACTGGTGTTTTCCTTTATTGGTCTCTATCTTATTTTTTCAAGTCCAAGTCTTTCTTTGAACCTAGTGCTCACCTGTTTGACTAGGCTGTCTGGGCTGTGAACTCCAGGCATCTACCTGTCTCTGCCCTCTTAGCTCTGGGATTACAGACAAGCAATGCCTCACCAGCTTTTTCTGTGAGTCTTGTGTGACTGAACCATCTCTCCAGCTTTCCAACATTCAATTCTGTACATCTCCAGTTTCATTTGGCAACAATAGCCACTAGTTTTTTGTTTTGCTTTTTGTTTTTCCCTTGTTTTCCTTACCATTCTGTATGTTTTTTCCCTGTTCCAAATTAACTTTAGCCTGGCTACTTTGGCCTATGCTTTCTTTGTTCCTCCTCGTCCTCGTCCTCTTCCTCCTCCTCCTTCTTGTCTTCCTCTTTATCTTCTTCCTCCTCTTCCCCTTCTCTTCCTCCTCTCTTCTTCCTCCAACACTATTTTGGGTAATTTGTAGTAAGTAAAGCCCAAAGCTAAGAATGTTTAAATAAGAGTCTTTCCTTTCCCTTGACTCTAATAAAACAGAAAATAAAGTGCACACAATACAGATAGAACCCACTCTGAGAGAAGCTTTGGATAATGAGCTGCTCTGACATTAGTAACTTGTCCCCACCATCCATTAACACCCCATCACAAAACAGCAGATGGCCTGGTGTGAAGTGAGCCCACAGGGTTCTGTTTATGGGGAACCTATGCCAAGAACTATGTTTGTTTCTCTTTTCTAACTACCCATTTGGTAGATATATTTTTGGGATTTCCTGTGGTGAGCATTACTAGACTGAAGATTTAATTTGAATCTGCACGGCCCCTGTGGGACACCTAGAATATAAACTATTGCTTTTCCACAATTCAGGCTTTATGTATTACTCTACTGGGACTCAAATAAAATATTTCTGGCCACCAGGGAAGATTCCAGAAGTTACCTTAGAGTTAGTCTCAACATCAATGATTTCTCTGCAGAAGACTAAACAGACCTATATTTTTGTAGATAAATTTCTTTTTTAGATTTCATATTTCTTGTTAATAAATTTTACTTATATTTCCGATTTTAATCTAAGAATTAAATATCATCATTGTGTGTATGAATGAGTCAGTTCATCTGACAAAAGCTATTTCATTTTTAAGAGATGGGCCATGGAATTTCAAGGGTCATTTAACTCAACCAACAGAGTCTTTCATGTTGTATGTTATTTTTTAGTTCTTCTAGTTGTCTCATTAGCTATTCCTCATTTGGATTTTCTAAAGATAAGTTGAACTCAGAGGAAACAGCATTCTTAGAATTATTAGACTAAAGTGAAGGGCAAATATTTATAAAGAGAGTAAATATTAAAAGAACAGGGAGTATAGTGTAGGGCTCAGATGAAATAGTTTTTTGTTTGCTTTGTTCTTTTACCTTTCAAGTTCTGCTTACCCAGAGGCGCCACAGGAAACAGAAACATCCATTATTGTGTACACAATGGTTTTGTGAAGAAGGAAATGTACATCTTGGAGAATTTCAAGCTCTTAGTGTCTGTGCATCAAGGTTTTCCCCAGCTTAAATAATAATAATAATAATAATAATAATAATAATAATAATAATAATAATAATAATCTCCAAGCACTTACTATGTGCTAGTACCAGACATTTAAAAATACATTTACTAATCTTTCCTAATTATGGAGAACTATGATCTTGTTAAAATTCTTGTACAAATTGTGAGCTCTTCAAAGGTATTAATTTCTGAGTTTCTGGGTCTTAGCATAGTGACTGATTCATTATATATCCTCAGAGGTGGAGAATAAATAAATAAAAATGTTTAAGAAAGTGAGAAAGATTTAAAATGCTAGAGGTAAGTAACTAATAGTAGTTAGTCCATTTTACATCATGTTAAAATTATATTAATTAAACTTAGAAAATTTTAAATATAATATGGATAGATATTGGGAATAGGGCATGAGAGATGACTGGTCACAACCCAGCCTTCACATCAGTCCCTGGATCATCATCAATGGCCTTACCTACACAGCCTTTCCATAAACTATGCCTGCCTCTTTTACCAGAAGCTATTGACCATTCTGAAAACCTTGCTTGTAATTTCTTTTATTCTTTGTATTTTTATCTTATACGCATGTGTATAAGGAATGTACACTCTCATCTCACTTACTTTTGAGCTTCATAAAATGTGGGTTATGTAGGAACATAATGCTTCAACATTATGATCCCCAAATTCATCTGGTGGTTAGACATGGCTGCAGTTTAACTGTATAATACTCTACTCTGCCAATAAACTGCATATTATTTACTTTTGTCAGTGGAATTCATCATTTTAGTAGAATGTGAAGTGTTGTTATAAACAGTTTTGGACATGTTTTACATTTGTGTTGGAATTTCCGTCAGGCACACACTTAGAGTTAGCGAGATTAAAGGCTGAACAGCCAACATTACACGATAATACCTACTGACTTGTGGAAGAAATGGCTTTCTTTCCTTGAGTAAAATAGAATTAAGATTCTAAAGTGAATCTATTTCAAATACTTATCTTACTTTCTCTATAGTGTTTGCAACATTGTAAGACTGGCCCTGGAGAGTTTGTAGTCCCACCCTGACTCCTCAGCGAAGTTCTTTAGGAAAGAAAATAAAACATGAAGCAACATTCCCACCCCTTCACTGAAGTGAAGGTCATCTCAACACAGAACAAATTGGATGCATCTAATTATAGGTTTAATTTGTGTTTGTATAGTTTGTCCTTCTTCAGGTTGCTGTAGTCTGATCTAAGCTTATCATCAGGAATACAGAAGAAATTTCAATGTGATTTGTCACTAAAAGTATGATTATAGTTGTTTCATTTTGGTTTTGTTTATTTTGAGGCAAGATCTTATTACAATACCAATATCAATGGCCAGGTCTAAGTTGGCTTCAGATTTGCTGTGCAATTGAGAATGAACTTGAATTTCTGATCTGTCTGCTTCCATGTCCGAGTGCTAGGTTTTTATAGGCATACACTACCATATCTGGGCAGTTTGTGCCACACCAGGGATTGAACTCAGGACTTTGTGCTTTTTAGGTAGACTTTCTAAAAAACTGAGCATGATGCACAGACCATTAAAAGTATATTTTAAGCCTGGCAGTGGTGGCTCATGCTTTTAATTTCAACACTTAGGAGGCAGAGGCAGGTGGATCTCTGTGAGTTCGAGGCCAGCCTGGTCTACAGAGTGAGTTCTAGGACAGCCAGAGTTACAACAGAGAACCCTGTCTTGAAACAAACAAATAAGCAAACAGACAGACAAATGAACAAAATGTATATTTTACTTATGAATACTATTAGGATAAAGTATCGGTTCAGTTAACTATATTCATGTGAACTTGTCATTGTTAAGCATTCTGATACTTCTAATCCATAGTGGAATGTTATTTCTTCCAGGAGTTTTTCACTAGAGAAGAATCCAGATATTTTTTTCATCACAGTTGTAAAGTGACCCGTTTGGAAGATTACTTCTCAATAGATTATGATTATAGTACGTATTTTAAAAATATCCCTGTTGTTCATAGTTAAATGAAAAGCTACATGGTGTGATTATTACCAATAGATAGATTTTGGGTGCATAATAAACTACTGGTTTTCTACTTCCAAGCAGAAATTATTTCTGTAAGTGTTTTGTCTATGTATCTGAACTGGCTAAATCATTGATCTTTGGTTTTAAAATTTTATGCTCTCATCTTTTTGGAAAGGCAATGCGACGGCATAAATGAAAATTACTCCAGTCTACAAAATGATGTTTATTGAGTAATACCAACGTGCAATGTTCTGTGCACCGTGGGAGCTAACCGAAGAGAACACAGCTTGACCTGGCTTCCTGGAGCAGGGAATGAAATTTATTTTGTAATAAATAATAAGCTTTATAGGATAGAACATTGAATGCCAAGTGACAATCATAATAATTTTGGAGACAGAGCCATTCACTGCATGCCTTATTTTTGTATGTATTTATAAGTATGAATAAGTGATCTAAAATTCTTTTTCCCTTTGTAGTTTCTTGTTTTATAGAAGTGGTGGTGATAATATCAAAATCAACCCAAAAGCTCAAGTAGATTTGCAATTGATTGGGACTTTTCTCTTCTTAGTTTAGCTTTGGCTCATACTATCATTCATATTGCCCATAAATGACTTCAGTACAATTAATTGGCACTAACTCCACCAACTATGAGTTGTCCTACATATTTTAAATATTAATAAAAATCAACATAAAATATTTGTACTCAATACGGCAGTGTTGAGTATCTGATAGTCGGAATAATCGGAAATCTCAGTCAATCTCTGAATATATTTCCTTTCATTTCTGGTCAGTGTTTTATTAGTTAATCACCGATCACTTAGACATATCACCTTTTTTATTTTAAGATTGGGTTACTCTGTGTGGCTCTGACTGGACTCCAACTTGTGGTCCTCTTGCTTCAACCTGTAGCGTGCTGCAATGATTTTAGGTTCAATGTACATACATGGATATTGTTTTATTTATTGTTCTTTTGGTAAGATAAATAGACCCAGTTCCTTTATAATTTCCAAACAGCTAATGGTGATCTTACCTGGCTAACTTACTGAACACTTATTGTTGATAATGTGTTTAAGTCTATGGATTTTTTTTTAAGGCCCCAGTATCAATGAAAAATGATGTTCTTTCTCCCAGGGTTTTAATATCTACAGACCCTTCTTAATTTTCGTATTTTATTTGTTTAAAAAACAAGGGTAGATTTTTAATTCTGAGCAGGGTACAATAGTTTTGTGATTTTCTTAAATGTTTGTCTGAAAACAACTTGGGAAGATGAATAAAAAATAAAAAAAAATAACATTTACAAGAGTAGAGTGTTGGGAAAGCCCTGAGGACTGGAGTGTAAGATGCTCAGGTGGGGGAGGACCACTGAGGAGCAAGCCAACTTTCTTTAGGTATTTAATCCTGGGGTTTTATTGATCTGTGGTGCAGAACAAGGAGTCTGTCTCTGAGAAGAGGCAGCTCCTAGATGAAGAGACCAGTAAATAGTAGAGACCCAGAAATATTAGGAGGCTGGAGACACAGACTTGAATACTGAGGGACCACCAAAGTATGGGTGCTTTTTGTCGAAGAATTTACATTGAATTTTGAGACTTCACATGGGAGTAGAAAATGTGTTCACCTGTCTTGAATTATGGTATATGTTTGCAGATAAATTGAGAAGTCTCTCAGAAATGAGAATCATTTGTCTTAGTTATCCTGTAGTTTTCCGAGCTTATTCATTTAAGGGGCTCTTTTTTTTTTTTCATAACAGACCATTTCATCAGATAGCATTTGGGAAATTCTGAACTAGAGTATTATTTAGTACATCACGTCAAACTTTGATCTGTATCGACTCATCCCACCATGTTTGAGTTTAACTCTTGAATTAAACTTACTTGTCAAGTTCACATCAATTTATTTTAGGGATTACAGAAAAGTAAATAATTAGATTCTTAAGACAAAGCACACTATTACAGGAGAATTCCATGTGTTTTGGCAATGTAGTATGTTTGTGTTTATGTTTTATACAAATATCAGAAATAAACATCAATGTTCCCACTCCCTGAGAATTTCAACGGATGTTTAATAGGTTTATATAAATTAATTTCTTTGAGAATATCTGATAAACACCTGTTAAGAGGCACACATTTGACACAGTGTTTGTTATACAAGTGTAGGTATCAAAGTATATTGTTTTAAAATACACAGTTGCAGAGAGGTACAATAACTTCATCAATGCTAGTAAAATGATGTGTGGCCATATAAAAAGTAAGATGCAAATGCTAGTGGCTATGGCATTAATACAAGAACAGCCGGTGAAACTTAACTAATTTACATAGAGCTAAACAGTGTACCAGGACAGATTTGGGATAAGCTTAGAAAGATAAATTGCACTTCCATTTATCTGTAGGGCTGTCATGGGATTGTCACCAGCTGAGCCGGTTGGAGGGCCCATCCACACTCTTGCTTAGCTGTGACCTTGTGTGTCCTCTGGGTCCATAGTAGTGGCAGGACTGTTGTAGGGTAACTAGTTGCTTTTTGATTGAATTAGAATCATTGAAAGCATATCATGTTTTGTCAGAAGCTCATGGCCCAGGAGGTCATAGGTCCTAAGGGAGAAGCCACTACTGGTGCTTTACTAAATAAGATTGCCAAATCATCTTCTTAATATTTATATTTATTTATTATCTATCTATCTATCTATCTATCTATCTATCTATCTATCTATCTATCTATCTATCTATTTTTTGGTTTTTTGAGACAGAGTTTCGCTGTTGAAACTCTGGTTGTCCTGGAACTCACTCTGTAAACCAGGCTGGCCTCGAACTCATCTACCTGCTTCTGCCGTCTGAGTACTGGGATTAAAGGCATGCGTCACCACTGCCCAGCAATATCTATTTTTATAACCATATTTATATTTAGATATATGTTACATGTAAATATTTATATTTATAGCCATTTATAACCTTGGACTGAAAAAGCTTCTTTTCGAAATGCTCAGTGCTAAATTCAGAGAGTCACAAGGTGTCAAAGTGATGAGACTAAGCGACTGTTGAACGCTTAGTCCCAGAGGGGATGTTTATACTACCCCCTCCAAATCTCGGGGAGCATCGTGGAAGAAAGTGTGCCAAGAATGTAAGAGCCAGAGGTTGGGGAAAGAGTGCTGAGAATTGCTGTCTTCTGGACGTGACGTGGCCGCTACACTCAGGAACTGGAAAGGGCTGTGATTACTTTACCAGTCTGACTTGTCAACATGTGTCAGAAGGTGGAGTGGCTTCTTAGGCTCTCAGGGAGCCATAGCAGTTAGTGGTTGGCTGGCAGGATGAGTCCTACTCCTTGACCAAGTAAATAATCTTCAACCCATGCTCATGGCAGCAACCCTAATTAAACACAACGGGTTACAGAAAAAGAAAAGACATGAAAGTAGGAGGAAGAATCGGGATGAAGAAGAAAACTGGCAGGAGTGCAAGGGTTATGAAAAGATGATGGATGAATAGGATTAAAGTACTTTGCATGTATTATGAAATTATGAATGAATGAATGAAAAAATAAGGCTAAAGAGATATATGGTACACGAGACTCGAAGCTTACCAGTCCAAATGAAATAAGTACCATTTCATGCCTCCTTGATACAATGTTTTAATTTCTGCTTTAAGGATAAGTTGAACTGACTAATTTTTTAAACTGATTTTATCTGAAGTATGCTTTTCATTGTCTGTTCAGCTTCATGTCTAAACTCAGTTTCAAGTGCAGCTGCTAATCAGCTGGTTGGGGGACTTCCTTTTGATTGGCTTTTTACATAAAATATGATTTGATTGTGGAGATATTTGGAGCGTATTTTCCCAGGACATTTGAACTGCATTAGGAGGAATGCTTAAATCCCTGTTGCTGCAAATGTGCAATTCAGCAGGATACAAAGGTCTTCAAAACAAACCAGGAATTTTAATTGCAGTTCTCTGTGGTCCTGTGAACAGAGAGGTCACTGCAGGCATGGTGGCTCCCTTGCCAAGTTTATAGTGATAACTGCTATTAATTATGGAAAAAGCTCCTGCACACTCTTCAACTATTCAGACTTTTACTTGTTTTATTTATCTTAAGGTTGGACTGGGTGGGAAGTAAGCACAGAGAGTTGTTTTCTCTACAAGTTATGACTGGGAGTGTACTGGCTAGTTTTATGTCAACTTGACACGCTAAAGTGATTTGAAAGGAGGAAACCTCAATTGAGAAAATGTTTCCATAAGATCAGGCTGTAGGCAGGCCTGTAAGGCATTTTCTTAACTAGTGATTGATGGGCGAGGGCCATTGTGGGTGGTGCCATTTCTGGGTTGGTGGTCCCGGGTTCTGTAAAAAGCAGGCTGAGCAAGCCATGGGGAGCAAGCCAGTAAGCAGCACCCCTCCACGGCCTCCATCAGCTTCTGCCTCCAGGTTCCTGCCCTGCTTGAGTTCCTCTCCTGACTTCCTTTGATGATGATGTGGAAGTGTAAGCTGATTAAACCATTTATTTCTTCTCCAAGTTGCTTTGGACATAATGTTTTGTCATTGCAATAGAAACCCTAACTCGGACAAATAGATTTATTTATATTGTTATTGTGTGTATGTATTTGTACGATATGTGTGAATGCGGGCATGTGTGGAAGAAGCAGGACTGCCTTTGGGAGTTGGTTTTCTTCTGTTTACAGATGTTTTTATGTAGAACCCAGAATATCATGTCTCTTGGTGTATGTCCAGTGGTTCAATTATAGTATTATCATCATCATCACCATCATCATCATCATCAACATTATTTTGCATAAACTATACCAATTCTAAGATGCTTATTCTTCTTTCTAGCGCCAATTTTCTTATGCTATCAGAAAATTCAAACATGTTTGTAAAGTAACCTGAGTACTGAATCTTTCTAGATTTTATCATTCCACTTTCCATTGCAAAGGTTTCTTCACTCCCCACACATTCAGGCATACCTCTATTCCATTCCTCCTCCCTCCCTCCTTTCCTTATCTTACTGTTCATCTCCCACCTCTACCCTTTCTGCTCTGTCTTTCACTCCTACTCTTTATCTCCGCCTTTATCTCTTTTTTAATTGCCTAGAGTCTTCAAAACCTTCCACTGGTTTCTTAGAAATGACAGCTCTCTCTGCCTCTCTACTCCTGTTTCATCCTGGTTAGGTCGCAGAATAACAATAATAAATGCAACCACCATAAACAGGCCTGGTAAACATTAAGCAACCGTGGAAACCCTGGTGCTAGAGTGTCTTGGTGGAGCCCTCTATAAGGTTGCGGCAGGAGCGTGCGTGAGTGAGGAGGCAATGGAAGAGGTAAGAGGCCACTCACTCAGCTTTGCAGCTCCGAGGCCCAAGTAGTGATGCAAAATCTTTAAAATGTTTCTGCCAATAAAAAAGCTTAAAGAAGAAAATTGAATATACTATTGCAAGGTGAGCTCCTTATTAATAATTTTATGCTGAACCTTCTAGTGTTTTATGGTCACACATAGTTTTATTTACAGGCTTTGAATCCTATTGGACATGTTCACTCTTTACATGCTTTAATGTCTACTGCACTATGAGTTGTTTCTACCTCACAAATTCTTTCAAAGTGGATTGTCATGCTTTCTTTTTGATTTCACAGTGTATCTTACGAAGTTATTTACCCAACTGAATGTGATTTTAAGTTTAATTACGTCTGAGCCTTCCCTCCACTTTAATGGAGTGTTGTGAGAGAGTGAGTAAAACATGAGCTTTATGGTCAGCATCTACTAAGAACAACTTGTGACACACAGTGTACCCAGAAGCAGCAGAAGGAAGCGTTCATCAGGGCGAGCCATCTCTCTTAGCCTTACGTGCTAACGCAACTTACGACTCTCTCTGTGCATGTGTCTGTACTTCCCCACAAGATTTGTACCTCTAGTATAAATATATCTGAGAGCAAATAATGTACTGACAAGTGTGTTCCATCGAGTATTGTCATAAAGGAATATATTTTGATTTCCCATCTATTAAGATTTTATTTTATGCTCGTCTGTGAAGTTCTATGATGGCTTTGACAGAGGTGATGCATCTTTCCACTCATTTCTTTTGGGTATTTATAATTTTGTAACGGTTGCAAAGGGAAACTTTCAAAGCTGTACGCTGTACTCTGTCTTAGTTTTGGGTTCCTTAAATTTTTGGTTTCAAAAAGTTGTACTTAACATAATTATTTCATTGGAATGAGGAATAACAAAAGCCCCAAGCACAGAGATTGGTGACATGGCTCAGTGGGTAAAGGAACCTGCCACCAAGCCTGAGGACCTGATTTCTACCTCTGGGACCCACACGGTGGAAGGAGAGAACGGATTTCCCAAAGTTATGCTTTCTTCTCTACATTGTGCTATGGCATGGGAGTCTGCCCTTCCCCCACTCTCATTAAATAAACAAACAAATAAATAAATAAGTAAATAAATACATAGTAAAATGCTTAAAAAGACTGTTAAAAAGTCCAACAATAGAAGAAGGAAATGTCCCAGTCTTGTACATTAAGCATAGATCCTATCTATGCTAGTTCACGTACCAGATAAGTCAAGGTGTGTACGTGTTTTACTCACCCATGTTTCAAGCCTCCTCATGCTTGATGAGTACAGCCCTGACTCTCAGCTCCACTCCCGCAGGAGTACCTCTTGCCATCATATATAATCCATACACACACACACACACACATACACATGCTTTAGCCCAGAAATAAAAATTATGTAATTTTGTTTTTAAAATCTCTTTAAGTTATATGATTTATTAATTTAATTATTTAGGTAGATCTGAATTATAATGAACTGGTCAATTTTTTGACCACCAGGGTGAACAATCAACATGAATTTCAGAGACTAAAAGGATAAGAAGCCATACCAAAGGAGCTGGGAGGAATAGAACATAGCTACAGAGGAGAAGGGGATGAAACTATGGATAGGCATTGCTCTATTTATTTGTACATAAGAGAAAGAAATCATTGACAGGAATTAACCCCATATTTCATATGTGGAAAGTCAAGGAGTTACGAGTCTAGTAAGTAATGTCGCCGTCCTTAGCTTTCCTGCCTCAGGCCTTGGATACCAACCATACATTGCCTAGTCTTGTGTTCTCTTCTGGATTTCCTGCACATTGGCCAAATGCTTTTCACTAGGGCACTGTTTGCCACTCTAGCTGGCGCTGTGAACCTGGGAGAATGAGACCTAAAAATAAGGCAGACTGAATTCTCATGCTATAGCTGACTTTATCCCTAGCATCAGGCAGTTTATACTCTGAGAGTTAAGAAGAATTACACCGTGTAAGGTATTCAATCACGAGGACAAGCCACACATGGCAAAAAACGTCTTCCGTAGAAGCATGTGAATAACAGCAGCTGAAGTAAACTCATTCCAGTTCACACCTGGGAGGAGCACAAAAACTTTGCGAGAACAATTCTGAGTCTTTGAAAAAACTGAGGTCAAAAGACTCTCGTCTTGTTTTCTTGGAGTTTTTTTTACAAGAACTCAGAATTCTCCTCGCAAGATTTCGTTCTTGGACTGTGTTCCAACAGGGCACTACTATTAGAGTGTTTGGTAGTGAAACGAGCACTTGAAACAAACCCTTTGGTCTTGGGAGTGAGTCGCTTACGTATTTGAGTAGGTCGGTAAACCTTCCATGGGGCGTGATGAGGTATGAAATGCATGAAGAGTGAGAACTCTCTGGCTAGCCTTTCATGTGGGCACTAATCCTACGGGTTCGGCTCTTATTATCATTAATTAACTTCCCCAAATTCTCACCTCTTAATGTCCATATCATATTGGAGGTTAAGATTTTAGCTTTTTTTTTTTTTTTTTTTTTTTGGTGGGATTTGGGCGGGGGTTCCATCCATTGTAAGAACAACATATTTTAAAATTTAACATAATATTTTTATGATTTATTTGAGATTTCTATACAATGTATCCTGATCACACATACTTCCACCCTCCCACCACTGAGCCCTCCAAGAAATAAAAAAATAACTAACTAAAACAACAACAGCAATAGCAACAAGAACAGCAGCAAAACCACACCACCACCACCACCACCCACCCACCCAACCAATCCAAACCAGATCAAACCAAAACAAAATGCATGATCATGAACATCAGCATGGTTTTGGCAGGAGCACGTATCACAAATACCAACATTTATTCTAATAGGAGCAGGGATCACGGACATCTTGATGGTTTCCGGCAGCAGCACAGGTCAGGAGCTTTGTGTCTCACAGCAGGAAGGATCACCAACATCAAGGTGCTCTCCCGTGGCAACACAGATAATGTGCATCAACGTGGTTTCCAGTGGTAGAACGGATCAGGGAAGTCTGTGTCTGTGTCTCCTGTTCTGCCTCATTCAGCCACACACCACCTAGATCCTCCATCTTCATCTGCTCTCCTGGGTTGTTCCTCCCTACCTTGGCCCCAGTGAGGCGAGGCAGGTCTTGTAAGGCCTCAGCCTCCAGCACCTAGGAGCGGCCCTTCTCCTCCCCAACTTCGACATCTGTCACCCCCGAGACTCTCACTCTGCCACCTGGGCTAGCCCTGCTGAATTCTGCCATCTTTCCTCTCCCTGCTCATGGACCGACAATTTTCCACATTTGTGGTTGCTTCTGCATCTCTCCAATCACCTTTAATTCTTCCGGACCTGACACCAGAATAGCTTCTCCTGGTCCACGATCTTATGAGGAGCTGGAGGCAGATGGAGAAGAGCCCTATCCAGCTTGCCTACTGCCCTGCCATCTTGACTATGTTGAGAAACATATTTTCAAACAAAATTTCTTTAAATTGATTTTTATCTAACTGAAGCAAAGATAGAAACCTGAAAATTCTCTCTATCCAAAAGAGTGAATAATGCAGTCCTAGTTTTATTTCTGCTGCTGTGGTAAAATGTCCAGACAAAAAGCAAGTTAGAGGAAAAAGGATTTATTTTATTTGGCTCCCAATTCCACGGTACAGTGTATCGCTGCAGGGAAGTCGCAGAAGTAGGAGCTTGAAATACCTGGTCATATCACATCTATAGTCAACAGCACTGGGAAATGAATGTTCACTTGCTTGTTGTGCGTGGCTCAATTTCTCCACTCCCATATAGTTTAAGACCCATGTCTAGGGAATGATGCTGTTCATAGAGGGTGCTGGGTCTTCCTACCTCAATTAATTCAGTTAAAATGATTCCCCTGCCTGGTGGTGGTGGTGGTGGCACACGCCTTTAATCCCAACACTCAGGAGGCAGAGGCAGGTGGATCTCTGTGTGTTCGAGGCCAGCCTGGTCTACAGAGTGAGTTCCAGGACAGCCAGAGTCACAACAGAGAAACCCTGTCTGGAAAAAAACAAACAACAACAACGAAGTCTATCCCCACAGCAAAGCCCCCAGGCCTATCTAATATAGACAATCCCTCATTGCGACTCTTCCCAGGAGATTTTAGGTTGTGTCAAGTTAACAATTAAAGCAAGCCATCACAAATGCCTGTCATTAAATCATTTGAGAATTCTCATCACCTCCTTGAAATCAGTTGATGCTTATTTCTTAACAGAGCCTCGTTAGCCTCTCAAATACATATAAAAGTGTATGTTCTGTCACACAATTTTAACTTTCAATATTTAATTTTTCACTACAAATATAAACATATACCATAGTATCAACATTAAACAAGTCATTTAAAAATGATTTTTTAAAGAGCTGTTTAGCTTTCATGTTTAAGAAAAGACATTTTAGTTCTTAATTGTCATTGTATGATCTCATAATTATACTAAAAGCCTTGAGTAGTACTCATGAACAAAAGTTCCTGGAAAAGAACCACATCCACTGAGCCTTCAGCAAGGTTGATTGACCGATCAGAACTTCACTGATGTCCCAAGTCCAGAGTTGCATGATCTCAGGCCTTCCTTAGCTTCCTTACTAGCCAGTGAGCGCCCTCCTCTGTGTGTGAGCTAACATCTCTGTGGCCACTCTGTAAGTCCTTTGAAATATACAAAAGGATCGTTATTTCTTAGCAGTAAGAGGCTGAGAACACTGTCTGATAACACCTGAGGCCTATAGCTGAGATTTGCCCACTTTTCTGTGACCTGTTTACCTGATATTTCCACCAATATGTTTGAAAAGTGTCTTGATTTATGATGTCTTTTGCTCTGTTACTAAAGAAGTTTGTGGAAGTATTATCGCATTGGAACATGGAATTCAGGATGAACTGAATCTGTCTTCCTGGGCCACAGTCACTCTTATTTATCTCCAGAATAAACAATCTCTCACCCTCGCTGGGTTGAGAGCTGTGTGTTGTCTTGACATACTCAACTGGTGAAGCTTTCATTAAAATATCTGGTTACTAAAGGTGATCAGAGAAAAACAATGAATTCCCCAAATATTTATTGCTGCATTTTAAAGGTTGGCTATACAGGTGCATATGCTTTAGTATTTCTGGTGCTTTCAGCTGAGTTTCTATTGCAAAATGTTAGATGAATGCATATTCTGTGAGGGAGATGTAAGAGTTTCAGGGATCATCTGTGGGTGACTTGTTTTGTATATCTACCTCCAGTCATTGTGAGGAGAACGTTTCCCCTGTAAACTCTTCAACCCTGGAAAACACCCAATGTATGTGAGAGTGAAGCTTTACTACGATATAAGACATGCTTATCCTAGCAAAGTGAAAACTCAGTTGATTGCTGCTCTCTTTTATTTGCTGTTTGGAAACCTTTACCAGATGACCGAGTCTTTCTGAAATATTGCCATCACTGTTCAAAACCATCAAAAGATATTTCAGTTGAGTTTGTTTCTCATTGCCTTAAAAATTCTTCTTGATGTTTGTTGAAGAGAATTTTGTGCTTTCTGTAAAATTATATGGCTTACCACATTTTCCTACCGCTTGAGCTGTTCTTCAGTGTTTGACATCTCGCTTCTGAGGCACTGAGTCCCTGAAAACCAGTGGTGATTTTGCAGCCTTTGTGATGTGCAAAAACGTTAGACCCATTTCCAAAGTGCCCCTGGGAGAATCACTGGGCAACATTAAAATTGCTGAAGCATTTTCAAAGTATTAAGAAAGACCAATTTGTGGTTTTTGAAGTAAATGATTCCAGCTGATGGCACATTTAAATATGCAAATTGAAAATATTTCAAAGGTCTCTTGTAATTTTGTAAGTTACTGATCGATGAATGTAGAACCTTTATAAACTTCTCCAAGAAAGGATTTTCAGTGCTGACCTTTCCCAGAGACTACATTGCTATCTTCAAAGGCAGTCCATTCACAGTCCCAGGATTCGGCTTTCAGACGGTCTGTTTATAGTGTGTATACAAGCCTGCCTGTAGCGCACAGGTCCAGAGGAGAGTCGGGGGAGTCGGCAGGCAGGCCTTCCTACTTACATTCTTTTTCTGCTAGCGCATGGCTTATTTCATTGACCTGGTTTGGGTTATTATTCACAGAATCAAATCAACAGATGGCTTTATTCAGAGTCTTTCCGGTATGGGCTTTGGTCTCTCTTTCCTTTTAGTGAGGTTCAAATTTTTACCTCCCCCACTTTTCACCATAGATGTTTTCCCTGCACTGTCACTTTCACTGGGGCAACAGTCCAGAGCAGGAGCCTGCATTTCAAGCTGTTCTCTCTTCTTTCACCTCTTTCAGGTCATTTCTCTCCCTCCTTCCCATCCCTCAGGACCTTCCATTCACTCGAATGACTGCTGAACTCTGTATCTTGCTCAGGATTAGTTTATCTACTTGTGGAGTGCTGTCCTCTGACCATAATGGCCATTGGCATTTTAACCAGAGAAGCTTTGATTATCTGCAAGAAACTCTGACATCCCCTCATAGACAGAGGGCATGCAGAGGGCCATTTGACCTTCATCTGAGACACAGCCACTACACCCCTCCCCCAACCTGCTAGAGTATGTAGCCTGAGGAGGCTTAGCTGAAGGGGAGACTCCATCTCTGCAGCTTTGGGCATCACCACCCATTCTAAGTGGAACATTTTAGTGGTGCGGCTGCTTTTTAGGTTACCCACACTCCTGTTAGCAACCCTTCACCAGGTCCTGTAAGTAAGCCCCACCCCCCTGCACTTACTGATTTACCATGCTAGCTAGCCTTGGGTGGAAGATAGTCTTTGGGCTGTTGCAGCTGTCATTTGTGAGATGAATAGACTTTGTTCATATCCCCCAAGGAAGGAACACACAACACTTGTGTTTTCCTGGATGTCAAATGATACGTGTTCAAAACCTAGCTCTCTCCTACTCAGATGGGCCATCCTGCCATCCAATTGGTCACCCAAAACAAAGCCCTACAAAGTATGTAGATCTTGAACTCACAAACTACAGCCAATTATTTTGAAATCTTGTAAGAAGTCTCTCGGAGTTGCCCTGCTTTCTCCAACACCAACATGTGTTCAGTAAATGAGAGAGACTGTTTGCCAGGAACTGCACCAGACCAGTCGCACACCAAACACAGAAGGGAAGCAGTGTTATTCTTGTTATTCATGACAAAACAAAGTTACAGGTTAAGGGAATAGCTCTCCACAGGCCATAAAGCAGGAGTTAGATGGACCCCCAGAGCTGAATCCTACTTTTCTGTTTTACCAAAATGTCAGATCTTCCACTTTATCATCTACTGTCAACTTGGGAATCACTGACAGTACTTCTCCTCACTTCTATCCGCGACCCCCTCTAACCTTGCTTCCACTCTGCTGCTGAAGCAATCTTTCTCTCTATAGATCTGATTGTGTGATTCCCATTCTTAAAACCCTCTGGTGTCTCTGCCGTCCCTGTGTTCTAAGATAAAACCCAGGTGCCTTGGCTTTAGCACGGAAGATAATTCACACAGTGACCTCGGCGGGTGACCTCGGTCAGCCTTGCTGGCCTCGCCATCTGTCATTTCACAGCCAGCAAGCATATGTCAGTCCAGTCACAGTTCTCCAAGTTCCCGTCCTATCTGGGTCACCTCATTCGTTCTTTCTGCCAGGCCAGATTCTTCATGACTCGTTCGTGCCACTTTCCCCGAGAGGCCTTCCCTGATCATTTGTCTTTTGGTTATGTAATTGGATTTCCTCTCCGTTCCCTGTGCGTTCTTCAATCTTTACAAACAGTATTATTTGATTCGTACTGTCCCCAAAGCAGAGCCCTCAGAAAGTCTTCCAACAAAGCTACGGACGCTGATCCATCTGACGTGCCTGTGCCACTGATTGACAAAAGAGTAGGGGAGATAGAGAGAGGAGAAATAAGCAGGAAAGGGTGAGCAATTAACTGTGCTGCCAGTGTCTCTTACAGCCTGCAAGAAAATGCTGAGGAAATAACTCAAAGCACTTACATATATATATATATATATATATATATATATATATATATATATATATATATATATATATATATGTGTATATATGCTGGCAGTGATTAGTTGAAAGTGTTTAGAAGGACCTGGTTTTCAGGTTAGGGTACATGCCTCCTTTGGAGTGGGTCAGACTGTGTGTTTGTTAGAAAAGCAGTTCTTCAGAGGTAGCCACTGACATCTGACGGTGTTTCTTGTTAGCTTAGTGAATGGGATTTCCTCTGCATTCTCGAAGGATCAGAGATTGCGTCGAGTTGACAATGAAAACTAACCAGTGCAGAGTCCAACTTTAGGTGGCTTATATTTTATTATTACTAGCTTCAACACATGGTCTTTATTAACCAATTGGCATTAGCTCATAGGAATATTTATATGTCTGACTAATGAATGAATGCGTTTAATATCTACTTAGTATTGGTGACATTCCCTAACCATTTAAAAGTAACAATTCAGCTTATATTTTGGAGTCCCCACTGTGTAGGGCACAGAGTGCGATCCAGATCTCTTTTTATCAGTTCAGGGGAAAACCTCTTGATCCTCTCTCCAGTCAGTCTTCCACAGTCATTTCCATTTATTTTCTCCTTCCACACTTTATACTTTAGCCATATTGGGCAGTTTTCTAAACAAAGACAATTTATTTTTTCTTTGACTAAAGCTTTCTCCTGAAGCTTTGACTAAAGCTGGGATAACTTCCTCCTTACCTTGACCTAGTGACTGGGTGCAAGAACAAATCAAATGTCTCCTTTTTTCAGTTCTTTTCCTAATGACCTTGACAGAAGAGATTCTTGTCTATTGTAAATTCCAACAGCACCTATGGGAACGTGCCGGGCTCTGAGCACACTGTTCCACAGGTGTTTCTGTGTCTCCTCTTCCTAGTTACACACAGGTACTTGAGGCCCAACAGCACATCTCACCTGTCTTTGTCTTAGCTCTCAGCCCTGCGCTTAGCATGTCCCAGCGCTGCAGAGACGTCTGTCAGGGTAACTGATGATGCTGAGCACCAATCGCAAACTACACTGATGACAGACTACTTAAGTTTTCTTTCTCAGCTATCTTACTTCATCTTGTTTTCGGACAAATTGTTTTTGCCTCATATTTTCCTCTGGAAAACTGTCAGTCTTGAGTCCCTATTTGTACAAATAAGTGCTATTTAATTTATTATTCAGTGTTTTCTTTCTTGTTAGATGACAAAAAAATCGGAACCTAATTAACTAAAAACTTTTTGTGTCTTTGCTTAAAATGTATAGATTAGGACCTCTGGGAGATGGCATGTGTTAGGTTTCAATCCCCTCAGCTACGCCAGATTCTGAAGGATTGCTGGCAAGCTAGATAAAAGTTCAGAGCCAGCATTCCTCAGCAACCTGTGAAACAGTCAGAAAGAGTCACATATCAAAACCCATGCTATACTAGCCTCCAGGCTCCTCCTACCCTTGGTAACACGTGCCTGTTATCAGAGCCTGGCACCAGTCATCTCGCTAGTAGGCCCACCCCCCACCACCTCCACTAGCCTTGTGGCTACTCTCCCCTCCTTCCCAATACTAGCCTTCTGGCTACACCCCTTCCACCCTGTTTCTTTCCCCTCCACTGTGCTAGCTTCCAGCTGTTCCAAATCCCTCTTCCTAAGGGCAGCTGCCCAGTTCTCTTTATAAAAACAAGCCCCCCATTTCTCTCTGCTCTCATCTTCTTTCTGCTGGAGAGAGAGAGGGAGAAAGAGAGAGAAAGAGAGAGAGAGAGAGAGAGAGAGAGAGAGAGAGAAAGGGAGAGAGAGATGGCACCAGCCCTGGCTTTGGCTAGTCTGTTTCCTGTTGTAGAAGTTTATTTTCACTTGCGTTTAAAATATTGTTTTGTGCATTGTTGGGTGAGTGTCTTGGCAATTTGTATTGTCTGCAAATGTTGGATTGATATAAGGGATGTTTGATTGCACATGGTCTGCACGTTCAGTAGAATACATGTTTTTATTCTGAAAGAGCTCAGACACTCAGATTTCCACTGTCCAGTATGGCACGTGCCATGATAGTGGTTACCTCTGCTAAGGTCTGGCAGGGATTTCATCTATGATTATGCCTCCTTGTCTCTCTTGGCTGAGCCACCCAGCAGTATAACAACTATAGTTCCCCTAACCTTACACCTACTCAGAGGTTGCCATGGCTGTTCTGGGCTCTTCTAGATGTCTCTAGGTTTTCTCTCTCTCTTGTCTATAATAAAAAAAAAAAAACCTCCTCACCCATGGAGCAAACATTTCAGTGGTGGTTTCACTGTACTCTCACAGCATGGGGGGTAAAAATCCTTGGTGTGCAAACCTGACATGCTGGGGAGTTTAATCCTTAGAAGTCATGTTAAAGCTGCATGTATGTGTCTGTCATCCCAGCACCCCCGGCATGAATTGGGAGGTGGGGGCACGAGAATATTCTGGAAGCTTACAGGTCAGGAACCTGGAGCACACAGTGTAGTGGGGCAGAGACAAGACAGGGCCTGCCTTGGCAAGATGCAAGGCCATAGCAATTCCTGAAAGCGATCCTTTGACTGCATGTGCACTGTGGCATGCCCACACTCACACACACATCACACATTACTTTCAGGACTTTCCTTAGCATTTTTCCTGGTTTTCAGAGATGTTGTCTTAGTCACTGTCTATTGCTATGAAGACACCATGGCCACAGCACCTCTTATAAAGAAAAACATTTAACTGGGGGTGGCTTATAGCTCAGAGGTTTAGTCCACTGCCATCATGGCAGGAAGCATGGTGGCACGCAGACAGATGTGGTGCTGGAGAAGTAGCTGGGAGTTCTACATCTAGATCTGTGGTCGGCAGAAAGAGAAAGACTGGGCTTGGAATGGGCTTTTTGAAGCCTCAAAGCCCACCCCAGTGATACACTTCTTCCAACAAGGCCACACCTCCTAATCCTTTCAAATAGTGCTACTCCCTGGTGACCAAGTATGCAAATCTGTGATCCTATGGGGGGCATTCTCATTCAAACCTCCATAAATGGCTATGATAATAATTTAGAATTCCTTTAGAATATTTTCTCCTCTTGACTTTAGTAGTGAATATTCTGGAATTAGGTTTATTTATTTATTCTTAATTATTATTTTGTTTTGTTTCATGGTACACATTTTATAGATGTGCTATATGTCACTTCTTTATTCACACTGTTACAACTTAGAATTGTCCGACATACTTTAGTGAAGTGGTTTCAAAATTAACTCACAAACTGATTTTGCAAACTAAAAGCATCATATACGGAGGTGATCAGAAACAAAGTGACTGCTACTCTAACAATATCCCTGGGAAGCAGGACATCAGGATTTGTCAAGTTCGAACAAGAAAAAAGAACAGTTTAGGGCATCAGTTACAGACTGTGCTGGGAGGTCATGGGAGGACCATCGAAGAAACCCAGAAACCAGCAAAAACAGGAGCTGCTGTCAGTCTTGATAGAAGGTGGAAGGAAGGAGGCCTCAGGAGGCCCAGGGTCTGGAGTTCACGGCAGACACAAGCTCACATCTTTCTCGGGCATCTCTTTGAGAAACCAGCACCTGCTGTCTAGAGCGTCTGTACCATGATACACTGATGTGTCGGGTTCTGAATGATCCACATCTGTGCCAATACTTACTACTCTGTAGCCTTTTGAATCTTGGCATCTCATGCATGTTTATGTGAAGGTGAAACCTACCGCAGAGATTGTTCCTTTGATATATATGAGTCATTCCTCATGGAGGGCAAGGAGAACTGTGGTGTGAGGGTTAGTTAGGCCAACGTCAGCTCAAGGCTGTTGGTTAGATTATGAGGGCAATCTTCCACATAGCAGACAACCAATTTCTTCTTGTATACTTACAATAGACAAACAGAGTTCTCTGAGGTCCCTTTTAAAAGGAGCATAATTCCATTCAGTGGGCCTTCATTCTTGTGATCTAAGTACTGCCAATGTCCTTGTTTCACAGGTACATCACAAAGTATGTGTGTGTGTCTTGCACTTTCTCTTTTATTGATTCTGACTAAACTTCATCTGTTTACTATTTATCCTCCCCTCCATGATTTCATTCTCTTTGTGTGTATGTGTGTGTACATATGTGCGTATATGTGTGTATGCATGTATGCATATATGTGTGTATGCATGTATGTGTGTGTGTGTGTGTGTAAAGATTTCAACATAAGAATTTTTGGAGAGCATGCTCATCCAGTACCCTGTATTACGATTTAGAACTTTGTTTGGCAAAGTGCTCTGCAAGTCTGGGTTCTTACTTGAGAGTCACCTTCCAGAGTGCCATTGGTTTTGGTCTTTGCTGGTGATCAGTCATCTGTGTCACCCCGCCAAAGTCATAGGCACTTTCTTTTTAATTATTACCCTGTCTTTATTGTTGATTTTGATTAAATTTATTTCTGCATTACTTATCTTCCCTTTCATGATTTCATTGTCCTTGTCTTTCTGAACAATTTCCTTTTTTGTTGAACTTGGACTCCCAATTCTATAGTTTTTCATTTTTCAAATTTTATTCGGTTCCTTTCATGTTTACCCGGTCATTTTTATAGTCTCTTATTCTTTCATTTTTATTTTACACTTTAGTTTCTTAAATGTTTTAAGCTTAGCTTTCAATATTCTGTACCTGGAGAGTTCAGTTACTTCTGTCCTTGAAATATGCCATTGCTTTTCCTTGGCCTGGACTTAATTTCTATGTCACATAAATTCCTTGTAAGACATGTTCTAGAAAATGTTTGCATTAATAGGCAGTCTAAATCCTTTCCAACTTTTATTAGTAAGACTTGAATGTAGTTGCCATTGTAAAAGATTAATAAATCCAATATTTTGTATATCTGGAACGAATACTATAGAAAGGTTTGCTTCCAGTCCTGCTATTTCCCAGCATTCATCTATGTTCAGAGGCATAGCTCATGACATGGCTAGCTTTCTAGTTTACCATGGTTCACTGGAGACTAAGTACTGATAGACATTATTCACAGATTTTAATTTTTCAAAAAGAATCAGTGACCTAATTGAAGCATTGCTTCCTGTATGCAATGACTAGTGAAGTTCAGTGAATGAAAACCTTTTAAATTTAATATGGCAAAATAGAGCAAAAGTGTTTTGCTTAATTATTATTAATTGTTATTATTATTATTTCAAAATAAGATTTTTTCTGTGTAACTTTGGCTTCCTGGAACTCACTCTGTAGACGAGGCTGGCCACAGAGATCCATCTGCCTTTGCCTCCGAGTGCTGGGATTAAAGGTGTATGCCACCACCGCTCAGCTTTATTGTTTTATTTGTTTATTTTTTTGTCAACATTGTTTTGTAAATGAAGTCTTCATAGAGTTTCCCAAATCACGGGAGACGATACTAAATTGATTTTTTCCTTTTGTTTTGTTTTTTTGCTATTGAATTTTCCCAGAAACTGAGATGGTTTCATTGTCTTGGGTTGAAATTAAAGCAATCATTTATTACAGGTTCCTGATACATATGCTATGACTGAAACACACTCAGGCAGATCCTAGCAGGTGGTCCTCAGGTCTCTGGAAATGTGGTCTAAGGGGATTGTGTGACCTTGGACAGTCCTTTCCCCCTTTTGCTCCCTGGCTAAGAAGGGAGCAGTTGGCTCTGCCATGTGCTCCCCACATGACCCCTGAAAAGCTCAGCAGAAGCCCAATCAATGGACACAGTCTTGAAATGGGCCCTTCACAACTTTGAGCCACAATAAGCCTTCAAAAGTGAGTTTGTTAACAGTGGTAGAAAGTTTAGTAACACACACCTCTACCCTTGTAACAGATAGAATGATAGACTAAAATTTTCCATGCTACATGTATTAGCTAATTTTCTCATTGCGATAATCATGTACCTTACAAGAATCAACACAAGGAGGACTGGTTTATTTTGTTTCAGAGTTCAGGTGATATAGTCCATTATGATGAGGAAGGTGTGGTGGTGGGCACACAAGGCAGCAGGTCACATTGTATCTGCTGTTAGAAGGTGGAGAGAGATGGATGTTGGTGTTCAGATGACTTCCATAACTACCCTCTCCAAACTTGTGACTCAATCCGAGGCTCCAGTCCCTGGCACTGTTTATATCCAGGCTGCATATTCCCTTCTCAATTATACCTTTCTTGAACATCATATCAGAGACATGCCCAGATGTGTGTTTCCTAGGTAATTCCAAGTCCATAAGTGGTTTGAAGACTATTATTAGCTAACTTGACTGGGCTAACATTTATAGAGCACTTGACCCAAGCACAGAAAAGTATACACTATTTTCATGTACACTTAGCATTTGCACCAAAAATAAGCTACACATACTGGGAAATAATAGAAAGATATGGAAAATACCCAATTTCTTTTGTCAATTAAATAAACTATTAAATAGTCTATGGGTTAAGGAAGAAATAATAAAAGAAATTAGGATCATTTTGACTAAATGAAAGATTAAAAACATGCATTGAAATTGGTAAAATGCAGCCAATGCAGTCCATAGGAGGATGTTTATAGCTTTGAGGATATCAATCAAAATTTAGCATTACTGTCACAGATCTAAGTCTATACTACCATGGCAGTTGAGATAACCATACTTGCAGGCAGGCGTGTAACGTTGCAAGGATTGATCTCCCCTGTGTATTTTAAGTCTTTATGCACTAAAAGTCACATTGCTTATATCCAAGTAATATTTTGGCAAGAAGGGGGTTAGTAGTTTTAGAATCTTCTTCATTTTTACTTGTAGATATTTCTCTAGCCATCTGCTAAGGAACTAATGTGGGGCTTCTGCAACTTATCAACTGTGGTTATTTCAGTTGTAGATTTAATTACTAGGAAAACGACCACCACCCAGGTCCACAGTCTCAGGGGACCTGCTGTAGGCCAGACTAGGCCAGGACTGTTTCTTTATATGGTTTCTGTATCATCCCAGTTTGACAGTGGAACTGGGATTGTGGTTTTACTATTCAGGTATCAGTGTGAGTCCAATGCTTACTAGTTTCTCAGATTAGAGTTACTCAAGTAAATAAGCTGCAGTTCCCAGGGAAGAATTGTGTCCGTTTAACTCTGTATTTGCATAATATCAAAAGGCTCCTCTTCTGGAGAGCTCTCCTGTCTTTCCATCGGTGGCTCTGAAAGGCAGTTCAGGTCTAGGAGCTGTGTGATGCTTTGTGACTTCTTGTGGTAACTTTCTCAGCACTCTCATCATTTAGTGTTTTTAAAAACGTATTTGCCTTCCGAGAGCACAGTCTGCTATGCAGCCCTGGTTGCACTTGGCTATCCTCCTGTCTAAGTATTCTGAGTGCTGAGATTATAGGTGTGTACTATCACATCTGGCTTTCACCATTTATTCCTGATTTATTTTCATTGTGCATATGGCCTACTCTGCTGCCAATTTCACACACAGAGAAGTTATAGTTCTGTGAGATATCTCTTCACCAGCACCCGATGCCTCTCCAGCTGTGACACACATTAGGGCAATTCTCCCCATATTTTTTTACAACTATTAAAGTTCTGTCACCTGGCCATTAGCCATTGGATTATTGATAATAATCATACCATTATTATCAGTGAGCTCAACTCCATAGTGGCCTTTTATACCATTATTTCTTGCCTATGGAGGGGACTCACCACTCCTCTTAGTGATGCTGGCTCCCTGACATATGGAGGAGATCCACCATTGTTCCTAATGATGGTAGTACCCTGGTTTATGGAGAAGATCAATGACTGCTCCTTGTGATGGTGGTACCTTTCTCAAATATGCATTGCTCATTACTTCCATGACTCTTCTGGTCTGGGATAACAGAGAACATGTGGCACGGTCAGGAGTTGCTGTGTTCTAGCTGCTGTCTGGAATCAGCAAGGTGAGGGGGCAGACAATTCTTATGCCTGAGGTACAGCTCACTGACTCTATTGCCAAGTTTAGGGCACAGAACAACTGCTGATTGATTTTTACTGTTCGGCTGTCATACGATTTTCTCTTTTAGCCAATCATAACCTAAAGCCATATAAGGAAAAGAATTCTGTGAAAACGAGCTCCAACTTAGCTCATTTGACAGAGTACAAAGTTAAAATAGCTTCCATTGCCTTGGAGTCAAATGGTCTTGTTAAGCGAAACTCTCATTTTCAGTGGCGTCTGTGTAAAAGTGGTTTCCAGCACAATGGCCGATGTAATTGTGCTGCCTATGCTTTTCTCTGCCCATTTTGCTTACCTGTAAATTTTTTCTTTTCTTTTTTGATCTGGAGGAATTTTGTTTCTGGCTACAGGAGAGGACACAGGAGGAGCATGTGTGACAGGGTCTCACTTCACACTCATTACCAGACAGGATACCCACTTCCTGTGTTGCTCCTATTGGGTGAAATAGAATGTTTAAGTCAAATGTGCTAGCTCGTGTGCCTTGCTATGTCTTTGAAAGAGACAGGCGATCCTACTTTGTTAGATTTTATTCTTAAGTTGGGGTGATACTCCCCACCCCCAGCCACTCAGCCTCACTGGAGAGACATAGGAATGCAGAAGTTGCCATTTAGTGGATTGTATGATTCTTGCACTCAGCCTATGATCCTCAACTTCTCCACAGAAGTTATTTCAGGGCTTTTTTCTCTGGGATTAGCTTTAGGTATTTCATTATTCCAACAGATAAAATGGACAGTCATTAAAAGCTGCGATTGTGTTTCTTCATTATGCACACTGAGAGAAAATAAGAAATATGATTAATGACAGGGACTCTGACCAAAGAATACAGTGTCTTAACACCCTCTCCTCTCAGCTTCCCCCTGCCCCTCTCTAATACGTACAGATACTGGGTTAAGAATTTAAATAGCTCATATACTTAGACTCTTTAGTGAGGTTAGATATATTAAAACTAACTCAACATATTTAAGAAATTAAACATAAAACTTTTTAACACATTAAATTTAAATTCCCAAGCCAATGACTTGAGAGTGATCAGAGAGTTAATTAGTGTTTGGAACTGTCTTTTAGACAAAATAATTACTGCCCAGAAAGAGTCTTTAGGAGATGGATTTAATGGGCTTGGTTACTGCCAGGCCACACTTTTCTATGTTCCTTGTAAATGACCTCAGCTTATTAGAACTTGACCACCTCTTCTGTGTATCTGCACCACAGTCAGGCTCAGCTTGTTAACCTACAGGGAACAGTTTGACATGCACGCCAGGCTTTATTCCTGCAAATGCTCTTATCCCTGTGTTGACTGGAGCCTGAGTTCCAAAATGCTTTTGTGACAGATCCTAGTCACTTTGGTACTTTCATTTGGTCTGCTTGGATGGGTTTACTTCAGTTTAGGACCTTCTGTCACACCTGCCTTGAAATCTACAGAGTGAACTCTGTTGGTCTTCCTGCATGGAGTCTCGGCCTCTGGTTATAACACTAGGGAGCCTCAGACGTCAGTGAAGGAAACAGGGGTTCCAATGGGTAATCAAGTATGTGATATTTCATAGAGGCATCTAGGGGAGCAGATTCAGGGCTGCTTATTGGTCAGCCCTGAGAGCTTTTTATCAGCCAAGATTCTTTGTTCCTTCCCTGTTCAGCAGCAGCTGAACAGGCTTAGCAGAGGCTGAATAGGCTTAGCAGAGGCTGAACAGGCTTAGCAGAGTACTAAGGCTGGTACCAAGTTGTCATTGGCAACTTCAGGAATCATTTCCAGGTATAACTATATCCCAAAGATGAAGAGAACAATTACATGCTTGTTTCTTTTTGAAGAGAGATTTTTTTTCTCCCCAAATGCTTTTGACCTCTAGCACCGTGGCCCTTGTCTGACACTGGTCAGAGAAAGATATTTTATAGTGATGAACATTTGATCATGTAGCTTTTGGGTGGGTGAGGTCTTCTTCTCAGTACTATGTGTGGGAGGGTGGACATTTTGGCACCATTTGGATTTTATTAGGAACTGAAAGGGCAAAAAGGATGCGCCAACAGAACCTGCCATGCCTCTGTGCTAAGATGGAGCCTGGGAATGGAAGCAGGCAGCTTTGGGCATAAGTTCCAAATCAATCTCAATCTCTTTAACTGACTTTGATCAAATGACTCAACTTTTATGAGGCTCAGAGTTTTAAAAAATTATCTTGAAATTTTTTTCAGTGCGGGTGGACTAGGGGAGGATAGGAATGGGAAAAGACTAGGTATGGTGAGAAGGATGGAGGGAGAGAACATATGGAAAGATAACTGGAATTGGACGATGTTTAGGAGGGGTATCTGGAGACCTAGGGCAGTGAAAATTTACTGGAATCCAAGATAAAGACACTGGTGAGGACCTCCAGCAATGGAGGATGGGGAGACTGAACAGACCATCTTCTGTGACCAGCAAGGCTCCCAGCAGTGGGACTGGGACACCACTTCAGTCACACAACCTTTGACCTATAACCCATCCGGAGCCACTACAGGAGCCACTGGGGCAATGGAAGGGCAGAACCCCATGCCAAAGGAGAGAACCAACACCTGATATTACAGGGTAGGCCAGGAACTAGAGTCTGGGTAGCCAGGAGATGATTTCTAGTGATATCCTGCTCTACTCATAGATTAGTACCTATACCAATCTTCAGCAGAGAGATTTCCTCTGGCAGCTGATGGGAGCAGATGCAGAGGCCCAGAGCCAAACATCATGAAGAGCTCAGAAAAACCTACAGAAGAGGGGGAGGAGGGATTTTTGGGACCAGATGGGTCAGGGACATCAGGAGAACAAACCCCACAGAGTCAACAGAGTAGCATGCATGGGGTCCCACAGAGCCTGAACCAGCATAGAACCTGAAGGGTCTTCTAGATATGTCATGTGATTGTCTAGCTTGGTATTCTTGCAGAGATCCTACAGGTTACAGTGTATGTGGGGGTTCTCTGATGCTTCTGCTCTCCCTTGGAACCCATTTCCTCCTGCTGATTGCCTAGTCCACCCATGAAGTAGGGATTAGTGTCCTGTCTTGTTAAATCTTTTTATGCCCTGCTTGAGCAGTAACCCTGGAAGGACTGCTCTTTTCTGAAGGGAAGTGCATGAGTAGGGGTGAAAAGAGTAGATTAGGAGGGGAGGGGAGATAGGGAGAGATGGGAGGAGTGGAGGAAGGGGAGGAGGGGTGTCAAGATGAGAGAAGAAAGATAAATAAGTAAAATTAAAAAAGTATTTTTAAAGTGGATATAAATATCTTTTAGGGTTATAAATGATCAAATAAAAGTATCAACAATCTCATAAACAAGAGTTTACAGAGGTCTGGCCTTATTAGGTTTCAATTTAATTTTTTTTCATTTCCATATCTTTAACCTTTTCAAGTCCCCATCTAGAGCAAACTTACTTCAAGTTCTAAAAACTGTCTTCACTGTTTTGTTGACAATGATTTTCCTTGAGACACAAAATATCCAAGTTCTTCTGAACCTACTCCACTCCATTTTGTTTCCTTTCTGTTGAGAATAGAATGTTTCATTGAGCGTAAATGCTATCAAATTTTAATTTCTAAAATGAAATAATAATTACATAACCTGCCTCTCACAAAGATAGTGCCATGTTGTGACTGTGAAAGCTGCAAATTATGCACAAAGGGTGAGAGTCAAACATACTAGACATAAAATGAGTGTTGACTTGTCAGGGAGTCTGAAATAGGCAGGTAGGGACGGAGCCCATTGCCACACAGTCTCAGTTGACCTAGTTTCAGACAGTGCTTCAAAGCACAGCCAGTCTCAGATCCACGATACCCAAATTGGACACATACAGTAGCTTTTTAATGAAATCCTGCTCTACTTTACTGTGGAAAGTGAATTTAATGTTTCTTCTTAAGATAGTTGAATTCACTCTTGATGAGTTGAAGTTTATTAGCAGGAAGGATGTGATGTGTGATGAATTAATGGGGGAGATTTAGGTGAAGAAGCTTACCCACGTGTAAGAGCTGCGATACCCTCGACGACCAGTTCTTTCTTTATATTTCAACTTATTCAAGGGCCTAGAAGATGTGCTAATAGAATGCTTAGCAAGCAAGCATGTTGACCTGAGTTCATATCCCCGGCACTCATATAAAAACATGGGTGTGGCACCACTGCTCTGTAATCCTAGTTGGGGGGAAGTGGAGGCAGGAGGATACTTGGGAGTTGCTGGACAACCAGCCTAGTCAAATTGGTGAGCTTTATGTTTGGTGAAAGACCTTATCTTAGAAAAAAAGATGGAGTGTGGCTCAGGAACACACTAGATGTTGACCTCTGGCTTCCATATTCACGTGCGCACATGGAGACATATGCATACATACATCACACACCACTTCAAACAAATAGACCTTTTCTGTTTTCATTCTGCAGTTTCTACCTTTTCACTGAAGGGCAGCCTGACACAGAAGCAGAAACACGTGGGACTGTCAAAACTGAACAGGGTGCTTTCTCCAAGAGGCTTTTGCATGTGGTAGCCCTGGGAGAGTGAGCAGGGACTCTTGTCGGAGCCTTGGCTGACCTGCTTCCTTACTGAGAGGTGTCTGACTACGTGAAGAGCGGCGCTCTCCAGGCCTTCAGTGGCCTCTAGACTTTTGATGGTCTCAAAGGCTTACAATGAACTCTGGGTTGGCTTTTCATGTAGTTCTTGGAACTGCTACTCTTACCAAATGTCTCCAGTTTACACCGTTTTCCTTCTGTGCTGGCTAGTTTTATGTCAACTTGATGTAAGCTGGAGCTTTTGGGATATAGAACCTCAATTGAAAAATCGTGTCCGCTAGTGGTCTGTGAACAAGCCTGCCGTACATTTTACCGATTGACGGCTGATGTGGGCAGTAGCACCCCTGGAAGTGCCCACTCACTGTGGGTAGTACCATCCCTGGCTGGTGACCTTGGGTGTGAGAAGAAAGCAAGCTAAGTAAGCTTGTAAGCAGCACTCCTCCACGGCCGGCGCATCAGCACCTGCCTCCAGGTTTCTGCCCTGACATCTGTCAGTGATGGAATGTAATATGGAACTATAACCACAAATAAACTCTTCCCCAAGTTGATTTTGGTCATGGTCTGTATCACAGCGATAGAAAATTAACTAAGACTGCTTCTCTTTGCAGATCCCTTTTAGACCCACCTGGTTGGATATTCTACTCTGCAGCATTCAGTTCAGATGTCCTTAAGGATGCTAGTGAGGGTTAGGCTTATGTGCAGAACCTTGCAAAAACCCCACTGCTATGCTCTACAAGGCTCCCCATAGGTCAGCCCTCCATCCCAGACCCTCTCCTGTAGTCCTGTAGTCCTGGTGGGAGCCTGAGCATATGTGAGCTGCAGGAAGTTACGGATGGCATTAGATCTCAGCTCCACTCTCAGCTCTTTATTCCTGTGTGATCTAAGACAAGTCACAGCTCTTCTTTAACTCACACTTCTCTTACAACATGCCGATGAGGTTATCTCATAGTCTTTGTAGAGCTTGGTAAACTATTTTTCATTTAATTCTCAAAATATGGTGTATGTAAGTTACTTTGCTTTTAGAAAAAAGAGTAAAGTAATACCTAAACACCTTAACTAATAACCTCTTATTGTCTTTGAGTGTAAGTATGAATGGGTGAAAAGTTGAACACTAGGCTGCATTCTGACTATAAGCATCCTTGCTGCTGGAAACATCAATCTTTTCTTTGTGTGGTCTTGTAGGGAATAGAAGGAAAACTCGTCCTCATAAGTGTTTTGGTTTTTAAAAAATAAGAAATCCATGATGTGGGGCCAAGACACCTAAAAAGAACAGCTTCCATCTGTTGCCATCATAGAAGACTCCTTTGCTCTGTCTGTGAGAAGCTGTCACTCCAATTTAAGAGAGAAAGAAGCTGCTTTTCTACTTACCAAGCTAGTGACAGATTTCTGGTGTGTACAGCAGCAGTTCTGACTCCTGAAAGAGTAAATCTTAGGGTACTTCCAGTCATCTGACACGCCTGCCTCCACTGTAGCTGTGCAGACATGGAATCCTATTTTTAACAGGCTGTACCTCACCCAAAAAGTTGCATGTTCCCCAAACAGGAGGATGCTCACAGTGACCAAGCTTTTTGCAGATCACATGACATAGAAAGCAGAGGCTCAAAGGCAATATGAAGAGCAGGCACCATGGAGGAGAATCTGGAAGCTTCTTCAGCCTTTGGAAGATGTGCTGAAAAGTCATCTTGGAGACATTTAGAAACAAAGTTGTATGTGGTGGTGACTTATCTTTTGGTTGGATAAAGAACAATAAGTTGACCCAATAATTAAAAAAAAAACTTCTATCTTATAATGTTTCATACTTAGGTATTCCTGGGTTCTCTATGAAGTTGCATGCTGCTGTCAACATCTAGTATAAAGAATGGTGTAGGTTGATGTTTACAGCAGTCTCTGTATGCAGACTGCTGGGGTTGCCGTCTTGTTTGTTTGTAAAAGCTGAGAACCCAAACAAGTATTTCAGCCTTTCTGTGCCTTCACTTCCTCATTAATACAGTCATTGAAGTAGGGTACTAGTAATCATAAAATGACTCATTAAATCAGGTACTAATCAGGGTTTGAATGATTGGTAGATTGTCTTTCCTGTTGAATGATTTCAGTACCCTGCACCTAGGGTGTTCCTGAAGGGGTGAGTTGGAAAGCCAGCACTAAGTTACACCTTGGAGCCATATTATGTACACTGAGGGCAGGAGGTTTCTATGTACACACATGAGAGAAGGGTGAGTTGAATGTGGGATTTCATAAGGCAACAGTAAAAATAACTATTTCTTAGGTGGCCATACTCCTTTGCAATGAAGTTCATTGCCAGTGACAATGGCCTATAGGAGAAATGCCTGAAGCTTGGACAGATGCCAACAGTATGCCATTCCAGCAGCAGGTGTCTCTGGCTCTGCCTGGGAAAATGCCTGAACAAATCACGATCAAAATCTATCTGCAAATGTTTCTGAAAGGACGTGGCTTGGTGAACAACACCTGGAGATGAATCTCCTGACAAGTCAGGCTGACAGGGACTCGATGTGTAAGGAGATAGGCCAAAATCTGGCTTAGTAAGGATCTTGAACTCTCATGCATGAGACCACTAACCTCCTCAGTAAACAGAGGCCTGTCTGGGGAAACCACTGAGGTCAGCCAGGACTCTGTGTCACACAGCAAGCACCAGACTAGAGTGACCTTCATGAATTGAAAACCATCTCTTGATCAGCTTCCTACTTCAACTCCATTTATTTCCTTTATCCAATTTCCAGAAAATTCCTTGAAAGAGCTATCCACAATAACTGTCCTCAGTCTCCTTTTACTACAAGACAAGCTGCATCATTTCAAGGTCTAATAGAAAATACAAATTGAGAATCTTCGTCAAAAATTTCAAGACAGTAGCAGAAGGGCATAGATGTGTGTTTGAACTCCTCTAAGTGTGTGACCTTGCATGAAATCCATATAGCTGGCCCTACTCTGTTGTCTCCTGAACCTAATTCAAACAGCCTTTTATTCTTCATCAATTATATTAAACTAGTTTTTGGTGATAACACTGATTTCTGCTAAGGCAAATCTAACAACAAACTCTTCCTCTTCCTGGTCACAGAGAAGGACATGGGGGTTACTCCATTCTTCCTTGAAGCATTATGTTTATCTGGTTTCAGACACTCCCTCTGTTGTCTCTTTGCCTCACCTACATAGCTCCCTTCCATTTTCTCCTCTGATTTTTCCCTACAGCAAGTTCTCCGAGATACCCATACCATGATGCTCAGACATAATATTTTATGTTCCATGGCAAAGGTGTGCTATCCCTGGGATCTAGTTTAAGAGGATAGATTATCCTGTACATGTCGTATTTTTCACAATATTTTTCACAAAGACTCTATTTAGAGGGAGGCCTACAAACAAAGCCAGTAGTAAAGCAGTCAACGCAAAAGAGGTTGATATCACATGAAGGAAGACCCAGGAGCTAACGGATGCAGATGACCCCTAGAAGCTGAAATATACTCTCCCGTGAAGCCACCAGATAACACCACTATGCAGCCCTTAAGAAGACCTTGACTGTAGATTTCTGACCTTGAAAAACACAAGGGAATAATGTGATGCTAACCTAAGCCATAAGTTTATAGAGATTTGATACAGAAGGCAGTGAACCAACATCCTCTTCATCGCCCGACTCTAGACTGATGGAGAGCACCGTGACTCATTGATGGGACATCTTACATCTAGATCTGTGCCCATCCCCTAGTTTTCCCAGCTTTGAGGCAATAAAATACAAACCAAACGTTGAAGTCTCCCAGACTTACTTCTCTAAGTCAGATTTCTTCTCAAAATCTGGATTCAGGCAACCAACCAACAGTTCACTTGACATTTTCATTTGAATGTCCTGACGGTTTTGTAAAGTTAACATATCTCAAGATGGATTGGTTTTGCTATCTTTCCTGCATTTATCAGTGGAAGCCTTTTTAACCTTCCAGCTTCACAGGCCAAAGACCCCGGTTGTCCTTAACATGTTTTCCTCACATCCTTTGTCCTATCTGTACCATTTGGTGAGCTTCAAAATAACCCCCAAATCTGACATTTCTCAGCACTTTCTCTGTTTCCTGGGTAGAGCCACTAGTCTCACCTGGGGTCTTAGCAGCCCTCAACCTCTAACCTTTGGTGATCTAGGCACCAATATCTTTCTCCTGCAGTATCTGTAATGCCAACGCCCTTGCATTAAAACTCTACAAATGTTTTTCCATTGCCCCAGAAGACCCAAGCCTTATAATAATGCCTGAAGCTCTCTAAGCTTCTGCGCTTCTCTGACAGCGCCTCCCACCACGTTCGGACTCACCATCTCTCCTTCTTTGCCAGCCTTGTTCTTTTTAGTCACTGGGCCTTTGGAACTGCCTTTCCTTCTATCCGAAATGGAGGAGTGGATGTGCCTTAGTATACTCCTCTCGCTTCTAAGTTTTCTATAAAACACTGACCAGTATATTTCGGACATGCTTATGAAAAACCCAGCTGCCACAGGAAAATAACAATGGCAAACACTCTAGGACTGTACCCAGTGTCTGAAGTACAATGTGTTGTGTATTTATATGTGCCTTATGGTTACTAATTTAATGATTAGTTTGAGATTAGTCTCAGATTGTCTGAGCGCAGTCTCTTGTTTGTGCCACACCTTTAATTTTACATAAAGGGATGACAAACCATTCCTCAATTCATTCCATAGTATAAATAAAAATTAAACGAAATGGTGTCTTCTGATAGTGGAAAATTTCAGGTTGATAATGGACTTCACCACCCCCTTCCTTTCCTTGAACTCTTACAGCTGCACACATTCTCAGCATTTACTAAGTGCTTAAGTATCAGAAAGCAATAAGGGAAGAAGGGTGGACAGGTGGGCGGAAGTTGACCTTCCATTGACCCACTCACTTGTCTTTCCAGCTACAGCTAAAATATACAACCTGGAAGAAAGATTCTCGCTGTGAGGGTGCTTGTATTTCAAGGTACATAAATGAGTTATCAGGAAGTGAGTGAAATTACAACATGCCATGGGAGGTAGCATGCCATTGAGGACCCCCCCATTCCTTTAGATTTCCTTAATTCTCAACCTTCTCATGGTGCCTAGACTGCCAATTATTAACTTCTCTTGCTTTTCTCATTTCCACTCTTCAACACTCACCTCTGTTTTTTTCCTTAGCTGAAAAACAGAACTCTAATATGGTAGTGAGTGGATTGTTGAGATTTAAAGCCTTTCTTAACTTTACCCTTCAGCTTTCACTTAGATAGAAACTTTAATATTGATGACTCTAGGCGGGTTTTGATAGGCAAATGCAAGACCCTGAAAAAATGCTACAGCCAGTCGGGACTAAATTGTCTCTAATTTGGTCACATGTACAATTTATAACAATTTAAGAGCATTTTAGGTACACGATATCATTTAATAACATTCACAATAAGCCCAAGAAGGCCTTCATGCTTTCCTTTCACAGATTTGGAAACGATGCTCTAAGACAGACTTACACAGTAAGGTTTTTGGCATCAGCTGTGACTGTCAAGCGCTTGTGTTTGATAGGACATTTTTGTTGCCTTTCCAACTCTAAAAGCTGTTTCCAAAAGTGCTCAGATGTGTATTAGGAAGGAAGGGAGGGAAGGAGAGAGGGGAGAGGAGGGGAAACAGAAAGGGAAGGAAGAAGAGAAAGGAGTAAAGAAGACGAAGAAAGAGAAGGGCGAAAGAAAGGAAGGTAAGTTGCGTAAGAATAGCAATTACAGTGTAGGTGGGAGTTGACTTGGGAGGCAGAGGATTCCCTGTGCCAGGAAGGGCACCCCAAGCAAAAGTTCCCTATACGCACTTCAGCGTTAAGTGAAAAGCAAGATCATCCACTATTTTCAAGTACATCATCAATTGCAGAATTTCCTTTTTCACATTATCGAGAATTGATAAATCAGGAAAGCAGCAGCTGGACGGACACCTGTTGGTTTGGAAGTCTCAGCTCTCAGTGGAGTATGGCACGCTTACCGGATGGTTAACCAGGTAGAGTCCGCACACATGATTCACCCTGCTGTTTTGTGAGCTTTGATAAAGGTAGAAGGCTTTAGCTCTGAAAGGTAAAATTAGCTTGAAGCAGGCTTGATATATTATTCATATCTATGAAAAGAACACGTGAAAGGTAGAAATTTGGTTAATTGATTATTTATCTTTTTATCACATTTTTTATCGCATTAGGCAAATAACTCACCTTTCTTGTTTCTCATGTTGATTGTGGGATCTGAATTTCAACATTTTGTTTGTGGTTTCTTATGTTAATTCCATTTCTCTTCTAGATGGTTATCGTGACGTCAAGGATATTGCAAATATTTTCACGAATGCTTGATAATATCTAGCAGAATTTTACGTAAATTCAGAAGTAACCATTTTAATTAAAAGGAATGTAAAGTTTTTATTTTTCATACATGCACACAATGGACTATATTTATATCCACCCCTTTGTTATTTCTGTGCCTTTTCTCTGAACCCTCTCTTCTTAGCAGCTCATCCCCCACAGCTGCACCGCTGAAGAAAACGACACCTCCTCCAGCGGCAGCCATTCACAGTCCCGAGCTCCTCAGGAATGGGTAGGGCTTCATGGCCACCTCCATGTCCATTATGGAACACGGAAGGGTCAGTGTCTTGCAGGCATCCATTGCTGCTGGGTGCACGCGACTGCAATAACCATATTGTATTGTAAACCTAAATCCGGTAAAAAAACCAAAACAAACAAACAAACAAAAAACCCCAAAAAACCAAACCAAACCAAAACAAAACAAAAACATTCTCAGAAAGTTTGATTAAATTATAAGCGAGCTTTTAATACTGGCCAGTGATGATGGTCAGGACCACGTGGAGATTCCCCCACCCCCACGAAATTACTCCATGATGACAAGACCACATGAAGGTCCCTAAGAATTTCTCCATGATGGCCGGAACACATGAAGATCACCTTAGGATTCCTCCATGATGGTCGGGACCACATGGGGGTCCACCTAGGACTCCCCCATAATGGTCAAACCACATAAAGGTCCACCTAGGATTCCTCCACGATGGCCCAGCTACAACTCACAGGACTTTTTAAAGGCAGATCCCATGAGGCAAAGTGTTTTCTATTAAGCCCAATAAGGGATGAGCACACATTTGATGCAGTTCCTACCTGGGCAACTCCCGCCTAACTGTTTCCTGTCTAGATATTCCCGCCTCCTACCTGGCTATCTCCTGATCATATCCAATCAGGAGCAAGCGTATATTTTGTGTCATTAATTAAATTTGGACCTGGACTTACAGTATCTGGACGGCAGCGTTTAGTGGACTCCTTCCTATCATTTCATTCTTACATTCTTGCTGCATCATCTTCCATGATGCTCTTCTGAGCTTCGAGTTCTGGTGTTACAGATGTCCTCTCTAGGAGAGACACATATTCTGAGCGCTTGGACTATGTGTATCTCTGCGTTAATTGTTGTCCTCTTAGAAAGGTTCCTATCTGCTCTGGCTGAGACTGTCACTAGTGAAAATGTATTTTCTAGAAAACCTATACGGAGTTGTCTGTCTACAGCCATTTGACCTTGTTCATAAAAGATTGTGTGGCGGGTGATTTTGGCTGTCATGCCCGAGAAAGAGGGCACCTCAGTTGAGGCATTACCTTCATCAGATTGGCCTATGGACATAGTGTTTTCTTGATTGCTGATTGACAAAGGAGGGCCTGACCCCACTGTGGGTGATGCCATCCATGGTCAGGTGGGCCTGGGCTGCGAAAGAAAGGGAGCTGAATGTGAGCTTGGGACCAGGCTAGCAAAGGTTTCCTCCAAAGTCTTGGCTTCAGTTCCCGTTTCCAGGCTCCTGCCTTAGCTTCCTCTGATAATGGGTTATAAGCTATAAGTTAAATAAAGCCTTCTCCCCCAAGTTGCTTTTAGGCATAGTGTTTAGCACAGTACTAGAAAGCAAACTAGAATAGACTGTATACAATGGAGCCTCTTTCTTCTGCTGATGTTGCTGATTTAAATAACTAAAAAAAAAAAGCACTTTTCTTTGCTAATTTCCCTTGCTGTTCCTTAGAAATGATAAATAGTTTAAACGTATTCAAGTCTAAATCTGTCTTAACTTCCATTGTCTTGAAGGGCCACAGTATGTTTTTTGTGGAAGAAATAAGGTTTTTAAAATCACTCCCAATGATATATAATTTTTAGTCAGTTTCAACATGTGAAGTAGCTATTGAATTTCACAGTGATAAAAATCTTGTTACTTCAATGGTCATATTTCCTCTGAAAGTTAGAAAATGTGGTTAGTTATGTTTAGTTATTTTGATGATACCTGAGATATGCAGGAAAAGTCTACTTTAGGAAAATTTGAAAATCTCTCTCTCTCTCACATATCAGTATGAAAATAGAAGCTTAAAAGGAAATGTATTCAAAAAGAGCCCTAAATATATACTCTAAATATATAAATATTTTGGTGGCAACTTAGAGTCACTCTAAGAACAGTTGGATTTGTTTAAAAAATTCTGAAAAAAAAATGGGCTCATTTTCCTTTTCACTTATGTTGTAAGTACTTATCTGTGTTATGCTCTTAGGATGTTGTGTTTTCTGTTTTGGGAGAAAAAAAAAAACCCCAGAGTCCCCATAATGCACTAAATAGATTACACATCAGTAAAATTTTACATCAGTAAAATGCAAATATTTTTAACACACCCCCACTTCAGGCAATGTGTCTTTTCAATACTAATTCATCTTGTGAGTTGAAAGGTTCATCCATTTTAAAAAGTCAGGATTCTACTCAGAGTAAATCAGGGTCACAAACTTAGACATGATTAGCTATTAGAACATTTCAAAATCAAACTTCTGGCTGGTGTTGGCTTCAGCCAGAGCTGTGGACTCCCACTCACTCTAACGTGGTGTGGAGCAAAGTCTGCCTGGCACCCTGACTTCACCAAGCTGCTGGACCGCTGTCCCTTCAATATCCACCTGTGAAAGCCACACATCTATCAAATGGCGCTATTCCTACTTAGAAAACCAAAGAACATGCTGTTTCGTTCTCCATAAAAGAAGTGTTTATTTATTTCAAGTGTTATAGATTGAATTTCATAATTGCTTCCACGATTTTCCTCTACCTGGAGCCTAAAATCTTGCAAGTATGTAAATGAATAACTGTATTTTGCAGTTTTGTGGCACCCTTTGGTCTGAGAATCTCAGTGTTTACTTAATTTTCATAATCTCTTTGGGTGGGTACAATCTGGGATATTTCTTTTCTGCTTCTCCCTCCTTAAAAAAATGCATTAACACATACTATCTACCTTTGGTCCAGCACTGCACAGTTTGGCCTGTAAGTAAAGCAGGATCTTGGCTACTTTTCCTGCAGGACTCTGGATAGACACAAACCACTCACTTCTTGCCTTTGGTAAGAGCGGGAGGGAGAGCATGAGCACATGACAATGTTTGAAAATTTTACAGGAGCTGAGCGTGACACTCTTAGTTTCATTCAATGTGTTGTACAATACAGATGAAGTCAATTAGTTGTGAGCCTCACTCTTGTACAGCTCATTCGGTAATGGACCGGTAACTAGTACTAGTCATGGGAAATCTGAGAAACACGCATCAACTTCACATTCTATCGTTAGTAACCTAATTTTTCATCATAGATAACCACAAACTCTGGGGCTGAATATACCTTGTGTTCACTATCTCCCAGTTCTCCTGTGTCAGAAGTCAGGTCCAGTTCAGCTGGCTTCTAAGTTCAGATTCTCAGAAGTCTTCATCCCAGGTATTAACTGGGTTGTGTTGTCTTCTGAAGGCAAATTTAGGGATTTTACTTCTAAGTCTGTGAAGGTTGTTTGCAAAATCCGTTGTACTGTGGCTGTAGGATGGAGAATACTTGCTTGTTGCTGACTGTTGGATGGAGATAACACTACATTTCCAGAGGATTCCAGAGGATGCCTTCAGCTTCTTGTATAGATCTTTCAACGTGGCTACATCTTTGAACTCAGCTAGAGAATCAGTGTGACCAGAGTGAGTCATCCAAGAAGATATAGTCTTCCATGCATAACCTAAACACAAGAGGGAGTGTCACCTTTGTCCTGTTCTGCCATCAGCCAGTGAAGAGTCTGCCTGTACTCCAGGGAACGTGATTGTCTAAGCACTAGATGGTCAGGACAGAGCAGAGTCTGGCTGTAGGCCGCCCACACTGCTCCCTAATTTTCTGTATTTTTGAAAGCTGCATATAATTGAAAAGCCAATTTACTTGTGAATAAAAGCAAAATAGATTTTTAGGTCTCATGCTTAAAACCAAAACAGATTAGAATTATAAATCTAAAGAAACCATGTCATGACTGGGGTGGCAATTTTACCTGTCCATCTGAGGCCTCTGCTTTTTCTATCTTTGTGCTATGCAATTTCTAGTTCATGGCTTCTAGTCAGAGCTTCCCATCTGAAGGTCACCTTGACCTTAGTGTGATCCACAGAAGAAGTAGGGAAAAGATAAATAAGTGAAGAAAAATCACTCCAACTTTAATTGATCCCTTAGTCTTCCTGGATATCTATAGGATAATCATCTACTTGGCCACAGTTTAGTTGCATATAGCTGGGAGTTACATACAGCTTAGTCATACTCAGCTGAGAGGGAGGTTGAAAATGCATTTTTTTTTTATTGGAGTAATTGTTGTTCAAAATAAAACCAATGTTCTTTTACTCAGAAAGAAAGATTAAATGTCAGGTGGTTGATTTCTGTCTCTCTAAGCTGGCACTGAGAGTTTTGCAATCTTGTGTAGTCTAAATGTCTTCATTCTCAATATTGACCTCCTTAGGGGAACTACTCACTTGGACTCGCTGCTAGACTCCCCACTGTTGTAGAAGTTTATTTTTAGTTATGCATAAAATAATTGCTTTATACACTGTTGTGTGAAGGGCTACCCTAGGTCTTGGCGTTTTGTATTGTGTGCAGGTGTTGGATTTCTGTGGGGGATGTTTCATTGCACATGTTCTGCACATGATATCACTAGAATGCCTGAGGAGTTCTGAATCATGAGCTCATATGCCCAGGGTCCACTGTCCATTCTGGCTCTGGCCAGGATGGTGGTTCCCTCTGCTGAGGTCTGGCAGAGTTTGCACCTCTGAAAAATGCCTCCTTGCAATCCCTGGTGACCCAGTAGGTGTGCAGCTACACCCCACCAACACACAAAACATCTTGGCTTTTGCTTATGGTGATCCAATGTGTTTTATCATGAAAATCCACATGTGTTGATTTTTCCATTTTGCCAGAATTCCTGATTTAGCAACATGTCATGGGCCAGTCAATGGTACCTGAGCTGTAGCTTGCTTTTGCTAACTATGTTTATTTTTTAAACTTTTATTTATGTGGATGCATGTGTGGCTGTGTGAATGGAAATGTAGGTGTCTATGGAGGCCAGACCCCTGGGAACTGGAGTCACATATGGTTGTGTGTGGCCTAATGTGGGTGCCAGGAGCCAAGCTTTGGTCCATTGGAAGAGCGGTGCCTGCTCTTAATCATGGAGCCATCTCTCTAACCCTGCTTCATCTCTACCCTTTAGATATCAAAATTTGAGGTGTAGTCCTAGCCTGGTACCTTCCTCCCTTCCACTTGGTGATCTGTTGCCTGCTTTGTACACACTGGCTCTATTTAACTTTGCCCAAACACTCTATTCTGGATTCTTATTGCCAGTCAGTTTGGAGCAGATCCTGTTCTCTGTCCCCAGGTCTCAGTTTCTACGAGATTCTGTCACCCACTGCTGGAGCTGACTCTAATGGCCAATATGTCTGTGTGCCTGGCATGCTTAGACCTAACTCACATTTTGTCTATCCTCAGCCTCAGCCTAGGCTGCGTTAGTAGAACAACTCTCAGAATTAGTCTAGCTGTACAAAAGGTGGATATTTGACTGATGACTGAAATGTCAGTTAAATAAGGTCTAATACATTCTGTACTGTATTACAGTACAGAAAGGGGAATCATTTGTTCTTGCCCATGTCAATCTTCTTCATATACTAAGGCTGCCTGAAAGCCCCTCCCATTGTGTACTCCCACCATGGTTCTTTGTGTTGGGGTACTGTGTTTAACAAGGGAGTAGGCTTACTCTGAAGTCATCTGTAGTCTAAGAAATATACAGACAATGAGCAAGTAAGCTAATGAACAAACATAAAAAAACAAAGAAATGACAGATACATTGTGGAATCTTGCCATAAGCCATTTGAATGGGTGTCTTTGGAGCAAGTGCTCATGGGAGCCTTTGAAAATTAAAACACATACCTAGATATAGAAAACTGAGCTAGTCATGCATTAGTGAAAGTGTTTTGTTTTATTTGCTGTCTTTTTTTTTTCTCTCACGACTGAAAATTTGAACCAAATAATTCTTTGTTGTGGGGCCAACCCTGTGCACAGCCAGAAGTTTAGCAGTCCACCTTGTTAGAAGCCAGAACTCTCCTGGCCATGAATAAGATGTCTCCTGAGACATTAACAATTATCCCATGTTAGTCAAGGTTTTCCTGGCCACGAGCCAATGGATTCAAGAGCATTCTTATCTAAGGGAAAGGCCAGCCTGAAGGCACATTAAAATCACTTGGATATTTTCAGGTAACAGAGAAGAGAGTAGTGTATCTGACACTGGATCCAGTGGGAGCGAGCAAAGTTCATCATGAGAAGATTGTGAGTGTCAGGACTTGAGTTTTATTCTAATTCTACTGAGAAGCTCAATACAATGTCAAACTGTGATGAGATCTAATCCGAGTTTTATTTACAACTATTCGTTGTGTTGTATAGTGACTGACTACAGGGGGGGATGGGAGGGCTGCTGGATTTGCTGATGCTTCAGTGAAGGTAGTGACAGTGAGGTAGAGGTAAGGGAGGATTTGAGATGCGTTTCAGAGGCGGAGTCAATCAGAGTTGCTCGGAGAATGGATGGAAAAGTAAGGGAGAGAGGAAAAAGGAGAGAAGGAGACAGAGGCAAGGAGGAAGGGAGGAAGGAAGGCAGAAATGATGATAACTCAGATTTCTGTCTGAGGAAAAGTCATGTACATTCTAGGTATGGTTGTGTTCACCTGTAATTACAGTACTTGCCATGTCGATTCAGGAGGATTATGACTTACAAAGGATTATGACTTACAGATTATGACTTACTATTGAGAACGTAACTTGCAAAGGAAAAAAAAACATTTTCTGAGAGATCAAAGACCAATGAGAAGCAAGTCCAATGAATGAGGTCCATTCTGGCCTTCTTAAGTTGAGAAGCTAAGTAGTGTTTGCATGTAAATCTGAGGAAAAATCAGGGAAGCCAATGCAGCTTCAGACCCATTATCTTTTATGGAATCTCTACAGGGATGAGATGGAGAGGGCTCATCGGTGCCACTGTGTAAAAGGAGATCAAAGTCCAGACTGAATCAGGAGCATGAGGAATAGTCAGTGGGTGAACTAGCCAAAAAGCTAGGAAAATGCTGCCCACCAGGTAGGACCGGTGCCATTGAGAGGATGAGGTCACAGAGGTAAGAAGAGGAAGCCATGGCTGCACTCAAATATCCCTTTCTCTTAACTGTGTCAAACTGCTCTTCCTGAGAAACCCTTGAAAACTCCATCTGTGAGCTATACCGATTGAAAGCAAATGCTGGCACCACATCTACTAGTTGTTGATAGTTGTTAATTTAACTATTTCCTTGCCCAGGTTTCAAGTTTCATTTTTTTAAAAAAAAATGTGTAAATTGGAAACAATCACAGCACTAAACTTAAGTAAAATCATATATGTAAAATATGTGTGGCTAGATGGATGGGCACTCATAGCAAAGGTCTGAAGCCATCTTTGTCAGTGTTATTGTGGATCAGGGTGTAGAAGGTCCTACATGGATGGTTCCTGTTATTATTCACGGAAAGCCTTACACATTTTTATATTCTTTGATTCAATAGCTTCACTTTTAGGAATTTATAAAAATAATGCAAAATAATACCACAAATGAGGCTACTCATCCTAGTAGCATTTAGAAAGCAAACTAGCCCATAAGCTTCATAATACTCATTGCGAGGACTGATAACATGAGGGTTAATTTAAAACACACTCTCACCAAAATTAGTGGAGAAGAGGTCCGATGGATAGAAGAGGTATAGGTTGCTTTTGCTCGTGTATGTAAGTTTATTGAGAAAAGTTTTTACAGTGTAGGGTGGTGAGGTTAAGGATCACTTTAAAAATTGCTTTTTATTTGTTTTCTGTAGTGTGTAAGATTTTCTTGTATAGTGAGGAAAGGAAAACAATGAAAATGTTAAACATAACAGGGAGAAGGGACTGCAGACAGGAGACAGACAGGCGGCTTTTATGTTAAACTCTCCCAGTGCAGACGGAGGTTGATGACTCTTCACCATTACAGAGAGGTGCTGTTCATTTTTCTTTCCCTCTAACGTTTACCCTTTTATTTTCCTGCAATAAGATTAAGTGTTGTCCATGGCTAGCTTTGTTAGAGGTCCCTCTGAGCTCCAGAGGAAGCCACGTGCAGCCTGTATTTTCAGGGATCTAGAACTCCAGACACTCTAATGAGAGAAGAAAAAAGCCAGGCCTCAAAGATGTCTGCTTGTCATTGAGCTATAATTCCTTTCCCCAATTACTTCCCTCCTGCCAGCTGGGTTATGTGTCCCAGTGCCTCACCCGGGAGACCTTCTCCGTTCAGTAGTCTGTGAAGGAGCAATAACTCATCCCTGGAGAAGAAATCCCCTGGTCCCAGAAAGAACCAAGATGTGAGTTCTACACAGTGAAGATTTTTAATGTACATACATGCACATGTTACAGGCATGCTCTCTTGCCTAACAAGTGGTACTTACTATGAAGATAGAATATTTCATGCCGATTCTGAGACATAATGTTTCATGCTCATAATAAATATAACCAGACACACTACTATAAGGCTATGTTTATCCTACCTTCTATTTATTTTACAGCAGTATAATTAATATTCTGTCCAGAACTGCAGTCAGGATGAACTTAAGTACAGTACATGCTATATTAAAATTATAATTTATAATTCTTTATGGTAACAGTGTGTTGGGTAGTTTTATGTCAACTTGATACAACTAGAGTCATTTGGAAAGAGTGACTCTCAGTTGAGAAAATGCCCCCATAAGCGTGGCCTATAAGCAAGATTGTCAAACATTTCTTTGGTTAGTGATTGATGTGGGAGGGCTCAGTTCATTGTGGGCAGTGCCAATCCTGGGCAGGTGTCCTGGTGTTATGAGAAATCAGGCTGAGCAAACCATGGGAGCAAGTCAGTAGGCAGCACTCCTCCGTGGACTCTGCTTCAGTCCCTGCCTTGGATTCCTGATTTCCCTTCATGAAGAACTGTGGTCAGGTCATATAAGCTGAAATAACCCTTTTACTCCCAAATATGCTTTGGTCATGGTATAGAAACTCTAAGAACAACAATGATTCTTAGACATCATCTCCAGTTCTGTCTGGTTCCAGGAATGGAAGGAGAGCTTGTCTCAAGAACTTCCAGTAACAAAAAAAGAAGAGTGAAAACAACCCTTCAAAGAGAAAACTGCCACTGGATGAGGGATGCCTCCATGTTGATTTTTCTGCAAGGAGATGGCCTGTCCCAAAAGGCACAGAGCCTCTAGAAACAAGAAGAAAGTCACAGTGTTGCTGACCAGAGGTGGTGCAAAACAGAGGGGTAGAGTTGCTGAGGGGAAAAATTATAGCAACGAGGCATCCTCCAAAGGGAGAGTCCCCAAGTCTGAATGCAAGCTCCTCTGAATCCTTAGATAACCTTAATATGCATATACAGGAGAAACTTAAAGACCAGCAGGAAACAGCTGTTGACAGGTGTAACGATATTTCAATTGTTCCCTGAAGTAAGAGAGATGACGTCTGGCATGTTGAAGTAGCTTAGAATACTCAAGCTGCTCACCGAAACCTTACAAAATTCATGTTGTGGGGAAAAGATTATGCCCTAGTATTGAGTTATAAAAGATTCATCTAAGTCTGCCCACAGAAGTCAAGAGACCCTCTCTAAGCAGCATGAACCCAGACCACTTCAAGTTCAGTAATTGGCTGATAACTTAAGCATTCTCAGAGACAATAATGAGATCAAGTCTTTTAAGCATATCTTCTGCAACATCCAGTGCATATTAAAGATCAGTCGGTATTTTAAGACACAGAAAAGTCTGAGATTCAGTCAAGAGAAGATGAGACAAAAGAAACAAACCCTGAGATGACATAGATGTTGGAACAAGACTTTTAAAGCACCTGTCAATTGGAGATAATTTCTTGGTTAGAGATGACATCCCATGTCTACTTTCTCCTCTCAGCACTGGGACCTTGTCTGTCTTGAATGTGTGCAGATCCTGTGTGTGCACACTGCTACAGTCTCTGTGAGTTCATATGCATGTCAGACCTGTTGTATCTGGAAGACACTGTTTCCTTGGTCTCATTCATCCCCTCTGGCACTATAATCTTTATGCCTTCTCTTCCACATGGCTATGTGAGCCATGAGGGTAGGGGTTTGATGAAGTCATCCCATTTAGGAATGAGTGTTCCAATGTCTCTTACTCTCTGTACATTGTCCATTGTGGGGTCTCTGTGTTAGTTCTTATCTACCATTAGGTGATTTCTTATTTGTTGTTCTATCTGAACTCCATCATGACTTTTCTTTCTACTAGTTTGCCATTATCACACTTGTCCAGAGTCTGAATCTCAGCCTTGGGGTTAGATTGGACTTATTCTGTTTTATTTATGTATTTATTATTCCGACTTAGCCCCAGAGACAGTGGTTTCTCTTTGTATCTGCTATTCAGATATTCTTCAGAGATCTCTTTTCTCTTAGTAGTTGCCACTGGGTTTTTTTTTTTTACATAATATGTTTTCCTAGTCAAACTATTGGTAAGTTTTCTACTTTCTATTAGACCACAAACTATAGTCATAACATATATCCAATATTTTGATCTAGAAAAACTAACATTAACAAATTGATGCCTGTTCTCATAATGAGAGCTTGTTTTGTGTGGAGTTTAAAGATTGGAAAAAAGTTAATTAACAATTGATATACTTTTAAAGCAATACTGAGATAATCAAAATAGGTTTTTCTACAGGGAATATGATGAGATTTGAGTCAGCTTCAGATTTCAGCTCTGTGACTTACTTTTTGTGCAATTTTGGGAGGGGTACCTCGCTTTTCCATCACTTTGCTTCTTTAACTGAAATACAGAACATAAAACAGTTCAACTTAAGGACAAAAAGTATGTTTAAAATTAATAGACAGTCTTAGTAAAGATTCTGAAATTGTCATAGCCACTGTTCTATTGCTGTGAAGACACACCATGACCAAGGCATTTGAAAGAAAGCATTTAATTGGAGGCTGACTTACAGTCTCAAAGGCTCAGTTCGTTTCATCATGGTGTGGAGCATGGCAGTAGACAGGCATGGTGCTGGAGAAGTAACTTTGAGGTACATCCTGGTCTGAAAGCAGAGAGAGGGGATGGGGGAATGGGGCCTGGAATGGGCTTTTGAAACTTCAAAGTCCACCCTCACTAATACACTTCCTCCACTAAAGCCACACCTCCTAATTCTTCTAATCCTTTCAAATAATGCCACTCTCTGGTGATGAAGCATTCAAATATATGAGATTATGGGGGCCATTCTTATTTAAACCACCATGCTGAAAAAATAAAATGCATCGACATAAAAATGTAGAATTTCAACAATAAAAATGTATGGTATGGATTTAACAGCAAGTATCAGCAAAAAAGAATCTAAATTAAAAGATTAGGTAAATCTGTATATTCCTCTAAAGAATGGAAAGTAGAGAATAAAAAATAGTGACTGAACAGAGCTTGAGGACCAACAGACACTGCTGCAAAAATATAGGAGATACATAGTCTCACAGAGAAAGGAGAAAGGGAGAATAGAACAGAATTTGTAATGATGATGACTAAATAGATATGTTTGTAGACGTCCAGCAGACTTCAAAAGGGATAAATATTGGGAGTACAATTCTAAGGCATATTACAGTCAAACTGCTGAATATCAATAATAGAAAATCTTGAAAAGAGAAAAATGACTTGTTCTCTGCAGGGTACCAGTAATGTGATGGCTGTTGGCTTTCGACCAGACCCATGGACGAGTCGAATGTAGGGAATGCAATCTCTAAAGTAGTAAAGGAAATTAGAGTCAACTCAGAATTGTGTATGTGTGCTTCAGAAATAAAAGTGAGGAAAAACGTGTTTAGTTATGTGAGGACAGAAAATTCCTCACCTCAGGACAGCGCCCGAGACACACTGCAGAGATTGTCCAAGACAGAGACCTACATTAAAGAATCATAGCTACAGTTATAAATAAAGGTCACTGGAAATCTAGAACTTGTTTTTATTTTGATTTGGATAAAATATATAAAATTAAGTAACACAGAATTTACTATTTGGACAGATCTAAAAGGTGTGAAAATGAGCACTGACCGTTCTCCGCCTCCTGACTTCTGCAGCTGTGACTTCGCAAAAAAGGAAGTAAATGGGAATCACTATGTCCTAAGGTTTTTATATCTAACAAAAAGCAGAAAGCATTAGTTCTAGCAATTGTGTGACAAATTTAAAGTGAATAGTACAGTTCTTAAATGAGCTAGGAATTCATAAACTCGAATGCTCAGAATTAAAACTCAATAACCTGATCGTTCAGCTACTCTTAAATAAGGAAGAATGGAGAGGGAAAGGCAGGTCAATCGAAAACCTGCAGTAAAATAGTAGATTAAATAATTAAATTAAATGAATTATTAAATCAAATCAATATTATATAATTATCATCATCACATATATAATTATATAAAATTTAATATTATATCATATTTAATATTATATGATTTTACAATCTAATAAAATTAAATATGCAATTATACATATAAACAATAACTATATAATTATATTATATTTATATTTACTCAAATTATTATATAGGTATTATATAATAATTAATGCAATACAATATAACATAATAATTAACAATTAATATAATAATATGTTATAGTATAATAATTATATATTATATATTATGGATTTTATAATATATAATTAAATATATAATTTAATTGCTATAAATGCTATAATAATTATATAATACATAATATAATATATTATACACAATTATATAATATTATCATTAGATATAAATGAACTAAGCACTCCAGTGCAAAGGCAGATGCCATCAGACTCAGATATACCACTGTCTTACCCTCCCATCCCAAGGCTGGTGATTGAACGCAGGGCCTCATGCATGCTAGGCAAGCAGGCAACAACTGAGCCACCTTCTAGCCTCTTCCCCTCCTCCTGTTCCCTACTTAAAAAAGAAAACTAGAAAACTAAAAATAACAGACAAACAACAATGACAACAACTTTTATATTGAGACATTATCATTAAGTTATCCAGACTGGCTTTGAACTCATTCCATAGCCCAGACAAGTTTTAAAATTGTTATCCTCCTGCCTCAGTCTCTTGAGTAGTTAGGATGACAGGCTTGTATTAACAGGCCAGGCTTGGGGGCTTGCCACAGGTGGTGGTACCAGTGTCAACATGCTATTCTCAATGAGTGGCCATGGGTCAGAGGCCCGGAATGTGGGTATGCAGGAGTGGCCATATCTCTGAACCATAGAGCAGCCATAGTGCCAGTGTTCACAGGAAGCTGCATCCTGAGACTGCACATGCACAGAGCACTGTAGCTCCAGGGTCTAGGCTGCACATGTGTGTTAATAGAGTTAATAGAGATAACAGTAACTCTATTATCTAAGGCGCTACTATCAATAGAAAGTCTTTAGAAGGGGTGAGGGTTCAGAACCCTTGTAGGTCCTGGTCTGAAACCTGTGTGGGGCAAAGGCAGAAGGCAGCTCCAGTAGTTGGCTACATAGTAGCTCCTTTTGTGTGAGTGAGGAGGCAGAGGGATATAGCAGTAGCTCCCTTTCTAGAGTTCACAGTGGAAATAGTAGTTAATTATGCCAGTAAAGATGGTTTCCAGTTCACTGCGGAGCAGGCAGAGGGATTCACAATGAACGACATTATGGAGGACTGGTGTGAAATCTGTATGGAGTCTACGGCTGCTGTGGGCTGCTGAGGCTCTCAGTAGCAAAGGCCTTTGCCTGGTAGGTCCAGGGCAGAGCGGGCCACTGGGTCTGCAATGGCCTCTGTTGTGTGGTTGATAGCTGTGAGTCTGAGCTACTTTGTTCCTGAGCAAGACAGACATCTCTGCCAAGCAGGTCTCCCACTTCCTGTGCTTTTGATCTTCAATTCTTGCTCAGTTGTATTGCCATCTGCTCTTAACTGGACTCCTGAACTTCTCTTAGCTATTTTTGTTCTTGGCTAGGTGTCTTTGTATTTTTTTTAGGGACACATGGCTAGTAGCTCCTACTCTGCCATATTGCCGTGTCCGTTTTCAGCTAAAAGTTTGAAAGGAGATTAGACAATTGCTGAATTGGAAAAATGTCTTGAAAAGCAGCTTTTACAAAACAGCTTTTTCAAAAATGGGCCTGTGAGACACTCATGGCTCAGCAGGTGTTTGCCTCCCTGGGACCGATATAGTGGAAGGAGGCAACTGATTCCCATAAATTGTCTTCTGACTTCCACACATGCATTGTGTCATATGCGTGTGTGTGTGCGCACACACACACACACACAAACAAATAAAAGGAAACATAATAAAAACTATAAAATTGCTGGGTGGTTGGTGGCATGTCCCTTTAGTCCCAACACTCAGGAGGCAGAGGCAGGAAGATCTCCAAGTTTGAGGTCAGCTTTGTCTGCAGTTCCAGGACAGCTAGGGCTACACAGAGAAACCCTGTCTTGAAAAACCAAAAACCAAAACCAAAACAAAACACCCAAACTATAAAATAGGTCCAAGATAAAACATAAAATATGAGTAACACACCATCTGATACTCCATGTTTTAAAATAAAAATCCCAACACAGTAGACAAACTATAGACCCAGGTGTTTCAACAGTTTCACATTTGTAAGGAATTAAAATGTTAATCATTTATAACAAATAAATGTATCTAGTCTGTTATGGGAGTAACTAATTGCTTTCTGGCTGAAACTGAAGCTTGTCCACAGAAGAGAATCCCAGCCTGGCATTGTAACAGTTACAAGCCTGTGACTATGGATGTCATAGGTCCAGGTGGGGACACCACAGCTATTGTTGCTAAATGGGTGTGATATGTCCATCAAATTGCCTGCAATAGTTATGTTTAACCCCAAAAAGCACAAGCACAGGAGGATGGCATGAGGTCTTGTAAGACACTGTCATCTGGGTATGACATGGACGTGATGCTTGTGAACTCACAACAGCTGTGAGTACTTGTCAATGTTTGCACAAGACTGATCTATCAGCATCTTGTTGTGGAGTAGGGAAGGACCCATGAGGGCCTTCCTTTTCCTGAAGCACTATAGGCAGTTAATGGCTGCTGGGGAAGGAGAGACATTTTCTTCAGTGGTATAGCCACTGGCAAGGTGTCTATACACCTGTAAATAACATCTCACTTATGCTTCTGTAAGCAACCCTGTAATTATTCTGTAATAACCCATTGAGTTACCAAAGACACACAAACAAAACAGTAATTCAAATCAACCCCAAACCCCCCAAAGTCAAATCCCAAGCGAAACCACCACCACGCACATACTAGCAATACCACCCATGAAAGTAGCAGAATCATTAGGCATGAGGTGGGGGGACGACAAGAGGGGGCAATGGAAGAAGAGCATGGTCCAAATACACTGGACTCATATAGAATTAATATAAGCTAACAAAGCATAAAAACCAGCAAAGATAAAGTCACACCTCTTAATTGGTCTTGCCATACTAGAACTGGCCTGAAAGTTATTCCCATAAAAGACATTATAACAAAAGAAACTTGAACAATAAGTGTCATGGATGGTGGCAGTAGACATAGAAAAGTACATAAATATTAAATCAAGTCCATTGCTACACAAAAATAAGTCATCTGTATTGTGTCTAGTTATTTCCCAGGGACATAAAATTGGTTTAACATTGAAATATGAAAAATAAAAGTGCATGTGTGTATGTGTGTGTGTGAATGTGTGTATACATGGTCATGTGCACATGTATGTATTTAGCCACATCATACAGAATAAAGCTGATGATGTACAGATGATTCTGTTAATAGACATAGGAAAAAGCATTTAACAGAATCCATGGTGGTCCTCCCAGGACTTGTATGATTCTGTGCTCCAGGTTTCCCGTATGCCTGCTGGTTACTTGTTCTTCACACAGTTGCCCTTGATTTTCCCTAAAGGTTATTTCCAGGTCTTTGCCACTGGCTCTCTTCTCCTTTCTTATCACTCTTCCCTGGATATATGTCCTTGGCCTTAATTTCCACACATCTTTCACTCTCTGCCATCTCTGACTCATACAGATTCATATAAACAGCTGTTTGTTTTGAGTTCTCTGTGTATTTTCACATTCTATATATTCAAAAATAAACTTTATTTATTTAGTGTGGTTGCCCTAATCAGTGTTTTATTGCTGTGAAAAGACAGCGTGACCACAGAAACTCCTTTTTTTGTTTTTTGAGACAGGGTTTCTCTGTTGTAACTCTGGCTGTCCTGGAACTCACTCTGTAGACCAGGCTGGTCTCCTCGAATTCCCAGAGATCTTCCTGCCTCTGCATCCCAAATGCTGGAATTAAAGGCATGCACCACCACCGTCTGGTAACTTTATTTATTTATGTATTGATATTTGGAGACGGAATCTCATCTAGCTCAGACTAGCCTTGAACTTTCTGGGTAGAAGAGATGAGTTTGAACTCCTGATCCTCCTACTTCCACCCCTATAGTTCCAGGATTACAGGTGCATGCCACTGTACTTGGCTTCAGAGTTAAACTTTTCATTCAGAAGTACCCTTGCTTACCTACAAAACCCTTTATTTCAAATTAAAAAAATTCAGATAACATCTGTTTATTTGGGGAAAAAAAACCACAAAATAGAAGTTAGGCATAGAATAGCATGTTTTATAAAGATTTTCTTTTTTACTCTGAAAAAATATTCTTTGTATTACATTTATTTTTCTCTCTTGTATAATACATCCTGACCCCATTCTCCTCTCTCTCTCCTCCTCTCAGCTCTCCCCTATCTCTCCTCTCCCTCAGGTATCCCCCTACTCTGCTTCTCCTCAGAGTAGAGCAGGCCTCCCATGGTCTGAACCTGTTCAGGTTCAGAAAGTGAAAGTGAACGTTCTCCCCAAGAGAAAGTGGGGAATAGCCTTGAACATATCGGCACAGGAGACGACTTCCTGAACAGAACACCAGTAGTGCAGGCACTGAGATCACTGATTAATGAATGGGACCTCATGAAACTGAAAAGCTTCTGCAAGGCAAAAGATGCTGTCAATAAGATGAAACAGTAGCCTGCAGAATGGGAAAAGATTTTCACCAACCCCGTTTCTGATACAGGGCTAATATCTAAAATATAAAAAGAACTCAAGAAACTAGACATCAACAAAACTAATAATCCAATTTAAAAAAATGGGGTACAGATCTAAACAGAATTCTCAAAAGAGGAATCTCAAATGACTGAGAAACACTTAAATGTTTGACATCCTTAACCATCAGGGAAATGCAAGTTGAAACTATTCTTTTTGACTTTTTAAAAAGAATCAGTGTTACCTGCAGCTGCTCAAGTCAACTGGCTCCACGGTCCCTAGTGAATTTGCCAGCAAGTGCTGTAATTTGCACCTCTGCACTCAATTTCTTTCTTTTCGCATGGGATGACATCACCTCTTGTAGCATCTCCCACCTACACAGACACTGGAGGCTACTCACTGGATTTCCCTCCTGTTTCTACTAATCTTCAGTGATCCAATACTCATAATTTTAAAGACTCTAATTTCTGCCAATTATTTAATAAATATAATGTATACTCTTAACCTTGATTTAAGTTTACTGTCTCAAGGGGGCCCTTGCTTTCTTTAACAAATTTTTAACACCTCAAATTCTCAAGAAAGTAGAAGGAAAGGAAAAGAAATAGCAATATCATATCTAAGTAGGGACATAGTTTAGAGCAGAGAGGTAGTGAGAGTCCAGTCAAGACAGAGTAGTGATATTTTCATCTCTCTAAAGACATAGCCAGAGAAAGTCAAATGATACCATGGTGTGACCTGTGTAATATTGCCACTGTTGGCCTGGAGCCAAAGGCACAAAGTCCATTTTATTTGGAGGGAGCATCAAATGAAGAGCAAGATTTAGCACACCCTAGCTTTGAGGTAGGGTCCCTGTACACATGAGACTGGCACAGCAAGTATTGGAGAACCCTCGGTACCAAGGCAGCTATTGGTATGAGAACAGCAAGACGTGCATTACATTTTCAGGAAAACTGACAAATTGGAGATCAGAATGTTAAGTAAACAAGGGAGACTCCAGAAGACAAATGCCATGTTTTCTCTCACATGTAGAACCCTATTTAAAATTATACATAGAAAACAAATTTCCCACAAAACACTGGGAACACAGAGGTATACTGCTACTACACCTGGCTTCAAACCAGTGAGCGTGTGTGTGTGTGTGTGTGTGTGTGTGTACGTACATACGTACGTGATGAAAACAGGGGATCAGGAGACAAAGAGAATTCAAGAAGGAGTGGAGAAGAGAGGATAATGGAATATATATTCCTGAAATGAAACCAGAAGGGGAGACTATTTGGAGAAAGAAAGAAAATCAGGAAGAGACAATGGAGGTCCAAAGAATAGCAATCTGGGAGCAGAACACATCAGAACTAAGTGTGATGATACAAACGCACAAAAATGCCCGAATAAAACTATTGCTTTGTATGCTACTAAAAATTAATAAAAAAATCTGCAGAATTGTTGCATATTTCAATGCTCACTTGAACAGAGGAATAACATTGAAAACAACAGTAATATGAAGACTTTGATGCTTCAGTCTGAGTAAGAGTTAACTCAGAATATTGTCAGGCTGAAGGCCAGGTTAGAGTCTATAAAGCTCTTTGGGAGGGACTCACCAATTAACTGACCCTTTTTATAATGACGTGAGTGTGGACCTGCTGAGAATTGAAGATGAGGCACGAGTTGTAGTTAGTGGCACATGATCCATTTGGTGCCGATCACATTAAGACAGAAATCCTATGATAACCAAACCCACCATGTTAGCCCTGAGGCCACAGTGCCTCCTGAATGAAGCTGGTTGCAGGCAGTGAATGCGAACATTACAAGTTCTTACGGTGTTCATGATTTGCTAAAGTCATGAGATGTTTACAGCAGTGATTTGTCAATAGGTAATTGGTGTAAGCGATAACTTCCTGATCTCAGAGTAAGATTATGTAAGTCATACCTTCCTGATTCTCCAACACATAAATGATGCCATTGTAGGTATTCTGGAAGATGATTGTGTCACATTGTACTTAGTAGTGTTAGATAACACCATCAGATAATATTTGCTAGGGTTGTACATGTTGTTCTTGTAAATTCTTAAGAAATTATGTGTTCTTGGGGCTGGAGAGATGGCATGGCAGTTAAGAGCATGTACTGCTCTTGCAGAGGTTACAAGTTTGGTTTCCAGAATCCATAACTATTTGGTATCAGGAACTCAGGGCAGTGGATGGTGAGGTGAATTAAGACAACACAGGTGTGCTGTGAAGATGTCAGGCTACGGATGGACTCTCACCTTGGGTATGAATCCTAATGTATGATCCGTTACAGTGGCAGCTTGTCCAGCCTAAAGCCTGTTACCAGAACAGATCTTCAGAAGTTTCAGAATATATACAGAGATTATCTTTTTAAATTGCCACACTATATGACCTATAAACAGAACCTCAAAATATTTCTAAAAATGTAAATTGAAATAGGAATATTTTAAATACATGGATAGCATATCTGCTTTATCTTTATGCCAAATGTAATAAGAAGAACACCAATTCTATTTTTTAAATCAATCTAAGGCAGAATGAGCTTAGCTGGTGCTATCACGGCAGTCATATCATGGACTCCAAATAAAACTACCGAAGTAAATATTCATGCCCTGTTAACTTCATAGTCAACATTTAGGAATATATTTAGCAAGGGAGTAGATTATATAAGCAATGAGATATACTAGTCATTACTCGGAAGCTGGTAAGATTTGTATTTAGTAAGTGGAAAACATAAGCCTCAGGGGGGCAACCCAAATCAGAAATCAGGACTGAGCAAGTCAACACGAAGTTTGGTTTCATTATAGGCTTGCCACTGAAGTCTGAGGTGGGGTAAGCAAGGTTTGGCTTCAGGAATGCATAGGCGTGCTGGCCATGCTAGTAGCAGGTGTGAAGTTGGGGGACTCAGTGGGGGAAACAAGTCAGGGAAAGAAGAAAAGTTTCAGCTGTATTTTTCCTGCAAGCTCAGAATGACTTTCTCTGACTGTTTTTCTGGCCCCTTCTCTTTGGCCTGAAAGTTAGATAGTGTAAGACTTCAACACCGGGGCATGGATCTTTATACATATCTAAAAAGATAGTCTCTGTATACATTCTGAAACTTCTGAAGATCTTTTCTGTAATGGTTCACACATGAAGATTCATCCTCAAGGTGAGCGTTCATCCATAGCCTCACATCCTCACAGCACACCTGTGTGGCCTTCATTCACCTCACCATCTGCTGCCCTGAGCTCCTGATACTAAACAGAAATGGATGCTGGGAACCAAACTTGTAACCTCTGCAAGAGAAGTACATACATGCTCTTAACTGCTGTGCCATCTCTTCAGCCCCAAGAACACTCAAACTGGGCCTCACTGCCCAAGCCTGCAGGCACTCAGACATTGTTCAGGCATCCAAGACTGAGCAGGCACTGGTATATCCCACAAGTATGAGGGCATCCTGCACCCCCAGAGGTCCCCAGGCACCCCAGAGACACCTGGGCATCCTTTAGGCACAGAGATCCCCAGGCACATCCCCAAGGCTCCAGGGCATTCTGCTCATCTGTTACTTTTTAAAGATGTGTAGTATCTGTTATGTTGACTTACTTTTTTGAGGTATTTAAATTGATAGTTTTTGTTTCCTTTTCTAAGGGACATTTCAATTTTACTAATCCTTTAAAAAGAAAAATATTGAATTCATTAACAATAATTTGTTTTTTGTTTCATGAAGCTTACATTCTAACATTTTCTTCCTCTGGATGGGGGAAGGCCCAGAGAGGTAGTTCTGGAGGGAAGGAGGGATGGACACCCATAAAGCAGAGGGTGTCGGTGGCAGGAGACTCATCTCAGACAAAAAAGTTGTAAGGCCAGATAGTCCCACCCTTGGCTGCTAGAAGCAGATCTCCTAAGTTGAGGATAATCTGGAGTCTCACAAGCACAGCCTCAGGTGAATGGGTGGACCACAATTTATCTTTCACTGCTATAGAACCTGAGAATCTGAAGTTCCAAGGTTGTATGGGATGCCTACAGGTCCCCCCATCCAGCAGGGTGATTAATACTCAGGGGTCTTGAAAGTGTGGAGATAGGCCTGGTTGCTGTTAACGTTCCCAGTGTACTCAGAGAAACACATCAGCTACTCCAGAGGGTATGATCTGGGGAATCTTGTCAGGGAGTGATAGAACCTTCCCAGCCCATACAGACTACACCTCTAAATGTGCCATTAGAAGCTCCTAGAATGCAAGAAAAGTAATAGCTACTGTGATCACAGATCTGAAAGACACCAGACATTGTTCAGTGCAAACAGTGCAAACAACAGGAAAGACATATCCTGTTCAACGCCAGCCTAGACTGTATGAGATCCTATCTCAAAACAAGAAGAAAGAAAAATACCAACTCAACCTCAAGGGTAGAAACAAAATAATGTTGAATTGCATACGTCAGAGATCATATAAACCAGGAAAGCATGAAATGATATATTTTAAACTCTGAAAGCAAGTAACTGTCAGTCAAGAATGCTATATCCAGCAAAGTATTTTTAAAGTTGACAGAGAGATGAAGGATTTATTTATTTATTTATTTATTTATTTATTTATTTATTTATTTATTTATTTATTTATTTATTTTTTCTTCTCTCACACAACTTACAGAATACATCCTGGCCCCTTCCTCCCCTCCTTCCACTCCCCATCTTCTCCAAATCTACCTCCATCATCACCCACTAATGTCTCCCCTTTTCCCCAGAAAAGAACTGCTCCTCCCACCAGGGTTACAGCACAACCAGGGCATGGCAAAGTGGGATGGAAGGAGGCCAGCACCAACCTACATTAAGGGTGGGTTAGGCAGCCCAGCAGGAGAAAAAGAGTCTCAGGACAGTAAGATGGTCAGAGACACCCCCACTCCAGCCTGTAGGAGTTTTTCAAGGACACTGATCTAGACAGTGGTGTGATGTATTTAGGGGATCCTACAGGTTCCGTGACTGTGGCTTCAGTCTCCGTGGGCCCCTAAGAGTGCTAGTCAGTTGACAATGTGGAGCTTGTTCTCCTGGTGTCCTCAGCCCTTCTGGTTTCTGCCATCCTTCTTCCATATGGTTCCCTTTGTGTTCCCTTCTTCCATGTGGTTTATCTTTGCATGATGTTTGGTCCTGGGCCTGTCCAGATGCTCCTCTTAGCTGCTGATTGGAGTCTCTCCGGTGAGGACTGGGTTAGGTATCAATCTATGAGCAGAGTATGACTTCATTAAAAGTTGTCTCCGTGCTATCCAGTATCTAGTTCCTGTCCTGTCCTGCAGTTTCAGGCAGGGGTTCCCTCCTTTGGCATGGAGTTCTGTCTTTCCATTGTCAATAAGGATCTTGCAGGATGGATAGGCCATAAATCAGAGATTTTGTGGCTGGGATGGTGTCCCAGTCTCACCCTGGAAACCATGTCTGGCCACAAGAGATGGCCTCTTCAGTTCCCTATCCCCAATTATTAGGGATCCTTGCTAGAGTCTCCTCATAGATTTCAATGAGTTACTACTATACCAGGTTTCTCGAGTGCCTTCTAATTGTCTCCCATTTCTTATTGTCTCTTCATATATTTTCACCCTCTGCTCCTCTCCTCCTCCTGGTCCCCTCCATTCCCATTGCCATCCTCCCCTACCCCACCTAAACTCTCTGTTCAGTTTCCACCCTACCAGGGAGATCCCTGTGTTTCAACTGGGACCCTTCTTGTTTCAAGAGTTTTCTATGTCTGTGGATACCTTTCTCCTTTGCTTAGCAGTTAGTAGCCCTGTATAAGTGAGTACATGCCATGTTTTGCTTTCGGTGACTGGGTTGCCTCACTCAGGATGATTTTTTTCTAGTTCCATCCATTGCCTGAAAAGTTCATAAAGTCATTTTGTTAAATAGCTGAGTAATACTCCATTGTGTAAATGTACCATAATTTCTTTATCCATTCCTCAGTTGAAGGCCATCTATGTTGTTTCCAACTTCTGGTTATTATGAATAAAGCAGCTATGCACATAGTTGAGCAAGGGTCCTTCTGGTAGGATGGAGTGTTTTTTGGATGTATACCCATGAGTGGTATAGCTGGGTCTTGAAGAGGGTCTATTTCCAATTTCCTAAGGAATCACCATATTGATTTCCAAAATGGTTATACAAGTTTGCATTCCCATCAGCAGTGAAGGAGTGTTCCCTGTGCTCCACATCCTTGCCAGCATGAGCTGTCATCGTGTTATTGATCTTAGCCATTCAGATAAGTGTAAGATGGAATCTCAGTGCGGTTTTGATTTGCATTTTCTTAATGGCTAAGGATGTATCTGGCCTCTTTATTGAAGATCAGGATAATCAAGTGTCCATAAATTTGTGGATCTATGTCTGGTTCTTCAATTCAGGTCCATTGATCAACATTTTATTTTATGGAAATACCATGTGGTTTTTATTATTATAGCTCTATAGAGCAGCTTAAGATCAGGAATAGTGACACCTCCAGAGATTCTTTTATTTTTCAGGATTACTTTGGTGTCCTGGGCTTTTTGTTTTTCCATATGAAGCTGAGTATTGTTCTTTCAAGGTCTGTAAAGAATTGTATTGTGATTTTGATAGGGATAGCATTGAATCTGTAGATTGCTTTTGTAAGATGGCCATTTTTACTGTGTTAATCCTACTGATCCAGGAGCATGGGAGATCTTTCCATCTTCTGAGATCTTCAGTTTCTCTCTTCAAAGACTTGAAGTTTTGTCATACAAGTCTTTTACTTGCTTGGTTAGAGTTACCCCAAGATATTCTATGTTATTTGTGGCTAATGTGAAGGGAGTTGTTTCTCTGATTTCTTTCTCAATCCGTTTGTCATTTGTATACAGAAGAGCTACTGATTTTTTAAAATTGATCTTGTAGCCAGCCAGGAAAAAAACAAAAAAACAAAAAACACAAGACCATCTCACTAGATGCTGAGGAAGTTTTCGACAAAATCCAACACCCCTTCATGATAAAAGCCTAGGAGAGATTAGGGATATAAGGGACATAACTAAACATAATAAAGGTAATTTACAACAAGCCCACAACCAACGTCAAATTAAATGGAGAGAAGCTCAAAGCAATTCCACTAAAATCAGGAACATGACAAGGTTGTCCCCTCTCCCAATATAGTACTCAATATAGTACCTGAAGCCCTAGATAGAGCAATAAGATAACTAAAGGAGATCAAGGGAATACAAATTGGAAAGTAAGAAGTCAAAGTATCCTTATTTGCAGATGATATGATAGTTTATATAAGCGACTTCAAAAATTCTACCAGGGAACTTCTACAGCTGATAAACACCTCCAGCAAAGTATCTGGCTACAAGATGAGGGCATTTTAAGACAAGCACATAATTTGGCAGTCCATGACCAGAAGCTCAGCAGACTTAAGGGAATACTATACACAGAAGAGAAATAAAGTCCCAAGTACAAAAACACAGAGAGGAATACACTTCATAAGAACAAACAAGAGCTAGGAAGGGATCTATCACATCCAAAACAGTTAACCAGTAGCTAATAGAGTAGAAAGCAAAGAACAAACAATAAAATAATCAATACAATTATAGGGATCAGTAAACATCTCTCAATAGTAACCTTAATTGTAATTAAGGTCACTCACTGATAAAAGAGACATAAACTTGGTGACTCAGATTAAAAAATACTAGATCCAATTCTCCGTTATTTCCAGGAGATACTTCTCATTGGTAAAGAAAGCCATAGATTGAGAGTTTAAGGATGGATGTCAATCAATCAAGCTGGCATAGCTATTCTAATGTCCGAGACGGTAGACTTCAAGTCCAAATTAGTCAAAGAGACAAAGGAGTTTACTAGTTTCAAATAAAGGGAATATTTAATAAAATATTTAACAATTATAAATGTAGATGCACTAAATATTGTGGTTCCCAATTTCATCAAACAAACACTAATGGACAAAAAAGGTCAGTGGAGCCTGATACAGTAACAGTGGGGTTGTGTGACTGCCATAGTCTTATCCCACGTAAACTAGAGAGCTAAGAAACCTCGGAGTTAAACTATCTTATAGAGTACATGGACCTAACCAGTAAATATACAATATCCACCCCACATATACAGTACACACATTTCCCTCAGCAGCCCCCCAGTCTTCATTAGAACAGACTGCAAGAATATCTATCATGAGAATAAAGGATAACATCACAAGAGAGGTGGGAAATAGAAAAATAATGGGGTGCATGTGATGAGGAAGCAGAAAGGGCGAGGAAGGAAATCATGAGGGGGGTCTTGGGCCATGAGGGAGGGCATTGGAAGGGGCCAAAGAATTAGAATGAAATATAATGACACATAGGAAAGATACTATTTTGTATGCTGATCTGAAATAAAATTAAAAGAAACCCATAACCTTAATTTTGAAAATAAATAAAAGTGCTTTAAAATACTTCACAAAATTTCCAAATAAAATAAACAAAAAACAGGTAAACATGTAAAAATACGCTGAACGGTGTTAGTCACGAGAGGAAACAAGCTGAAAACGTGTGTATTAAGGTCCCAACCACATGGGTAACTAAAATCAAAGGGGTTGACAGCACCAAGCACGTTTCCAAGGATTTGGAGGAAATCCACAACTTTAAAAAAGTAAAGTCCTGAACTGAAGCCAAATGTAAGCATTAGTTGACAGGATAATGGACAGTTCAGAGATTGCATCACAAGCAACATGTGCTTAGAGGGAATGAAAGGAACTTTAAACTTAATGGCCAGTGAAGGAAGCCAGAAGAGTCTCGGCATGCAATTCCTTTCACTGAGGATTGAGAACAGGCAGTGCTGGTCTCCTAGTCTTGTTACTGGAAGCTGTACAAGAGAGTGATGCAAATCCTCCTTATCCCCCTGCCCGCTGTGGTTCCATGGGTGTAAGAATGATTCATTGGGTTGTATAGTTCAGACATGTGTATACTGCAGCATGTACATTGTTACCCATTAAAAATTACAATAAATATAAAGAAAACATACTGAATAGAAAATTCTTTCTTATTATTATATTGGGAGGGGTATGCCTGCTGTGTCACATGCGTAGAGGTCAGAGGACAACTTTCGGGAATTGGTTCTCTGCTTCCATCTTGCAGAAGCAGGATCTCTTGTCTCTGTTGCTCTGTGGATGCCAGGTTACCATTTGGGTGAATCTCCTCTGCTTCCCGTTTGACTGTAGAACTGCCGATGTCACAGGTGTGTGCCTCTGCACGCAGCTCTGTGGGTTTGAGGACTGCCAGGTTTCTGAAGCAAGTGCTTCTGCCCTGGATCGTCTTGCCAGCCCAAGAACAGGGAACTATTGTCATGCTGATTGCTTCATAAGTGTTCAACAAAGGTATAATCCTGTGCATTTTTCATTCAGAAATCAGCATTTCAGCTGATTTCAAGCGCATATTAAGGATGAAAACTGTTTAAAGCCATGATTACACATACGAAAGAGTAAACATCAGCATGCAGTTTAATGTTTGAGGCCAATGGGTTTAAATTCCATTTTAAGTGAAGAAAGAAGAAGGCCATGGTTTATACACTACAAATAACAGCACTGCCCTGTGTCAGATGTAGAGTATACCGTGCTGCGGACGGCAGTTATGAACCTGAAAAACAGCAAAATGACCTTTCCTTCTGGCTCCATGAGATAAACAGCTTAACATCCCAAATAAGTTACACAAATGCTTATCTCGGGCAGCTGCAAAAACGAGACATATTTATAAACCACATTTGGTGTGTTTCATATTCTTCTCTGAGGATTTCAAAGTCTGGAGTTTTTCTCCTTCCTATATTATCTCATATTTACCGTCGACTTCTCAGTTCCGAGGGTCAAACCAGAATTCAAGACCTCAAACTCCATTTATCATGGAGAATGCATATGGTGTAATGAGAAAGTTTGATGACACCTTTTACAAAATTTTATTAGATTCTACTTCAATAATGGAATTCCCAGGCTGGGGGACCATTTGACTGATTCAGCTAAGCTTATATTACAGTGTTAAACTCCTTCCCCATATTATCTTAATTAGCGTTTAATTTTTTGTCTTCAGTTTTTAGATATGTTTGTGTATGAAAGATAGCAACACATGTACATATGCATTCTTGTGTGTGTATGTGATAGCAACATATCATGGTGTACTACCATACATGTTAGTGCCCACAATATGTAAACCATGCATACACGTGTATTTAAAATTGTGAAAATATACTGATATTAAAGATTCATTTTCTTTATGGATGAGGATGTAAAAGTTGAAATTAAGATTGGTTATAGGAAACACATCATAGATGAATTCTTCTCATTTTTGACCTTTGTTTCTCTTTCTCTCTCTCTCTCTCTCTCCTCCTTGAGACATAATTTCACATAGTACAGACCACAACCATGTTATGTACACTGTTGGCCTTGAACTTCTAATGGTTTTTTGTTCCATTTTCCAGGTGTCAGGGTTATAGACACACATCATCATTGCCTGGGTGTTGAGTTTTAATTTTAACAGTTTTCCTTATTTTAGTAGCACTTGGCAATCTCTGTGAAATTGAAGTTATTAACTTCCTGGGCTGAATCGTGTCCCCTTTAAGACTCATGTCAAAGTCCTCCTCCCTAGTGCTCCAGAGTGTGAATGGTGGAGATAGGACCTGGCAAGACGTAATTAGGGCTAGATGAGTTTCCTGTGTGGTTTCTAGTCTGACTGGTTCTTATAGGAAGAAAGAGTTAGGACACACATAGAGGGAAGGCAATGTGAGCACGTAACAAGGTAGCCATCAAAAAAGCAAGGCAAGAAAGCTAAGGAACAACTAACACTGTCAACAGCCTGATTGACTTCTGGCTTCCAGAGTTGTTGAAGAAATACATGCTCTGTGCAAGCCATTCAGTCTGTATACTTTGCTATGCATTCCAGAACTCACCAAGATGCTGGTTATCCACATTTACAGTAGAGAAGGCAGGCTCAGAGAGGTTGGGACTAGCCTCGGGTCTCACTGCACTATCTCCCTTGGCCTTACCACTCCACAGCTGTTTCCTGCAGCTCTGTGTCTGGCGGCATCTCCTAGGGCAGAAGGCAGTGAAGGGGCCTCAGTGTTTCTGATAAAGCAATAATGAGGGAACACTCCCTTTGGAGTTATGAATGTGAGTCTGAAACCTGGCTGGGCCTAGTAAGTGTACCAAAGACCACTTGCTTAAGTTCTCTTTCTGTGATCATATCGCTCCCTAATTTTTTAGATTTCATCATACAGAGTACAGTGTCAATCCCCTAGGTGACACAGCCTGCAGGTTAGAGGGTAAGGTGAGAGGGAATTCACGCAGCACATCCATCTGAAATTTAACCTTGAGCGTCATGGTTCATGAAAGCCAGTTGGGTGGTCCTTGCATGAGGGGTCATGTGGAAGAACCAGCCTTATGAGCCAGGCCTTGGGAAACAACACAACATTTGCAGTTAGTAATGAGAAGGATTTTCAGAAAGAAAACATTAGAAACAGAGCTACTGAGAGGGTACAGGGCTTGAACCAAGATCCTATATGAAATTATTTTCCAGATCTGGCACATGCCCTGTTCATCTGGCTCCAGCAGGACCAGGTTCCAATCTGGAGGAGTGTGCCCTGTCTAAATTGACAGTGCATAAATGAATACTGTAGTTAAAATCTAAAGGTGTGGTTTTGGTAAAATAATACAGAGCTAGCCAAATTTAGTTCATTTGGGACAGGATAGCCAGAAGGAGGCCTGTGGAGGTTTTTTAGTTTTGTGACCAAAGCTGGAGATGAATACAGAAATTCTGAGAGTGGTGTTTCTAAGCATTATGCAGGGAGCAGGGAGAGATGAGATGTGCTCCCATGGTGGGCAGTGTTGCAGGGACTTTTCATGGCTTCAGTTGACACCCTAGTCTCGAATTTGCTCTCTATGTAAGAGTAGCTGTTTCCTCCAGATTGTAACCTTCCCTCATGAAGGGATACAGCAAAGGAGAGAGATCCATCACACTCACGAGAAAGTCACTGGAAATTTACACTACTCACAAAGTTCCTCTCTGAGACTCTATAAACATGAAATAATTCTGGGTAAGAGTGTACTCTTTAGTAGAGCTGTCTGCAAGTTGTGCTGAACGCTCCATGGGTGGAGCTTTCAAGAGTCACTGCCTGTGCTTCTGCAGGCTTTTCTGTGATATTACTGTCTTTGAGTCACATGTACATCTGTCAGTAAGGCTGGTAGACTCACCAAGCTAGACTCAAGTAGAATCATTTATTTGGCCTGATTTTGGTGCCCTGTCTGATGTGAAAAGACATGTTTTCATGTCTCTTAGGAAAAAGCCATGCAATGCCAGGTAACCCACTATAACATCAGCCAGAGAGTGAGTCCTTGCTGAAGGTAAGCATCAATAAGGGCCCAACTTGAGTGGTGCTAGACATTAGGAAGGAGCCAGTGACCCACGGCACAGATTTGTTGCCATGCAATGGTGCTAGAGATTCTGTGGTTAAGATTCACCAGGACCACATCTATGCAGTTCAAAAAGATGATTCAGTTTCTTCCTTCAGAGCATGTGTGAAAACATGAATGAGTGACTACCTCAGCAAGTCCATCAATGAATGAATTAATAAACGAAACAGATGTGACAAGTCCATGCATATAGTCCTGTGAATGGAGCAAGCCTTAGTAATACGATGCTACTCTTTGTAGCACGTCAGTGACAAGATACAGAGACGCTGACTGGCTGTTCCTATTGTCAAATCAGTCGCTGCTGTCCTTACACACAAAGACCGTGATGAGAAAGCAGTGTGGGGATTTTTCAATGAGATATTTATTGAGCTATCACGACAAGTTCCGTGAATACTAATCAGGGAGTTAGTTACTCTAAATAGGCACCTTGCTCCACAATTCACTACCAGCTGTGGAGCATTGAATGACTCTTTGTTTCTCATTGATACCAGATTTCTGAAAGGGTACCACACATTTTCTACGTGACCGGATTGAACTATACGTAATGGAAGGTAATCCAGACTCCTCATTCATTATTCATGCATTCAGTCTATTCTTATTTTGATTTTACGAACTAGCATACGAGAAATATTGATAAGATAAATTTATTGTAAACAAGATTATCCTACTTTATTTTGTCTTTTTCTATTAAAAACAGAGAGCAGGTAAAACCTGAACAGTGTTAAACACTACACTTAAAAATGTTAAGAAAAGATAGCTCGGGGTGCAATATGTTTCACACATGGGTATACCAACTTCCTCTCCTGAATGTTACCACTGTTCAGATATAAAGTATACTGGTCTCCAAATAAAATTCAGTTTCGTTCGACACTGTATCTTTATGAAGACTATTCACATGAACTCCACACACATTGATTGATAACTAACCATGCATCAGATGCCGTGTTCAAGGGGACATGAAAGAATGAAAGTGTGCCAGAAGGTGAAAATGAGACAGATGGCAAGAGAAACAAACTCTGGCAGTATTATTGCTCTTTATAGGTAAAACAGTGTATGCACTGACAAACATCCATTAAGGTTAGGGTGCTGGGCCTGGGATGGGACTTTGAGGACAGTTTGAGACAGCAACAGCCATCAGAACAGCAATGAGACTGACTAACAAACTCCAGTTGCTGTGTGCCATGCCTGCCTAAGTATCACACAGGTTGTGTAGTCCTCCTCCAAATGTTGCTGGGAGTGGACAGTTATTTCCCTATCTTCATAGCTTAGCAAAGTGAGACACAAGGCAGAGATAGTTGCAGGCAAGGTCTTAGGCAGAGAAACAAGTCAAGGCAATGTAGGACTCGGCTCAGCCCTGGGAAGCAGGGTGAGGAGGTAGTGAACTGACCTTCAAAGGCTGGAAACAGTAGGTAGGTTTTGGGGGTTAGGTCTTACTGGAAAGCACAAAAATGTCCATCATCCTAGCTGTGCAACTTTCCCTGGCAGTGCCGAACTTCCTGGACAGAGGAGATGGACTCACATGGTCTTCCTCTGTACCCTGAAGAACCTGGCTTCCTGATGATATCAGTACTTATGGGCTGGCCCATAGACTGCTCTATCATTCAAGTTCCCAGAGTGTCCCTGCTGTAGTGACCTTCTTTCTACGCATTGGATCATTCCTTGACCATCCATGTTTACGATGACCCTCGTTCACACAGTGTATACTCTAGGACCACGTTAAGCCTTATGGTAACTTAAAGCATCCACCTCCCAACCTGTGCAATTCCTCCTGCCCAGCCAGGCTCACTTATTTCAGTCATTCTCAGATGCCGCCCCAACTGCTGTCTCCCTATGTCCTTACACAGCCCACTACATCTAGTTTGTGCTCTTCTACCCTCTTTTCATGGCATAGCTCTTTTCATATAGAGCTCAGCATTACCTTCTTTGATGACCCTTATCCCTAAAGACTATTTATTTATAGCCATATTTAAAATACTTAATATTATTTTTATTTTTATGTGTGTGTGTGTGTGTGTGTGTATGTGTATGTGTGTGTGTTATCTGTGTTAGTTTGTGCATGTGAGTGCAAGTACCTGAGGAAGCCAGAAGAGGATGTTGGATCCCTGGAACTGGAGTTACACATGGTTCTGAGTCGCCAGAGGTGGGTTATGGAAACAGAACTTGGGTCCTCTGCAAAAACAGTATGCGTTCATAACTTCTGAGCCATCTCTTTAGCCCCATGGACTCTTAAATTACATATTTCTTATATGCTTCCTTTCCTACTGTTGAGCATGACCTCCTGTGTCTTCAAAAGTGACTGTTGGTTTACCTTCTGGTCTCCCATACAACTAACTCTTGAGACTCTCAAAGTATGGGATTGTGTTATAGTTTAATAACTATACTCACCTAACTAAAAGAGAACAATTGGGTTAGTAAGCTGCTTCTTTTTAGTATTCATTAAATACTGGGAAATGTCCTTTAGCTCAGAATTTCTCAAAACTTTGAAAATAAAACTCCAAATGCAGACACACATTTATTTTAACAAAGGAAATTGTTTTAATAATCTACACAGCATTCAGAAATCTTGTTTGATATTTATACTCTGACTTAATGGTTTTTTGAACAGTGGTGTATCACATACATGCTTGAGAAAGTATGGGCAATATTAATATAAGTGATGTTAGTTAGCACTGGGCTGATAAAGTCACAAAGTCAAGGAATTTTTAAGGCATCTTTCATTTTTGGATTCAAAAGCTTTGTGCTTAGCTTACAAGTAGAAGAAATTAAATGTGACCCGACAGAAACCAGCCTCATTCTCTGCATTATGTCTGTCTTGGTGATGTTTAACTCTATCCACAGTGGGAAAAGAACAGACAGCAATTGTATTATTTTCTACTCAGAAGTAGTGACAAGCAGCTGCCTTTAATTCATGATAGAGAGGTTAGGCAGCATTTCAAGACAAAGTAACAGAATAAGAGCATCAGTCTCACGGAAAAGCCCATGATTGTATCATTCAGATCTGGTAGCTGGTAATGAAGCGTCCCAGCATTCCTGTCTCCCCCACAACAGCTGAGAAAACAGTACCACTTGTTATTCCAGAAGGAAAGCTCCAGCAAACACCATCTTCCAGCACAGCTAAAAGCTTGCACTTCCAAGAAGCCTCAGCCTCATTTGACTCTTTTATTGATTTAAATCCCTCTGTTGTTGGGTCCCATAATACCCATGCTCCCATCAAAGGACTTGGGGCTCTGTAGTTAGTTTTCAGTAAGACAAGCTTCTTTAGGTCATGCCTGTGTCTTATCTGAGTTTTCAACTCTTGATCTTAACAAAGAGGTATAGTACATAATATCTGCTGAGGAAATATGAATGTGTGAATGGGTGAATGGGTATGTGGATGAATGGATGTATGGATGTGTGTTTTATGCATGGGATTGTATATGTATATATGTATGTATGTGTGGGTAGGAGGGTGTGTGTGTGTGTATGTAGATATGGATGGATGGATGGGTAGATGGTTAGAATGATTGAACAAGGGAGGTATAACACACCAGATCTTTGTCTCTTCCCTGACCAGGGAATGTAGGAGCTAGGAGTGGATATCATTGTTTCTGGCTAAGACTATCTCCTTTTATCACCGCCCCCAACTTCCACTTGTGTTTGGGGATTTTGAAGCTTCCCATAGATGGTAGAATTCCTACAGCTTACCAAATGTTTGACACATGAAAAATACAATTCTAGTGTCACTGAACTGCCTGCAGATGTCACTCAGAGATAAGGCACCTGTCTTTCTTTTCTCTTGGCTGCTGTTTTCACAGACAAAAAGAGAACAGGAGTTTTATGATGCATTTGTTGGGGAAGTTTATTTTTAGCTATGTTTAAAATTGTTTTGTGTACTGCTGGAAAAGGGGATACATAGGCCTTGGCATTTTGTATTGTCTGCAGGTGTTGGATGTCCGTGGGGGATGTTTAATTGCTTATGATCTGCACATGGTATCAGTAGAACACCTAAGGAGCTCTGAATCAATAAAACATCTGAATGCAGACTCTCAGGGGTTCCACTTTGAGTGTGGCACTGGCCATGATGGTGGTTCCCTCTGCTGAGTTCTGGCAGGGCTTGAGCCTATGAATATGCCATCTTGTCCCTCTTGGTGAGATACCGCAGAAGCTGTGCTACTATATATGTTAGCTTTACTCTGTGTGCTGCAGTGTGTTCCTCACCCATCTCTTCCTCATGTAGTGCAGCTGTGAAGGTGTTTCTTAAAACTATGGACAAGGAAATTAAGGAACAACCATGTCATCGACAGTAGCGGGATTTGTTGAAAGGCACATCAGCTTTCAGTTCAAGCACTGACAGCCATTTGCCAGGATTTACTTTAGACAAACCCTAAAAGCTCAACTTAAAAATCTATAACTGGTTATAATAACTTCTCCCATTAGGCAGGGTCATGAGGGCTAAAGGTAGCACGCAAAGCCATAAGCACAATGGTGACAAAGTAACCATTAAATAGATCTACATTGCTACACATCCTTATGTATGATTTGACATCATGTTTGTTAATAGCCAATCTAATTCCAGCTTATGAAGTCTCTGTCTTCAGCCCACTGCAACTTTGAGCACAAAACATGTCGGGACCAATGTAAGAAACCTTTCTTTTTAATTATTAATTGAATATGTTCTTTAGCAATTTCACACGTGTCCAAATTGCACACTGACTGATACCATCTGTCCACCCATCTCTCCTACCCATTTCTTTCCTACAAATCTCTTTCTCACAGTTATACAATGAAAGGTCATATTCCTGAGACTAGTTATGGTTGGCCAGGTATACTTGCTGTCACAGAGAGCGGAGTGGATTCGGAATATGAACACAGCAGAGTCTCACCTCAGGGCTTGTCTAGCCTGTCTTGAGCTGGAGATCTGAGCTCTACAAGGTCTCCTTCCCTCTCTATAAGATGGTGTTCACACAGTGATACAGTGAAATGCAAACAAGACCACTATCACAGATGTATTTGTACTGGAATTCATCATCTTCTGCACTGCTGTGGCCTCTTCCATATTCAGTACATGTACCTCTAGAGCTGAGCCAAGGCCTTGTTATCATTTAAATATCACAAAACTCTTGACACAATGACTTTTACTACACACTAAGAAATTAAAACTCGAGTATGACAGCTCTGGCTCTGTGAAGCAGCATGGAAGGCTTCCCAGGAAGTTCTGCTCACAGGAGAGAGTGTCACACGGAAGGTTTCCCAGGTCTTCTTGGTCTCAGAAGCAGGGAATGTTCACGAGTTTGCTGTGGCCTCCCACATTGCTTCACAGAAGAGAATGTCCTCGTCCTACATCTCTCATTGCTGTGACAGCATTTCTCCGGTCAGTGCCAGTCTTTTGTGTATTTTAGTAAGCATGTATGGGTCAGGTTCCCAGGGTCTGACCACCTCAAGGTGCTGACCCCATCATGTCTCAGAGCCCAGACTTGCTCTCAGAATGTCTGCTCCTTGTCCCATAGGCACACACAGAGCCTGCTTATTCTGGGTGCGGTGGAAAAGGAATTTTGGACACTATCATCAGGATTTTTGTGCCCAGAAATTTCAAGAGAATGTGTGCTCAAAAGAGAAAACATTTCCTCCCCAGCCTGGTCATGGAAAAAGTGGTCTCTACCACTTGTCACCGTTGCTTCTACTTCCTGCCTCCCCAGGCTTGTGTGGAGCTCAAACCTGGTCTTGCAATAAAACTTCAATGCATAAAATTCATCCATATATTCTAATTCTAGAACTGTGTGGGGCACAGCGCATGCCTAGGACACACATGTTCTCACCACATTCTAGGGCATCAAATGATCATGTGGATAAATAAGTGAAGTCCCCACAGGCAGCGTTCTATATGTTAAAATTCAGAGAAGGGCCAAGAAGACATTTATTTGAGAAAATTTCCCTCACTTGCCAGCTTCTCTGCATTTTCATAAATGTGTCAGTAAAATTAGTAAAAATCTCTGAAAAATTCACAAGAGGGCAAAGGAGGTTAGCCTCACATATCCCAGAGCTAAACACCTGGGAGGAAAGAGATGACAGTGGGCATTTCCCTCTAACTTCCTTTTCAGTCACAGAGCTGGGACCTGTAGCCAAAGGAGTGGTTCCTCTCTCTTTCCTGCAAGTAGCATCGCAGTGTGAGCCTCCTTCCTCCCAAATTTTGCCTCAGGAACTGAGTCTCCCAGCCCCTTTTGAAGCCTTATATTCCATAGTGAGCAACAAGTAAACAGTTTGCCATTTGACAACAGAGTCTGTCTGTACTGTGTGAGGAATTCTTTCCTGAGCTTCTAGGATACAAACAGCAGTAGTGTGCTCAGCAGCAATGCAGGACTCGCCATCCTCCCTTAGCATCTATCCATGGAGGATTTGTTCTAGCTCCCTGACAGATACTAAAATCCTTAGATAATCAAGTTTTTTCTTTTCTTTTTCTCCCTCTTTCCTTCCTTCCTTTCTTCCTTCCTTCCTTCCTTCCTTCCTTCCTTCCTTCCTTCCTTCCTTCCTTCCTTCCTTCCTTCCCTCCTTCCTTCCTTCCTTCCCTCCTTCCTTCCTTCTCTCCCTTCCTCCCTCCCTCCCTTCTCTCTCTCTCTCTCTCTTTCTGTGTACAAAAAGGCAAAGAATTCTCCAATAATGGTGCATCCCTTTCCATATGGGTGCCCCATCCCATATGCTTTCCATCACCTTAAGTGCCTACTAAAAATCTGATCCTATGAATGTAATGGTTACTCTTTGCTGTTGAGAGGATGGTGGCGAGTCATTATGGAGACTCATTTGCATGTTCACGTTTGCTACAGAGAGAACTTTCTCTAATGATCTGTGCACATCCTCCCATGCTTGTTCCATCATTTCTAGACTTCTATAGCGCCCAATACAGTTCACATGCTATGTGAATGGCTGTTTTACTTCATTGTTAAATGAGTAACAGTAAGAGGAATATATTCAATACCCTCCCCCCAATCTTTTCAGATCTGTGGCTAGCTAAATCTGCAAGTTGCAGAACTCTGGACAGAGTGAGTGTGCCTTGTCACTAGCTGTTGTCACCAGCAGAAACTTGGAAACAAGTTGCCATATAGAGTGGTCCATACTTTGGCTATAGTTGAGTGTATTGCTCAGGAAGAAGGTGCACACGTACTTGCTCAGGCACTGGAGTTACACCTCCCATGTGATTCTGTAAATGATTTAGAGGGGATGGATGAAAACATCCTTGGTGTTTTTGTTTATACGGGAGTAGAGACGATCACAAGCTAGAAGGAAGTGGTGATGCAGTTTAGGGATTAGGGATTAGCTCAGGAAAACAAGAGTGATGAAAGATGCCAGATCAGGACAGTCTAGAAAGTTCTCAACAAGATGAGGGTGGGGAGAATAAGTCCTACTTGGTGAGATCTTAACACCTAGTAAAAGTATAATTGGTGCCAGTCACCAGAAGAAGCAGATAGAAGGGAGGGCATGCCCTGGTTCCGTCTGTCTTCCAGGATGTCCTCTTGCCATGGATTTCCAGAAACCTGGAGGCAGATGTCCTAGGAGGACGACTCCGACAGTGACAATACAAGGCTTGAGAGGGGGAGGGTGAAAAAGGGATCTGAGAGAAAATGGAATGCTGATCTGTACACACAATATTTATCCTCTGCATCAGAGCTAAGAAGAGCTGAATGAGATAAAGAGGAGCTCACTCATGAACTTTCCTCATCCCCCTGAAGCACTTATTGTGCTAGTTCCTGCTTTCACCTCTTTTGAAAAGATTTCTTATCCCTAAATAGAAATGTCTTTAATCTCCTGGGTCTCAGATGTCTTCCAGTCACCATTGGCTCCATCAGTTAACCTGTAGATCCTCCTCTAACACCTGAATTTCCTGTCTATTCTGTCAGCCAAGATTCTTCAAAGGCAAGCATGCTCACAATTTCCCTCACTTATTGTAATTCACCTCAATCTGACTTTTACCCCAATCACTCTTAAGTGCAGCAAGAATTTTCAGGAACATACATTTTACCAAATCCAATAGTACTTGCCATTATAAACCTTGGCTGCTGGGTTTGATTCTGTTGATCTTTCCTTCAAGTTCTTTCCTCAAATATCTTTGTGAGATTAGGCCCTCTGAACTATTCTTCATTTCTATTTTAAGTAGGGAAGGGCTTCTCCCATCACCCTATGGCATGTCTTTCTATATGTGTGTGTGTGTGTGTGTGTGTGTGTGTGTGTGTAAGCCAGAGGCAAACTTCAGGTGGCATTCCTCAGGAAACTGTTCACCTTTTTTTGAGACAGGCACTCTCATTTTTCCAAGAACTCACTGATTTTGCTAGGCTGGCAGGCCAGAAAGTCCCAAGGTTCTATCTGTCTATACTCTGCCAGTACTGATATTTCAAGCATGTGCCACCTGACTGGCTTGTTTATGTGGGTTCTGAGGATAAAACTAAGTCTTTGTGCTTGCAAAGTAAACATGACTGAGGCATCTCTCCAGCCCAGGGCTATAGTTATTGATAAGAAAAGAAGAGGAAGTCAATGCTCATGAGAGTAGAATAAAAATCCATTTCTGAGAAAGGAATTAGAAGTTGGTCCCAATGTCACCAATAACCTCCCTTTGGCTGTAGTTGAGCATATTTCTCACGACCCAGTTTTGTGCCATCAGAAAGAATGTGAGTGTCTGCAGGACTACTGAAAGAACTAACTCAGTTCTCTGGAAAAGAAAAGCAACCCTAGAAGTTCACTTAGTTCTGAGTTGAGTGGATGCTGTCTGTTCCCACCCATTGCTTGGCTACAGGACAGCTTGTATGTAAACTATTGTCCTATTGCAAGGGAGCTGGGCTGGTGTGTGCTTACACCCTTGCCAGTGGTTCAAAGGAGTTTACATAGCTTCACACTGAAGAACTAAACCACTGGAAAGAGTTCAGTTCTTCAATGTGAATTTTCGATGTGAATAAATGGCCACTTCCACAGAGGCCAGTCTATGCTGTCTTTGGAAGACCCCCCCCCTCCACTTCTCATTCAGAGACTCCATCCATCATCTTGTACTGCACCCAAGCCAGCTGGCTGAGAGTTGCATTCCTCTCTCATTCCTGCCCAGCTTGGCCTTTTAGATTCAGCCCTACACTGAGTACTCCATGGTTCATCTCATAGATTACCTAGGACATGTCCCTGACTGACAGTGCCCTTTCCTGTCTGTGTTTTATCCTCCCAAATCGAAACTTTAATTCTTGAACCTCATGAACTTGCCATGCCTTACTTTCCAAGGCCAGCCCTTCCTACCCCAGTGGTGCCTTGTCTCTCTTTCCAATGTCCTCTCTGTGCTACATCAGAGAGGATGTGAAAACATCATGTGTTGAAAGAAAATAGCAAAAATGGTCCAAGTTTGCTTTGAAAAGAAGCTTTTCTATTGCTGAATACTTGTTATACAATTAATGGTCAATCAGAATTATTGGGACTCTACTTGTAATAGCTATTTTTCTCATTGCTATGACAAAAGATCTAACAAAGCACTTAGTGGAGGAAGAGTCTATTTTGGCTCACAGTTTGAGGGTGCAGTCCATCATGGTAGGGAAAGGCATGGTGGCAGGAACTTGAAGCATCTGGTCACCCACAGTCAGGAAGCAGTGGTGACAAATGCTGGTGCTCAGCTCCCTTTCTCTTTATTATTCAGTCCAGAACCGCAGCCCATGGTGCCATCTACATTTGAGATGCTCTTTCCTCTCAGATAACCCAACCTAAAAATCCTCCCACGGACATGCCCACATGTCCTCTAGGTGAATCCACATCCTGAAAGTTGCCAGTTAGTACTAATCATCCCACAGCTCATCCATTCCCAATGGGCCAAACGCTAGGTAGGGTGGAGAAGAGAGAATCTCCATATAGTTCTGAACTACGAAGAGCTTGTGATCTAGTGGTGTAGATGAATGAGCAAGTAACGATGAGTGAGGAGGAGAACTGAACCCTAGTTCTAAACTGGGCTCTATCATGTACTGTGTCTTTTTGAGGCTTACATGGGTGAAAACTTTACTTTCCTATAGCATATGGATGAAAACAATTACCTTTGAACACTTATGAGGCTGTAACAAGAAGATGACTATAGTCTAGTTCCTTGTACACGTGAATTTCCTATTTTTGAACACTGCACCAGTCTTTGCCCAACTAGTTAAACAGATACCATTTTGAATATTTGAAATAGAAAATGAAATGACAAATTATGCAAATTGGACTTAGTTATTCTGGTGGTAGAGAATCTACAAAGACCACAGTGGGGAGGAGAGTACCAGCTGCAGGAAGTGACTCCTCCCTTTGCCTGGAGAAGAGGGGGAGAGTCCTTTTACACAGTCACACTGTGGATCTCAGAGAGGCTATGCTGACTGTTTTCCTTATAACCATGTGGAAGTCCTATTGGCAATGAGCTACCAGTTCAGGACAGTTTGTTAGGAGTATGACAGTTGGTCTGCTAATGTTATCAGACTGATATGCTCCCAACAGCCTTTTTCTGTCCATATTACATGATTCCTTTTCAGACTGACTTACACAATCAGAGGCTGAAAGGTCTCATAATGACCAGCTGCAGACTGCAAAGGTGGGGAAACCAGTAGCTGCTCAGTGCAAGAAGCTGAAGCCTCAGAACAAGAGAGACCAGTGAGGTCCCCAGTATGAGTCTGAGGACATGGAAGACTCCTAAAGTTGCTGGTACAAGTCTTTATTCAAAAGCTGAAGAATCTGGATGATGATGTCCTTGGCTGACAAGAGCAGCAAAACCATACCTGCTCATGAAGAGATGAACATCCATGGGAGCTACCCTTCGTTGCATCCTCTAAACTCCATCCAGACCTTCATCTATTAGATAGTGTCCTCTGCATTTCAGAGATCTTCCCTGCTTAGCTTTCTGACTTACACCCCACATCAACCATTTCTGGAAACGCTGTCAGAAGACAGCTTTACTATTTCTAGGTATCTCTCACCAGCGGGCACATGGACAACCATGCTGAATCACTGAAGCATGAAGTCCGCTCTGTTTTTCTTCTGAAGGAGGCTTACATCCTGGTCCTTTATGCTCCTATGGTCACCGTCTAACATAGGCTCTTGATTATGTTCTATTATGTTGATAATTATGCTGATAATTACTGTGCTCTGTCTCAAATGTTGTTTCTGACTTTCCACTGTAGCCATGCCTTCCAGAATTATCTTTCTGAAGATAATTATCTGCACTGAACCTTGCATCATGGAGAATGGTGCTTATAAGATGTTAGCTTTCAGAGAGTGTTTGCACCTCATCCCAAACAAACAACAAAATCAAGATGAAAACCATGTTATTCCTTGGTATGTATAATGGTTATGATTTTTGAAAATAAAAATGGTAAGGTGGAAATCTTTTGGAATATAGGCTATGAAATCAATTTGATAATTCTAGTTATATAAAATTTTTTAATGTCCTATTTTCTTCTTTTATCTAGGATTATACAATTCTTAACACACACAAATATACAGGAACATTTAAAATATACTTCTTTGATAGGTACTGGGAGCTAAGACTGATCTAAAATTATAGCCTGCTGGATGTTTGAGGCAGATGAGGCAGCATCATAAGAAATAGAAATAATTTCTCCCATAAACTCCACAGAATATGTAATCCACTTGCAATCTTCCTCACTTCTGCAGCCTAATGAAACGTCTCATCTAACACTGGGTCCCATCCTCAGGCACACCATCCTGCCTGGATCATCACAGGGACTGTTTAAACCCCACCCCCATGCATCTTAGATCAGGGGCTTTGCCCTCAAGTAGTTCATATTAGAAATTACTGGTTTACTGCTTATCTGTCTGCCAAACCCAGGCAAATTTCTTAAAATATTGTGGTACAAATATCTAATAAATTCAGTTCCTGATATATCACAATTGCTCAATAATTCATACTTGTCATATTATAACCTGATTTTAGGACCGGAGTATGGGGATGGGAAAGGCAGACGTGTTGTTTTGGAGCTGTTTGTAGGTACTTAGTCATGTGCAGAATTGAATTACGGATTGAGTCACCTGCTTTACTTCCTTTCTTTCCGATCATTTAAACACTATTCATTTTGTCTTCATTGTACAAGGCATACACTGCGCTTTCTTACCAGTGTGTAGAAAGTAAGTTCCCCATGTTTCCTAACATCCACTCTAGCTGTTATTAGGGCTCAAGTCAATGGAATATATCGTGCCATTTCAGAGAAACAAAATGCAATCCAATTCTTCTCTTAGTTATTCATTCCATTTCCAGGAAAAGAAAAGCCACTGAGATGGAATGATCAAATCCTGGACACAGGACTGGTGGTGGAATGTCCAACAACTCCTCAGAGAGAGGCTCAAAGGCCACAGTCAGGCTCAGCCTGAGCAAAATAGTAAAGGTCACCCTTGCCTATTTTTGATGCTTCGAGGAGAGAAGAGGCAGACCTAAATATACTTAAGGGCTTAACACAGAATGGAGTTGAGAATGTTGGGGTTGTATGACTGCTGCAGCTTTCCAGTTCCACTGGATTCTAAACAGAGTCCATCTGTATGAGATGCTGAAATCCCACACTGAGAAAACAGGAGGTGCAGAACCTCAGACTGGATGGGAAGTGAGTCAAACTCAAACAAGATGGTGAGCAGAGTATGTAACTTTGCATATGTAAATATCACTGGCACATAATCATTGAAACAAAGCACTTCCTGAGCCCAGTACCTTGTGTAAGCCCATTCAGTTTTCTTCTTGAAAAATCACTGATGAGTGACCATTTCGACAGTATTTAAGAAAGCAAATTTGATATGTGGAAGAAAGCACAAGAATACATTTTTATTTGTATCCATTTCTTAGAATGAGGAAACTTAAATATAAATAGCAATTTGTTTAATATGTAGGAAATGTGAACAGTGGTGTGAATGAAAACTCTGGAAAAGAAACTGTCTGTGGAGACCGATAGACTGATTAGAACTTTCAGTACTGTGGAGAGATTGGAATGCTGCTGATCCAGAGGCTAATCACCTCATCTCAGCTTTACCCCTGAAAGCAGCCATTCCTTGTCCACCTCCCTGTCAGAACTAACATCTTGTGACTAATGGAGTCTACTAACTTAGCAGACCATTTGCTTCCCTCAAACTAAAAGCTACAATTGTCATCAGATAGTGTTTGGGGCCTATAAAATAAAGCTTCCCCACAGCCACCTCTCTGATGGACCCACCAATGTGTTTTAAACTTGCCTTGATTTATGACTTTCTTTGTCCTGTTAAACTATAAAACTTCATGAAACTGCTTCCAAGTCAGAACATGGAATTTGGGGGTAACCTAAATCTGTGTTTCTGGGCCATGGTCACCCAAAATGACTCCAGAATAAACTCTCTTATTCCCTTTAAGACGAGAGTTGAGTTTTTGCAGTAACAGGAGTTAACAGGAGTATATTTGGCCCGTGTGTACCAGATATTATTGGAGTACCTCCCTGTGAAGAGTAGAAGACTAGAGGGAAGGTGGTAGCTCATCGTTCCAGCAGGAAATAGCATGAAGCCAACCAACACTTCAGTATGGGGTGGGAGAGAGGCTCATGAGGCTCAGCTTTAGCTGAGAGGAGCTATTGGCAGTTGATGGCTGCTGTAGGAGGGAGGGTCAGTTTTCTTCAGGGATGTAATCCCTCATGGGTTATTCATGCTACAGTTTACACCCCTGTGCAGATGGGCAGTGATTGTCAAAATTAATTAATTAAAAGAGGGAGTGTCCAGAGAGGAGGAGAAGGGTGACACTCTCTTAGATCAGAGTGTAAGCTGAGCTGGCTTTTACTTGTGCCTTTTCCTTTCCCTAACTTTGGGTCATTTAGGTGGAAGAGGCGATTGTAGGTCAGATCTAGATAGAACAAAGATGAGAGCTCCCAGAGAGAGGGAAAGCACGTGGTTGTACACAGTTGAGAGCAGTGTACCATGGGGTTTCCAAGGAATGTGTGAGTGACTACAAAGAAGGACAGCTGGGATCGGAAAACATTTGCATGTCCCTGGATACCTCCCTATGGGGGTGTTACAGCTACTTTTCAGCTGCTTCTCCATCACCTTTGGTCTGTTCCCACTTATGAGTCAAAGAAGGCCATCCTTGAGTCTTCCCCATCTTGCTAGAGTTTGAACCATCAAGCTCTGAGGGGAATAGACAAGCAGAGTCTGGGATAGAAGATTTTGAAATGAAAAATTTGTAGAGAGTTTCCGAGAGCTGTATTAGCAAACTGGCTTGATTAGGAAAGCGAGCTGGCCAAACTCTCCTGCTACAATATCCACATTTTGGAAATGAGGTTTATAAGGTATTTTTATTGGATGGTTGGTTTAATTACAAACCTTGTTTTGTTCAAATGGGTTTAGCATGAGGGTAGGAATGAGTTCTAGAAAGATTTGTATTTAGCTCATGTAATTTTAGAATTATAGAGGCCTTAGAAATCAAATAACCCAACACTTTCACTTCATAGTAGCAAGAAAGAAGTCTCAAGAGGCTAAAAAAAGACAAAGGCACAGAGTTCATTCATTTACTTTAATATGTTTTGTGGTCTGTGGTGTAACAGGCACATGTGTCAGATAGCGGCAGAGTTGGAAGAATTCAGATATTCTTTCTTCTAAGCCACAGACACATGGTAGACTACAAAGCCACAAGTCCTGAGCCCCCACCATCTCTCCCACAAGCAAACAGCACCAAATATGTCTCTAATGCATAAGCAACTGAAATCCACTCTTCTGGGTATTGGATACAATGAAGGAAACCTATACTAGAGTACAGCAGTACAATACACAGTTCTCCTGACATGACCAAACTTACCCTTCATCAAAATGAAAATGAGGAAAATATAGATGAGTCCTGTAAGCTCCATTGCTGAGTTCAACTGCTTATATGGCAGTTGAACATTGGCAGAAACATTGTGTCCCTGAACTATCCATGTTCCTGCTGTCCTGGCAATAAGTCCAGGGAGACACAAACTTGGAGCAGACAATGTATATCAGGGACTAGGGGATTCTGAGGTGCCTGCATGCTTAGAGGGAAGGGACACAAACTGAAGGAAAAGTATACAATACCTTGCTGAAAAATAATAAGAAAATGCAGAAGAGGTAACCTGAGTTTCTGAGCCATGGTAGGAGGTTGAGTTTTATTTTGTTGAAGAATAGGAAGCTCCTTCTATGGCTTTGAAAGATCTCAAATCTAATATGACATAAAACTTAAAATTAAGCATTGAATTTCTGCCATATAATAAACAATTATTGGCAGCAAAATATGGGAACATGGGATTCTGGTAAATGTGAGATCAAGATGAAAATACACATGGGTGATGGTGGTGGCACATGCCTTTAATCCCAGCACTTGGAAGGAAGAGGCAGATGGATCTCCATGAGTTCAAAGCCAGCCTGGTCTGCAGAGTGAGTTCTGGGACAGCTAGAGTTACAACCAGAGAAATCCTGTTTCGGAAAAACAAAAAAAGCAAAAAACAAACAAACAAACAAAAACAAAAAAACAAAAAAGAAAGAAAATACACAGAGGAATTTGTAGTGACCAAATGCTAGGAAGGTAAAGAGAAAGATTTTTGGTAGGTCCCAATACTATCTCCAGATGAATACAAATCTTTGGGGTCCAGTTTTGAGTTTTCATAAGAAACACACAGACTCTTTAGTATTGCAGTGAAAATATGGGGAAAAAAATCTCTGGGAAAACAAGGTTATGACTTAAGTTTAAATATCAAATAAGTTTAATGTATGGCAAGCAATGGGACTTCAGCCAACAAAGGGGGTCAGAGAGGCAAGAGAGTAAGGAAGTTTACATCAGTTTTATAAATCTTTGGTAATTGTCCCCTGGGCCTTCAAGTGTTTCCTCTGATGAAGAATTCACACAGGAGGAACATTTGAGATTCCCTGCCTCCTTAGGACAGTGAAGAATCACATTGCTGCTCCTAGTCTTGCCTCAGAGCGAGAGACTCACCTCACAAGACAGGCTGTGGCTGTGTGTGTGTGTGTGTGCGCGTGTCTTTAGCTGATTTTATTTTAGTCCCTCCCCCCTTTGGTGAGATTGCCAGAAGACCAGACTCTTTAGATTTCAGCAGATGTTACACCCCCACGGGATGCTTTGCGAATTAAAAGTGAAATGCAATCAGAACTTTATATGTATATCTGGTCCTTGTGCAACACTACAAATTATATCTGCTACTTCTTAAAAGAAGGGAGATCTCTTTTGGCCATAGTTTTAGAGGGTTTAGTAGGTGTTTGCTTTGCCTCATGTGCTTGGACAGCTCATTACTGAGGTGGTAGCGTGTGGCAGAGGTCAGCTTTTGACATGGGCAGGAATTGGCAGAAAGTAATCAAGCCTCCAGCCAGGCTCAACTCCCATCTCCACAGCTTCCCCCGGCGATGCCGCCTCTGTAGAGTAAGCATTCAGAGCAAGAGACAGAGTGATGTGTCACATCTAAACCATAGCAGATATTTTCAAATTGGATTAAGCAATTGTATTTAAGGAGCACCCATGAACAGGTACCAGATCTATCTGGCCATAGGTCAGATATTAAAATTTCATTTTACTTATGTCATAACTCTGAAGTCTATATTCTGACTCCTCAGCAAGTTTCAAGGCTTTCTCCTCCATGTCCACCTTCATCCCACACTCTTACCATGGAAGCAAGAGGTTGAGTTTGTGAGTAAATAGACCATAGAATGACTATCATAAAATGACTAGAACCGCAAACATCACTCTTAGCCAAGCACAAAGCCATAAATAAAATACCATGTTATTATAAACCATATTTATATTATACATGATGATATTTACCAACTTCTGCTAGCTTAAAAGTGAGATACAGAATGATGTATAGTATATTATATAAGTACACTGATTTCTTTAAATGTTACTTTTTTGTTTGAGACATATTCTTATATATCTCAAATGGGTTTTGAACTCACTATTTAGCTAAGCATGACGTTGAACTTCTGATCCTCCTGCCTCAATCTCCCAAGTGCTGGGATTATAGGTATGCACTATAATACCTAGTTCATACAGTGCTAGGGATTAAACCAGAGCTTCATGAGCACTAGGCAAGCATTTTTTAAAATCAATTTAGCTACATCTTTGGTAAAAAAAAATACGTAAAACTTTTATAAAAGAAGAATGTACATCAACTGCTAATGCCCATTTGGAATGGTGTGACTATGGTTTTCTCTTCTTTCCTCCTTTTGGTTTATTGTTTTATTTATTTGTGTTAGTACAAAGGCCTATCCTGTAGCATAAAAGAGAAATTACCATGGCACTCATCTGGATTAGAAAAACATTGTGTACGATTTCAACAGACTAGTTCAGAATTCTAGGTGCTTTTCTTTCAAATTTGATGACTTAGCAGTGACCCTGCCACACACATAGTTATATATCAGGATGCTTCTCCCTTTGAAGGGTGTGCATCTTCTGTTACTCTGTACCCGAGAAGGGAAGGCAGATGGGGGCCTGCTGATCTCAAGTTACACTGACCACTGGGAGATGTTGAGAGCCATGTCAGAGGAGGCAGATGAAGAGTTTGGTGGGTTGTCTATATTTTGTGGGAACTTAACGTTTTTTCTGATTTCTGAAAGTCTACTAGGATTCTGGAATTAAAAGAATGAATGCAACCAAATTCCACGGAGGAGAATGTGAAAAAAGAAATTAGTAAAAAGGTCTAGACACTACTCAAGGAGGGATGAGAACTTCCATGGGGAGGAAATCCCCTCAGAAAGAGAAGACGAATTTCTCCCAGGAGTGGGGTGGCCTCTTCTCTCACCATTTCTTTCTATAAGTCTTTGTTTCAGTTGTATTGAGGTCTCTATGAGCCCAGAACCTTCAATGCTGTTTCCTCGTACTAGAATATGCACAACTCTTTATTTAATTCCTAGTAAGGCCAGTTTCCTAAAGTTAGATGTTATGATATCACCTTTAATACCAGCACCGAGTATGTCCCCTGAGCCATCAATTTCCATGCGTTTGTGTTTGTGTTGTCAGAGGTGTGCGATAGTGCAGTCGTCCTTCTCCCAGGGCACGAAGCAGAGCAGGTCTCTTAGAACTGGTGCCACAGAAACAGCACTTCATCACCTCCACAGTCTCCCAACAATGCCAAACATCCAGTAATACACAAACATCTTTAAAAAGAAGGTATTAATTAAGCAGTGCTGGACTAAAAGCAGTCTAGCATGGGAACTGAGAATGGGATCAGAGACATCCAGACAGAATTTACAAGCATTTATCCCAAGCGGGCCCAAACCAGGTGTGCGTCTAACTTATCTGTTTGATTTACTCAGAGTCAGTGTCCTAGTGAGTCTCCACGGCCTGCAGGAAGGCACAGCAGGCATCCTGGAGAAAACGCCATGTCACTGGAATAAACCCTCCACTTTCCCAGTTTCTCTTTGATTGACAGAAACAGAGTTATCTTTAGAACGTAAGACCATTTTAAATGTATTTCAAGACTATCTCAGTATCATTAAGCTGGGAAAAGAGCAAATTTTTTTTTCTATCCATATTTCCCTCCAATTCTCAAGGGCCTACTAGGACAGAATCACAGACTAAAAATAGCTTAGACTAAGTTAGGCTCAGTTAGGCAGGCCATTTCTCCTGTTATACATAGCTTGTTTTCCTTCTCAAAAATCCAGTTATTCCATTAATGCCATGAAAGCATCTCTGTGGTATGAACAAGGCAGACAAGGCTGCTGCACGCGTTGAGTCTCTGCAAGTCACTCTCAGAATTCAGAGTTTGCTGGGCACACACTGTTTTTCTCTCTAATCCCTCGAACGGACGTACCTTCAGTTACCGTCGGGTCCTTTGTCATCTGTCTGACCACTGATAGTTCAGCCAGCTTTGCAAACAATCACGTTCTCAACATCTAAATATTGTGATCTTATATAAAGAATTTAGGTTTTAAAATAGTTTTCTTTGGTTTCTGGACTTTATAAGCTACCTTAGGTTGAACATTTCATCGCTCACTTTATAGTACACATTTGAGTTTTGTGGTTTTATTTTCAAACACACATTTCCATGCCAGTCATGAGACCCTCTTCATTGTTATGGAAGCACGTGCTGCCTCAGCTCGTTAGAACCTTATCTATGGCCAGGCTTCTTATTTATTGAAACTTTCAAGTCTTGGCTTCCAAGTTCCTTCCGTTTCTCCACAATATACATCTTTAATAATTGTTTTTAATTTTTCTAGAAAAAAGAAGACTCAGTGTGTGTACCTCGAAGTGCACGGTGGAGAAAAGCACCCTGAGTACATGGTGCCTAGGTAACCATTCAGCACTTCCAGCTTTTCCCTCACCTCTCTCCCCCACCCTGTGCCTGAGGTTCTGTACATTTCACTAAATAAAGCATCAAATGGTATTTATGCATTAGGCACTTCTCCAGGTGCTGAGTATTCAGTGGGAGGTTGGAACAGGTCCCTCATTCATCGCTTTCTTAAGCCAAGCAGGAGAGACAGCTAGTGAACAAATGGAACAAACATCCACCAAATGGTGATATGTAAAAGAAAGAAAACCAAGATACCAGGATAGAGTTGGTTCTTGAATTTCATTTTCAAGAAAACACCATTTATCTTGGATAATCATATATGATGGTTAATTTAAGATATTAACCTGGTGTAACAGAATCATTTGAGAAGAGATTTTCAGTTGAGCCATTGTCTAAAGCAGGATGTGAAACCTGTGAGGTCTGTGGGGGAGGTTATTTTGATTATTAGCTGATGTTGAAAGACTCAGCCCACTATAGGTGGTACTATTTTGTGGGCTGGATTCTGAGCTATAGAGAACACAAGAAAAGTAGGTGAAGCAGCAGCAGCAAGCAGGCAGCATGGGTGCATTCCTTTCTCTCTGCTATTGACTAAAGATGTGTTGTAATTAGCTGATTGAATTTCTGTGCTGATTTCCCATCAATAATGGACTGTAACCTGGAACCGTAAACTGAATAAGCCCTTTACCCCCTTACATTGTTTTTAGTCAAGTATTTTATCACAGCGATAGAGATGAAATAAAAATAATGAAATGATGGGATACCACATAAGCAGAGACACGACCTAGGACAAAGAGCACAGCTATGTCTGTGGGGAGAATTCCTCCAGATTGAGGATCAGGAAGAATAAAGGCTCCAAAGGCTTGGGGTGTTTGAGAGGCAGCAAGAGGGGGCATGGAGATGCATTACCACAGCTTTCTTCAATTCACTTAAAGAGGATGTTGAGACTGTTCTGAAGTCAGAAGTATAAAGACTTTTTGTATTTGTGTATGGTTACTCGACATTATAAAGATGGCAGCTTTTAATTGTGATCACTGTTGAAATGCCAATAAACTTTCTCTTTTTTTTCCCTGGAGTTAAAATAATCGAAACTCAAGTATGTATGAATAACTAAACACATAAGAATAATTGGAAAATTAGAAAGAAACACGAAATCACGGCACTCGTGTCACAAATATGTTAAAATGAGACTGCTTAATAATTAAAAGCGTAGAACTCACAAATGAACTAGCACTTCATTGAAGTAAACCAGCATGTCTAGGTATAGACCCGTGAATGCTTTGAATTCAACACATGATAAAGTTGGTATCTAAAAACATTGAGACAGGAGTGTAGTTTTTATGAAAGGATAAGTGAACAGCCACTTAGAAAGAGAAAATTCAATCCACAATTCACACCAAGCACATTATTAAACTTCCCTGTGAACCAAATACCAGATATGTAGATACAAAAACACGATCATGATACTCAGAGTTACAACAGAGAAACCCAGTCTCAAAAAACCAAAAACCAAACCAAAACCAAAACAAACAAAAACCCAAAACAAACAAACAAAAAAACAAAATCCAGTCATGTTCATACTATGAAGTGTAACTTCCCTGACCCGGGGTGTAGACAAAAGTAGTCACTCCATATTGGGGTCTAGTAATATTTAAATAATTTATACCATTGTCTCTTGGCTGGCCAAAGGGAAATCACTAGGTAATTGCCTAGTGTTTCTATCCATGTGCATGCTATATCAAGTTTCAAGGGCTTTTCTTTGAGAACATGACCTTCTTGTCTTTGGTTTTCAACAATTAAGTAGGATATGTCTACAGCTACAAGACAAATTAGATTTGCCACAAGTAAAAGCTCCGAACTCTGGAAAGTATACATAACAGTCATTTGAGCCTGAGTGAAAATGGACTCACCATTGACCACATGAAGTGTGCTATCTCCTTTATGACTCTCACCAGAGGACAGATCAGAGGGTATAAGTCTCTAGTAGAAATCTATCACCTTTATGGATTGTTGATAACTGGATGGAATTCACTGCAGTCCTAACTACTGGGAAGTCTAAAAGATTATTGGAGGGAGGTGATTCCTAAACTCTGTTAATAAACTCTGGCAAACCTCTGGCATGGACTATGCCTGAATGGGGCGGACCCCAAATAGTAGTGCCAAATATCAAACGATAGGATTGAGATTTGAAAAAAAAAATGTTTGCAATGCAAGTTCAGCCACATAGACGGCTTTATAATAAGAAAAGTTAGACTTTTCTTGAGGTTCTAAAACAGTACAAGCTAATTAACAAATAAGGACAGGGCAGTTATGATTTTTTTTTTGAGGGAAACAAATCCCAACATTGGAGGGGTAGAGACAGGAAGGAGCTTTGGGGATCACAGGGCAGCCAGTTGAGCTGAATTGGAGAATTTCAGGTTCAGTGAAGGACCCTCCCTCAAACACTAAGTAGAGAGTGATTGAGAGAGGTACCTGATGTTAGTCTATGGCACATGCACCTGCAAACTCATGTGCATACATATACATGAATGTGTATAACACACACACACACACACACACACACACACACTCACACACACACACACTTAAAAACCAAGATTAAGCAGTCTTTTTCTTTTATTTTTATTATCTTCTTTATTTAAAAAATAGCCAATATTTATCTCTACTCCCTGCACATATCCCTCTTTCCCTTTTGTGTTTCCCCAGTAACCTCTTTTAAATGTTCATGTCCCATGTGACCTTATGCATACCCCCAAATCTAAACACCTTGTTTGCCTCTTAGGGTCCCCTAGCTAATAGTCTGTAATCTATATTTACTTTCATTTACAGGCACAGAACCATTGAAAGTTAGGATCTGCAAATGAGAGAGAACGTAAGATTATTGCCTTTCTGAGAGTGGGTCACCTCCCTTATTATATTGTTTTCCAGTCTCTTCCATTTTCTTCAAGTTATTAGAATTTCATGTTTCTTAACACTAAATAAAATTCTGTCATTTTCTATTGGTGGGCATCTTATCTTCGCTGAATCCCTTGCCTGTCTGTTGTGAATAAAACATCAATAAACATGGATGTACAAGCATCTCTGCGCAGGATATAGAGTCATTGGGTGTATTCCGAGTACCGGCATAGTTCGGTCTTATGGTAGGTTCTATTTTTATTTCATCATCATCGTTATTGTTATTATCATTATTATTATTTTGTTTTTCAAGGCAGGGTTTCTCTGTTATAACTCTGACTATCCTGAAACTCACTCTGTAGACCAGGTTGGCCCCAAACTCACAGAGAGTCATCTGAATCTGCTCCCGAGTGCTGGGATTAAAGGCGTGTGCCCACACTGCCAGGCTCTATTTTTGATTTTTTGAGCAACATCCAGAGTGATTTCTGTAGTAGTTGCGCTACTTTACACCCTCACCAGTAGTGAGAGGAGGGAACACACAACATAAAAATTTTGTTTGAAAAATGCCATATTGAAGCCTAAGCTAAAATTAAAATAAAAATTAAACAAGTATTCAAAGGAAACTATAGATACAATAGAACAATTATGAAGTTGGAAATACTATTGAGAAGTCACAGCAGTGAAACTGAGATGACAGAGCAAGACACAGAACGTGTGCATAGACTGAATAGGAAATATTGAATCTGAGAAACAGAAATAGTTTAAAGTAAATATAATATCAAGAAACTGTGGCACATTACTTACCAAAATAATAGGTATGTGTTTGGACTTTGAACAAGAGTTAAGAAGATGGGTTGAAAAAATTTTAGATATGCAATTGGGAAATTTTGTCCAGATTTAACAAGGTATAGAAGTTTCAGATTTAAGAAACTCTGCTTGCTCTGAGTCCATTATTTGTAGTTCCTAGGAGTAACCCTAGAAACTCACTCTAAAGATGTGTCTCCATAAAGCGAAACTACATACCCACAAGGCCATTCATCCACTATTAATTAATTACTAGAATTATTAATAGGTCAAATCTAATGGATATAGTTTCACATTAATATACTGTATAGTCTTAAAAATTGTGATTAATTTTTTTTACCCAGAGACATCAAAGTTCTCTTAAAGAGATATGGACATTCTGGACCACAGAGCTTCTATTGCAACTACTTAACTTTGTGATTGTGCCACAAAGTCATCCATAAAAGGACACGCAAACAACTGTGCATGACTGTGTGACAATAAAAGTTTATTTAAAAAATAGATGATAGGTCAAATTTTGCAGGTTATAATTTGCTAACTCCTTCATTTGCTGGGTGGAAAACTATATATTAAAAAAATTGAGGGCTGTTTCAGTAAACTAATATGGAATGATTTTCTGAAGTAAATCAAAAGTGTCAAATTAGTACCATTTGAGCATCAAAATAGTAATCATGACAATGGATAATCTTCTGAATAAGATATATATATTCATGAAGTCATACATAATGAATGAATAAATAAATGAATAAATTGTAAGGAAAGATGATCCGCTATTATAATAGGTTAGCAACAAGTGAAAACAGAAGAAACTAATGACTTTAGAAACATCACTATTTCAATGTGTTGGCTGTTATGAGTGGCACATATACCGATTAAAAAAGAGCCAGAGATGGTGGAACAAACTTTTCATCCCAGTGTTTGAAAGAGTGAGGTTAAGCAGATTGTAAGTTTGAGACAAGCCTGAATACACAGAAAGAACAGGCCTAGTCTGGGCTCCAGACCCTGCGTCAATCCATAAATGAAAAAAATCAACTGAATAAATGAATGCTCACCATTTTGTGACTATGTTAGTATTACTTGATTAAGGCAAATTTGCCAATGGATGCTAAAACTAGGGGGCAAAAACTGCATGAGGGGTGTAGACTCAAAGTATCATCTCACGAACTGCCTATCAGTCACAAAAATCTATGCCTTTACAGTGTTCCATTTTAACCAAGTGACCAAAGTTAATGTTACTAAACACAGACTGATATCCTATGCTTCCTGACACAAGTTCTGTGATACCTCCATCCAGAATGCAAAACCTCAACCTAATGGTGAAATATCAAACAAACTTGACTAGAAGGGTCTACAAGACAACTGACCTGAACCCTTCAAAAGGCAAGTGTTGTACTGAAGTAAAATGGGAATCTTTAAGATCAAGGAGACATGGAAACTCAAGACAGTTTACAAGCCTCCCTGGGTTGGTATAGGACAAAATATTTACGGTAATTGAGAAATACATTATTAGAACATTTTGCAAAACTGGACTGGATTCCTGCAGGTAAGATAATACAGTGTATTGGCTTTGTAAGTCATACATGATTATTCTTAAAATATTTTTATTTGTTTATTTTTGTTTTATGTATGTGCTCCATCTGTATGTATGTGCACCACATATATATCTTGTACCCAAAGAGCTCAGAAGAAGGTATATGATCTCTTGAGTTGGAGTTACAGAGCTCTGATCTCCCATGTGGGTGCTCAGAATCAAACCCAGATCCTCTGCAAGAGCAGCAAGTGCTCTTAATGCCAAACCATTTGTCCATCCCAATAAACTGTTCTTATTTTTAGTCAATTAACATTGAAGTGTTTTGGGGTAAAAACTTGAGATTTTCAGCTGATTGTAGAATGGGTTGGAAAATAATGCAGTTTATGTAGAGAGGTGATACTTTAGTGTTTATGGTGTACAAAATAAACAATTGGCAAGTTCAGAGGAACAGTACGAGTTATTTTTATTTTCTAGATAATTCTCTACATTTGTATTTGAAATCGTTTCAGAAATTATGAAATTATGAAAGAAATAACACATCAAACACCTCCTACCCGTTGCAGCAGGAGAACTTGCCCATTTCTCTAAGACAAATCTACTTGTGATTTTTATACTTGTGATATTTTACTTGTGGTATAACACAGCTTATACCAGTTGAGTTTGAAGCTGGACCAGAATAGTTGTCAAATTAGGACATTTAAGAGTTAAAAGAACCACTGTTATTTTACTTAGCACAATGATCTCTTCTTGTTCTACTCATTGTCCTGCAGACAACATGGCTTTGTTTTTTCTTAAGGACTAGTGCCTTAGTTCTATTGATGTGCAGAGAAACCATGGCTAAGGAAACTTATAAAAATTTTTAAATTTGGGGATCATGATTCCAGTGAGTAATAGGGTCCAGCACCATCACGATGGGAGGCATGACTGCAGGCAGGCAGGCATGGTGCTGGAACAGTAGCTGAGAGGTTACATGTTGAGACAATATCCATGAGGCATAGAGAATGGGGAGGGAGCCAACTGAAATGGTGTGGGCTTTTGAAACCACCAGTGACACATCTCCAGTAAGGCCACATCTCCTTGCTGGGATGAAATACTTAACACAAACAACCAAAGAGGAAGAAAGCTCTATTTCAGCTATTGGTTTCAGCTATTGGGTTCAGTCTACCTGTCATGCTGGCTTTGTTGTTTTTGTGCCTGTGATGAGGCAGGGCATCATGGCCATGAAATCATGTGGCAGAGGCTGCTTATCTCCTGGCAGACTAAAAGAGCAGGAAGATAGGAACCTGGCTGGAAAATATATGTCTCTCCAAAGCCATGGAGTGACCTACTTCCTACAGCCAGGCTTCTCTGACTTTTCACTCTTGCCCAACAGAGCCACCACAGTTTGCATCCATCAAGGGGTTGATCTACTGTGTAGGACCCTAGAACACAATCATGTCCCCCAAAGCCCATCAACTGGCCACAAAGATCCCAATATACAAATGTATAATTCTTCCATACTCAAATATCATATGGGCTTCTATTTCATAATATAACACTCTCATAATCTGTGATTTACTTATATACCCCTGCCCTCCTACCACAGAAATGTCCTTATATTAGTCTAGTGCTGACTATGCTTCACGTAAGAAAAAAAATGATATCTTATTCTATCAAATGATAAATTAACATCACAGTATAAATTTAATAACTTTTCTTCAGTGTGAAGGTTGTTATGTGTGAATGAAAAACAGTGTTGAGAAAAGGTACAAACAGCTCAACTAACTGCAACAACAAAACAATTTCCCTGGGAATTCTTTTAAAGCTAAAAGCTAACACTTCAACTACCAACATGGATTTTTCTAACTTTGCTTCTTCAATTTACAAAATTTGAGTTGAGTAGAGTAAGTTTGAATGTTACATCACCATCTCCTTTGTTTCCCATATTTGGTGTTCCCAAAGAGATTAGCTGGGCATTGTTTACATGAAATATTCATTGGTTAATTTATTTAAGTTTCACAACCATCAGGTACTCATAGATAACAATGATCATTGTGTTGCTATGACACAAACTAGAGTCACCTGGGCAGAGGGAGCCTCACTTGAGGATTGTCTCCATCAGATTGGCCTGTGGGCATGTCTGTAGGGCATTTTCTTAATTAATGATCAATACATAAGGGCCCAGTCCCCTGTGGATGGTACCACCCCTCGGCAGGAGGTCCTGGGCTATATAAGAAAGCAGGCTGAGAAAGCAAGCCATAAGCAGCATTTCTCCATATCCTCTGCTTCAGTTCCTGCCTCCAGGTCCTGGTTTGAGTTCCTGCCTGAATTCCCTCAGTGCAGTAGGCTGATATGGAAGTGTAAACCAATTACACCTGTCCCCAAGTTGCTTCTGGTTTCAGCGTTTATTACAGCCACAGAGCAAACTAGAATAATCACAAACCAACACATTTCAAGCAGAATTTTTTTCTGGTTATAATCATCACGAAGTAGTAAAATTTTTAAATGATGGTTTCACATATTTAGAGATTAAAGGGAAACTCTTAAATCAGAAGCAACCAGCTTCAGGTTAGTTTTTCAGAGTAAATATGATTTTTTCTTTTTGTGTGTGGGACAGAATCTTTTTATTTCTTTTATGCCCCACCCACCCTCCTGCTTACTGGACCCTGAGATGTGTTTGTCAGCTTTCTGTCACTGTAACAAAATGGTGGAGAGAAACAACTGGGCAGAGGAAAGGTTTACTTGGCTCCCATCCCAGAGGTGTCAGTCCATGCTCACTTGACCAAAGTGGCTCCCATCGCAGAAGTGTCAGTCCATGTTCATTTGGCTCTATGTTTCTCAGCCTATAGTGAAGGAAAAGCTGCTCACCACACTGCAGCAGCTATGAAGAAGGGAGAGCGGGGGGGGGGGAGGATAGAAAGGAGTGAGGGAGGAGATACACCCTTAGTGGCATGTATCCCATGAATCACTTCTTCCAGCTCCACTCCAGGGGTAAGTTCCCAACACCTACCAGTAACCCTCTCAAGTCACAGGCCCAGAAGTGGGGTCACACATGGTCAGGGCCTCATGGTCTAGTTAATTCCCAGAGCCCCATCTCTGAGCACTGCATTGAGAATCAAGCCTTGAAAAAAAACTATTTTATTTGTGTGTGTGTGTGCGTGTGTATGTTGTATACGTGTATATTTGCACAGTATCCACAGAAGCCAGAAGAAGGCATTGGATCCCTGGAGGTAGAGTTAGAGACAGTTGTGAGCTGCCTTATGTGGGTGCTGAGAACTGAAGTCTGATCCTCTTGAAGAACAGTAAGTGCTCTTAACCACTGAGTCATTTCTCCAATTCCACGTACTAGACTTCTAACATATGAATCATCTAGGGACTTCTGTGAATTTTATTTGCTTCTTAATTTTTACATATTTTGAGGCAGAGTCTTACTCCGTGGCTCAGGATGGCTTGGAATTCACATATAGTCAAGGTTAGACTTGGACACTTTCCAGCCTTCTGCCTCAGGCTTCCAAGTGCAGGCTTTAGAGGTGAGCTACCACACCCTTCTTAGTTAACCGACATTTCTCTCTCATGAGACACACAGGCAATAAACTGTTTGACATTCATTAAATATTGAATGAATGAATGAATGAATGGATTCTTAACTGACTTCTCTTAAATGAACTACTACAAATACTGATTCAAAGTGTGTGTGTGTGTGTGTGCGTGTGTGTGTGTGCGTGTGTGTGTGTGTGTGTGTGTGCGTGCTAATGTGCTCTGATGGACACAATGAGTTCAGGCACAGGTGGGCTTTGTATGCCCATGTGGAGGTCAGAGGTCAGTTTAAGTTGTCTTTCTCTGTCAATTCTACACCTAATGTTTTGAAGCAGGGTTCACTGAGCCTGGAGCTTGCTATTTTGGCTATACTATCTGGCTAGCCAGCCTCAGAGACCCTGTTACTGCTTTCCCAGCCCTGGAGTTAGAGATGTCCTTCACTCCGGAGGACGGTTTTATGAGCCCTGGAGACCCCAACTCAGGTTCTGATTCTTTTGCAGCAAACACTTGAATCATTGAGCGAACCCGCATCTGTTCTTGTTGAGATTTTAGCTTGTCAAATGTATGCTAATTAATCAAATCTTAAAAACAAATCTTAAAAGTAGTTAGGAGAAAACACACCAGGTGGAGAAACAATTCTGGCATTCGAATTGGAAAACGCTCGGTTTTATCATTGCTTTTCTAGGGAACTAGAAACACCCCGCGATGAGAATGCAGACGATTGGATTCTTCATTTCAAAGTGGAGTTCAAATTACTTCTGAGCTCCGGAACAGGAAGAGAAACCATCCCAAGAAAATGAAGGCAGCGTAGAAGAGGATCCTGCCTTTTGAGTGTTACTTAAAAGAAACTTCCTAGAAAGCCCTCCTTTGGCGTTCCTTAACAAACGTACTTTGGGAGCAGCTAGCCCTCCCGACCCTAAATAGACAGCGTGCCTGGCTCCGCCTAGTTTAGGTTTATTCTGGCCATAGCTGAGACAGGGGTCGGCGGATTTCTGGACAGTCCTCTCAATCCCTTTAAAGGTGGGGATCGTGACGGAAGATGTGGGGGGAGAAGGCGGGAGGCTAGGCTAGTCGCGGTTGACATAGTAACTCTTCAGCTGCTCTCCCTGGCGGCTGTCACCGAGGCCCCGCCTGTGCCCTCTGCCCGGAGCCGGGCAGCCTGTCAGCGCGGTCCAGATGCGCTCGGGGCAAGGTTCCCTTGGCGGTTGCCCACAACCCCCTAAGTAGTGACTTCCACCCTGGCGGGCAGGGAAGCCACTGGCAGAGCCCGGCCATCCAGGCGGTTGCATCCATCCCTCATCTTCCTCCCCTGGCTATTGATTTGCTCTGGGCCAGTTTGGTAGGTGACACAGCCCCTTCTCCCCAGGTCCCCACTGACGAAACAGGGGTGCAGGCCAGCCGGGCGCTGTACAATGAGCCAGAGCCCCGGGTTTGTGGCCCGGAGGGGCGGCTCTCCGGTGGCTGCCCCCGGAGCAGGCACGCGGCGCAACGAGAGCCAGGACTATCTGCTGATGGACGACCTGGGAGAGGACAGCTGCCCGCAGCTCCCGCTGCCGCCCTACGGCTACTATCCCAGCTTGTAAGTGCGGGTACGGGTGGCATGGGCTGCAGGAGTGGGTACCGCGCATGTCCCACCAGCGACATCTCTCCAGACACTCAGGCAGCCTGGGGCGCGCGCGCCTGGGACTGGGCTGGCAGCTGGTGAGCACTCCAGGGGTGTGCTCACCCTCAGAGTGAACCCGAGGGCTTCCCACCCCACCGCAGGTGGTGGGATGTCAGGTCACCACAGGGGACCTGATGGTTGGTCACCACAGGGAACCCTATGCTTGGTCAATTTTTACAGCCTCTGCCATCCTGTGGCACTGCTCAACAGGCACGATCTGAACTCAGAATGGTTTCCAGTTTTTGCTCCAGTGACTCAGTCTGGGTGGGAAAAATAATCAGAACTCTAAGGGTCTTTGAAGGCGCTTTGGGGAGGGGAGCCAACGTATGCACCCTCCAGCTCTGCCTTAGTATTCTGGTCTTGTGCAAGGATCACTTAAGGAGAGAAGACAAACAGGGAAGTTCTGAAGCCAGACCTGTCCGGTATCCGTATCGTATCCTCTGGACAACTCCCTCCCCCCCCTCCCCGGAGTTGAGTTTAAGACAGGGACATAGATTCATTTTGGCATTTGTACCTGTGGCAAGACAGGTTTGAGCCAGCAACAGCAGCAACAACTCAATACTAGGTTGGTGGCAGAGGTGTTGGGGAGGGACAGACTCCTCCTTTGGTCCCGCAGGCTGTGATAACATGTGCAGCAGGCAGATAGTATTTCTGGCTCTTTGAACCTGTGTTTAAGCTTTGCTTGACTGAGTACCCAGGTTTCCTAACCTTTCATAGCCATGCCCAAGCTATTTCTCAGGAAAGCCTTTCTCAGTTCGGTTGGCCCTTCTAGAAGGTGGAGGGAGGGTGCAGTCCCTTCCCTGGGGACCTGGCAGACCCTCATGCAGGAAGATTTGCTTTGGGAGCAGTGATCAGGGCTGAGAGTCAAAGTCTGCTGTGGTTCATTTTCCCAGTGAGAACTGAGCCCCAGGAAATGGGGCATCTACATTTTTCTTCAGGACGAAAAAAAAGTTGGAAGTGGTTCCATTCATCTGAGCTGTGCAAGCCAAAAGCATCTCCTATAATCTACCTCTTTTTCATTTCTGAAAAATTATGATATAATTCAGATAACATAAAATTCACCTCTTACGGTGTACAGTACAATATTGCATGTATAATAGCTTTCATGATTTGAACCACTGTTAACAGCTAATTTTTAGGACATTTTTTGTCAGTGTTATATTTGCTGTCCAATTAGAAACCTCTTTCTCCCTCTCCTCTCCTCCCTCTCCTCCCTCCCTCTCTACTCACCTTCCTCGCTCCCTTTGAGTGTTCAGTATGTATCTGTGTGCTCGTGTGTGTGTGTGTGTATGTGTGTGTGTACTTGCCCATGTGTTGGTGTGTGGAGGGCAGAGGTGGACATAGGATATCTTTCTCTACAGTTCTCCACATTACTCTTTGGGGACAGGGTCTCTCACTGACCCTGGAGCTCATCTTTTTGATTATACTGGAAGATATATGCCCCTGAACTAGGTTTGTCCTGGGTCCTGGGGATCTGAACTTGGGTCATCATGCTTCTGCAGTAGGCACTGAGCCATCTCCCAGTCCTAAAACATTCTGTCTCCTAGGAAGACTTAGATTTCTCAAACTCTGGTGGGCATATGACCACCTGGAGGCTATACTAAGACTGCAGTTCCTTAGGTACACCTGGAGAGTCTGCATTTCTAACAGTCTTAGTGATGTGTTTGCTTCTTGACAGACAGTAAAAACAAGAAGATGCATGGCAAGAAAAAATAGTGATAGGAAAACCAATTGATCCTGGCATTCTAAACATAGCTGTTTGCAAATTTGGTTTTAAGCCAGGCCAGGTGGTGCACATCTATGATCTTAGCTAATTGGGAGGCTTCAAGTCCTCAGAGACCAGTCTGGGCAGCAAAGGGAGACCTGGTCTTTGAACTGAGTTTCACCAAGCTCTAATGCTGTTTAATAACGTTACCCATTGGCTAAGTTAAGTGATTTAATAACTATCTGCATCTTCAAAAATTAGATGATCTCATTAACAAACATTTTATTCTGCAATCTCTATTCTATTTCTTTTTCTCTAGAGTGATGATTCACTTTAAAAACTCATGGTTATACTATCATAAGTGAGATTAAATAAAGTAAGAATTCCAAGTTGTCCGAATACTTTATATTATCTTCAAATGTGATTTACTTTCTAAATCATGAAGTTCTTTAAGCTACTATTATACACAGTAATTTATATATAATTATATAATAGTTATATATTTAGGGAAGCTCTCTAAATATACTCTTTAGAGCAAAGGTGTTTTTCTCCTTCAGCTCACAGATCTCAGACTGCTCTTTGAGAGGACAGGTAGGAACTAGGATGCAGAGAAATATTGTAATGGGCTTCAGTTCATGATGGCACCATGTGTTAAGTCATGTTAAGAGTGAACCATACACCAGAATTCAAGCTTCTATCCCCCAAATCTACTATTTCCCTGAAAGTACAGGGTTACTTTTCATCCACTGTTTTCTCTGACAAAGTGTTTAGATTTTTACAGTTGGATAAAAACCTAACTGGAGAAGCGTAGCCTGCAAACACTGGTACTTCCATATCTAAGATGCATGAGAAAATGCTAGATAAAATTGCTTGCCTTTGGTAGAGAGCACAAATAAACACTTCACAGGCTTTTAAACTTGTGACGGGGGTGATTTCGTGTTTCTTTAGAGTGGGATGTATACTGGTGTGATTGTGATTAACTCTGATGCATCTTAGATACAGGACAGCTACGTTCTCAAATCACAGAGCTTTCCCTATAAGACTGAAAAGCTTTGTGAGTTTCCATCTCTGTGATATAAATTCACTCATTCTCACTATGAAATTCTCTTTCACATTTCTCTTTTTAAAGAGAAGATTTTTAAATGTAGTTTTAGAGCCTTTAGTATTGAGGATTGTGGGAAATTGTCTAGTTAGTGGGAGACCAATTGCACTCTCAGACCTTGGTAAGTGTAAGTGTTAATATTTTAAAAATGGTGCTTTTGAAAGAAAGGTTCACAGTTTCTTTTTGTCTCCAATGGCCAATTAGGAATCATATAATATTCTATTATAATCAGTTTTGAATGATGAATCAAAAGAAAGATGCACATCGTGCCAAGATCACAGGAGTTTCTCTATTTAAATAAATGTCTCTCTAGTCTATGTCTCTGAGAATGCGGGAGAATTTCAGACATGCACACAGATGCTAAGGCAGACATGAGTTGATTTTAGTTCATTTGACCATTAAATTATACATTATTGGATTGTTACTTATTACTGTTCAGATCGTGAATAAGGACACGGCATGAAAAACTAAAGTTGTGGTCAATCCAGCAAAGTAAATCTAAAGCAACGATAAACATGACAAACACTTATGGTGTCATGGGAGTGGGATGGCTCAGTGGGAAAGGGAGTTGCCACCTGCTGAGTCTGATTCCCTGACCTACATTGTAGAAGGAGAGAATTCACTCTGGGAAGCTGTTCTCTGGCTTCTGTATGTGTGCTGTGGAGTACATGTGTCCTTCTCCCCCAACAAATAAATGCAAAAAATACCCTATAGTAGCAAGTGCACTATGATAAATATATTTTAAAATATTTTAAAACACTACTAATTTGGTAGGCTGTGGATATAGCTCCATGATAAGATGCTTGCCAACATACTCAAGGTCCTGGATTCTATCAAAAGTACCATGAAACAAAACAAGAATATTACTTAAATTGCTAAAAGTTATAATGGATTGCTATGTGTCAGGAACAAAGATGCTAGAGAGAATTTAATGTGGGAAAGGTCTTAGTTGCAAATGAGGCAGAGAGCTAGAACTGAGATATATCTTGGATGAAACCAGATCTCCCATGATACTAGGCTAGAAAATGGTTCCTACCAGCACAGAGTCAGGACAATACCTGGGAGAAGACACTACTCCCCAGGAATTTTGGCTGAAGAGCCTTCTTGCCATGTGAGCTTTTATTTCTTGTACCGCCTAACCGACCTACAGACCAGCAAGCCTTAGACTCTTAGTATAGTAAAACCCTAAACCACAAAGAAGAAACAGTCTCATCCATTTTGACTGCATAGGAGATTCATTCAAGAGCAAGCCTGCTAAAAATAGGCTTACTACAATCAGTGGCCAAGCACAAGAGGAAACAGTTAACTAGAAGAGAGTGAGCTCACAGCAGAATCCACTACACAGCAAACAGATAACAATATGTTATCTGTTTATCCTTAGCAACTTAGGGTAACAGCATAACCAGGGGTGAAAGGTATAAAGTTGGTATGCATAAAATATCACACAATAAAAATGTAAAGCCTTAAGGAAAGAATGAGACTCAGAAAAGTGACAGACGAAACATTTACGAAAGAATGCAGTTCCATTTTTAAAAGTTTTTTTTTAAAAAACCATTTAATGTGTGTGAGGATACACCATAAAAGAAAACAATGCGGTTCTATTTAAAAGCTTATTACAATTATTGTGTGTGTGTGGCACGTGTGTGGTGTGTGTGTTTAGGTCAGAGGACAGCTGCTGGAGTCTGCACTTCCCTTCACCATGCGGGTCACGGGAGAGTGGGACTCGGGTTGACAGGCTTAGAAGCAGCTGCTGTACCCACAGAACTCTCTCACTGCCCTTTCCACCCCCAAATCATGTAATACTTGATGAAAAAATACTAAGTAGAAGCAATGTAATGCAGATTACCCATAATATAACTGATGCTCATATTCAAAATTCAGAGACACAAATAAATAGACAAAATAGACTTTATTAAGAGTCATAGAACAAAATGGTAGGAGTTCCAGAGGAAAGAAATAATGAGAATGAAGAAGTACCAAATTTGAATTCATAATGGGTGATGGTTTCCAGTAATGACAAAAACATTCTTATGTTCATGAAGTACAATATTAGCGTGGTACATACAGCCAGGCAAATTAAGCCTGTCATTTTAGTTGAAGAATACCCAAAAAAGACGAAAGGAAATAAAAATTAAAAGTTAAAGAAAATACAAAGACCTGAAGCGAGTCTAAATTTTGAAATATTTCCAGTGGAAATGCTCACACTGTGTATTTTACTCCATGGGTGATATGTGAGAGCCATGTTTTTGTTTATATTTTGTGTTTTTTGTTTTTTTTTCTCACATAAAAGACATCATTTGTGCTTCACTCGCAAATACAATGTTTATGCAGTCAGTAGATAAGGCTGACAGAATCTTTTGGAACATAATTATGGACAAAATACTTTTAAACGGTAACATCATTGATTCTCAGTTTTTGGAAAAATTCAGAGAGATTCTGTGGCACATGTGGACATACTCGCGCGTGCGTGCGTGTGTGTGTGTGTGTGTGTGTGTGTGTGTGTGGTGTATGTGTGATGATTGTGCAATTGCACATGAGTGCAGACATGGGTGCATGTGGAGGCCAGAACAGGACTGTGAGTGTCTTGTTCTATGGTTCTTTGTCTTACTGTTTCTCCCAATGAGACAGGCCTCTCACTGACCCATATGCTTATCTTTCAGCTAGGCCTAGGTGGCTAGTGAGCTCTTGAAATTAGCCTTTCTCCCCCTCTTAATGCTAGGCTTACAGGTTCATGAAACCAGATCTGGATATTTTTTCCCTTGGGTTCTGAGGATTTGAATTCAGACCCTCGTGTTTGCAGAACATACACTCTACTTACTGAGCCATCTCTTCAACCCCTAAATAGATTTTAAATTTCTTTTTCTATTTCCTATTATGGAAACAAAAATGTATAGGTCGTGGTTTGAATTTAGTGAGAATCCTAAGTTACGTATGTTAAGTGCTTTAAAATAACACCAGTAACGCTAAAGACAAATTCTTAACTTTGGGTACAGCAGGCAAATAGATCTATCTCTGAAGGATATAATTTTCTTTTTACTTTTGAGACAGAGTTTCACTGGGTAGCCCATCCTAACACTGAACTCACATGTAGCATAGGTTGAACTCATGATCCTCCTCACTTCAACCCACTGGACACTGAAATTATGGGTGTGCACCACCCTACCTGGATGAAAATATATTTCTTAAAGAAAAAAAACCTAAATGGATCAATTAAAATGCAATTAGTATAGAGAATAATTGATAATACTCCAAATGCAGAGATATAAGCAATGTTGATGGATATCAACCATTATTTAATTGTGAAAAGCTGGTTTTGGTTTCCCAGCTTCATTTAGAAGTCAGCAGCCCCTGCCCCCCCAGCCCCCAGCCATGTACAGTGCAGGAGTGTCTCAACCTTGACCTCATGGAGAGTGCTTTGCATGACAGACTCACCTGTTTCAAAACTTCCCGTGGCTTGAAGTAATCAATAACCACTGGAATACACTGATTGTCTTGAAAGACATGAAACATGCCTTTAGGGTGTCAACACTGTGAGATGAACGATCCGCAGATGTGATTAAATGCCCACACTCACCCTGTTTGGAGTGTTGCTTACTTCTAAGGAAACAGTACTTCATTATGTTCCCCGAGTTGTTAGAAGTAACTTCCCAGGACAATTTGTCTTTTGGAGAGTAAAAAAATCATAAAAAGGGACATTTTGTTCAGTATATTCTTCTTTTTAGCCTTTTTTGTTTCATTAAAATGCTAGCTATAATTAGTTCTAGTGAGTTAAATTACCATTCGTGATTGCTCTTTGTTTAGGAGAGTTCTGCTGGTTTTCAGGGTAAGGGGCATCTTCATCTCTACAGCATGTTTCAATTAAACTCTGGCATTTAAAATTTAGCATGTCTCTCAAGACTTGAAGTCACTAGAGTTGGCTGGATCACATTTTTTGCCCAAATAAATGTTGCAGCTATCCCATAACACGGCTGTGACATAAGTGTTCTCCACTTCAGTTAACTGAGGCTTCAGGAAGAGGAGAAAGGCTACTGAGAAGAATTATATACAATGCGATCTAAGTTCCTGTTTCTACAGACAACTAATCCAAAATATTTACATATACTGGGGGATGTAACATTTTTGAGATACCTGCTCTGTAGTAAGTCTTTTTCTAGTTGTACAAGTGTAGTTGACTCTTGAAAGTGGGCACTTGGCTATTTTCAGTGTTTGTTTTTGCAAATAACAATGTTGAAATTTACAGATGTTAAGCCACGAGCAGGAAGTTACAAAGCTGGTTAATTTCCATGTGAGCCCAACCCAGTACATTTCAAAAGTGCATCTGGAACGCATGCTCAGAAAGGTTGGCAGGTTTTTCTACCCTCTCAGCATCCCACATAATCATGCTTGTACCCGCATAGAGGGCTCAGAGCAACATTATCTTCCCCTTCTCCTTCCTCCCCCTTGCCATAGATAATTTGGAAAGCCACATGCTGCTCTGATATATTGAGCCAAGATCTCTGTGTCATGCTCATTATAGCCAAGTTATACCCAGGTGAAAAGAGAAGACAGGAGGAAAAAAATATCACGAATGAACATGGCATTTCATGTCTTTGACTCTGGCTTTTTATTTCTATGGAAATGTTTCTTGTCTTTGAAGATCAGGGTCAGCCTGGATACTCCAGGCCTTTAATTGACTCCTGAGTCTATTGACTCATTTCTGTTGGCCTGATATGAGTACATCCAGTAAGGAAAATTTACAAATTTATTGTGGACCTTTTTTTTTTATGTATCATAGATACTGAGCCATTTGAACTGAATAGAAGCTGTGAAATATGAGCATTCAAAACTCCTACTTTTTAGTAAGAAAAAAAGGCCACAGATAAGAGGTTGATGGACACACCAAGTGGTACAAAGCTTGCAGTTGGCAGGAATGGGAATAAAAGAAGGAGCGTCATTAGCTCCATCAACAGTGAAATGAAGGTTTGAAAGATTGGCAGTCTTTTTCACCAAGGAAGATGAGTGTTCAGTAGATGATTTTCAAATTTAATCTTTTTCACCAAGGAAGATGAGTGTTCAGTAGATGATTTGCAAATTTAACCAAAGATCTACAAACTGATTGTGACTCTTTAAATATTACAGACATTTTATATAAACATAGATACATAGTTTAGATGAAATTTTCCCATATGGGATGACAATGTTCCTTCCAAGAGCCGAAGGCTACCTAACAAAAACTCAAAACCAGACATGAGAAACTCCTTTTTGAGTCACGGTTGTCCAAGAGACTTCCAAAATACACAGGGTATTACTATTGCCCTTGTTCGCCACCCCCCTCCCAGAGGTGGAAGGTAAGTCTTTATTGCTGAAGTCATCAAGTACTTCAGACACAGAGGTGAGAGGCCTCTGAGCTGTAACTACTGTAACTTCTCTTTGAGGTGCCATGCAAGTTTCCAAAGGAGGGAAGCAACCAACAGCCCTACCCAGATATGATGCCTATGAACTACAACAATGACCAGCCAGACAGGATAACCCTAATAATGTAATAGCGGCATTTATACTTAGGAGGGAACCAATAGCACTCTAATTGGACTTAAAGCTCACCAATAAGAGGAAAATCATGCTTGGTACTGAAAACCTAGCTATTACTCATGGCTAGTGAAATCATGGATCTTAGAGGAGAACCTACAATTACCACTTTACTAAACCAGTATAGTCCCTAACTACATTCTAATTATTTGTCCTTATCCTCACAGATAAGTATAGTGCTCACTCCCTATCAAGGGAATTTCTCTTTGCAACATATGGCGACCATTACAGAAATACATAAATAAAATAAAATTTATAAACCAATAAATAATAAATTTCAGAGTTGCGAAGCTCAGTTTCAATGGATACATCTACAAAACATTCCCACATAAGGTTCTGGGAGCATTGCACAAGAGGATCAGGGAGTTTGCTGTGAGACCGTGTGTCTTAGTAATGCCAGAAGCTACACCCATACAGTCTCACCAACATGATCTCTCAAACGTGAACTAAACTGGTACAATAACAATAGACATGTCAAAGTGGACTGGGAAAGCTCATTAGGACTCAACCCTACACAAAGAACTATAGGCAACTAAACAATGCCAATAGTGTGAGAGAAGTCTTTCCCAGGGAAGACCACATGGATTAGTTACCAAATACCAAATGGTCAGTCCTGGAAACCTGCATACAAATAATATTATACCCACTGAACAGGTATATTTAGACATATGTATGTATATACATATATGCCTACAATAACAATTAATGGAAAAAGAGGCTATAGATTTGAAAGAGAATAAGGAAATGTATATGGGAGTGTTTGTGAGGCAGGAAAGGGAAGGGAGAAATGATGTATTTATATTATAATCTTAAAAATAAAATAAAAAATAAAAAGATTACAGACATAAAGTGCTTTTTTCTTTTTTATGTGTATAAAATTGCTCCCGTGCTGCCCTACAGTTCATGTTAGAGCAACTGACTTGAATGACAGTGTATGAGAGGCTGGAGAGATGGCTCAACTGTTAAGAGCTCAAACTACTTTTGAGAAGACAAGAACTTAATTCCCAGCATCCACATAGGGTAGCTAGAACTCAAACTCCAAGGGACATGTTGCCCTCTCTGGCCTCCATGGGTACCTACACCAGGATGGGCACAAATCCCACACCTTAAACTAAAAACAAAATTAATCTTTGAAAAAGTGTGAAATTCATTGTAGAGTTGCATAGTTTATTTTTAATTTTTTTATTTAAATATTTTCATACAATATATTTTGGTCATATTTCTTCTTTTCCCCCAACTCCTTCCAACTTCTCCCCACTAACTTCATGTGTTTTCCTCTTACTCTCAAAACAAACACAAACAACAGACAACAAAAACAAACTAAAAAAACAATCAGTAAGACAGAAAAGCAAAAGCAAAAACAAAAAACCAATCAAAAACAGATTGCTTACTTTAAAACAGCACCTGTATAGTATTTACACGGAGGTATGTACTGCCAGAAATCAGTTGAGCAAACAGTCCTGTTAAGATCTTCAGGGTGATTTTACTTTTCCATTATAGAAGTTCTGATTTTAGTGCACCAAGCATTATCTCATCCTAACATGGTCAGCAGAAACCCTCACACTAAACTGGGGAGAGGCTCTTCATGGGACTTGCTAACAAAATGACCTTTAAAATTATCATAAGAATTATAAATGAGGGGCTGGAGAGATGGCTCAGTGGTTAAGAGCACAGGGTGCTTTTCCAGAGGACCTGGGTTCATTTCTTGGCACCCACATGGCAGCTCACAACTGTCTGTAATTCCAGTTCCAAGGGATCTGATGCACTCACACAAACATGCATGTGGGCAAAAACACCAATGCACATAGAATAAAAATAAATAGAATATTTTAAAAAAAAATTTAGAAATGAGATGATTTCTAAGGGACGTTTAAAATTTCTTTCAGGGAGTTACACTGCTACAAATAAAACTCACCCCTGTTATTGCAATATTAGCATTCTTAAAAGGGGAATTTGCACAGGAAGATTGGAAAGTAGCAGGGGAGGTTGTGGAGGCCTGGTCTCTGGGTCTTGTGAAAAGTCCTGCACTGACGTAGCTCTGAGGGAATACCTTCCCCAGGACCCCTTGCTTGCATTCAGGGCCTGTTACTACTCCAAGATGAAAAATTCATTAATTTATTTCAATAGTTATTTAAGGTCTTTTGATTTGTCAGGCACTGTCTTTGAAAGCCACGAACACTGCATCTCACTAATTCTAAGCAGCTGTAATTTGTAGCCTGCTCTTCTAATTTATGTATTCTTAGGAAACCTTGTCTTAGATTTTATTTCATATCTGTTAAAATGGCTTTTATGCCTACATCCATACAGACGTGGCTTATGTATAACTTAGGAACACATCAAAGGAGTGGTACATAAAACACATTTTTTACCAGATCATGAACATTTCACATTCAGTAAGTGACTCTTTTGAGTCCCATTTTAACTAAGAATCTTTAATGTCCCCACTTTCTACATGGTGCTGCTTTAAACAACAAACAGAACACTGATGTAGAAACATTATTAAGATTTATTTACTTACTTATGTGTGTGTATGCACACATGTGCAGATGCCAGTGGAGACCATAAAAGGATGTCAGATAGCCCTCCTGGAGTTGGAGTTGCAGTTGCAGTTGCAAGCTTCTTGATGTGGGTACTGGGATCTAAACTCATGTCCACTAAAAAAGCAGCAAGTATTCTTAACCACTGAGCTATCTCTCCAGTCCTTAGAATGAATAATTGTTTCTTTTTTTGTTTTGGTTTTTAAAGAATTCAAATAATGCAATTGATTGGTGCTATGCAATTAAACTGACTTCATAATTATAAATTTCCAGAATGCTGCTTAATGAACCTTGATTGATTCACTGCTGTTCCCTAAGTCCCTGACATACACATAAACACACATTTATTTATTTATTGTGCTTGAAGGGAATATTTCACACTGTTTCTAGGGTTTATTTTTGAACTACTGTCTCCCACGATGAACCTTTTCAAAGGTTTCTGCATTTATTGCCTTTAATGTTTGTACCTGCACTACTGATTAAAACTGATGTCATGGCAGTGATGGACAGCCAACAGAGTTCTAGCAAGAAGGCTTATAGTATAAGAGATGTGCATCTTTAGAGATGTTAAAATAGGAGAAGCCAGGGGCTCATCATTGGGAGAAGCCAACTCTTCCGGAAGTCATCAGTTACTTGTAGTTCTCAGTTCAAGGGTGGCAGTCCATGGAATTTCCCCTCTCCACATTAGCACATCTACTGATATTGCCATTGTTCTGATCTTGTTTATTACCCATTTTTAGGAGAGACTGTTTCACAACAGCCTTCCTGGTATTTTGGCTCTTAGAATCTTTCTGCACCTTCTTTTATGGTGTCCTCTGAACCATGGATATAGGAGCTGTGATGATCCACTTGGGCTGGGCACCCCACGATTTGTTGATCTTCGCATTATGTCCAGTTGTGGTTTTCTGTAATGATCTTTATTTGTTGTAAAGAGATACTTCTTTGGAGATGGGTGAGAGCTACATTTATCCGTGGGTATAAAGATAAGGTTTAGACTGTAGGAGTTATGCTGGTCTAGCAAAGTAGTGATTCTAAGGTCCTTGACCTTACTTACTCTGGGTACTTGGCTTGGTTTCTGGTCTCAGGCATGGTTTCCCTCCTATTGAGTGGGTGTTAAGACCAATTAGACAGCTGTTGGCTACCACCAACGTGTGAGTCCCATTTATTGCACCTTTATGCATATCTTGCCATGCTGGTCATTATTGGGATTCATAGGTGTTGTAGTTGGATAGAGATTGCTTCTCTCCTTTAGCCGATTGCTTAGTCTTCCGGTACTATGGAAACTCGACTGTAGGAAGAAGGTTTTCAGGTTAGATTTTGCTCAAATCATACAACTCGTGTCTCCTCGGTGTGGGATGCCTTCAGCAATAGGGGCTCACCCTCAGCGTCTGGGAGTCAACCAAGGGCTGCAGCAGCGGTCTGTACTACTGTGAGTCACTTCGGCTCCCATGACCAACCAATCGAAAGGAGATTTCTCATTCCTGTTACTGGGGTTTTCGCTAGTTTGTGGTTCTTTTGGGGACCATTGCCATATGTGCACAGATAAACACGCATTTATATGTAGAGTGTATAATTTCTGCTGAACACAAAATAATGCGATTCCTTGAGATTTTATCAAACATTGGTATTATTTGCCCCATTTCCTGCCTTCTCCTTCTGTATCAACCTCTCTCCTCTACAGTTGGGCCCTTTCCGAGTTTTCATTTCCCACTTCACATCATCTGCGTCTTGCTATTTTCCTCCCAAAGGCCACCCCTCCCACCATGGTTGCTTCATACTTTCCTGGTTTCTGTGGTCACTCAATGTTGTGTACTCACATCTGAGGATTTGGACTCACATCTAGGAACCACAAATGAGAGGGAATGTGTGGCATTTTCTCTTGGTCTGGGTTATCTCACTCAGTATGATCTTTCTTAGGTCCATCCATTTACTTGCAAATTTCATTTCTTCAATTTTTTTCTTCTTTACAGCTGAATAGTATTCCGTTGTATATATGCACCACCTTATCAGTATCCATTCTTCTGGTTTCTTTATTTGTAGTTCAGTGCAGGAGTGAGCTCTGAAACCATATATAACACACACACACACACACACACACACACACACACATATATTATGTATTTTGTTATATATAATCAAATATAACAAAACAGACTCAGCAGGTTGCATTCATATATTTTCGCATCCATATGTATGTGCATGTAACAAGGATGATCAAAGAAAAAGAGGCTATCAATTTGAGAGCTGTGGGGCATAGCGTAGTGGGAAGGAAAACCTGGAAAGGGCTGGAGGGAGAAAAGAGAAGAGGAAAATGATGACATTTTATTTTAATTAAATATGTATCGTAAAAGAAGAATAGAAGAAATATAGCTTGGAATTAATGAAATATGACGCTCAGTGTGCTAGGGGTATAGGGAGTCATGGAAGGCTACAGGGCAATACCATCTTTTACAATCTGTGCTGCATCTAAGGGGCTTGTACTTACATGTTCTAGCTGACTTTAAAACATTGTCGATCCTTTGCTTTACTTACATTACCTTGTTTGAAACTCACAGAAAACCCAGTGGTAAGAGATACAATTTCCACTTGTGAACAAGGAAAGGGAAATTCAAAAGCTCATTTGATTGGCTTTTACACAGAGTTTATTATGTTACACATTTTTTTTCTTTAAAGTTTCACAAAAAAACCTACATAAAATTTGAAAATTAGGATTTTTTGTTTATTTGCTTTATTTTATGCATGTGGATGTGTTGCTTGCATGTATGTATGAGTTCCACATGCATTCCTAGTGCCTGTGGAGGTCAAAAGATGGCATTGGAGCCTTTGAAACTGGAATTATGGATTGTTGTGAGATTGGCATGGGTGCTGGGACTTGAACTCAGGTCCTGTGCAAGAGCAATAAGTGTTCTTAGCCAATTATTTTGACATAATTTACTATAATTAATAATGGCAACAGAAATAACAGTAGTTAACACTTATCATTTCTTAATGTGCTCTTTACATATAAGAACTTACTCAATGCTCCCAGCACTTCTCAGAGGAATTTATCGTCACTTGCTATTTGAGATAAAGATCTGCTGTATGTGGAAATTAAGAGACTTGATAAAGATTCCAAGTATCGGGCTAATGCTGATTTTGTGCCAGGTGTCTCCATTGTTAAGACTGCTTTGATCAAAACTCAATATATTTGATCAATTGTAGTTTATTTCACTGTTTAATGATTGTTGGAAATGTGTCTTTCGGAAAAACGAATGAGAGACATTTGATGCCTTAGTTAAAGGACTCTTAGTTTGAACTGTGAGACATTTAATGTTGGAGAGACCACTGACATTGGATCAATACTGACAGGGAAGATAACAAGTCTCATTGGTAAAGTAATAACAGTGAATTCATGGAATAGGAGGTGAGGATGGGGAACCAGGGTGGCAATTTGACTGAAAGAACATTAGAAGAGAAATTTTAGGAAGAAAAATGTGGATATTGTACCTCTTGCATAGACTTCACACATGCCCCACAAAGGTCTGCACTCCAAGTTCAGACCATTGTCCTGGGTGAGGCTTCCTAGTGGCATGCCCCAATGCTCCTTAGGAACTTACTGAAATCCGAATAACCAGGTCCCGTCCTAGATCTCCTGAATCAGAAACTCCAAGAGGCTCGTGTGTCACCTGATGCAGAGTGAATCGCACACAGCCTCGGAACAGCCTCTTGTCTCGTCACACCCCTGTCGTCACTCCTGTCTTGTGTTCTTTGCTGCGATGTCTACAGTTATTGACAGTTGCTAACACGACACTGTAACCCACAATGGTGGAAAGGTTCTGCATCTTCTCTGTCCACTGTGGCAGTCCTCTGTGGTATGGAGGACTTGAAATATGACAGTAAAACTGGAAACTCGACATTAGCTTTATTTAATCTTCATCAATTTATGTTGTGTTATGTGGTTGAGATTGTCATGTGGGCTAGCACACCGATTAATTTCTGGAAGCTCTGGTAGAGGAAACATCACTGAAAGATGTACTGTGTCCCAGGTGCCAGATTAGACATTTTGTATATGCAAACCCTTTAATACCCCACAGCAACCCTATGAAGTAGGCTTACTGTTTCTCTCCACATCGCAGTTGGAAAACAGGAAGCCTAAACTTATGAAGTAGCCTTCCAAAAGTTATGTATTTAATTAGCAGAGCTGGGATTCAAAGTGATTTGATGGCAGGATGTGCTCTCACCCTGCTCTCCCTGCCCTCTTGGGTAAATAAGGTGTTTATACTAGCTTCCAAACTCATATTCCAAATGGGCCTGAGACAAGGGCAAAGGCCATTTCCCTTTTATGTTTTAATTTATGATGGTAGTATAAAGCAGGAAGTTTTACAGAAAGAGGCATTTTCATATGGTGCAATAAATAAAAATATGAGAGAGGGAAAAAAGATGACGGCATGGTTTCCAAAGGGATTTACCCTGGGAAAATTCTGAGATTCAGGGTAAGGTCACAGCTCTCTTGAAAGAGGGAACTTCCCCAACTGGAGTCTAAGCACACACTGCTCACTCAGCTTCTTACAAGTTAAACTGGGTAACTCCATGTAGTTTTTCTTTTACCCCATGTTTCCTTCTTCAGTGGCAGTTTCTATTTTTATATCTTAAGTATGTTTCTTTTATTAGGTTTCTTTTATCAATATTCAGGAGAAATAGAAGAATAAGACACACAAGAATCAGAAACAAGCATGATCGAAGTAGCTTTGAGGTTTCAGTACCGAGGGACACTCCTTTACCTTGAGTTTTCTTCATTCATGCAGGTGACCAACTCCATGCTTCTGTGATGTGACAGCCTCTGGCCTTGGGAGGTGTGTCCCAGGTGAATTACTAATAAGAATTATACAATCTCTTAAAAATTTACTTTAAATATGTTTTCACGAATATCCCTTAGTATATTTACATGCATATACATGTATATAAATGAATATATTCGTATGTGTATATGCACCTAAAGTAGAATATATTTATATATATCCTTTCCTATCTTTCTATTCGCACATTATGCATATTTTAGGCAAGGTGATGACATGCCTTCTTATGCTCTAATTGTTTTTTTCCCCATTTAACATTATTATTATAAATTTGAGGGTATTTAAATTTATTCTTAGAACATTCTGAAAGTGGAAGTCTTCTTGTATTAAAAGAGAAAAAAAATGGGGCTATATATATATAAAACCTGGCTCATACTGATGGCAAAACATTTCTCCCTTTAGATTCTGACCAGATCACATATAGTATAGCAAGATTAAAAAAAAACAAGAACCACTCTTCTTTAAGGCACTTCAGTTTGCATCGTAATTTAAAATAAAAGTGTTATATGCTTGATCTTTGTATAAATACAAGACTTGGAAAGGAGTTCATGTGTAGAATTTGTAAGTAAGTTTCATCTTAACTTAAACCAAAGATTTGTTTTATATATTCTTGTGAATTTTGTCCTGTACCTTTAGCCTATAGCAGAAACAACAAATGAGAGGAGATAGCTTCAAGACTTTATAATTTTCAGTGCTATCAATTTGTCTAACAGTTTTATGTAACAGATGAGCTACTCAAGCGGAAGGCTATATTGTAGGAGGAAATGTCCAATATCAACCAAACACCATTAAAATATTGATATTTTATTGGCAGCAGGGTATCATGATTAACATATAAGGGTACTCTGGAGTCATCACAACAAACTTGTTCACTATGAGCATAATTTATCAAAGGGGAGATCTACACAATACATTAGAGAGGTTTTAAAATCTAATTCATTAAGTTAACAAAAATGTCCATGAATTGAGACATGTAAATAGGATAGAACATTACATTCTGTGGATTGGCTCATGGGCAAGAATCAAATACAATGAGATGCCCCAAGGGGAACAGCTCAGTCTACCAGCTCCTGCCAACAACTGACTGCTCTTTCTTACATCAGCTTTCCCTGTTTTTCCAACCTTTGTGTTTTACCAACAGATGACAGCTGCTCCTGCTGCTGTAGCTCTTCTACTCTTACTTAGGATGGGCTATGCCCACCCTGTTTCTATCAGGATACCCATCAGAGAATCCTTTCTTCAGCTTTCTCTGAACTCCACATTGCTTCTCCTTTAGAGCACCCATTAGACTCTGGGGAGACTGACTGGGAATTCTAAGACGCTGCCTTACAAGGACTCTACCACGTTTGAGGTGCTTGGATATTGAGGGCAGGGCCTAGGGTACTATGCTCATAAGTTTTAGAACAGTGTGATATCTAAAATAAATGCCTGGTGCATTGGTGGATAGTGGAATGAATCAATCTTGCCTACTCAAAGATTCATATGCCAATAATAAAAAATAAGTAGCAATCTGATGTAACAATAAGAAGAGCAGGGATATATTGGCTTTGTGAAGCTGTCCTGTGCCGACAGTGACAATCTCTATTTGGCTTTGATCAATAATTGCTATTAAGTACTAGAGCCTTGTGTTCTTAAATTCTATCATTGTTAAAAGAGGAGCCAGAAGTAAGATTTCATATGGGGAATGTTCTGATTTGTCTAACACTGAATGGTCCAAAAGGACAATAGACCAGATATAACTCCTAACCTATAATTTTTAAAGACATAGAATGAGCAATAGGTCAGTTTCCATGAGACTGTAATTCAAGGTTGAATACACCCTGCTGTCTCAAAGGCCGACATAATGAAATCTGCGATTCCATGGATGCCAAGTGAAGTAAAGTCACATGTTTCCCCGTGTTCTGCAGACAGCTCTTCCTTTTGTCACAAGGTGGCCAGTCAGCACTTTAAAAATGAACTGTTAAGAAAAGACAGATCGGATTAAATGTAGATACTTGGAAGCTTATGGAGAAATAAATCTTAAAACACCACTTTCATAAAAAAACCCTTTCACATCGCCAAGAAATTCTCTGAGTTCCCTGAACATCGAAGCTGTGTCCACAGTAGGTTATAATTATTAAGGCTTAAAGTCTATGGCCACAACTTCATGGAACACCATTCCAGAGGGACTCACTGAGATAGAGCGTATTGAAGATTTACAAATGAAAATTTATTCATATAAAATTCTTAATGTTTTATATCCTTTACTGAAGAATAAAAATGACTTGCTCTCATAGAAATCTGGTACAGCCTGCTGTAAGCACAAATATTTCCTGATGTTTGTTTTATATTAAAAGTTTGCATCTGATTCCACAATGTTCCCATGCTAACTTCTCCCAGAGAGATATAATGTGTTTATCTATAGCTTTGTGTGTCATTATACTGTGCCACAAGCTCAGAGATATTCATTCTAAAATAGAGAAAAGCCCATGACTCACAGTGATGACCATGAACAGAAAATGTCAACTTAACTACTCTCTAAGCTCAGACCATGAACAAACACACAACCCACAGGACCCTTCCTAGACAGGAAAAGGAAGTTATGGGAGCCAAGAGGAAGCCTTTAAAAGATATGGGATAGTAGAGAGGGCTACTGCTGCTTGGTGAAAGAGTAGGATACCAGGTCACAGAGTTGAAAAGGAAGATATTTTGGGATGGAAGAAATAATACAGAGCCCCCATATGGTCTGTGACCAGTTGACCCCAAGCCTAAAGCATCCTGCCTTTGAAGAATAGGGAGAAAGGGCTTATTTCACCAAAAAGGGAGTTAGTTGTATAATCATTTATTGGTATATAAGTCACGTGACAGTGAATGGACTCTAAAATCTGCAGTTCCTCAGTTGCTGGATCTGTCCCTGTGGCCTAGCACAGAGTGTGGGCTCAGAGACATCAGACCTCCCTGTGAGCACTGTACCAAGAGAGACACCAACCCAACCTGGAGAAAACCCAAGCTGTAGAGTGTGTCCACCATGGCTCTTTCCAGTCTTTGAAACAGAGAGGAAAGTTGGGAAGGGAAGGAGTCAGAGAGCTGATTTATGGTGTTTAGCAGGAGGACAGAACAGGGCAGAGTACAGGGCTGATGGAGGAGACCTCTAACTCTGTCAGGCCAATGGCTATCCATTCCAGCCAAGAGTTTAGAGACTGCTTCTCACTACCTTTTAGTTAGTAAAGAAATTTGATGATTTGCTGTTTTTGATGTTGTTCTTTTGTTCCCTCTCCCTCTCTCCACATGAGGGTCCTGATTTGCCCCCTCTCATTGATCTGTTCTGCCTTGCCCATTTTCCATGTCCTAATGTGCCTCCTCCTCTCATTGCTTGGTTATAGGAAGCTACCATTGAAACAGGTCAGGGCTTGGAGGGGACCACAGATCTAACTATTGCACCTCATCATTGCCAGGGAGCCCCACCCACCATATCCCCAGTTTTTATGGGTTTTATGCAGATTCCTGCAGGTTTGGGGAATGGTAAAGAGTCAAGCTCAATCAGGCTGTTGTTCCTCCTCAGGTTCAGTTTCACTGTTGCTCAACTTTGGAATAACCACAAGTGCCCAGTTAATACAACAAGCACAGCATCAATGCAAACAAAGACTTTATAAATGAGTGTATGCAAATATAAAGCTTTAAAATTTCTGTCCAACTTCAGTGCAACTCTACACTTAATGAAAAGGCAGAAGCAGAAAGAGACAGCTTCCCCTTACAGCTCTTCCTGGTAAAACCGCACAGGATATGGCATGCTGTCTCACATCCAGTGCAGTGCACACTCCGGTCTGTCTGCCTGGAATGATGACTTCTGTTTATTTATAGAATCAACTGCATTGCTCACATTATTTTAGACTTCACCTCCCTCTAAATTCAGCTTAGACTCCGGGATGTCCAATTCTTTATTCCATGCACAGTTTATGTATATAATTTCCCAACATTTCAGTACTACGTTACTAATACTTACAACAGTGTCTGGTATAAGACAGGCACTTAAATATAATTCCCTCCCACCATCTCCTGACGGTAGCAGGATAAGTCTTACATGCACCTCTGTGGATTGAGAGAATCCTGAGTGTTTTGACTCCCCTGATGCTAGCCGTGGAGCTAATAGGGGTGAACAGAAGGCCCTTTAGACAGACGCAGGATACTGTCTAGTTCTTGGTGGTGTGGCATAGTGTACAATGAGATGTCTGCAGATGAATTGGCTGATGGCAAAAACCCTGTAAACATCTTTAAATTTTTTTTACCGTTTCATGTATTTATATAAAACTTTTAGTCATTTTCATTCTACATTCTCCTCTCTCACTCTCCCATCTCCCATTGGAGCCCTTCTTCTCAATAAATTCCTTCTCCTATTTTCATGTCTTATTTTTGCTTGTTGCCCTCTGGAGGAGCTTCTTGTCTAAGTGTGAACAGGTAGTTATTTACTAGAACATGGGCAACTTATCAGTGGCTACACCACTGAAGAAAACGACACCCCAACCTCAGCAACCATTAATTGCTAGGGCAGGGCTGGGGCCTCATGGGCCCCTCACCCACCCATGGGGAATGTTCAGATACCCACAGGAAAGTCTTAGAATCACAGTCTAGGTGGGTCAGTATTTTCCTGCAGGCTCGTGTTCCAAGCATGAGATGGTATTGCTCCTTGAAGCTAACATTGGTGTCAAAAGGAGCTGATTTGATGGGGGGCCAAGGCAATAGGATTTAGGGACAGTTAAAAATTTGTATCAGGCCTGTTGTGGTATCTGTAAGTTTTTGTTCATCCAGCTTGAATTAGAATATTGGCTAAGCCAGAGGTTCAGGAGTAAGGTGACAAAGTCGAGAGTAGAAGAAACAAAATCAACATTTAAAACAAATGTATTAGAGTGGGAATACAGGGCACAAGTCATCTCCCTCGTAGACTAGAGCAAGTGTGGCTGCCCAGCCCAGCTCAGAGCAGAAGGGGGTGAACACAGTTTCCTTCTGGCTATGCTTCATCCATCAGCCCTTATTTGACTTCCCATTAGCACCTACCCAGAATTTCTGCAATCCCAGACTGAAAGGGAGCATCTCTTTTCACATGAGTAGAGTAAAACATTTTTCAGTATCTAAGAAAAAAACCCTTATTCTTTGGTTCTGGTATTTTCACTTTATATCTGCCATTTGAAATAGGAAAACCACTCAGAATGAAGTCCAAAGAGGTTTATCGCTGTCCTTCATAAACAACCAGTCATGTACAAGTTCGTTAATTTCTGCCTCCCCAGAACCCAGAATTAGACTGGACGCTTGTCCACTGGGGTAAAAATGTCTTCTCCACACCAGTAGAAAAGAGAAATGCAGAAGTTCTGGACAAGATACACAGGCTTTTAGACATTTACTATCTTTGTAAGAAATAGCTTTTATAAAATTACACAAATTAATAGAGCTACAATTTCATTTCTGTTAGAACTTGTTGTGGAGAATGAGCTGTGTTTGCCTTTTCATTTGGGCAATGAATAAACAAATATAAAAGTGAGAAGAGAAAGAAATCCTGAGAGCAAAACTTGGTTTCTGACTTGGTGGCCTACTTTCTGTTCAGTGTTAGAATGGGTTGACCAGTCCTTCATCATTTTGTACAAATCTTCCCCAGAACAGTTTTTTCTCTTGACAAACACACTACTGTGACAGAAGGTGATAGACATGTTGAGAGCTAAGTCATTCTGGCAGTTACAAAAGTCTGCTTCCTATGCCTGGAATATGTTTTTTTTTTTTCAAATATAGGTTATCATGTAATTCAAACATGGGTAATATTGCCTTCCTCTCTCCACCATCTTTCTCACTTATTTCTGACATCTAGAGGTGACCCAGACTTTGACTTTATTAATTTTGATTTTGTTTGGTTAAAAAAAAATAACTTCTGGATCCTGAAAATGGTGAATGTAGTAGTACAGTGAATAGTAGGTGAAGTCCGCAGTGTTGGTGGTGTCAATCATTGTGACAGGCCTGCAAACCTGGTGCGGACCTGCAAGGTAGCCTGTCATAGTTTCTCAGACATTGGGGAAAGACACTAATTTACTCCTTGATTTCATGTAGACAGGTTTCTATTACAGCAATGGGAACAGCCAATGTGGTTTCAGTTTTGGATTGATTTCTCATGCCCTGATTTCCTCAAGGAGAGACAGAAGGATGAGATGGTACCCGTTTCTCCAGAGAGGTATGTGATAGAGAAGTTCCACACTTAATTTACTTGATCATGCTGCAATGAGCAAGAATCTTGACAGGTCCTCTGTTCAGAACAGGGGCATTCTACCTCGGAAGATTGCTTGCTGTACCATTCTTGAAAACGAAGTTTGGGTAAAAGGTTTAACACTGCCTCACACAAAAATTTGTAGGGACTCTAGACACATGTGGAGGCAACTGAATCTTTGGGGATCTCTCTGAGTTCATAATTGGTAGGGTTGTTTCAATGGGATAAGGATCTTGGATTACTGCCAAAGTTTTGCACAAAAGCAAGCTGGCCAAAACTCTAGTAGATTGTCTCCATTCTACTGAAGCAGTAGAGGAAGAAGGGTCCTTCCAGGTATAGACCTGGTGTATTTCAGGAACAACAAAGAAACAAATCCATGGTCTCTGGAGCACAGTAGAAGATGGTGAGCAGTAAGCTAAGCTGTAAGCTACCTATTTAATTTTTCGCCTGACAAACCTTATAAAAAGGATTTTATACAAACTGATTGCAGTAGGAAATGATTAGAGATTGTTTATCTTTTTCCAAGGTAAAGTTACAATCTGACTTTATGTTTTGAGAAAAATATTCAAACTTCTGAGTAGGAGATAAGGATGGACACTAAAGACCAGTTGTGGGGTGCAGGCTATTGCTAGTCAACATGGCAGCAGTGGTAGTAATGCAAACCACAATTTTATAAGCAGATATACTGCTAAATGATTGAATTCCTGATCTATGCAGGACCACTGGAAAGCTTGTTGAATAGATATTAGTTGTAGGGAAAAGAAAACGAGATCAAGACTACTCCAAAGTGATGTACTGACCATTTGCTGAGTTAAAGCAAACTGGAGCAGGAGAAAATGGACTCTAAGTACCACATTGGACATTTAAATTGCAAATTCCTCTTAGATTTCCATATCAGCTCAGAGTAGAAAAGTCAGCAAGATCTGGTGATGTGAACTTAGTGTTTAAAGTCAAATAATAAATGGATTTTCAGGGCCATGAGTCAAAATAGACTAGACAGGACATTGATCCTGAGACAACAATAAAAAAAGATGAATAAACTGGCCATCGAATTTGCAGTATGAAAGTCAATAACAGCTTTGATCAAGAGTGTTCAGTGGCACAAACATGCCTTTCTGATAAAATAACTTTAAGAGAGTTTGGGTAGAGAGAACAGAGACAGTAGGGCTGTTCAACATTTAGGAAAATTTTTGCTGTCTGGACTCTGCTTGCCTCTTTCCTCCAATATGGCCTGTTGGACACATGCTAGGTGCCTTCCAACAATTAACACCAGTAGGTAGCAGTTAAGCTGATGCCTTTAACTGCTAGCGTTGGAAGTTAACAGTTAAGCTGAAAGTGCTGATTGGAACAAAGAATTATGAAAAATGATTTCCTTGAAGTTAATATATTAAGTTAGAGCATAATTAAAACCGTGAATGAAGATAGATTTACCAATGTTTTAACGTAACGTCGGTATTTTCCTGAGCTTTTTTGTTGCATATTTGTGTTTTTTATCTGTCTCTCACCAAACATGTTCAGCTGAACCATCATTGATTTACACAATCAACCTTTTGTAATGCGAAATTAAATTATAGAATGAGAAATTTGCAACTTTACCCCAAAGCAGCTCAAGTACAGGAATATTCTAGATTTTGATTTTTCCATCTTTTACAGTTCTACCCATCCTGATTAAATAATCATTTTCTTGGTAGATTCTTCCCTGTTACCTTCCCCAAATATACGAATGACTTCTCATAGAATTAGTGGCTCTCATTTTATATTTAAATGCCATTAGTAAGCACACATGGCTGGGAGAGAAGCACATAGCCATAGTCAAATGCTGTCGAGTGAGTTCTATAGATACAGAACACTGGTTAACTCAGAGTCAGATCAGCAGAGCCACTAACGAGGACATCTCATACTGCTCTGGCAGTCTGGGCCTTTAAATTAAGGCACTCAGATATAGGAAAGAGGAGAAGGATTTAATTTCTACTGAAAAATCACTGGCTGATTCCCTATGCTTAGATCTTAAACATTTGAAAGAAAAGTGATGTTCGTTACTTAAACATAATGAAGCCTTAGAGAAATGATTAAATCTACATTTTTGTTTTTATTGTGAGATGACACACTCACATATGAGTGATAAACTATCTGATAGAGGGCTAATAACCAATATATATACTTCGATACCCAGAAAACAAATAATCTAATTAAAAACCCGGGTATGGATCCAAACAGAATTTTCAAGATAGAAAACTAAAATAGCTAAGAAACACTTAAAGAAATGTTCAACATCCTTAGCCATTAGGGAAATGCAAATCAAAACTACTTTGAGATTTCATCTTATGCATCTTAGTCAGAATGGCTAAGATCAACAAAACAAGTGACAACTCCTGCTGGCAAGGATGTGGAGTAAGGGGAACACTCATCCATTGCTGGTAGGAGTCGAAATTTGTACAGTCACTATGGAAATCAGTGTGGCAGTTCCTTGGGAAGATGGGTATACCAATCTTGGATATATACCCAAAGGATACATCCTCCTACCACAAGGATACTTGCTCAACGATGTTCACTGCTGCTCTAGTAATAATAGCCAGAAATTGGAAACAACCTAGATTTCTCTGAAAAGAAGAATGGATTAAGAAAATGTGGTACAGTTAAAAAAATGGACTATTACTCAGGAGGCAGAGGCAAGCAGCTCTCTGTGAGTCTGAGGCCAATCTGATCTAGACAGAGAATTTCAGGTCAGCCAGGGTGACAGTGATACAAAACAAAAAACAAAAATACAAGATTTTAAATGTAACCCACCCAAAATCATGAATGCCTCCTATATGGCTGCTCTTTTTTTTCTGTGTCTTGTTAAGAAAGTCTTCCCTACTCGGGTGTGTTCTATTTTCTCTATATTATTTTCCAGAATATTGGTGATTTTGCTTTTCTCATGTAGGTAACTTTTATACCTGGATACTTTTTTTGGCTTATTTTATTAGATATAAAATTTTGTTTTTTTCAATAAAGGAAACAAATTTTCTCAGCAGTGTTTATTGAAAATTCTATTGCCTGTAGCAATATTCTTGCTGTACATAAAATATGCCTGAGTTGGTTCCTATCGCTTCATTCTCCTGGGCTGTTTTGCTGTTTGTACTTCAACATTGCCTGTTCTGTCCCACCAAAATCCTGTCATAAGTCTTATTGACAGGACAAGTCTGACTAGCTTGCTCTTTTTATTTTAAGCTTTTCTCAGTTTCTATCACCCATTGTACTTCCTATTTTTAATAGTTTCTTTTATCAGAATAAGTTCCTGTCTATTCCTGGATGGGAAAAGTATTATTTTTAAAATACCCTGATAGAAACTGAATTGTATCAAGTATTTTTCCACAGTCATAGTAAACTTTTCTCGGTGTCTTCTGCTTCTCCAAGAACACAACAGATGCTTTGGAAACATCTTGCTTGAGTCTCAGGTCAGTTGTTCAAATGGGTGTTATTATCTACATCTTACTAACCAAGAAGCCATGAGTCATAAAGCCTAAGGAGCAGGCCTAGATTTCCAGATATAAAGTGGAAAAGTTGGGATTGAAACTCAGATCTTTGGTCAATTCATGAATCAATTTCATTATATCTGTATTTATTTAATACATTGCTACTGAGTAATCTCCATGTTCATTTGAAAATGAAAAATGGAGAGATGTCACAGCAAAAGGAAAGAAAAAATGATAAAAGCTCCCATAACCTTGCCTAGAACTTATTCTAAACAGCGAAGTAAACATCTGGTTACAAGGTGCTAAGGTTGAGGTTGAAGGAACAATGATTTAATTGCATCATATGGTTAGCAGAGCATTGGATTGCAACTTAAAAAAACCTCAAGGATACAAACAGATTCAGGAAATCCTGCATAAACAGGCCCTTGCACCCTGCAAACACATGTTTCACTTGTTTCAATTATTATGAACACATAGGTACCATGTAAAGACCAACAGAGAACTTGTTCTGAGACTATGACTTAGGACTATCATACCTGGATGTGTAAGTGGTCCTCACGAATTGAATTAATTCCTGAGAGGTCATTTCACAGAGCAGAACAAGTGTTCTGTGACTGGTGTTCTCAACATGTTTCTGGAAAAGTAAAACAAACAAATAAACAAACAAACAAGCAAACAAAACTCAACGAATGTGAAGTTTATTAAGCAAACATGCTTTCATTTCTCTTGGAGTGAGATCAAATGGAGCATGTGCATTTAACATCCTAAGAAATTATGAGTGTTCTTTCCAAAGTGTCTAGACCATTTTGCATCCCACCAGCATGTATAAACTCCAGGTAGCCCACAATGTCATCAGACTGGTATAGTAAGGACTTTTAATTAGCCATCCCATGACTAAGTTGAGGATCTGCCCATGTATGTATGGGGCATTTGCATGTTTATTTATTTGTTTTTAGAGATTTATTTATTATTACTTTAGGTGTAGATGTGTTTGCCTGCATATGTGTGTGTGCCCAGCAGAGGGTGTCAGATCCCCTAGAACTGGAGTTAGAGACAGTTGTGAAACATCATGTGCTGGGGATCAAACCTTGGGTCCTCTGGAAGAGCAACCAGTGCTCCTAATGGCTGAACCAGCCCTGTACATTTATTTAAAAAACATCCTATATATTATGTTCTTTTTTGTATTCTGGAGAGAATCTTCTTGCTAGGTGTTTTGTAAATATTTTCTCTGTGTTTCCTCCTCCTCCTGCTCCTCCTCCTCCTCCTCCTGCTCCTGATTCTCCTCCTCCTCCTCCTCCTCCTCCTTTCTTCTTCTCTTTCCATATTTGTCAAAGAGCAAAAGGTTCTTGAATTTTGAGACAGGGTTTCACTATGTAGCCCAGGGTAGCCTCCAACTGACAGAGATCAGCCTGCCTCTGCTTCCTGAGTGCTAGAATTAGAAAAGTGATTGCCATGGACTAACCTGGCTAGAAGGTTCTAAATGAAGCAAAATGTATCAATTTATCAATTTTGAAATTCTATCAAAATCTTTGTGTAACCAAAGATCACAAAATTATCTCACAGTTTCCTCTGGTTTTATTTCTTGTGTTGAAGTCTCAAGTCTTTTAACATCTTTATGCTTAAGTTTTACAATACAGGCTTTTATATTTTAGGTAACATTCATTTTCTTTATTTATAATTACATATATATATATATATATATATATATATATATATATATATATATATATATATATATATATATATATTCATTTAAATTTTCCATTTCCATTCTAGGAAAAGGCATGATACCAGTTTCATTTGTTTTCTGATTATCACTGGATTTGGCTGCTGTCCTTAGTTATGACTAGCAATCTGTGGAACTGGTCAGTTACACAAAACAGACCTGCACCACTAGACAATAAGGCTACATTTGTCTAAGCAGCATGTAATTTTGGATTGCCATGTAAGGCACCATCTCTGTTGTTGTACTCACAAGGTTTACATCCTCTCTGGACCCAAGGAGCCCATGGAGATACTGTGGTCTATGGAGAACTGGTGAATCCTTGTTCTTGTGTGAGATATGAGCAAGAGGATTACTCTTCTGATTCCTTGCTGTCGTTGATTGAGTACTTGTTTAGAAAATAATAATTAGGACCGCATGCAGCATGCATCTAGAAAATGAACACATGCTTTCTAAAGTCTCTCATAATTCTGAGGTTCTGTAGTTCTACACAGCAACCTATATTCTGCACAAACTACTAAACTAGTTATCATGCTTTTGGATGAGACTACACAGGACACATAATTTTTAAAACATCATGTGTATCAGAGGCTGTGTTGATGGACAAAAGGTTATTCAGTGCACATTCAAGCTTTTACCCAGGCTACTTAATTCATTTAATGAAACTATATCATCTATCAGCTCCCTAAGGAGAGTGCTCTGAGGGCAGACCTTTCCTCACCAGGATGCTGCCCCGGTGTTCCAGCTAGACATTGCTTCCTCTGTGTCTCTCCATCCTTCCTGGATAATAAATGCAGCACATGCATTACCCTATGCCCATTTTCAGTAGTATGCATCAGGCAGTGAATTCTCTTAATCTCTTCTGAGCATCCTAAGCTTAGAGTGAAGCCTGGAGCTTTTTTCCAGCCTTTGATCAAGCCTGATACTGAGAGTATGAGAGTGCTCCTTAGACAAGATACTTGTTAGTCCTCACTTTCAACCGAAACTCAGCCCACTAACTGTTACAGGGAAGAAATGACAGTCATGCGCCACTCATCTTCCTGCTTACTAAAGTGACTGTGCACTCATTAGCTGAACTTTCCCAGAATATTGTACTTGAGAATCATTAATATTTCATTTTTCTAGATGCCAAGTGGTTTATAATGTCTTTTAAGAGAAATTATTTCTTTGTATATAAGAACGTTGAAGTCTGTGGGCTGGCAAGATGGCGTAGTAAGTAAAAGCACTTGCTGCTAAGCCCAAAGACCTGAGTTCGATCCCCAGGAACTACTTAGTACAAAGAGAGAACCAACTCCTACAAGATGCCCTCTGATCCCCATATGTATACCGTGAAATGTGTACCCGTTTATGTACACACATACACACAATAAATAAATACAATAATTAAAAACATAGACCTTACAGTCAGCCAAAATTCTATTTGAGTGAAAGAATATTATTGACGTGATTACTTCTGAGTTAGTGATGCAATAATGAAATGACGGCTGTGTAATGCCTGTTAAATGTGTGCCAAGTGTAAGGCTGAGCAGCAATCTGTTTCTCCTGTAGGATGACAGACATGGCAACACTCTCTGGCAATGTCTGCATTTAAAGACAAAATTTAACCCAAGTATTTCATGATAAGATCATGTATCAATTACTACCTACTGATGTACTTTCTTTTTGCAATCTACACATGGTAGACATACTTCGATGTCAATCTCTCAAGCTCTCCATTGATTTTTTTATTTTTTCCATTACAAGTACTTTAATATAATGAAGAATATGTAAATTTAACACAATTATAAACAGAATTATGCATTGGCTAAACACAAAGACATACTTACACACAAACACACACACACACACACACACACACGCAAAGATATTTTGTGTTCTATTACATTTCAGAAAGGATCTATGCTGTCATGAATTTGAACAAAACTAAAAAAGAAAACCTAACACATAACAGCAGCAGTTATTTAGTTAATTTATAAAAACTTCTTTTGGCAAACAAATAATTCCATGTAGTTTATCAGTGAATTTAAAAAATGCATGCCATTGCTCTTTTAACCTAAACAAAATGCCTGTGAAAAGAATAACTGACACACATATACAAACACCACTTGTCAGAATTGTGAAGTCTTCTGTGTGGCTAGCAAATGTAGCATGCTCTGGGCGGCAGGAGGTTGGCCAAGGACGAAGTGCACGCTGAAGTGGGATCCTGTGAGATTACAACGGAGCTGCAAAATCCCTTTTTCTCACGGGCACAACAGCCACGGTAGCACCCTAGAGTATATGCTCACATGCTCATGGAGATGCTGGGAAAGTCTTACCTCTTTGTCAGTCCTGCAAAAGTACTGCAGTGTAATTCTGTGTAATACTTGATGTTCCGTAATGATTATAAAAGGCTATGTGGTTAGTTTATGTATTTACTCTACCTTTTATTGTTCTTTCAGAGTGCACTCCTACTTATATGAACGTTGATAATGATGCAGACAGAGTGGAGGAATAAGTTCTGGTATTCTGTGGTGCAGTAAAATGAACATATTATTTATCTCATAATAGAAGAGAGAATTTTGAGTGTGTGTTGCACAAATCAGCACTAAGGGGCTCAGGTGAAAGCTCCGAGGGCAAAAGTGCTTGCTCTGCAAGCAATGAGGAACCTTTACTCTCCAGCACATGTGCAAAAATGTCACGCGTTGCTATGTATTTCTGTAACCTCAGCATCAAGAGGCGGAGACAGGTGGTTCCCCAAAGCTCTCCAGCTAGCCAGCCTTGCCAATCGATGAGCTTCCAGTTCAGCAAGAGACCCTGTCTCAAGATAATATGATGGAGCATGATAGAGAAAGACACTGGCATCCTGCTCTGGCTGCCAGTTGTACACATGGGTATACATACTCATACACTCTTGTGTGTGTATTACACACACACAAACACACACACACACACACACACACACACACACACACACACGTGGGCACGCGATAAAAATTTTTGAAGATGGATATATAAACATCCTAAATTGATCACTATCCAATTTATACATGACTCAAAATGTAATACTGTACCTCATAAATATATACAAATATTACATATTTTCTGTCAGTCAAAAATAAAGTTATATATGTCCTGCTATACAGAAAGCAGCCTCATTTGTCCCATGTTTACTGCATCATATCAAGAGGTCAAGCTGAGTGATTGATTTTACCACTTATGTTTGTACAAGACACTGATATTTGCACAGTGACAAAATTATATTTTATCATATTTTCAGTGTATATTCCCAGTGTTGAGTGATGTATGGCTCTATTCAGTATTGGAACTCCGTCATCAAGACAGGAATATTAAAGTCCACATTTGCTCTCAACATTGCACAGGGACATTTATTCAGTTACATCATAAAGGGCATGGGCTGATTTAGCCAAATCTTTGCTTTGCAAAACTCGTGTCATAGAGGCATGGATTATAATAGAATATTGAATCTTCCAATATTGTTCTTCAAACTTGAGAGTAATTACTCAAAGCTCATTAGACCAGGAAGCTGTAATTTAAGTGGGCTTTGAAAACTGAGAAACCATGGTTGACTTTACAGGCAAAGCATAAACTTCAGTGGGAAATAAACCTGTTACAATAAGAGACAAAAATTAGCTTTCCTTCTAAAAATTAAAAAGATCAAATTAGTCATATATTGGCAGTATTCTTTTCTTCTCCAGTGTCAGTCCTGTGTTTTACAAAACACTGCACAGCTTTGCAGTTATAGGGTACCTTTTACATTTGTGCTCCTTCTCCTCTGTCCGGCATTCATGTGCACAGCGAATGCTATAGTTCTCTAGAAACATGAGATCACCAGTTACAGTTTGGGAATGCAGTCTATTCAATTAAATTATCTTTTGATATTCAGAATATTCTAAGGTTTGGGAATGAAGCAAGGGCTCAGATGTTCATAGTTTGCACTGTTCTTGTAGAAGCCTTAAGTTCAGTTCCCTGCTTCCACATTAGACTACTCCCAACTACCTGTAACTCCAGCTCCAGAGGATCCAGCACCCTCTTCTGTCATCCACCGGCACTTGTACCCATGTGCACATACCCACACGAACACATACACATATTTAAAAAAAAATCCTAAAAAGGACATTCTGAAATGTACACAGAGAACAACACAATTTGGGAATAACACAGCTCCCGAAACACACTTTAAAAATGACTTTACTCTCTGCTCTTCACTTCAAAGGGGAAAAGAACAACTTATCTTTGAAAGTTTAAAAATACATCTTACCTATGAGTTCTATGGACAAAAACAATGCCATATTTAGTTACTGTTCAATGTATAATGCAATTTCACACAAAACCATCAGGCATAGCCTATGTGAGACTAATACTGAGATTGTCCTGGTACTTGAAAGTGTCTACACATCCCCATTAAGGACAGGCACAAAGGAAGTCAGAGAGAGGGAGTGTGTATATATACTCTTCATCAATACACATCCATTGAATGCTCTCCATGTGTCAGAGGCTAAGTGGAGAACTACAAACAAGACGGGGCTCCAGTCTTCTTGAAATGCACCCTACTGTATAGTTAAAGTTAATGTGATAAGCACTCAGCATGGGTAGAGAGTATAAAGGGCTTTGAATTGTAACAGAATAGCTGCCTCTTGCATCTGTGGGTTCTGGAAACAGTCCTGGTATGTGTCTCAGTTTCCACTGCTGCTCCCTAATTCAGACCACCACTGTTCCAAATTAACTTCTGACTGTTGACTTCTAACTGGTCATTCTGCCTCCTGTCCCTTGTTCCTTGTAACAGTAGATTAAATTAGTAGCTTTTCCTGCCTAGTCATCACCTCAGGAAAATGTCTAAACACTGCATCCTGATACAAAATTACGTTTACAACTGCCCAGTTTTTCTCTCAACATGTTCTCTGGGTATTCCGTTTCATCAAACCATTCTAAACTATCTTGAGTTCTAAGAACATATTCTTTGTCTTACCTTCAATCTTTTGATCTTTATTCCTTCTTTCTAGAATATTTGCTTCACTTTCCTGAGCCTTGCCCCTACTAGTTGATACACATCTTGTCGTTTTCAATCCATTCTATTTCTTCACACCAGAAATGGGTCTCTTTTGTCTCTTCCCTTTGCAACCTCTTTTCCACTCCTATCACTATACCCTGAAAATTCAAGATGAAGTGCCTTTGCTGTGGACTATCTTACTTTTTAATTTTACTTATTAAAATAAGTCTCCAATATTGATGTTATTATTACTCTTTCACAGGTGCTGAAATTGAGGCCAAGAGTACTTTATTACTTGCTTAAAATTCAGGTACTTAGGATGTCACAAAGCTAAGACTGCAGCCAAGTTCCATGACTTTTTCCTAGGTGAGGGGTATGTTAGTGACCATACATGCTCGTTCAAAATGACATCATCTTGAGGAGACCGGGTACACTCAGGGAGGTACAGCTAAAGACTCACCGTTTAAAATGCTCACTCAGATTCATTTTGTTCTATTGTTTCTTCCACAATTATGATAAAATCGGTGACTAATCTAATTGACACTAGGCGTTTAAGCATTTTTATCTCTTTACTCATTCCTCTAAGATTTCTACTTGAAATCGATGGCTACTTGGAGCGAAACAATGACATAATAGTTTCATTTCATTTAATTTCTTTGAGAAATAACTGGAAAATGAATGAAGCAGTGTATCATTTAAATACTGTTGCTTTTTAATACTTTATTGTCTGAGAATGTCAAACAGTATATTTTGATCATATTCATTCTCCTTCCCCAACTCTTCTCAGATCCATTCCTTCTCCCCTACTGACCAAAAATAACCCATCCAGTCCATCTGTGCTTGTGTTGGGTGTGTGGGCATCTTGCAGTGTGGTTTACCTACCAGAGGTCACACCCTTAAGGAAAACGGACTTTTCCTCCCTTAGCAGCTATTCATTGCCAATAACTCCTTAGCCAAGGAGGGATTTCAAGTCTACCTCCTACCTCTATGCTGGAATTTTCCTGGCTAGAACATGAGAATGTCTTATGCATGTTGTCAGAACGGCTCTGAGTTCATGTGTGCAACTGCCCTGCTGTGGCCAGAAAACACTGTTTTCCTGTAGTCGTCCACCACTTCCAGCTCTTACAATCTAAAATTTTCTTACAGGTATATATTGGATTTTGAACATGTCTTCCTATTCTTCCCATTTGTTATATTTTTATCCCTTTCTTTCACACTAATCTCCTTTGTTCCCATGGACAAAATCACTTCTATTTTCATTTAATATGTACATGGATAAAATCACGTGTGCCTAAAATCTAGGAACCGCTCATGAGAAAAAACATAGAAGTCTACTCTTTCTGAGAGTGACTTAATTAGCTCAATGTGATCTCTAGTTGGACCAATTTTTCCATAAATTACATAACTGCATTACTCTCTATGACCGAGAGTTTTCTAGTATATATAATGTGATATACAAAATAATTATACATATATCATTTTGTTTGTCTATTCCTCTATAGTTGTACATCTACATTGGTACCATAACTTAGCTATTGTGATGTGAAAGTATTTATGTGGAATGCTGACCAGAGTTCTTCAGAGACCCCAGGAATGGGATAGCTGGGCTGTGTATCATTTTGAAGCAAGAAAAATACTTTATTTAAAAAGCCTTATAGTAAGTTGTAGAAAATTCATAACATAATGCAAAAGACTGGTATGGTGGGGGACCTTATAACAATGCCATCGACAGTAACCATTTTCACCCAGTTTTCCTGTCACTCTTTATAGACAGAGGATGTATGAATAACTGCACACACACGTGTAAGGCAGGCAGTTAGTATTTTGAAAAATATATGATATTGAAAGACCCAGACTTGAAATTGAAGCCTTTGCAGAATGGTAGAACTGTGTTGTGATGCTACGGTATTTACTTACCTACAGCTTAACGGAGCTGAAGCTCCTGTTTTTCCATATGTTGGGAAATTGAGCTGAATGTCCACGAAGGTCTTACAGTGCCCAGTTAGTAACAGGAACACTGTGGCAGAGATGGAAGCATGAATGAGGGCCGCTTTTAGATCTCAAGTGCTGACTAGCCAACCAGACACATGCAGGTCCATTTTTGAGTAACCCCAAGATTACTTTGCCGAATAAAGCCTTTCCTTTAAGATAAATGGTTCTCAAGTCACCAGACATTATGGTTATAAAACCACGATAGATACAGGGGCAAGAGGAACAACAGAGACATGCTTTGTCCAAACGTCGTTAGAGGAAGGAATAGAATTTTTTTCATAGGGTGATGATATTCATCCTTGATTATTTTTTTGCTGTCATAGAATAATTTAGACATCTTTATTTCCTACATGCACTTCCCTTAAATGATCATTGTCAGTAGAGTGCAATATTTGGGCAGATGTTGGGTACATTTTTTAAACTACTGAAGTTATTTGGTCTTTTTCAATATTTTTCTATTCCGTTTCATCCAATCATAACCATCCGTGAAATGAACTGTTATCTAACCTGAGGGAACGATATAGATTTTTCTTTCTTTCTTTTTTAAAGACTCTCTGCTAAAGATTGATGTTTGCATCACAAAGTTAGACTCCAACATTTAATGGAATCTCCTTTTTTTTTTTTTTAACTTTAACTTTTAAACTTTTAAAGTGTTTTACAAGAAAGACAAAAGAACTGAAAGTTCTAGCAGTTGAAGACCACACCCCCTGCTCAGTCTGTTCTGTGTTGCATCTTGGAAAGGATGCTGAACAGAAAAGAAGTGAAGCCCTGGGGGGGGGGTGCCCACCAAGGAACACGGAGACTGAGGAGCAGCACACTTCCAAATAGCTGTAATGTGATCCTTCTCTCAAATCCCCTATCAGATTCTTCCATTGCTCTGTTGTTCTCCTGACATTACTTTCTACTCTGAACAAGAAATACACACACACACACACACACACACACACACACACACACACACACACACGAAACAAAGATGAAAAAAATGGAGTAGAATTTGGTTCATATAAAATCACTACCAGGGAGAATGACGTGACCCCGAGTCTGGAAAAGACTCAGTGTCCTGGTAGAATAGAGCATGAATTACAAAGAGGCAAAGTGATTTCTTGAAAGTGCCTGTTAGGTAGTGAAAGAGGAAATAAGGAAAGGAACACTGGTTTCTGTCCTGGAAGATAGCAGACAATTTCATGTCAGCTTGACTGAGCCATGGGGTGACCAAGTAGAATTCAAGGCTAGGTGTATCTGTGAGAGTGTCTGGAGCAAGGTATATATTCACTGCTAGACTGAGAAGTGAGGATCTCTCCCAATGTGAGCCTGAGTTATCAGCCTTCCTGTGAGGAGTCCAAACCCACAAGAAGGCGCAGAGAGCCTGAAGCACACTGGAACTCCCGTCTGTTGCTTTCTTGGGTCTCGTGCCTTTCGACTCAGACTTGAATGGCACTATCAGTTTCTCTGGATCTCCTGTGTGCAGACTGTGGGCCTTCTCAGCACAGTTAATTGAAAGTCCATTTCTGTACAGTAAATATCTCCTTGGTTCTGTTCTTCTGGATCATTCTGATAAACACAACAGGCAACCAAATAATTAGAAGGCCTGCAAATTCCTCTTCCACCGCCAGAACAGCTCTGCAGTACCTACAGAAGAGGGCGCCATTGAGCTGGGAATCTCACTCCAAGCAGAAAGGTCAGGGGATAAAGTCCCCAATTGACTATCCTTCACCAAGCATGGTGCTATCATTCTCCTTACCTCCAGCCATCCCAGGGAGTCTTCAGCGGTATCTCATAGAGGTTTTAGTTCGTGTTTCTTAAAGGACTGATAATTTGCTATCCGTATATGCTTTGATGAAGGATCTGCTAAATACACTCATTTTAAATTGAGTTCTGTAGATGAGATACGGAGGAGCTGGGAGCAAGTCTGTGGACCTGAGTTCTATCCCTGAAACTCACGTAAAACTGGAAGAGGAGAACTGACTCTCCAAAGCTGTCCTTTGATCTCCACATGCATGTCCCCTTACACACATCATACACACACACACAAACACACACACACACACACATAATAAATTGAAAAAAAATGTTTAAATTGAATTCTTTATTTTATTGGGTTTTCTTCACCCCTTTTCCTTTTTTATGGTACTGCAGATTAAAGGCAGGGCTTTGAGCATGGTAGATAAGCTACATCTGCCATTTTAAATGAAGTCTTATTTTTGTGTTTTGAGTCTTTTTCATATTCTTTCTATACATCTTTCAACAGGTGTGTTAAATGCATACATTTTCTCCCAGACCCTAGATTATCTCCTGATTCTCTTAGTGTCTTTCACAGATCATATTTTCTACGTCTTGTTTAAAATCTTCTTGCTAATACACATTAATAAATGTATAAGGTTAAAGTGGTCCGTAGTCTATTACACTTTTCAACATCTTAGACTTTGTAATAATATTAACCTTCTCATTTTTGGTACTTCTAATGTGTGCTTTCTTTGTTGTTGTTGTTGTCATTGTTTGTGTGTTTCTAAAAATTCTGACAGAGATTTACAAATGTTATCTATCTATTTGAAGAACTCTGTTGGAGTTTTTACATTGAACCAGAACCTTTTTGGGCATCAGTCCACATAACACCTACGCATTTGTTCACCCATTCAATGGAGCTCATCCTGAACCTATTAGATCTAGAGTGTGTTCTATCCGCTGAAAGTGTATCTTTGGGGGAGAGGACATGTTGCGTCAAAAACAGAAGACTGAAGAAGAAAAATGGTACTCTCCTTCCTTCCTTTTTTTTTTTGTTGAAGTGGCATGAAACGTCTGGCTGACCTACTTGGCTAGGTGCCCTGTAATATCCTGGGAGCAAAAGAAATAGTGTCTTTCAGACACAATGGGACTGAAACACGTATGAACTCACAGAGATTATGACAGCGTGCACAAGGCCTGCACAGGTTCAAACCAGACAAAATCCCAGCAGTGAGAAGGGGACATGGACAAAAAGCTCCGCCTGTAAGTGACAAGCTCTTCACAACTGATAACTGATGGGAAAGGGAAAATCAGTTTTCTGCAAAGGAGTGACACTGGGTTTATCAACCACACTCCTGGGTAGCCCATGCCCAGGAGCATTGGTCCATGTGTGCATGTACATTTTGTTTTGATGTTTTGTCTTATTATTTTTTGTTTCTTTAGGGAGGGGGGTGGAACAAAAACATGGAGGAGGAGATGTTAGGGGAGCAGAAGAAAGTGATCAGTTTGTACAAAATACTTTGTATAAAAATAAGTAAAAATTTAAAACAAAAGAGAACAGATGACAGACTAACCAATCAACCAACAAAACATGCACATACATCCAAGGAGCAGACATATTTATGGTTGATGTCATTACTCTGGCCTTAGCTAAAGTCTGAGGAGTGTGACCTCCAGACAGCCTCGTGGCCTAAGACAATTTTGCTTTTATCTGGTGCATGTGTGGGGCTAATATCAACTAAAGGATTAACCGAGGGAAATGTGTTGTTCAAATTTGATCTTTGCCGTAAGAAAATTCCTCTTACTAGGAGGAGAAGTGAATTTACTTTAAAAACAACTGTTTTTGCATAGTAACACCCTGAAGCAAAATAAGTCCACAGTTCTGAGTTACAAGCGTCTATTTGACATTGGACAAGTTACTTTGGGCCCCAGATTTCTCATGTGGGAAGTTCCTCCTTTAAATTAAAGTTTCTCCTCCAAGAATATTCAAGACAGATACTTGACAGGGTTGAAAGAGACAATTTCCCAATCTCATGCTGGCACTGAAGCTTATGATTCCCAAGTGCCTGTAACTCCATTTCCAGGGGAAGCAATACCCTTGTTTGGTGGGTAAAGAAGTGGTGTGGAAGTGTGTTTAGTGCAGGCAAACACTGAAGTGACCGACACCTCCTAACCAGCGGCATGACTAAAGAATGGCAGAGTTGAATGTAGAGAGGAAGCAGGAAACTTGGGCAGCATTCTGTTTAAAACTTACCAGCACAGCAGTGTAATGCAGGTGAGAAAAGCAGTGTGAATTGTTTTCGTAGGGACTAACGTTCAGTTTTTGTCATAGAGTAAGGTAATAATTTCTATATGGCAAGCTAGAACTTTCAACTTTTTATGACAGGGTTATATTCATTGTTTTGTATACCATGGGCTACACCAACCTCCAACTCCCCTTCCAATTCTTTCTAGTCCTTTACCCCTTCATGTCCCTCTTGCAGCTTCATAGTCTATCACTCTAATCAGCACTGTGGGACCATCTACTGGGACATGGGCACCTAATGGGCCATTGCCTGAAGAAAAATGGCTGCTCCTACCTCAGCAGCCTTCACCTGCCAGAGCGCCTAGGCTGAGGGTGGGGCTACACAAGCCCTTCCCCATCCACGCTCCATTTTCCACTGGCTTGACCTTGAATAAGTCTTCAGGCAAACACGGCTGCTGTGAGTTCATGAGTGCAATGGCTCTGTCCTGACCAGAAGACACTATTTGCACCAGTCCTTCCCAACCTCTGGCTTCTGAAAGCAAAATACAGTCAACTAGATATGTCTTTGTGCTGTGCCCAAGTTTGTGACTTTGCTGACTCAACTGTGTATTTCCTTTTCAACTTGACTTTGAAGAAGTCCCAGAACTTCATAGGTCAGGTCACCTTTCCAATCTCACTTCCACTGAACGTTGGATGAAGTTGCAAATGGAAGAAGTTGCATTTTATCCTTAACACCATAACTAGTTGCTTCGCAGCCACTAGCTGGTTACACTAACATAGATTTTTTTCATAATTCAGTGTTTTGGTTTGATGAATTGGTTTAAAAAGTACAGACAAGGTGCTAGAGAGATAGCTCATTAGCGAAGAGCATTTGCTGCTCTTACTAAGGACCTGGGTTTGGTTCCTAGCACCCATATTGGGTGAGTCCCAATTGCCAGTAACTCCAGTTCCAGAGGATCCAACAGCCCTTTCTGGCCTCCACAACACACACACACACACACACATATGTGGTATACATTCACACATACCTGATAACTAAAAAAAAAACTTTAAAAAATGTAGCCAAAAGAGATCATATGATAAACAAAGAAACCCGTGATTAACACCTTTACTTCTGAAGATAACATGGAATTGCCTGAAGAGGGTGAACTTCTCTGAGATGTTCTTTGATCTATGTGACAGAGTAGAGAGCAGTAGACACAGAGACAGATGCCTTGTCAGCCTCCCAGATAACTGGTGCTGCTCTGCTGAGCCTCACAACTCCCAGGACTGGCTCGGGATCTGCTGCTGACTAACCCTGGAGCCCCATGTTGGTTCTCAGGGTAGCTGGCTTTACCCAAGTCAAAGGCTGCTCTGTATGTTAAGAACCTTCCCCCAAGTGTGCCTCAGTGGCAATATTTCTTCTTGTTTTGCTGTATTTGTTTATGTAGTTTTTTTGAACTATAAAATAAAGGGTATGTTTAATATAGAATCTGGGTACGTGCTACTTGTCTGGGTTTGAGTAGAAGCACATAGGGCCTCAAAATGATCAGTGACATTATTCTCAGTTGGAGAAGGGAGCTAAATGTTGTCATTTCTACCATTGCTTTAAAAACTATAGTTTCTTTAACCTGTTTCTCTCACATTAAGGAAAAAAAGATTTAAAAGGTGAAATATGACCATCTGCAAGCCCAAGTTTGCAATCGTACATGTCCGCTTGCTGTTCATGGAGCCACTGTCTTCATTAAATTCATGTTATGCTAGAGCTGTAAATGGAATTTTCCAATCCGCCCCCCAAACCAGAGCCCTCACATCATTTCTGTGAGAGGAGCATTGTAATTCTTATTTTTCAGGAAGCCAGACAGTAAACAAATGGTAAAGCCAGAACCTGTTTACCCTAGCAACTGTGCTTTCAGTTGTTAGAATTTGGTCATAGAATCAGGGGGAAAAAAGAAAAGAATAAAAATATCTTGGCCAATTGAGGACATGGGCCAATTAGTAAAGTCCTTGCTATGTGTATTAGTCAGGGTTCTCCAACAGAAACTACAGAATACATCTATATATGTATATAGTAAGGGTGTTCATTAGAATGACTTACAGGCTGCGGTCCAGCTACTCAAACAATGGCTAGCTGTGAATGGAAAGTCCAAGAATCCAGAAACTGTTCAGTCCACTAGGCAGGATGTCTCAGCTGGTCTTTGATATATGCTGGAATCTCGAAGAAGTTCTAATGCCAGTGAAGGAATGGATGAGCTAGCAATGTGAGGGCAGGCAAACAAAGAGCAAAATCTTCCTTCTTCCAAGTCCTTATATAGGCTTCCAGCAGAAGGTGTGGTCCAGACTAGAGGTAGGTTTTCCCAGTTCAAATGATCTGGGCTAAAGGTGTGTCCAGCTACCTCAAAATACAGACCAACGGCATGTCTTTCCCCAGCTCAAAAATATCTGACGTGGATCTTAGAAATGGATTTTAGAAGTATTAGAAATGGATCTTCCTATTTCAAATTAAGCAAAAATCCCTCACCAGTGTGCCTTCCTTTTTGGGTTTTAGTTAATTCCAAATGTAGTCAAGCTGACAATCGAGAATAATCATCATGCTGACCAAGCATGAGGATCAGTGTTCAGATCTCCAGCATCATGTAAAAAGTAGATATGGCATCTAGAGGGTGGGGAGAGAAAGAACCCAGAGGCCCGCCAGATTAGAAGAAACAAGGAGCTTCAGGCTCAGTGAGACACCTTTCTTCAAAAGAATCAGGTGAAGAAGTGATTGATCAAACCAGCTGACGTGAGCCTCTGGCCTCCACAGCCCCTATGGGTTAGTAGAGCCCCTACATATGTGCTCACACATGCATGCACAACACAACACATGCCTCAAGTCATATCATGATACTAAGAATATTATAAGGACAAATTTATAAAATATGGATCAATTTTGAAATCCCGTGGGGTTTATTTGCTGTTTATAATGCTTCTTAAAATTTGACCCAACATGTCTGGGACATAAGTCCATTTAAAAGACACAACTGTGCATCACAGGAAAATCTTAGTTCTATCTAAAAGAGTATTTAGAGATTCCTACATTTAGTCTTGTGACAATTTTTATAGTCAGATGTAAAATTGACTTCCAAGACCTGTGATTTAAAACCTGTTGTGTGATTAATGAGGTTGCTCTCTTCTAATAAGTGAAATCTTAAATGAGTAGTAATTCCATATGCACTAAAGCAAACATGGTTGCAGTATGGAGTAAGCTATTTTCCCTTTCCTCTCCTGAATTATCATCATGCAAAGATATCTGGAAGACTCACAGTTCCTTGATGGTATACAGTTGATGTCCTTTAAAATTGAGCTTTCAGATGGAACAGGAATCTTGTACAGTATGGATATATTATCTATTTAGCTTTGATGATAAATCAGTTTATCACTGGCTGACAGTTTTTAAAGCTTCCTGACATGGAATAAAAGCATTCCCACAACTCTTTTGCACATGCTAAGTAAGCACTCTATAGCTGAGCTGTGGTCTCAGCCCCCAGGATGGTCTTGATTCAGTCTTCTTTCTGAATATTTATTTATAGATTTATTAGAGAGTTAGTCCATAACCCCTGGACTTAGCAATGGACTTGGATCTATTTCAAAGAATAGTTCAGGGTTTCAGAGCCCAAATGCACAAGTAGAGGAGAAATATACGATGAAGGCTAAGCTAAAATAATGGAATACATTTTAAGAACAGTGTCTTCAAGGTCAAAGTACAGATATGATGAAGATAAAAACACAGAAACTAAGACACTGAAGTTGCCATTTTGGTCATGATTGCTCTGGTAAGGGCATCGTGCAATAGTGGCACTAGTGTTATGGGAGTAACCAACCACTTTCTGATTGAATCTAAGGTCCACTGCATGAGACAGAATTCATATTTGGCACTGTTAAAGGGGACAAGAACATGTGACTAGACTGGTCATAGGCCCTAGGGGAGAACCTAGTACTATTATCCTGCTCGATTGACATAGCATTAAAACATGCATATTTCATTTCTAATTGACATAATTTCACACATGCATGTGGGTTCTGCTATATGATTTGCAATCATCACATTTATGATTAGTATGTATCTATCACCTCAAATATTTATTGTTTCTCTGTAGTGAGAAAATTCAAAATTACCTTCTAATAATTATAAAATATAGGTCATTATTAACTGTAATTGTAGGGTCTACTCTCAGTCTCAACTGTAGCATTGTACCCATTAAGCAGTTTCTTCTTTTTCTTTCTACCTGTTACCTTTTTTGCCTTTTACAACCACTATACTTGCTACTTGCAGGAGACAAACACTTTCAGCATCCACGTATGAGTAAGAACGCATATGTGCTATCTGCCATTCTGTGCCTGGCTTATTTTGCTTAATATAATGTCCTTTGGGTTCATCCATTTTGCTACAAATTACAGGATCTTTATATTTGTAGTTGAATAGTATTCCATTGTATATACGTACCATATTTTCTTTATGCAGGCAAGCATGCAGGTACTTAAATTTATCCAATTTATTGACTACTGAAAACAATGCTGCCATAACTGTGAGAATATAGATGTAATATATACATATATATTATATATAATATATAACATATATAAATATAACATATAATTATAAATATAATATATAATCATATATATTATATATAGTATATAATATATATGTGTATATATAATGTATGTAATATGTGTGTGTGTGTGTGTGTGTATATATATATATATATATATATATATATATATATATATATATATCTCCCCTTAGGGATATATGGAGGAGTGGAATCACTAGATCACACTGTAAGTTATTGTAAGTTATATGCTTGATTTTTGCTATTAACTTATATTCCACCAACAGTGCATGCTGCGTTTTCTGTGCATCTCACCAGCACCTTTTATATTTGTTCTTTTTTTTTATCATAACCATTCTGAGTGGAGTAAGGTAAATTCTAATTGTACTTTGGATATGAATTTCTCTGAGGCTGGTAATGTTAAGCATTTTCTTTTTCTATATATTGTCTTCTTTGAAAAACATCTGTTCACATTATTTGCTTGGCACTGGTCTTGAACAAACATGACTAAGATGCTTTGTAGTCCACAGTAGACTAGGCAGAGCTGCATTAGGCTGAACTCCACAAATCACCAACTTAATAATAACCCTAAATGTAGGGCTAGCCCATTATCCCATTTCTACCATTAAGTGATAGGAGGCTCAGCAGTTGATGCAATAAACTGCAGGGCCAGGATTCTGTGTTCTTCCCATTAGTTTGCTGGATTCTTCCAAGTAACAACAAGTTAAGATCCCCAAGACTCAGATCTTAGTTATGGTGGGTTCTCTGTAAGTGATTCTCGGCTTATGAATTGGGATCTCATAAGCTGCAAGTGACTTAGAACAATACTTGTTGGGCTGGACTGATACTTAGAACCCAAGTTCTGAAACTCAAATCTCATAAACCACACTCCTGAGCTTTCAGAGTTGCCTAAACATTACCCCCACCATACACATATAATATGAAAGGAAAACTATTTGAACTGTTGAATGACTAAATCAATGCAATTGGTAACTCACATTTGAAATTATATCTGATTTGTGAATAAAGGCATTGTGCAAACTTGGTTTCAGTAAGTAGAAACTGTGTATTGCGTAGTTTAGCCTTATTCTTTGTTACCTGTACTTGCTGATATATGCAGGCTCCTGTAGACTGAAGCTTCTGCAGTGGGTTCTTGGATCTAGCCCTGGTAGGAGAGTGTGAGTATGTAAGAAATGGTTCTGGAGTCCCAAGAAAATGACCACATAATTCAAAATATTTCTTCAAGGCAAAAAATATTACTTCTTCCAAAGGATACATAGCAATGTGAAGTTGTATGTTTACTGTAGCAGCTCAGCAAGGAAGGGAAGGAGGGATTTTCATAGACTCAAACCCTGCTGTTCCCTGCAGAGGGAACCACCGTCATAGCAAATGCCATCCTTGACAGTGGAATCCTGAGCATCTGAAGGTGTTTTTTTTTTTATTTTATTAATTCAGAACTCCTCAGGTGCAGATCACAAACAATCAAACTTTCCCCATGGAAATCAACAGCTGCAGACAACACAAAACACCAAAGCCTAGGTAGCCCCTTTCCCAATATTGCACAATTATTTTTTACATAACTAAAAATAAACTTCTACAGCAGCCATGCTGAGTGAAACAGGCAAGCATCCCAGCATGTACAGTGTGTATGTATATGTGGGAGTTCTGCTAGGGTTTTTTTATTCCTGTGCTTTGTGATCAGTTTCTGCTCTCATTCTTACAGGATTGGCTAGTTTCAAATAAGACAGTTGAGAAACACAGTACATTTTTCTAGCAGAGAGTGCAACCTTGAGCACATATCTTGACCTCAAGAAGTAATGACCCTAGAGGAATTAGAATCCCTGCCACACATCGTGTTCAGTTTCATCTTGTTTAAGCCTTTGATGGAAGAGTCAGTACACTTTGTTTATGAGTCCTATTAAGAGCATGCTCACAGATATGTCATTCATAGCTGTTTCTGGAACCAGCGTCTTTGGAATAGGCTCTCCCCAACCATTTTCGAAACCACCTCTTTTTCACTTTAGAATCTAAGTTATTCACCCAAAGTCTCATGTGAACATGAGCAGGAACTTAAAATTTAGAGGAATTAATTTTGTTAGAGCCTTATCTTAAAAAAAGACACTGGACTTGCCTGAACTTGGGTGTGGGTGTCTTTCCTGACAGAGCTTAGAAAGGTAAGAACTGATGACACTCCAGTGACTCATAGTAAAAGCTCCCTTGGCATCTTCCCTGCACATTTTCACCAGTCATTTCTGGAAGAGTTCACCATGGAGCTTGGGCTGAGTATGGCTGGCTTGGTCTTCCTGGTCCTCTCTCCATCCTTGCAATCTGCCCAGTGTTTAGGGGGCCATCAATGCAGATCTGTGTAGATAACATCAGTGGGCTCATCTATCTCCTGGCACCTGCCTGGATTCAGTGAATGAGAGGAGGCTCCAAAGGGCAGAAGAGTGAGGTCCTGGTCCCTGACTCATTCCTTAAGGGTAGGTTGTTAGCGTCTGTCAAAGGGGAGAACCTCTGCTAAGCTGTCCTTGCTTTACAGTGATTTTGCTTCACTTCTGATAACTTTAAAAATACTAATATTGATTATATAACTATATATAACTATATAATTAATATCAATTATTAATAAAAACATTAAAACATCTGTGTGTGTGTGTGCGCGCGCGTGTGCACGTGTATGCATGCAGGTTCCTGCAGAATCCAAAAAAGGTTTTCAGATCCCCAGAACCAGAGCTACAGGTGGTTGTGAACCATCCAGCATTGGATTGGAACTGAATTCCTGCCCTCTGCAAGAGCAGTGAGCACTCATATCCCAGGCCATCTCTGTACCCCAAACTTCTGATAACTGGCCATTCCTTATATTGATTTATACTTGCATCTTCATTGTTCTGGTGTGGGCAGTGGATGACATTGTGCCGGAATTCTCCACGGTCTTAACAGTCCCTCCTTAAAACCACTTTATGTGATGTAAGTGCACTCTCTTTCTCTGTCCTGGAATCTGCCTTATATAGATGTTATCTGTGGAATGGGAAAGAACCTGCATGAAATGTACGGGACCATGCAGCTGTTGATAATAGAAGCAAAGGGTTTAAACATCTTCCTTTGATGGCATAATCAGGGTCTATTCTGCTTACATTATACATAAAGTTTTTAGTAGCCCCCAAAGCACTCATCAAAATAGAGAAAAAAGTCTGTCCCAGAACTCTACCAAAGAGCATTTCAGAGAAAGAAGACACGACACACGAAATTAATTAAACTCAAACTGGAAGCAAAAGAGAAAGAGATATATGCATATGTATATCAGATGTAGTTCTCCTATAAAAAGCCAAGTTCCTATAACTTTCAAGTGTTATTTGTTATTTCTCTTATAATTTGGGATCTAACTGGTTCAAACAAGACACAGACAATGATTAAAACCAAAACATGCAACCTAAAATCTGTACCATAAATAAGATTTTTTTCAGCTACATTTTTGCTACTTCATAACTAAAAGTGACAAACCTCCTCTGTCCCATCTTGTCCAGGGAGCATGAAGGCAGGCGGTGATGGAGTGTGACCAATCAAGTGAAAGGTTGGGGTTTGATAAGATGAAAGGAGCTCATGGGAAAATCAAAGCCAATCAAATGGAAGCAGAACAAAAGAACTGCTACCTAGAAAACTATCTGGAGTTCAGATGGGTCTGGTGATGCATTACGAACAGGGGAGGCCACGGGCTTTGTGCTATGTCACGTTCAGGAAGGAAGAGCAGGGCACCTGGAGGGTATTAGTTCTAACTTTAAGGTAAAAACATCTTGACGACCGGCATTAAAAACACACCTTTCAACTTCTGCTATTCCTTATTGAGTTTGTTGTTTACTTGAAAAGAGAGTGAAAGAGTATATATGCACAGCAAGCTACTCTGTCTTAGCCTGAATGGTTTCTTTCTTTGGTGTAGCATTGTACATTGTGTCTGCTTGCTGTGGGGTTAATACATAATTTAAAGGCTGGGAACTCGATTCCCTTGACAGTAGGAATCTCTGCTTTGATAGTCATGTACTGAGCATTAGGAGAACAACATTCTCCCCAGTGTGTGAACTCAGTGACGAATAAAGTGAAACAGTCCTGCTCCCACAGGACCAAGGCAAACATCACTCTAATATTTTTGTTTCCTTGCCCTCAGTGGAGGACCTTGGATATATAGAGGGAGATTAAATAGACAGGGTCAAAACAGACTTAGGTTATACAATCATAATAAAATGACTTCTGTCATTCATCCTGATACAATGATTGCAAACTCACTACTTGTACCAATCAACAGTCTCAATAATCAAGTCTAATTCCTCAAGCAGACAATTGTGTATGTAATAAAATATATATTCTAAATACACATTATTTCTATTATCCTAGGCTGAAGTCTGCTTTTGTGGTCTCTAACTTTTGATTTAGTAGATAGATTTGTGCTTGAATTTACACATTCAATGAGAATTTTACAGTAAAACAACGAAAAAATCTGCAAGCGAAGCAAGGCACTTACCTCGGGACTTAGTCTGTACAGGAGCACTTCCATTTGATAAGAGCCCATCATCTTGGAACAGGAAGTAGAGAAAATTACTGCATATGCTCTGGCCCCCAGCAGCAGTCATTCCGTTCAGCAGCTAATTCGTGTTGCTGGCTTTTTCAACTGAGATGGATTATTCCATCATTTACTATCTGGGGCAACAGGCACTATTTTGCCAGAGAAAAGAATCAGGGAAATGAGGTATGTAAAAACCTGCTTTTCGTGACCTAATTGATAACTGGGCGTCATGGGAGGTGGTGGTTAATTTGAATCATTTTCCTAGAACTGTCATTTATATATCATGATGAAACAAAATTTAAAAATACAGAGATGAAAATGTAGATTGCTAAACTTTTAACCATGCTAAATACAATTGAATAGACAGAAAAATTGTGTGTGTGTGTGTGTGTGTGTGTGTGTGTGTGTGTGTTTAAACAGAAGAACTGATTTTGCAAAATTACCTTGCAGTTGAAATGAAAATATCTCTTGCTGACCCAGGGCTATGGGCTGAGGAGTTGTTCTTTCCAATAGGTGGTTGCTCCCGGTTGTGCTTTCTATTAAGGTCCAATTCCTCATGACAGCTTTATAAAATCCATTTTCAGGTGATGTGGTCTATTAACACCTATTATACTCCCTGAAAGGGCTAAAATGCTTTTTATTTTAAGAGTTACTTTGCCTACTTTAGATTACAGTTGAAAGTCAGAGATGAAGCACCAGCATTAGTGACCAAAGTCCAAACAGAAAACCAAAGGAAACCAAAGGCCAGAGCCTCCCATTGCTTCATTTCACTGTGGCTTGGAATAAGCAGGGGCAGAAGGAAGGGATGCGCTCCACCAGCATGGGAGCAGCCCTTAGTGCCTCTCACTGCCCCGTGCCATGGAAACTCACTTCATCGTGCATGCATTTATTGTTGTTCTAAGGCAGTAGAAAATGCATATGTAAACATTCTGTACTCATTTTTTTTTTCTGTTGAAACAACACAAAAGACATAATGAAAAGCCAGTGGGTTTTTTGTTTGTTTGTTTGTTTTTTAATGAAACTGTGTCTCAAATTAATGTTACTGTATTTCACATATATTTACTATCACAACCATTAGGACAAGATGGAGCAGCTTTTCCCTGGAAAACAGCTTTTCCCCCCTCTTGGGAATGTCTTTCTTCAAGAGCAAAGCCTGAGTGTGAAAGGCTGAGAGGAACGAGGGCATGTCCCAGGATTAATGGCTCACCAAAATAGAACATGACATTTTTTTTTTCAAACAAGTAGTAAGAAAATAAATTGTTATTTTTAAATTTTAGAGTAAGCATGTCACTACTAAGGCATATTCTAGTTCAATATAAACTTGGATGTATCGTGTGAACAGCTGTGGAAACCGAGTTAGAAAGTGAGCTATAAATGGAGTTATTGATAAGATGTTTTCTTTCTTTAGATAAGCAAAAGCCACTTGTGTTAATTATCATCGTATTCTGTGCTCTATCCGTGTATTTTACTTGAATAATAATGGGAAAATGGTGAAGTCCAAGTGCCCTTGCTCTTTTAAATGCCTGTTTCTGAAGATCTAAATGAACGCAATCTGAATCTAAGGGCTTTCCACATTCTTAACGTCAGCAAACTCCTAAAGTAATACATGAGACAAGCTGTAATAGTTGTTTGTTCTTACTTTTAATGGATAAGAAACAAATATGGGGGCTGAAAGACTTGACTCAGTGGTTAAGAGAGCTTACTGCTCTTCCAGAGGAATGAAGTCTAGTTCCAGCACACACGGGAGGTATCTCAGGAGCACCTATAACTCCAGCCCCAGGGGATCCAGTTCCCTCTTCTGGCCTCTACAAGGACCCGCACTTACGTGGCACACCCACATGCAGATATACGCACATAAGTAAAATACATGATAAATATTTTTGAAAAATGAACAAAAAGAGGCTTGGTTCTTGGCCATTTTGTACTTGCTACTCCTTTATGCCTCTTTCCTATTGTTATTATTTTTTGTTTCCTGAGAGCTTTTCTCGCAAGCTTTCACTTTCCTCTCATCCTTTAAATCCCCAGATTCTAGCTCATTTCTTGTGTAAATTTACATTTTTGGTCCTTTTGAAACCATATTGCATCTTTGGCTGATACCTTTTCCTTCCCTCATCTTTCAACTTCCATGTCTGCAACGGAAATCGTGGAGGTTGGTAAACACAGAAGAGAGGAAGTGAAAACCTAAGGTGATCATCAGGGGCTAGGAGAATGACAGAGGAGGAAAGAGGGCTAAGGGTTTCAGAGGGAAGGTGATGGATGGCTGTTCCTATCACATACCTTGGTGACTCCTTGTCTTCTCCCTCATCCATCTTGTTAACATGGAAATAATGGTTCCCCCAGAAACTCCCATCCCACGCAGGAAGAATCACCTTTGCCAAACCAACATTAGTGTAATTCTTCTAGGAAAAGGTGCGTGATCTTCAAAAGCACGTTAGAAGGAGTACTTCTATAGGAAGTAGAAAAGTGTGTCCACTAAGGATCACGTGCTGTGTGTGGAAAATACAGAGACCAAAGAACACAAATACAGCCTATATTCTTGATATCCCCAGAGAGATATAAAAAGATACTTCCAAAAATGTTATCAAGGAAACATTGGGGCCATGAGCTGGCTCAGTGTAGAAAGGCCTTGGCCACAGCAAGCCTTGAGTTAGGTTCCTGGAATTCACAGTGGAAGGAGAGAACAGACTCTGAAACTTGTCCTCTGGTCTCTACACAGGTAAATACCCACGCCACATATATGCTCAGTAATAATAAAAATAACAATAAATGATTGTAAATATAATAATAATAATAACAATGATAACAATAACAATATAATGGTTAACAAAAATTTAAAAAGAAACATTTGAGAAAAAGATCTTGAATTAAAAATGTACTGGCAGAAAAAAACTCATTAGCTATATCACAGGATAAGATTGAAAAAATCTCCCAGAATATAATGCACACAGATTAATAATTGGAAATGAGAGGGAATGGGTAATAAAATTAAAGAGCAATTATGAAATGGCCAATATCCAAACACAAGGAATTAAAAATAGAACCCTAAAGTAGGAAATAAGATTTCTAAGACCTATGACAGAAATGTTCCTCAGAAAAGAGAAGACACCACCCATTAAAATGTCACTTGACTTTAGGACAGTAGAGACAGAGAAATGACCCAGAATTCAAAGCGTAGTATGCTTCTTAGCAGTTGCTGCAAAGCCTGGAATCTAATAATCAGGACTTCAAGATTTCTGTCAGCCTCTAGTTCTTCTTTCAGTCACACTATCAGTTCCATTTGGTGATGGGATTAAGTCATTTTAGACACGGCTTATCTACAAAAATTTTGCTTCCATTTACCTGTGAATTTTATAATTTCAGTTTTTTCAACAGCTGGATAATAAATATTCTATCATGTCAATGTACCAAAATTTATAAAAATTATTTTTAAAAATTTTTTGAAATATTAATATATTATTCTCTCCTTCCCATTTCTCTCTCCAACTCCTTCCATGCATTCCCTTGCCCTCTTAAATCCCTGACTTCTTTTTTTTAAATTATTGTTGCATATATACATATATATTCCTAAATATATAAATATAACTTGTTCAGTCTGTATAATGTTACCTGGATGCTTATGATCTCAGGGCTGACTACTGGTATTTGTCCTAGTTACTGTTCTATTGCTGTGAAGAGACATTGTGACCAAGGTGACTCTTAAAAATCAGAGCATTTAATTGAAGGGCTGGCTTAGACTTTCAGAGGTTTAGTCCATTATCTTCATGGTGAGAGAGTAGTGGCAGACAAATGGAGAAGACACGCATGGTGCTGTTGAAGTGGCTACATCCTGATCCACAGGCAACAAGGAAAGAGAGGGAAAAGGAGGGGGGGAGAGACAAAGACACAGAGAGATACAGAGAGACACAGAAAGAGACACGGAAAGAGACACAGAGAGAGGGAGACAAAGAGAGAGTGACAGAGACAGAGACAGAAAGGAAGAGAGACAGGGATAGATAGATAAATAGATAGATAGATAAATAGATAGATAGAAAGAAAGATAGATAGACAGACAGACTGAGAGCCTGGCATAGGTTTTTAAAACCTCAAAGCTCACTTCCAACCAGCGACACACTTTCTTCAATGACATACACTTCTCCAACATGGCCACACCTCCTAATCCTTCCCAAACATTTTGTCAGCTGGGGACTAATCATGCAAATATATGAGCCTGTGGGGGGGCATTTTTCCTCCAAACCATCACACTATGGGATAACCATGGGGGGAGCTTTTGCATGGGAAGAACATTTCTTTTGCTCACAGCTTCTCCAGTTGTCATAGTTCTGCCTAGAGTTGAGGCTTCACATAGGAACTTTCCCACTTCCACATTAGCATGTCTATTGGTGTCTTCCTTGTGGGGTCTTGCTTAGGAAGCCATGCTGGTGAGATCTCATGGGTATAGCCTCTCTGACATTTCATGGAGACACAATCTCACAACAAACTTCCCGCTCCTTTGGCTCTTACAATCTTCCTTACCCCTCTTCCATAACAATCTTTGATGGATATCCTTTGATGGCTGTTTCCATTTCCTGGCTGTTGAGTATAACAGTAATGAACATGGATAACAAGGATCTCTGTAGTAGGATATACAGTCTTTTGGGGTATCTACCCAGGAGTGGTGTGGCTGGATCTATTTCTAGTTTTTTGAGGAATTTCTACACTGATTTCATAGTGACTGCACCTATTTGCACTCCAGACTTTCTCTACATCCACACCAGAGAAAATCCTGCTTAGGCTAACTAATGTCTACTGAGTTTGATTTTTTTATATATAGAAATAAGATCTGTTTTGATAAGTTGACATTTTTTTCCATCCAATCACACAGGTAAGACATCTGCTGCCTTACCCGGAAGCACTTAATGAGGATTTGTTTCTTTAGCCAAACATAGTTTTGGTTTGTTTTGAAGATGCCTTTGTTAGCTAAAGTTATCAACGATGAATGAAAATGAAAGCACATTGTGAACAGGGCAGTACAAGCTTCTTGAAGTTGATGAAGTTTCACTAAGTTCCTTTCTATGGTGGCCATCACCGCTACAGAAAACACTGCCAGGAAAGCAGATAAATTCCAAGAAGGAAAGGGTATTAGGTCTTCTAGACCTGGCTACATTCAGGGAAGGTGAGTGAGTGGTTCATGAAATCTATCGATCCATTGGCACTCTCTTCATACGGGAGAGTCTGTTGCAGTCTTTAGAGAGGATAGTCCACTGGACATTTACAACAAGGAAACTACTAATTTATCATCTCTGTTTCCTTCATTTAAGCCCCTACCATAACCTGGCCTTTCCTCAATTCTTCAATATCCTTCCTCTTTTGGTTTCTAGTAGGTGATAGTAATAAGATTTGAAACTTTCAATTGAATGAGAGCCCTTCAAATTCAAGAAGACCTTCTGACATCAAGCTTTGGATCCATAAAAGATATTTTTTTTTTCTTACAGCATTTTGATCAGGAGAAGTACTGCCTAAGTTTCTGATTATAGACTAATGGGCTCAGTGAAGCCAGTGGGCTTTTTGGTGACAGTCTTCACCATGAAGGTTTCTTTTTTTCCTGGATTCTTACTTCTTCAAGTTTTCAGTAATTTTACAGGTTGACAGAGACCAAGTGTTAACTGTCCAAGCTAGTACAATTCTCCCTGATTCCTCTGCTGAAGGAAGCTCCCACCTACTCCCACCTCTAGCCCAAGCTCCCAACCCACACTCAGCAGACTCAGCCGTGCTTCCATTTTCGGCATGACATTTTCTCCCCGTAGCCAGACTACGTGGCCAAGTTGCAGGCTCATCACAACAGCTAAATGGCTGACAATGTGGCAATGTGCTGGTTTCTGCTTTTAGATAAGATTTAAAGGAATTAAAGAGTATATTTGTCACTATTAATTTTCCTGGAGTAATATACTACCCTACCATAGGAATGACTCAGTGAATACTGAAGACTTGGGTAAATTTACTATTCTGTTTATCATTTAAAAATGTTTTTATGTTCTCTGCTCTAGTTTCATTTCTGTTGATGTCACAAATACCTTGACCAAAAACAACTTAGGCAATAAACAGTTGCTTATTTGCCTTTTGATTCCAAGTTACAGCCACCACTGGGGGGATGTCACAAAAGCAGGCGATTGAGACAGCTGGTCATACCACAGCCACAGACAAGAGCAAATGTATTCATGATTCCTACTAGTTTGCCTTCTCTACTCTTATACAACCCAGGGCTCCAAGACAGGGAATGGAGCTACCCACAGTGAGCTGAGTCAAATTCTAACCAGTTTCTAACCAACTTCTAACCCCCACAGTCATGACACAGGTCAAGCAGATTTAGATAATTCCCCATTAAGACTCTTTCCAGGTGATGTAACTGGAGCAAGTTGACATTTAAAGCTAATCATTACAGTGACCAATAGTCTTTCCTGAGTGTTTACCATCTGCAGTACAGAAATATTCACTAATATCTCTAAGTGAGTGACACAAGAAAAATGATGGCAATCACCCACATCTCCACCTTGAATTGGAATGTGAAGCTCTATAAAGTGCTTATCTTTCTTAAATAAGAAGTTCTTGGAATTCATTAACAAATAAATTCATCTTCATCTTATCTTCTAGTAGGTCTAGAGATGCTGAGGCAACATCTAATATACTTGAGGATTGCATTAGATGAATGACAGGTCATTTGGCATACAAAGATGCTCTTAATATGATTTCTTCGCCATCTTTCTGTCTTGTTGCAGCCGGGGTAATGAAAACAGACTGACTCACCGGCGGCAGACGGTTCTTCGTGAGAAGGGAAGAAGGTTGGCTAATCGAGGACCAGCATACATGTTTAATGATCACTCCACAAGCCTATCTATTGAGGAGGAACGCTTTCTAGATGCAGCTGAATATGGCAACATCCCCGTGGTGCGGAAGATGCTGGAAGAGTGTCTCTCCCTCAATGTTAACTGTGTGGATTACATGGGCCAGAATGCCCTGCAGTTGGCAGTGGCCAATGAGCACCTGGAAATTACAGAGCTGTTGCTCAAGAAGGAAAACTTGTCTCGAGTTGGGGATGCTTTGCTCTTAGCTATTAGTAAAGGTTATGTGCGGATTGTGGAGGCAATCCTCAACCATCCAGCTTTTGCAGAGGGCAAGAGGTTAGCAACAAGTCCCAGCCAGTCTGAACTCCAGCAAGATGACTTTTATGCCTATGATGAAGATGGGACACGGTTCTCCCATGATGTGACGCCAATCATTCTGGCTGCCCATTGCCAGGAATATGAAATTGTGCACACACTCCTGAGAAAGGGTGCCCGGATTGAACGGCCTCATGATTACTTCTGTAAGTGTACAGAATGCAGCCAGAAACAAAAGCATGACTCATTCAGCCACTCCAGGTCCAGGATTAATGCTTACAAAGGCCTGGCAAGTCCAGCATACCTGTCATTGTCCAGCGAAGATCCAGTCATGACGGCATTAGAACTTAGCAATGAGTTGGCAGTGCTTGCCAACATTGAGAAAGAATTCAAGGTAGGTCATACTCAGCAGCAACATTAAAAAGTTCAAGTTCCAAGTAGATCTAAAACCAGTGACACATAAAATATTAGATCAAAGATTATGTAGTTCCTACCAGGTTTCAGCAAAATTCTGTAGGAGCTGTCATTTCAGCTGTGTGTGGAAGAATGGACCTCAATTTGGAAGGCTCAGAATAAGAGAAAGTGTGATGGTGGCTAGGTTAAAGCCAAGATATATTTCCTTGATGTGCTAATTACTGTTCATGTTGAGATTTTATGGAGGTGGGGGGGTATGTGTGCGGTATATGTGTGTTCATGTGAGTGTGTGCGAATGGGTGCATGTGCACATGTGTATATGTGTGTGGAGGCTGACAGCTGACATTGGTTACTTTCCATCTTCGCTTTTGGGACAAGATCTCTCACTGAACCTGGAGCTCACTGATTTAGCTAACTGTCTGGGCAATGAGCTCCAGGGATATATCTGTCTCTGAGCCTAGTGCTGGGCTTACAAGCATGTCAGTGTGCAAAGCTTTTTTTTTTTTAACTAAAATGCCCCCCCGAAAAAGAAAAAAAATTAGCCTGGTAATAGTGGCACATACCTTTAATTCCAGCACTCAGGAGGCAGAGGCAGTTGGATCTCTGTGAGTTAGAGGCCAGCCTAGTCTACAGAGTGAGTTCCAGGACAGCCAGAGTAACAACAAAGAAACCTTGTCTCTAAAAGAACCAAAAAATTAAAAAACAAAACCAACAAGCTCTGAGAATCTCAAAGTTCTAATTTTTGTGCTGCAGGGAATGTACTGACTAAGCCAGTTCCCAAGCCCCAGTTTTATGTTTTATTCAATAAGTGTATTATAACTCATATTATAAAGGTCTACTTTCTACCAAATATTCTGCTTTTATCACAGATCTATATAGACATTTTTTTCCTATTTTATCTGAGAACTTAGGAACAGGAAGTTTTAGTATGATTGGAACTCAATGACAGAGCTTGGATCAGAATACAGGTTTTCTCTAATTTTCAGCTTCTTTCTTTTAAAATATACTGCGTCTGTGTGCAGCACACAGTGTCAGATACTAGTGGGTCAGAAAGGCAAGCAAGTCAGTTTGAGAGGTAGTGCATGTATGAATAAACATGACATAAAGTACAGCATGACTGCTAGGTAGAGCTTTAACTTGTTGTGCTATACAAGTTAAGGAAAAGATTAACTTCCTATTGGCTGTAGCTGACTCTCATGGATGGTGGCACTTTAGCTATGTGTGGAAGAATGAATGAGATTTTGGAAGGCTGAGAATAAGGGTAAAGAAGAAAAAGAACAGTCTTATATATGTGAATGAAGCATGCATGGCAAACTTTAATTCAACTCTTACTAGAGGTGTCTGGGGAAAGATGTGGTATGAGATCCAGCCATTGTCTATGTGATCCCTGCCACCTTTGAAGAAGATATAGCCTCAGAGTCCAAGCCAAAAAGCATCCACATGATTCTGAACTTCCTCCATGGGTTATCCAGTCTGATTGTGTTCATCCTTTTCCGTCCTGCTTTGTCATATGTGTGTGTGCATAAACATGTGGTGACCAGAGTGCCTTTCTCAGTCACTCTTAACTCTGTGTGTGTGTGTGTGTGTGTGTGTGTGTGTGTGTGCGCACGCATCCATGTGCTATGGCATGTGTATTGACATCAGAGGCCAACTTGGGAGAGTCAATTCTCTCCTATTTTGTGGATTCTGGGGATTGAACACAGGTTACAAGTTCTGGCAACAAGAACCTTTACTGCGGATCCCTCTCATCAGCACTCAGCCTTGGGCTCTGAGACAGGGTCTCTCACTGTGCCCGGAGCTCACTTATTTGGCTAGGCTGGTTGGTCAGAGAGTTCCCAGGGTTTGCATGCCTTTGCCTCCCCAGCACTGTGATTAGAGCTACATGCACCAGGCCTGGATTTTTATGTTGGTGCTGTGATTGAACTCAGATCTTCAAGCATGCTTGGCAAACTCTCTATGGACTGAGCCGTCTTCCCACCCCACCTCATCACCTGTTCTTGTATGCAGCTTTGAATCAAGTCAGTACATCAAACTCAATGCTTTATACAAGCTCATGATAACTCAACCTTCTCTAGTCCACATGCCTTGAGAAGCCAGTCTCTGCACCACACAGCTTGGGGGATTGCAGTCCATTGTCTCCTGGGTCGCTCCTTGGTGTCACTATTGTTGAATTCAGGACACACGGGAGGCGGAACTGGAGAAGTGAAGGAATTCATCACACTACCAGGAAGCGCATAGAATTTAAAACTTAGAAAACTTTGATTTCTAGAATTTTCCATTTAGTATTTTCTGACCACTACTGAACACAGGAATCTGAAACCTCAGAAGACAAAAGCCATAGGTGAAGCAGGGTTACTGTGCTCAGTAGTCCTTGTTGAGGACTACTGAGTCCTGATTCCCTACTATACTTGAGCATACATGTGAACGGAGAGCATTTTAACACTAGCCACACGCATCCCTATCACCAAACTTCACCTCCAGCAGACTGGTGGAGTGTGAGGAGAGACAGGATGTCCCTCAGGGTTTATGGCAATAGATTAATCATTAGAGTAAGAACCTTTATTACTCGGTACACTTGACATTATTTTGTAAAGGAATGAAATATCTTATTTCAAGAAAACAGGCTTCAGAGAATAAATGAGATCTTGACCATCATAAGCTTAAAGTCAGTGTTAAGCCTTGGCAGTGGAAACTATTATTAAATTATTAAAAAAACCAACTGACCACACAAACAAACAAACACACAAAAATATCCCCAAACTGGAAGCCCAGAACTTTTGGTTTAATACTATAGAAAAGCAGGTTTTTCTGGCTCAAATCAAAGCTCAAATCAGGAGAAATAAGTACAGGATGGCCTTGTCAAAAAAATATATGTCCCCAGTTCCTAATTTCCATTTGGTCTCCATATGTTTCTATGAGTTATGTCTATAAATTCTTTTCTGAACCCCTCTACTTCTTAGGTTCCTTGTAGTACACACAACGATTCCTTTCAATGCCCCTCAGCTCCTCATTCACTTCCTTTATGCGGTAAAGACCGTCAGCATCCCTGTAATTCTGAAGAGAATGTTTTTCTTCATCTTTTCCATTATGTCTCCCTAGAGGTCTGTGCACTGACATGCACATGGCCCTCCAGATCCCTCTGCAGAGTGGGGGAAGAATGGCAGGGATACTACTGTCATGCCTATTTTTAAATCATTGCTATGTTCTGTTGTATAATGTTTAAAAATGTCTAGCATTGCCTGCTCGAAAGGTAAGCATCTTCCAAGAAACTGGCTGAGCTGCAAAGTAGTGTTTGTTAGTATTAAGGTGGTATGGCTATTATCAGACCTTATGGAGGAGCAAGGGTGTCACTTCCTTGAGAAACAGCCTGAAAGGTGTCAGAGCACCAGGAACATAGTAGGTGAGGTTCTGACCAAAGAGGAAGGAAGAAATGAACTTTTGCTGGGATTTATGAATTATTCTAAGTGATTCCCACTCTAACTTCATGACAAAACAGCATTCATTAAGAGACCAGTGAGCTACCTGTTTCCTACCTCACATAGCTATCAAGCAACAAGCAGGAATTTAGACACAGCTAGACTATATATTTCCATATTCCTTTCTTTACATTCACCAGCAGTGTTTGCTGATTGCATGCTGTATGCCTCACACGATGTCAGCTTGTGTAGACTCAGAAGAGACGATATGGCGCTTGTCTTGAAAGATACTCAAGTTAACTCACAAAAAAATCGAGTAGCCTTTCTATACAGCAATGAAAGACATGCTGAGAAGTAGGTTGTGCACACTCTCCCATTCACAGTAGTCTCAAAAACTGTCTAGAAAAAATGTAACCGAAGACATTTAAAAAGAAAACTTTAACCATCTGAAGAAAGAAATTGAGGAGGACACTAGAAAAATGAAGCCTTTCATGCTCATGGAATAGTAGAATCAATAACGAGAAAATAACTATTCTACCAAAGGCAGCTCACAGATTAGTCACTTTGGAGAGAGAATTTGTCTCCCTAGGCCTAAGCCCCCTGATTGGTTATCTAATACAACTTCTTTAGCCTTAGAAACATATATATGTGGGCAACAGGGAGTGATTCATCAAGCTGTATTTATGCTTTTATTCGTTCAGTATATGTAACAGTAGTGGTTAATACCCATGAATTTGAGAGGGAGTGTGAAGGGTAAATGGGAGGAATAGGAAAAAGGAGAGGGTGGGAAAATGATGTAATTATATTTTAATTAGATAAAAATGGGGAAATGTGTGAGACTGTTGAAGAGAGACAGATGTGCAAAGAAATGCAGCAAAATTCTGTGTATGTGCTCATGTGTGTGCATGAGCATCTATTTTCCCCTTTGCATTTCCTGCTGAACATGAAATGAATGGACAGGCAGTCTTCTTCTAACAGATTTTAGATCTATGACAGTTCACAGTTAGAGGTTTATCAGAATGATCAGGTTCAGGGGGCTCCGCTGCACTCAAAATCTCATGTGTGTCCGTCTTCTTCCTTGCTCCTCCCACTGTATAGCTGCAGTGGGACCTGAAAGAATAAACACTCCTCAGATGCGACCTTAAGCAAAACAGGTAGCCGGTCCTCAACCTGGAAACACAGGAAAGTCAGTAGGATCTGATGTGTCTTGGGAAATGTCTTTCCTATTTCTTACTTGTAATTGTATCTAATTTGTTTTTCCCATAAGGTAGTCTCTGATTCTCTTTGTCCTTCTCACATCAGCTATGGCAGAGCTGTAATCAGTATGCCTGTTAGTGACTATTAACCTAAAGATCATGGAAGTCCAAGACTAAAATTTGTTCCCATAGCATGGTTGAGCACCTGTCATTATTTAGAGAATAATATTCTGCCTTAATCCTGATCATCAGGTACACTTCCCACTTTAAAGTCTCCTATCTTAGCATGACTGTGGCATCTGTCACGATCCTGGTGCACAGAATGTTTCCTTCTAACTCTGCTTTTATGGGGTCTACTGGGGCTGAACCCGGCTCAGGAAAGGTGATTTCACAGTTACTGGCAGCTCCCGAGATTCACTGAGCACATATTATGAAGATGTTTTGCATGCATCACTTACGAAGTTGTGCTCTGGAGCAACATTGCTAAAATGTGAACTTGTTGACTGGGACCCAGAACCACAAGATTTTCCTGGGATTTCCCCCCTTAACCCTTCTAAGGAATCTCTCAGGGTACAGCACATGAGAGTTTTAAGACAGGGAAACCACTGATTGAATCTGCATTACTTGTAAGATTGTGTAACTGGGAAACTTAGGTTTGTTTTTATGCCTTAGATTGGAATGACTACTGTCTCACTTGCCTATCATGCATTTCAAAGTTCAAAGTAAGAAAGCATCTGTGAAGAAGAGTGTGGTGTTGAATGCAATGAATGCATTTGGGGCCAATTAGATTTATGTCAAGAGTTACGGAGTGAATGATTTGGGATATATTATTTATCCTCAGCAATATTATATGATGATTAATGAGATAGCATACACCTGCTACATAGAAGGTTTTGATAGCAGGTTTTCTTTAACATTTAGTGGTATATGACCTTATTTTAGGATAAGAATTAAAGAGGGAGGAAGCATTAGGAAGGTGCAGGTGAAGATGTGAGGAGATTCTGATATAGAAGAATGTCAGCAGTGTGTGGTCCTTCAGATCTGACCTGCATTTGAATTCTTCCCAGCAGAATGCTAGTTGGGTTAATACAATAGCATTGAACACAGTTTGTGTTGTTTTGAGACAGTCTCACTGTGTCACACTGTCCACACTGGCCTGGAACTCATCACCCTTCTGCTTGTGCCTCTTGAGGGCTGGGATTACAGTCACCCCCAACACACATACACACCTGCAGGCACCCCCTCATACACCTGAAGGTGCCCTTCCCCGCACCTGTAGGTGTACCCTCTCACATCTTCAGGTGTTCCCCTCAGCACACACACCTAGCTAACTTTTTTCTTCTCTAAAGAGAATAATTTCAGTTATCAAAATCTATACATAGATCTTATATTTTGATTCTGTGTTAGATTCATAATGTAAGAAATAATTCATTAAAAAGATAATTGATAAGCCAGATATGGTGGAACACATCTGTATTCCCAATGCTCAGAGAGGCAGAGGAATAAAGATCAGGAGTTCAAGGTCAACTTGAGGTCAAAGAGAATCAGCCACACACACACACACACACACACACACAAAGAAAGAAAGGAAAAAAAGAAAGAAAGATGGAAGGAAAGAAGGAAGGAAAAAGGGAAAGAAGGAAGGAAGGTCCAGGTAGCTGTTAAATGTCAATACATCCCATAAAGTCTTCCAGCCTTCTATCAAGTCTATGTTTTGTGCCTCCATGGTGAAATTCTGACCATATAGGACAGAATCTGTGCAAAGCATAGTAGTCATGTGGTGAAGAAAGTTGTGTTTGTTTGTTTGTTTGTTTGTTTATTTATTTATAGTTCTCCCAGGTCAGTTGGTGAATTTGGCACAGCCAAATCTTTGAAAATAACCTTGATATTTGTTTTGGTAAAAATCGTTAATTTAGAACATTGAGAAAAATCTTCATGGTGATGAAATAACTCAGAGAGTTGATAGCAAAAGAGGATTGGAATAAATTTAAATAAAACACAGTAAAACTAAGCTCGGCGTGGTCCCTCATCTGTCTAATCGCAGCACTTGGGTGACTACTGCAGGAGGATTGCTCTAAGTTTGAAACCAGTAAGTTTTATAGTAAGCATAGGTTTCACCAGTAAGCGTAGTCTACAGTGTGAGACCCTTGTTTCAAAGCAAAAACAAAAACGAAACAAATCAAGTGTAGTAAAACTAAAATTTACTTTTTCCTCTGGAAAATTACAATCCCTCAGTCATCTGAAAAATTCTGCCACGCGTGGCAAAATGAACTAGCTCTTCCTTTTTGTAAACTTCGCTTCTCTTTCCTAGAATGATTACAGGAAACTGTCCATGCAGTGCAAAGATTTCGTTGTCGGCCTCCTGGATCTCTGTAGGAACACGGAAGAAGTGGAGGCCATCCTCAACGGGGATGCGGAGACTCGCCAGCCCGGGGACCTCGGTCGTCCGAATCTCAGCCGTTTAAAACTTGCCATTAAATATGAAGTTAAAAAAGTAAGGTCGGGCGTGAGGCCCCTACGTAACTTCAGTTCTTATGGGGGGGCAGGCAAATAAGCATGAAGACTGGCATAGCCAGAGAGAGCTGGGGTTTTGTAGCTGGAAGTTGCAGAAGGCAGGAAGCATCTCGTGAGGCGTGGAGCCCACAGGACTGGTCATTCATTAAAATCTGAGCCTGTTAGTGCAGAGCGTCACAGCCCTTGCCATGTTGCCTCACTCGGTTATAACAACGACTTGGTACTTGGAAACACTAAGGCATTTTCTATACGAAGGGAACGTAGCTCCTTTTTCCTAGTTCAGATCCCACTGTTTTCCTACCGGTTCCTAGCTTCCAATTTGGAGCAGCAGCTTCAGTTCCTGTTTTGGTTTGAACCCTTTCAGGGTTTTTGTAGAGTACTTTTCAGACCCTTCTTTAGACAGCTATCCCTGCCGCTCTGATCTGACCATTTTCCTAGAGCATAAAGGACTTTTACATTTTTATATAGTATTTATTTATTTATCCATTCATTCATCCATCTAGTCACCCATATATTTGTTATTATTTATTTTTGGTGTGTATGTGTGTGCATGCGCGCGCGCATGCGTGCATCCGTGCGTGCTCACGCGTGTGCCAGCACGTGTGCGCGTGTGCTTGATGAACCCAGAAGAGGGTGTTGGATTCCTTGGAGCTGGAGTGTCAGGTGTGTGAGTCTAATGTGGGTGCTGGGAACTGAACCCCGTTTTGAAAGAGCAGCAAGTGCTGGTAAGCAAAGAGCTATTGCTCCAGCCACCAAAAAGTTTTTTAAATGTGTTTTTTTTTCTTAAAAACTAAAAGCAATATCTGTGATAATTATCCAGTCTAGACCTCTCAGTGTGTCAAGCTAATCACAGAGCAGTTAGGCATTGCTGTTTCCTCCAACAGACTCTCATATTAGTCCTCAAGCACACATTGTCTCTATGGCTGTGGTGTATCATTCAGTTAACCACTTTACTATGCGGTGATGCCTATTATATTTTTAGAAACGCTGGTCATTGAGACACTTTGACTATTTTTACATAGTAGACATTTTTAAGTGGCTTACTTGTTTTAAATGTGAAAAGAATTCTTGGGTGTGATATTAATATTCTAGAATTTTGCCTTTATGTATTCTTCTTATTATGTTTCAGAATATTTTGTAAGTTTTCCCTCAAAAGAGAAGCATTCAGTTCCCAGTCCCAACAATATGCAAAGACAGGTTCACCCCTCCCCACAGTGTGCAAATACGGGTTCACCCCTCTCCACAGTGTACAGAGAGAGGACTCACCCCTCCCTACAGTGTACAGAGAGAGGACTCACCCCTCCCTACAGTGTGCAAAGACAGGACTCACCCCTCCCCACAGTGTGCAAAGACAGGACTCACCCCTCCCCACACTGTGCAAAGACAGGACTCACCCCTCCCCACAGTGTGCAAATACGGGTTCACCCCTCTCCACAGTGTACAGAGAGAGGACTCACCCCTCCCTACAGTGTGCAAAGACAGGACTCACCCCTCCCCACAGTGTGCAAAGACAGGACTCACCTCTCCCCACACTGTGCAAAGACAGGACTCACTCTTCCCCGCAGTGTGTAAAGACAGGACTCACCCCTCCCCACAGTGTGTAGAGAGAGGAACTCACTCTTCCCCAGTAGCTGTTTTCAAACTCTGCCATCTGAACAGATGAACTGTGGGCTTTGCTTTCATTGTCTTTGGGGTGAACCACCCTTAAGACTCATCTGAAGTATTTTTTTTTTGTGCATAACCTGATCTTTTCCTTATGGAATTTTATTTTAGATGATTGCATTTTTTATACTGACTAGCATTAACCTCTCTTATACAAAACATAAATACATATGAGGAAAAACACATTATTCAAGTTACATGTGTGAGAAGAAGAAAGAATTCTGAGAAAAAGTTTTTGTTTTGTTTTAGTAGAAAGAGTGAAGAAGTTAGCAGGGGACTCAAAGTGGAGCTGAGTGGGCAGATGTAACAGAGATGCAGATGTAAATTCGATCCCTGTAGGAAGCATGCCATTCCAGATCAGTGGAAGGAAGGTGTGAGTTGTTTTAGAACAGTGTTTTGGGGCTGGGGAGATGGATCAGCAGTTAAGAGCACACACTGCTCTTACAGAATAACCAAGTTCAGTTCCTGGCACCATATCAGATGGCTCATGAGGTGCCTCTAACTCCAGCTTCCAATGGATCTGCTGCTTCCTCTCTTGTGGCTTCTGAAGGCATGTGGAGATACACACACACACACACACACACACACACACACACACAATGAAAAACAAATCTTAATAAACAATATTTCCATATCTAAGCTAGGATGACCTTAATCTTGCTTTTTCTTGCTAAAAAGAAAAAAGTATAAAGCTCATAAAAGCACTTGTGCAAAATACTTATGAATCTTTTTGTGATGTTAGAAATTCATTTTCTCTGCTTTGAAAAAATAGCCCACCAGTCACAGGGTGATATCACAGAAGTGATAAGCATTATTATATGAATTTGTATACTAAAGAAGAGATTTAATGCTGTTTCTCTTGATGTCTGTTAGCTAGATGTCTTATTTGTTCTTTAATTCTAAATACATTTCTCATGGGAAAGCATACGTCGAGGCTAGCCTTTGCTGGGTCTGTTTTTAATTAAGCTATTATGTGTGCATCTCACTGCTAGTTTGTAGCTCATCCAAACTGCCAGCAACAGCTCCTCTCCATATGGTACGAGAACCTGTCCGGATTAAGGCAGCAGACCATGGCAGTCAAGTTCCTCGTGGTCCTCGCAGTCGCCATCGGACTGCCCTTCCTGGCTCTCATATACTGGTGCGCTCCATGCAGCAAGGTATGTCTATGAGGCCTGCAACCCATCTGCAGTTGAAATTCTGTCCAGCAGCAAAGTTCTAGCTCCAAAATGAAAATCTGATGGGAGTACACAGGTTTAAATAATCTTTCTGTGTGTTTGAGAATTTCATACATGCATACAATGTATTTTGAACACATCTACCCCTGCTCCTCCCCCTTATATACCACCACTCTGCCCTCCTCACTTCACCTGCTTTAAAAAAAATTCCACTGAGTTCATTTAGTGCTGCCAATATGTGCAGGGTGTAGGCTGTCTACAGGAGCATGAGGAGCCTCAGTGGCTGCATTCCAGAAGAAAATGTACTGTTATGTGGAGGAGAGCAGACTTCAGCATTTCCAGCATGTTGTCACCTAGGCACATTGCCAGCATTTTAGCCACTGAGGGACCTCAGACTGATTCATGCTGGACTTGGGTCCTCTGGAAGAGCAGCAAGTGCTCCTAACTGTTGGGCCATCTCTTAAGCCCAAGAATTTAAATATTCTTGATAGAGAAGTCAGTTTTCTATTTTAAGAAACATCAGCAAGCAGAACATAGCCAAAATCTTATAACAGCATAAAGATTATTGTGCTGTCACTAATCATATAAATATGTATGACTATTTTAGGAGAGTATTGAAAATATAGATGTTTATTTTTGAGAGAGAGAGAGAACACAAAGTTAAGATTTTTTCTATTGGTGTGTGTTGTGGCAGATGGGGAAGATAATGCGTGGACCATTCATGAAGTTTGTAGCGCACGCAGCCTCCTTCACCATTTTCCTGGGGTTGCTCGTCATGAATGCAGCTGACAGATTCGAAGGCACCAAGCTCCTCCCCAACGAAACCAGTACAGATAATGCAAGACAGCTGTTCAGGATGAAAACATCCTGCTTCTCATGGATGGAGATGCTCATTATATCCTGGGTAATAGGTAAAGACTGATTTTTATGTCTTGCTCCTTTTTGCAGTTCCTTAGCAATTGGACTGAATCATGATGATTCTTCTACACAATCAGTTATACAAATGTATGCAGCAGGAAACGGTGTCCCATGCACCGTGGCTTTCTCACACAGTTGCTATGGTGTCCTTATTATGGTGTCCTTATTGCCAAAGTCGCAGTCTCTTCATGTGCCATATGATAATTGAATTCCCTCCTGCTTCCTGCCAAAAGGAAGAAAACCAGCAGGATACTATTAGTCAAACCTACCATCAATAAGTAAACCTCCCATGTGCAGTTTGGGAGAGCTTTGATTTCAAGTTTCAAAACAACCATGTTAATTTATGCTGAGATTTAAGAGAAACTGAAGCTAGTAGCTATTCATTTTTATTGAGAATTTATTATGTACCAGAAATTGTTCAAAGCCCTTGACATACATCAAGCCACACAGTCTCTCTGTACCTCAGATTTCCAATCTGTTATATATAATAGCATCTATTTTATTGAATTATGTGAGCATTAAGTAACTCACTTCCTGAGGTAGCTTGTGAAAGAAGAGGAATTCAGTCTAAAGCACTACAAGATTTGTCTTTAGAATTCACTTACACCTGCGGATTTTCACTAAATACCTAGCATGTGAGAAAAATGCCTTGCTTGGATATTTACGAATAAATGCATTCAACAGTTATTTAATAACTGTCATTGGATAATAAGGACACTAAGTTAAATGGGATTCAGTCTTTCCATTCAAGCAAATAATCCGGGTAACAATTCAGTAAGTCAATAATTAAATCTCATTCATGAAAAATGCTATAGTTGGAGAATTGTTAACGTAAAATGGAAGTACAGTTTGGACTTTTAAATCTGAGTGAGGTAGGATGCAGAAGGGTCAGGGAAGTTCTCCCTAAATACCAATGGTGTCTTTAAGTTGAGGCTTTGTGGGTAAATAAATGCTAACCAGAGCAAGTGGTTGGGGAATAAGGAAGAACACAGAAGGCATGGGAGAATCAGTTATTGAGATGTAGAACTATGACAAAACTGGACCATTTGAGATATTATGAGCTTGTCCTGGCTGGTGTCTGGGTACTTTATGAATGTGGGTGATAGGTGTGGGAGGTTAAATAGTCAGAGGTTGTTTTCCAGTGGTTGGTGATGGGTTCAGAGTACGTTTCAGAAATGTTTCTGTGGTTTTGAGGCAGAATAACGATTGAAGGAGGGGTGAGCCTAGAGGCTGAGCCCCACTGCATTGAACCAAACGAGGAGGAGAGTCTCCTGAGTTCAGCACCTGTGGGAGAGGGCCTGGAGTGGTTTAAAGGATACAATGTGAATAAATTGGTGATTGTTATGTGTCTACCAGGAGGGTTGCAGATTAGAAAATGGTTCCTTTCCTCTAAGTGGAGAATAGAGAGGGCCATGCTTAGGATGGGGAACATGCAAAACTGCTCATCGAATTTATGATTAACTCTGAAATGTCCTAGCCTTTCCAAGGATATGTGTCGATTAAGTCATAGGAAATATGACTTCTGGGAGAAATCTGGCCATAGACAAATTCCCAGAAATTCTTAATCCTCACATGACTCTTAAGGCCTTGACTTCACAACATTCCCTCAGTGAAACAGTGTGGAGTACAGAGACCCAATGGGTCTTCATATGGAAACTCCACGGTTCATAAAGACTCAGGGGTCTTCATATGAACACTCCACGGTTCATAAGGTCTCTTATACATACTGCATCAACTTCCCATCTTATCCACGCAGAGAAATACCCGCAGTCATCTTTTGTCACTTCCAGGCCATCCGTGTCTTCTTGGCTTCTTCATGGAGCCCAAGGGGTTATCAATTAAAATATTAATAAGTAGTGTAACAATTATAGTATGATTTTTTTTTACCTCTGTGAGGTAATTTAACAGCTTCTGAGTTATGCAAAACTTTTAAACCACTTTATTTCATAGACTTGTTTCAAGGAAAAACAGTTTTCCCTTGGTTTTACTAAAATAAAGCTAAAATCTAGATCCATGGTAGGACTTTGACTTTCCTTTAATTCTTTATTTTCTGATTTAATTGACAGAACTGGAAGAAATATATTTTCTTTCTGTTCTATAACTTAAGAGTAAATACTATTTTTATAGCCTCTATCTTATTACACTAAGAGCTATTATAATAATTATTAAACTTTTCACTAGGTATTATCAATCTTTTCTGTATAGAATGAATATTTCCTACTGGATAAGAGTTGTCTCTTTAAGTACAAGACATAATTTTGAAAAGAAAATAAATTTTATTGAGAAGATTAGAGAAAATGAATACTCATTTCATTCTTTATCAAAATTCATTCTTTCTATAATATAATTTTTAGTATAGATATAGGTACTTTTTCAACCAAAGCTGGGAGTACCAAATTAACCTTTAATGTTATGAACAAAAGCATTTCCCTGAAAGAACTTTCCTGTTAACCTTTGTGTTTTACTTCAGAAATTATCTCACAATGTTTATTTGGAGAGGAACAAAAATAAATCAAAACAGACAGCTATGCTTATGTAGAGCATGTGAGGTTTCCTGGCTCAGTTTCTGACAGTAGTATTTATTTTCTTGTGTTTTTGTTCTTGCAAGAAAGTCATAGAGCCTTCTAGAAATATTAATAAGAAATAGCCTATGTAGGTCACAGGCTGGATGTGTTACTTTGGTTGATGGAAAAGACTCATGTTATTTTGGTAACAGAAGGCAAATCTATGTGATTTTCATTTGATGAAGATTTGAAAAGCCAAGAGGTAGAACTTTTATTCCAAGAGATTGTGGCAAGCAGAGTAACTCAAACCAATGTCAGTGCAAGATCTAGCAGGAACACAGGGCAGGGCTCTGCTTCATGTTCAGAAGTCTGAGGACCTCTTGCAGTCTGTCACCCATAGTGAGCTGCTCAGAAAGCAGCAGTAATCCTGGCTTGACTCTAACAACAAGGGAAGACCACATTCACGCTGTCAGTACCCTGCTGCAGACAACAAGGCTGGAAGGTTGACAAACAAGGACACATGCCTATTGTAAGACTGTGGAGTGAATGACCCCACAGAGTGGTTGACTTGGGGGAGTCTACTTTTCATAACTGAAGGGGATAAAAATAAGTGGGTTTAATATTGTATGCTAGGGCTTATTTCATTGGTTGTAGGGGGATTCATTTAGAGAAAAAGATGAAATATACCTGGAGGGAGGCAAGTAAGGTACAAGCTCAAGCTGCCTTCATTCCACAGCAGCCATGGCTCTGGTAGAGAGGAACAGACTCAGTGAACACACAAGTGGGTTGCACTGTATAGAAATTAAAATGCAGGGAGAGCTGACACGTTCTCTATCACTCTAGTGTGCAAAGATAGAACCAACATTTTCGCTTTCAAGAGTCCTCAAAATCTGGTAACAGAGCAAGCCTCCTTCAGAAATAGTGAATCACACACCCAGTGTTCTTTAGGCAGTGTGGTCCCTGTGGAGAACTCCTCTACATGGGGGTCAAGCCAGACTGGATGCGGGTAGTTTCAAACAGGTCTTTAAGCAGCAACCCTGAGGGTGGAGATGACAGAGAGGGAATTGGACAGATAAGCTTCCTTCAGGCTGAGTAGCTCTTAAGTGTTAGTTGTAGTTTCTTAGCTCCAGCAAGATACCATTTGTGTCATAAAAGGATGGAGTTTGAAAAGGTCTGAGGAAGAAGGGAAAGCTTTGAAAATGACAGGACAGTGAGTTCCGATGTCCCTTGTCCCTGTGCATTATTAGACTACTTGAGTTCTGACACCGCCTTAGTCCTTGTGCCTTGCTCTAAACCATTGTAGTCTTTGTTGATGTTGGGAGAAACCTGGGGATCACATTAAGAGCTTAACTGTCTTCAGGTTCTTTCATCCTGTTCATTGTTTTGGTGTGAATGTGAACCTTGCACTATTTCCTGTATAAATTTATAAGAGCTCATAGGAAGCCGCTGCTAACAGCCCCCTAAGCTGAAATTACCTAACGTGAGTGATGACGTTGTCTGCCTGTAAGACCGCATCCTCCGTGCTGTACTGAGGAAAGCACACCATGTGATCCTGGGTAGCAAAGACTAAGGCATCGTCTTCATCTCCTCAGGGCTCCTCAGCCATTGGGTTGGCATGTTCTGTGATAGACAGAGGTGAGTGTGAGAACAGGGCAGATGTTGCTGAAGGTTAGGAGAGGAGCCAACCTCTAGGTCGGCTTAGGAAGTTCTTTGTGAAAGAGTCTTGAGTCGGGATGTCGGCTGTATTTCCCCACAGGGCTCTAGGAGGAGATTGAATATCCGAGAGGAGTACATTTTTAACTTATTTTTTAATCTCGTAATATTCTTCAAGTTAAGAGACAAGGTGTGTGCAAATTATGAATAAATGAAAGAAGTAAGTACTCAAAAGTGTTTATCATTGTTCTGTTTTCTCCACAAGTGCCAGCACTGCCTCCACATGTCGCATATGTCACTTTATTTGTATGTTGTGGCCTTATAAAATAGATACAAGTTGCATCTCATTTTGCAAGCTGCATTCTAGAAAGTTTACATACTTTGCCAAGGACTCTGAAGCCAGTTATTGGAGGAGCAAAATCTCACAACCAGTGCTTCTAAAGACTGCACTATGTCTTTGGAAAACTATGAAATATCATTAGTAATTGCATCAAAAAAGTCAACTCCTGTTAGTTCAGTGACACTAATTAGCTACTAGAATTTCCTCTAGTCTTTCAAGATGCTCGTTTCAAATTTGTTCACAGAATGTATGCCATTGAGACCTTTTAATTTAACTTTATGATGTGTGTTCTGGTTCCCCAAAATATACATGGAAAAACTAAATACACAATACTTACGTTGAAAGAAGTGAAATTTTATTTAGGAGAGGTGTGTGTGTGTGTGTGTGTGTGTGTGTGTGTGTGTGTGTGTGCGAGAGAGAGAGAGAGAGAGAGAGAGAGAGAAAGAGAGAGAGAGAGACAGAGAGAGACAGAGAGAGGGAATGTGGAAAGAGGGGAGGGAGAGGGCAAAGGCTGTCAAACCAGATGATATCAAGCCCTGAGGACTGGAGAGTGAGAGAAGGCATCTTCAGTTAGAAGTGTCCAAACTTTCATTCAGACTAAGAGAAGTATGGCACAGCCATTACTCTTTGAGCCAAAGTCCTCATCAGAGGAGTCCTATGCATTCCTCGGTTTTTGGCTGGTAGTGGAACAGAGTAGGAAAATTGGAAGTGGTCTTCAGAAGGCAGTAGCTAGGGCTCACAGTCAAGACAAGTTCTGTTGTTGGAGGTCGGTGGGCAGTTCCTGTGATGTGTTACCCACAATAATTATAAGACGTCATTATCAAATGTCTGCATAACTCCATTGTGAATGTGTGAGCACTTCCATTTTGAGTATGTGGGTATGTTGTGTTTGGGTTATCATAATGAACATCCTAAGTATTTTTTTTCCATGACTAGAAATAAAAGATCAATGTGGCTTCACTTGAGAATCTCGATCAGTTTCACTTGATTACTTTCAGGTAATACTGTGATACTGTTGGACTGGGGTTCCTGGGGTGGAGACATTATGACTGGAGAGGAGGGTGAAGGGCTGTGACTGTGAGATGAGACCTTTCCAATTGTTTTTCTTCATGGAAGAGCTAAAGTTAGAATGAAATGGAGCTGATATGTTAATCCTTTACTGATGCAGGCATGATATGGGCTGAATGTAAAGAAATCTGGACTCAAGGCCCCAAAGAGTACTTATTTGAGCTGTGGAATATGCTTGATTTTGGGATGCTGGCAATCTTTGCAGCATCATTCATTGCAAGATTTATGGCATTCTGGCATGCATCCAAAGCCCAGAGCATCATCGATGCAAATGACACTTTGAAGGACTTGACAAAGGTCACATTGGGAGACAACGTCAAATACTACAATCTGGGTGAGTTCATGCTATTCTGTAAACTAGTGAAAATAAAATATTTTCTTGTGAAAGAGGTATCAGTAGTAGTAGATTTTTTTCCAATTCACATAAAATTGTTTCTTGATGGCATCTGTATTTAGAGAATAACATCATTATCTGAAGAATCCTGCTTTCTGTCTCTATTTTTTATTTATCTTTGGACTGGAAACCTGCATTAACCACAAGAACCACCTCCTATTATCTCTAGGATCAACTGGATAGCTACTAAAATAATTGAGAATCCCTGCATCATACATTATATTTATGTATTTTTCTGTTTTCTTTCTCTTTTTTGTTCTTTATGTGTATTTATGAATCTCCCATATAAGACAGAGTGCACAAAGAGTCCAGAAGAAGTTGTTAGATTCATTGAAGCTGGAGTTACAGGTGGTTGTCAGCATGACTGCTGGGACCTGAACTTGTGTCCTTTGCAAGAGCAGCAACCACTCTTAACTACTGAGCCCTCCCTTCAACCCCACACTTGTTCCTTGTCTATTAAGATAGTTCACATTAAACAGTGATCCAAAGAAAGCTAGAATAGGATATCTGTATTCTAGCCATCTTGTCTTCCATGCCATTAAAGAATTCCCTTCCTTCTAAAGCCTCTAGTATAACCTCTCATTTTATCTGCACTTCTCTCTGGTAAGAAAGCAGAGATCTTATTGTGCCCCCCCCCCCCATTTTTCGGTAAACTGTGATTCTTATGCTTCTTAAACTCACTTGATTGTTTACCTAATACATAGACCTGAACAAGCTCCATTTGTGGTGCTTCTGTAAGAGCAGCTTTGAGTAGTAACAGTGGATCAAATATGGGTGAAATATTGAAACAGAAGGAGAAAAGTTCACATGAGAGCTGTGTACACATGATAAAATGATACTTGGTTTTGATAAGAAAGAAGATGATTATTGCAAAAACATGGTTGAATATCATCACACGTGGAACAAGACTGGCATTGAAAAGTCTCATGATCTCACTTCAGGAATAGAGAGTAACAGTGGTTGGCAGGAATGGAGACTGTATGGGTCAGAGAGAAGAACATGTAGTCAGACACAAGCCACAAATGCGTGTGTTCTGCCATAACAGCATGGTGGCTGTAGTTAATTACAGTGTACCTACCACACATTGGAAAATTGCAGTGGCAGTAAATTTGAAATGTTCTCACCACACAGAAAAAGAATGTGAGGTGATATGTTAATAATATGTATTTAATCAGTATGGCATGTCAACATACATCAAGCCCACGTACACATGCCTTTTAAAAGATTATATTTAAATACTTTTTCCTTTTAAGACATATAAACTGTTTCAAAGCAAAAGACCTTTTGAAGTCTCCAAGGAGGGCTTTCAGTAAATAGTGATGTCACTGTTTCCAACCAGGCATTGAATGAGTTGAGAGAGAAAAGAAACAAACAAATGAATATGGAGTGGGGTCCCAATCATCACCTCTAAACCTGAGGAAGGGGAGATGTCATATGTCTGAGGCAGATGGGTCACTGAGACTGAGTCTCAGGATTTGTAAGAACCATCATCCAGTTTTCAGTTAGCAGTGGGCCAGGGCAGTGCTCTCAACAAGGGGTGGCATGGTAGTGGCAGGAAGTGGCTGATCTTGAGGGACGCCTCTGTGGGGACCAGAGAAGTCCCACAAGAAAAAGGGTGATACCAACTGCATGATCTGGGTAGACTTTGTTACCATTCCAGGCTAGCGCGCCAGATGAGTTGTCTACCTCCCCAGGAGAAGTGACTAAGGAATGGAAACAAATTTCAGTATTTGCCAAAGCCAATCATCCCTCCCACAGAAACACGGCTTGGGAAAAATATAATCCTTTTGAATATTTATTTCAAACTCTTTAGTAAGAAATCCACTAACATTCAACTGGTACCTTTCTGGGTTTAATGTCTATGTCACTGAAGTCTTCTCATTTTGAATTCTTAGTATTTATCTGTCTTGCGTATTCATTTAAGGAGTATCAAAATATATTCGAAGATATCTATTTTTAGGTAACACTCACAACACTATGAAAGAATCCATATTCATAATTTTGTGTTAACCTTTCCTAATCCACTTCTCTAAAAATAAGCAAATGCAATTTTGCAATCATATTTTTCCCCTTTCTTACATACGGTTTTGCATTTTTCTTCATAATGGTTTCTTAAGTGAGTTTTGATGGCTTGATGTAATAGTGCTAGAAGAAATTGTTAATGAGTTATAGAAAATTCTGTGGCAAAAATACACTTGTTTTACTGACCAAGTAAGTTTAGATAACAAGAAATATATAAGCCTCAAATGACATTATTTTGTAGTTACAGTTCAAGATTGAATGATAAATGCTACAATTTAGTAAATGCCAGATGTTTTTAAGTACTGTCCATGTGTGAACTTATTGAATTTTCAAGGCAGAAGAGAGCCATGGGGTTAGTACTACCTCATGGCTGGAGAGGGAAAAATAAAGCTAAGAGGGATTATTTGTGTAAATTCTTTAAGTTGAATATAGAGCAATCAATAGAGTCAGTTGCTCAACTGGTCTTCAGGGAGTTTTGCAGAGTGGGAGCTATACCCCATCAAGAATTGAAAGCAAACCATCTCAGTCAAGTCAAAAGCTCAGATATAGCAGACACTTGAGAAGTTCTTCAGAAAAGAGACCCTCACTTGCAAAACATGATTTATTTTTCTCAGAAGAGAATTTACCTAAATAAACCATCCATAGGAACTGACTGCAATCCTGTCCTGTTTTCTGTTTTGTTTTTTTTCCTAGCCAGGATAAAGTGGGACCCTTCTGATCCTCAAATCATCTCTGAAGGTCTTTATGCAATTGCTGTGGTTTTAAGTTTCTCCAGAATAGCTTACATTTTACCAGCAAATGAAAGCTTTGGACCTCTGCAGATTTCACTTGGAAGAACAGTAAAAGATATCTTCAAATTCATGGTCATATTCATCATGGTGTTTGTAGCCTTTATGATTGGAATGTTCAACCTCTACTCCTACTACATTGGTGCAAAACAGAATGAAGCCTTCACAACGTATGTGGTTCTAGGTATTCTGATGACAGGAATTGCAGATTAAAGGGAGATTTATTCAATAGCACTCATATTCATAGGCTCATGCTTTGATGCAGAATCCTCTCTAGGTCTGTTTCAGCAAGATGATAATATTTTAAAATGAATTAGAAGATGACTAACATCTAGGGACCTCTCTAATATAAAATAATGATGAACAGTATTTTTTTTGCAACTGGATTATATGTCAAATATCTCCCACATATCTTTATTGTCCACAGTCCACAAAAAGAAGAAACGAAAATTCACAAAAGCTAAATAGTTCTGGTTGTTGCATAAGTGCTGACGTTCTTTACTAAGTATGTCCATTGTCCTAAATCCTGCGTCTTCCTCCTTAATGGGGACTCGTGGGCACTGGGTATGAGGACAGCTGCTCTCCTACTACATCCCCCCAGAATCTAGCTGTGAGAAGATCATAAGCAGAAACAGCAACAAGATCATGACTTAGATTCATCACACACACAGCTTGCTGAAATAGATGTCTTAAATGTTAGAGCTTCCTTGTCACATGGCAAATGGCACTGGAAGAGGAACCTGTTTTTCACATTCTTGTACAGTGCATTTTTCAAAGAAGAGTTAATGTTTAATGTTGGTTTCATTTTTCTTTGAATATACATTCACTCTGGAAAATGATTGCGCCAAAAGCATGGCAATTCTTCCCTACAGCATGCCAGGAACTCTGGTGCCATTGTTTATATTTATATTCTCATGTTTCCCATTATATGTCATTACTTTCTATTTGTTTTATATGAAGAGAAGTACAAGTAGACCAGAAACTAAAATGATTCTAAAAAGTTGGATTTTTTGTTAAATAATGCACTTAAGTTTCCATTGCCAAATCCATTGATCATTTAAATATCAATGTCAATAATTATGAAGTTATCTTATTGCCTTTACTGAGTGTCTCTTCAATGCTAAATCTTTGCTATGTGCTTCAGGTGCACAATGTCACATCTTTGCCATGAACCTAGGACTGACATCCTACAGAAGAGAATTGAAAATTCAGACAAGCAAATACTTTTCTCATGGATATCTAATAGTTTGCAAGGATTTTGAAAAAACTCAGATTTATGATTATGCTATTATCATGTATTCATATTTCCTTCCATATATTTTTTTCTGATATTTTTTTCTCCAGAGTTGAGGAAAGTTTTAAGACACTGTTCTGGGCTATATTTGGGCTTTCTGAGGTCAAGTCAGTGGTCATCAACTACAACCACAAGTTCATTGAAAACATTGGTTACGTCCTGTACGGCGTCTATAATGTCACAATGGTCATCGTCTTGCTAAATATGTTAATTGCGATGATCAACAGTTCATTCCAGGAAATTGAGGTATGAAATTCACACATCCGTATCGTCCATGTCTACATGTTTCAAGTGTTGTGAGGACCAAGTAATTAATCGATGAAGCATACCCGGCTTGCTTTGTTATTTCTCCTCTTTCCTGCTTTTTTGATCAATGTTAGTCTAGGGATGCAGAAAAATTTAATTTTGCTTTTAAACACAATATTGACAGGGTATGCTAAGTCAGCAAAGGATACAGATAGAAATGTCTAACTTATTACTGTTTCTTAAAACCTGAAATACTATATCAAGATAAATTGTAGGGTTTTTTTTTTGGTGATTTGTAGTTTTATTTCCTTTTTGAGAGAGTGTCTTATGTAGTTCAAGCTAGCCTAGAAGTTGCTACAAAGCAGAGGATGGTCTTGAACTCCTGATCCTCCAGCCTTTACCTTCCAAGTACATGTGCCACTCCTCCTAGTGATGCATTCTTATTTTAGTCTATAATTATTGCTAACGGTCAGATGTGGTGGCCTAAGCCTGTAATCCCAACATTTGTGAGTTTCAAATTTGCCTGAGCTATATAGTAAGACTCTATTTCAAAATAACAACACTAAAAAAGAAAAAGATATTGTTTACAACTAATACTTTTGTCAAAATCTTTTTTGAGTTATGTTCAGAACTGTTTCCTTTTTAAATTGATAATGACTGTGTATTCCAAAAGTGTCCTGAATGGATAAATGATTGAATGAAGAATACTTTTTCATAGAGCTTTTGAGAATGTAAGGAAGTACACAGATACTTTGCACAGCATTCATAAACACATGTGGGTTTTGAGGACAATAGTCCCGGAAGCCTAATAAAATTTGAAGCAGCCATCAGAAAGAACGCATGAGTTCAATGTACCCTGAAACTTTTGGTTTTATGAGTCTTAGGCTGTTTGTAGTCATTGTGTCTCCTATCTAGCCACAAAGTTTGGAAGAACATGATAATTCTGTGTTTCCTTGATAAACAGTCATGTGTTTTGGTATAGGATGATGCTGACGTGGAGTGGAAGTTTGCAAGGGCCAAACTGTGGTTTTCCTATTTTGAGGAGGGAAGGACACTTCCTGTCCCCTTCAATCTTGTGCCGAGTCCAAAGTCCCTGATTTATCTCCTATTGAAGTTTAAGAAATGGATGTCTGAGCTGGTCCAGGGCCATAAGAAAGGCTTCCAAGAAGATGCAGAGATGAACAAGGTAATTGTTTTTTTCATTTTTTCATTATGGCCACAATAACTGGCATCATGGTAATCGCTGGGCTCTGCATACCCTTTAAAGAAGCTGTCCGTGAATGGATCTTGCTCCTCTATTTTCCATCCTATATATGTACTGCATACATGGTGGTCCTTGGTCTGGTGACTGTGTAACAGGAGCACACGGGACATTTCCTACCAGAAAGAGTGTGAGAAAATTCTTGAAATGGAGCTGAATTGATGCATTCTCTGGAGTAGAACAGAAAGCGAGAGCATTTGGGGCTCTATTGTGCTGCTGATACCCCACCCTCCTCCTGACACTTTTAATGAAGTCTCAGCATGTATGATAGCTGATAGGAACCTGGTTGACTCTCACATAATATCTGCATTGTAAAGTTCAGGAATGATTGCTCAACAGAATGTGGGAGGCTCCTCTGCAGCAAGGTAGGTCTAAGATCACTAATTGGAAATAATAATCCCAGTAGGCAAGGTGATCTCAAGAAAACAAAGACAAGGGGTAGTGCTCAGATGGTGGGGGTAGGAGGCTTCCAGTGTGTTTGAACATATTTCATCCACATATACAATGCTGTGTATGGACAAGATGGGACACAGGGGCATTCCCCGTACAAGGCTCTTTCATGGGTGTTGAGTATCATACCAAAGAGTTACTAGCTACTTTCAGTGGAGGTGGGAACAGATATGCATATAGTATATATAATAATTAAGGGAACTGTCAGTTTATTCTGAGAAGGAAATTTGAAGGGAACAAGAATCTTTTTAGAACACTTACTTTAGGTTAGAAATTACAGGATTTTTTTGTCTCTTCAAAATCGAGAAGAAAGGCAACTATCAAAAGTTATAAATAGTTCATTTTCATTTTATTGATGAGCAAAGTCATAATGATAAGCTCTACACAGCAGAGCAGTGGGCAATCTTAGGAAGTAGGTTGTCCCTTTTAATTGTAGCCCATCAGTAAACTACAAACATCTGTCATCAGAAACACAGAGATGTTTCTCCCTAGACTGGGTGGACCATTGGATGGAATGACTTGGGTTTTCTTGAAATGTTAAGATTCTATTATTGAATAGAAAGAAAATGTGTTTCAATTATTGCTCCCTTGGGCACCAATTGTATAGGACCCTAAGTCAGGAACAAGCTTCATGGGTTCTAGCTTCCTCGTCAGCAATAGGAATCAAAATTCCATCTATGTTGCAGAGATTAAATCAAATAAATACGAACAGTGCTTTGAAAATTCTGAATCCTTCTTTAGAGATGATTATTATAATGACTTTGCATATAAACTTGGGGACAACATACAACTATGGGCTTCCTCCAGATGTCCGGTTTATAGGAGTCAGTGAGCGAAGTGGAAAACCTTCTCCTTTACTTAATGTAATTAATGTGCCAGGTTTGATCAAGACTGTAACCTGGGACAACTTAGCGTTTAAACAAATGTCCAAACACTTGCCAAAAGGAAGACTCAAAAAGAATGTGTTTCTCTCATTAAAATTTGCTGAGGAATTAGAGCAAATAGCTTTTGAAATAATCGAATAAAGAGTAAAAACTGGCTCTGCTACTGGACTCATTTTTAATATCTATCTTTGAAAGAGAAATGAAGAAAAGAAATTTGGAATTTTGGGAAGTCATGAAGATCTTTCAAAATTTTCACTTGACAAAAATCAGGTAAGATAATACTTGAAAATAGGAGCCATACTTAGGTTGTGTAGGACTGCAGTTGTCAGAGAAAAGGACTAGTGTTTGGAAGCAATGTTAAGGAGTGGGTAACGGGCTTGGAGAGATGACTCAGTGGTTAAGGGCACTGGCTACCCTTCTAGAAGATCCAGGTTCAAATCTCAGCACTTACATGGTGGCTCACAAGCTTCTCTAACTCCAGTTCACAGGGACTGAGTATGCACAAACATGCATGCAGGCAAAACACCAATGCACATTAAAAAATTAAAAAGAAATAGGTAACAGACACATTGATACTATTAACAACTATTGTAACAACTTTCAAAGACTTTGTAATTGAAAAGCGAGAATGTACTCACTTTCATTCGCAAAAGGGAATTAATGTATGTTTAAGCAATGTGTTAACCCCAAACTTGTGGGTGCTGGTGGGCAGAGAGATACAAAGCTAGTGACAGAAAGAAGATGCTGAAGACACTGAACCCAAGCTCAGCTGAGCTGCACTCTGTGTGTTTACTCTGTGCTCACTCTGAGCATACACAGCTAGTGGTGTTTCTTCCCGGGCATCAAGAAGCGGTTTGCAAAGGTACTGAGAGGATTTATCAGATGTTGTGGCCAGTGCAGTTCATAATGAGCTAGGTATCTAGAGACATACTAGCCTCCTAATTTGGAGAAATCAAATCCTCAGTGAGGAGGATATTTACTCCCTTTCTTGTTAGTTATAGGTCGCAGGGTTTCATCAGACACTAAAGAAAAACTCAACACAATGCATAAGGGGGACAGTTTGTCAGGAAGGATCTGTGTTCAATTGCATATAATAAAAAAACCAAATCATGATGGGTGAAGACAAGACAGTTCTTTTCACTTTTCTCCTCTCATTTAACCCAGTGAGGCAGTGGGTGGTGCTCATTAAGCGTGAGCGTCTATGACTCTCCTGGAGGTTTCTTGTCATGGACATCAGATGACAGCTTTACCTCCTGTCATTATGCTCCCTGTTGAGGTATGAAAGAGGATTGTGTACAAAGGAAGCGTTTCTGGCTAGCTGAATCCCAGAAGCACCTCTGTACAACCTCCGTTATTCTGATTGACCAGAAATGGATTGTGCTGCCATCCCAAGGACAGCAAAGGCCCAGACAGAGGCCACTGAGCTCTGTTTTAACTGAATATTTTATGCCCCACATCAAAGCACATATATTCTTTAGGTCTGTCTGACCATGATCTCCGGCCTCTCAGGTCCCTTACCATTTCAGCCACGAGTCAGTCAACAATTTCCCACTTTAAACCAGAACCTGAAGGAGAGGTCTAGAACGAGAGGAGGGGGCCAAAACCCCTACTCAGATTGGTAATTTCACCAGGAAGAATTTTCATGGGACAGACTGCAAGCAGGAACAGTGGGAGCAGAAGGAGGCGTGCATGAGTGACACTGCCTGAAGCAGCTTTGGCTTGTAGTTGCGGCAATGGGGGCTGAGAGCAGAAAAGTAGAAAGCAAAGTGAAAACCTGTAACCCCAAGGCAGTCACCCTTCAGAGCTGTGGGGAACTGGCAGAGCCTCGCTATTCAGAGTGCTTTTCTGTTGCCGCTGAGACCCCAGCATTTCAAAATGGTACAGGCAGGGGAGGCATGAAGTGAAATAATGATGTTTTCAAGAAAGCTGCAAGGTCTGCTTCCCTGCGGGCAGGTCGGTGTGTTAGGGACCAAGTGGAAGGAACTCAAAAAGCAGTCTCCTCAGCTGTGTTCGGTCTTCAGCTTGTTTTGTTCAGGCCGATATAGTTCAGGGTATATTTACATTTTAGAGAATTGTAGAAAACACGAAGGAAGAATGTGGCAGAGATAGTCCATGGCTCACAACACCCAAGTGTTTACTGTTTGTTCACAGCAGAAGCTTCCTGCTCCTGGGCTTATGCTCGTTGTTATGAGAAGAACTGTGAAAATACAGGTTACATTTGACTATATAAGGGATTTCCTCGTGGTAATGAGTGGCTACATGAGTTGTGACTAAAAATGCTACCTTGATGGCTCTCTCATCACCTGTAGAATGTAGGCTGAAAGCACACTGCAGATTCGCTCAGAATATCAAATCAGTTACCGCAGGTAAAATGCTTATGACCATATCTGAGATATGAGTAGAAAATAGTAGCTACTTGTTATTTTTACTATTATCATTGCAAGGGCGGGAAGAAGAAACACAAGCACACAGTTGATAGTCACACGGGGACACAAGAATGAGACTAGGCCTGAAAGTCTTAGGGAAGCGTACAAACAGAAAATGAAAGGAGTCCGGCTGAATAATGTAATAGGTGCATCTGGAAAAATAATTGGAAATAAGCGAATTAGCAAGTGGAAAAACAGTAACGATAATGGAAAATCATCATGCCAGAATAAATTTGGAAGCCAGCATACATTAACTGAGAAATGGCACCAGCGTTAGCATATGTTGGGTATGCTTTGCAGCACACACACACACACACACACACTCATCATCATCATCATTATCTTGATTTTCCCATTACACTCCAGCTAAGAATTTGCACATAGTACATGAACTTCTCAGGCTGGTTTCTTACTTCTAGTTACTACAGTCTCTAAAATGACTTAAAAAAAGGATGACTAAAAAAAGAAAAAGAAAAAGAATAGAAACGGAAACAATATATTTAGCACAGCATACAGTGGGAAGTATTTTGTTACTTCTGTGCCAGCGCCTTCCTCTCACCTTTTTTCCTTGGTGAAATCACACTGGTCAGGGTATGGTAACCAATCCTCAGGCCAGGAAGAGGGTGTGAGCTTCTAGGCAGCACAGACGTGTCTTAGTTGATCCAGATGTAAGAGTTTGGAGTAAGATGTTGATTCTTATGTCATTTTAACAGCTGGAAGACCTTATCATGTGGTTGTATAATATGGCAGCCATGAAGATGTGTAGCTCATATTTTTCTTCAAGAGAGAGTCTGGCCACTTTGTATCATCTGACAACCTCTAGCTGTAGAACCTCTGAAATCTTGTCAGTCCCTTGCTATGTAGGTCCCAGGTGCTTCTGTTCCACACTGAATCCCCTGTGAAGTCTGGGCACTGGAATTGAAATGGACTCCACTGGGCTGCTGTCTCTCCAAGACAATCTTTGTGCCTTTCCCTCTTTTATTATAGGCAATCCAACCCTCACAGTCTAGGGGAGCAGTGTGTGGAGGGAGAGTAACAAGGGACAGAGGGTAACAAGGGACAGAATGAGCAGAGGGTCATAGTAAAGTCTATTATATTGTACATGACATGTTCATACATGTAACTCTGGACACATCTCAAACTTCTAAGTGTCTCTGACACTTGCATCCTGCATGCTCAAATCAACACAAGTCTCCATTTTCCTAACTATGTGAGCTTCTGGCTTCAAATGATTTTATTTGAGGAAAAGAGTTTTAAATCAGCTGTTTATATTGAAAATAACCTTTCCCCAGTGTTACTGAGGAGGGTTCCTCCAGGAACATGCCTTTCTCCTGTAGGTACAGATTAAAACTTTCATAGTTCAGTCTTTGTCACTCGATAGCTTGGCTCATCCTTTTCATAAAGTCAGCCTCCAGGATGGCAGTTTGTGTTCTATCTAAGGCCTGTCTCTGACTACTCAAAGGTTTCAGGTTTAATTAGGTATGGAAATGCCGTCTTTCCATTTACTCTAGACATAACATAAAATCAATAGGGTGAGCCAGGTAAGAGTTCTTTTCAAAAATAACTGAGTAGGACTTTTCATTATCTTCTGCCACATCCTTTATTTCCAGTGCTTATTGGCTTTGATGGAAGCTCGCATTAGCTTTTCAGACACGCAGTGCAAAAGAAGAATGTAACTGAAAATTAGTCTCTGCCATTCACCATTCCCCCCATAGACCTGCCGATGCAGAGTGATGTCTTGAATTTCTGCTATGTTCCTGCTTCAGAACAGGTCACTGCCAAGTTCTTGATGTCACACTGGGTTTTATGGCTGTTGGGTAGTTTGCTCAGCCCTGAATTCAGTGAATCCAGGAACGTTTTTCTTTTATTGGTTGTATGTCCAGGAATTGTGATTTTAGCCATCACTTAAAGTGGATGTTACTTAAAAATAAATCATCTAAAGAAGCAAGCAGATAAAATTCTAGGCCATCTCTCCACATGACCTTATGAGAATTCTCAACATGATTCTCCTTATACATCAAAATATGACGGACAGTCTTGGAAATATATGTATTCATTAAGTCCTCGGGAAGTTGGGTATGGTAGCTCATGCTTCTAGTTTCAGTTCTCAGGAAGCAGAGGCAAGAGGATTGCTGTTCAAGCCAACCTAGTCTACACAGTGAGTCCTAGGCTACCCAGGGCTGTGTGGTAAGAACCTCTTAAGAAAAGAAAAAGAAAAGAAAAGAAAAGAAAAGAAAAGAAAAGAAAAGAAAAGAAAAGAAAAGAAAAGAAACAAAAAAGACTTCAGGAAATTATAAGGGAGAAGGGAACCACACAACATAATTTTAGAGATGACTTAGTCAGAGTATCCCAAGTATATATCAACTAGATCAGGACCATCTATGAACAGACATCAAGTCCTATAGAAGATACTTATGCCTGTATATAATAATAACAGATATTGGCAATGCCTACCATTCCAAGCTGCAGAATCCCTAGACCTTTTATGTTACAATATTATTTTCTCTACTCTGCACCTGAGGTCTCCAAGCTCAGAGAGGTGAAGTACTTTGTCTAAATTCCCATCTTAGACAAGTGACAGTTGAACTCCAAGTCTACAACTACTTAGCTCTAAACTAGGAGGCTTACCAGCAGTGCACACCGTGGTCCACCTCACATCAGCATTTGGTGAGGACTGGGTACCTCTCCTCCACCTTCTTATTCACCTGCTTTTTCCCTGGCTCTTGCCAGTTTAATCCCTATTAGGACAAGAAGACCTCTAAAACTGTCTGCATGTTCAGGAAGGTAAGATATTACAAAGACGGAAGCCTAATTCTTTCTCCAAATGAATAATAAAAAAATTCAGTTAGTGTTCCTCACGCAGATCCTGTGGCCTGCAGGGTAAGAAATATTAGCTAGCATCAAACAGAAAATGAAAAGATAAAAAGGATAAATAATGCAGAAATGAGCTTGGGGTGTAGTTCATGGTACAGCAGCCACCTAGCTTTTGAAGTCTTGTGAATTTAATCTCCAGCTCTTCCAAAAAAAATGCACAAAATATAATGAGAGTTTTGTTTTTTTTAAAAGAGCAGTCCGAGCTTTGTTCTAAGTTGGAGAGAGTGAATATTCACAGAAAGTAAGAACAAAGCGTGCACTCAGTCCTTTGTGCCTCTATCATGCCTACATCTCCAAATTTTAAGTATTCTTCACATTGGAAATTGAATTCCTCTTATGAGCTAAAGGACAAACATGCTGCTGTCCCAGCTCTAGACTCGAAGCCAGCCAGGCACCAGCAGCAGGGCCAGATAATAAATTGGGATTTTGTGCCACCAAGTGGTAACAACGATTCTTTGCACCTTGGGTCCATTTGCTCTTGCACATTATTTCGTTGCCTTATTCAATTTTAAAATAACTCTTTGTTCAGTTGTTATGATGTACTGGAAACTGACAATATTATTTTTCAAAAATAACATATTTATATCTCAAATACCTGATATTTCAAAGCAGAACTAGCCACAAAAATTATTGGTATGAATTAATATCTGTCTGCTCATGAACCACTCACTCTGCTAGTTGGTTCCCGGTTGGGGCGATTTTGCCACGGACTCTCCAGCATGCATTTGGTTTGGATATATTTGGAGTTGTTACACAGGGGTAGGGGCTACTGTCAACATCGCGGTCTTAGGAACCAGGGATCTGCTGAACATTACACAATGCAATCCACACCAAAGACTTTCCCAGACTAAAGTGTTGATTTTGATACTGTTATGATCTAGACGTCATGACTCTATCTACTGGGCATGTACCAGAGAGGAGCCATGGAAACATGCCATAGCTTTGGTCCCCAAGGCCTTCAGATCAACAGCTTAGAAAGCCATGTCTACCCTCTGCCTCACACAGTGTGTCACTCCTGCCTTTCCTGGCACTGTTGCCATCTCCGTGCTATCCAGTCTGTTACAACCTATAAGACAGTTGCTTATGCCTTAAAACTATTTCCTGTGTTTCAAGTACATGTTTACCATGAAGCTAAGCTACCACTAACTGGCTAAGATCTTGTATCAGACAGGACATGGCTAACTTAACAAAATCTCTAATAACCTAGAGCATTCCACTGCTGATGAAAAGCACCCATCACTTCATTCTTTAAACAAACCAGCAATGTTTGTACACTTGCTGTATGTCAGTACCAGCAAAGGGGACCCTGGAATAAACTTCTGCCAAGGCCTGAAATACATAGACAGGCAGGCCTGAGAAGCAGTGCAAGAAAGACAAAAGGCCCCACCCATTCAGGATCTTCATTCTCATAAGGTGGGCAGGGAAAGCTTTACAACAGACCTTATACTTGAAGCTAAAATCCCAATGATATGACTGAGCAATTCATCCAGCACGAGGGTGGGAAGGATGTTTCAGGGACTCGGATGGCAAACACAACAGCCTTTGATTTGGATAGCGAATGAAAGGAGACCAGTGTGACAGCCACAAGATATGAGGTTGGAAGCAAAGGTTACCTCTTCAAGCCACTGAGTTGAGACACTGCCTTAACAGAGAAGATCGACACATCAGAGTGAGGAGGACCACAGATTCTCTTTCTTGAAGGTTCCAAGATGCAGACATTTTTTCACTTTGCTATCTCATTTCCACCCACTTGCTCTCTGTACTGGAGTCTTTAAGACAAGAAAGATCATGGCACTGAATCCAATAAGCAGCAAATGAACTAAGGGCCTGGATCATAAAGATTTCTTTTATCTTTTATTTCTTTTATCTCAGGATTATGCAGCCTGCCCGACCCTCCATGCTATCTCATAACTTGTGGGGTAGCAAGAGTGAATGCTTGCTTGAACCCAAGCTCCCCATGTAAAACTGCTTTCAGAAACAAGTTGTACTTTAAAAGGCAGGTTCCTATTGCATTCCAAAATGCTAGATATGTGGTGTTGAAGCTTTCTGTCATTTGTTAACTTCATAAATTAGGGACGGACAGTGGACACTAAGTAGACTATTCTCCCATTATCAGAAGGGTTGAAAGCAAGGCTAAGCTTCTTGCCTAGGGTTCCACATTGAATGAGGATTGGGGAACAGAGTCACGTTAGAACCCACCAGGTCTTCTTTTCAATCATTCTTATTTGTGTATTACTATTTCTTAATTTGGTAAATTGCAGCACTGTATCCTAATGATTTTAAAAGTCAATATGAATTAATACTTGGACATTCTGCTGAAATTTTCAAAGTACGTGAAAGAAAAAAAGAAAGCAATGCTTTCAAATTTGCATATTGTCTCCATGATTCTCCCAAGTGCTGCTGTTCTCATCTGCCTCTCAATGGTGTTTTGCTGGGCCATGGTGGTTTATGCTCTGCTTTCAATATCTGGAGTCTGACACAGCTCCCTCCATGCAAAAGACACTTGGTGCCTGTTTGCTCCATGGACAAATGTATGGACCTCTTATTTAACAGATCATGTGAGTCAAAATGGATCGATAGGCACAGATACGCTTACTTACATAGCGGAGTCTTAGGTCACATATGTAATTAATGATCTCACACATTATTTACAGCACAAATTAAGTAAGAATTTCTTTGTTGTTTTAATAGAGCATATTGGCACGAGAGGATCGTTACATGGAAGTTAAATCAAAGAACTTTCCCAATAGGCGATGGGATGTCACCAGGGAATGTAAACCATGAACGACTTTGCAGACAGTCAGGGAGGTTTTATTCCCTTGGAAGATAGTTTATTCTCATGATATACAATTTTAGAACTATTCTGTTTTGCTCAAGTCCATGTGCTCATCTATAGAAGTCAGTTTTTCTTCTATAAAATTGCATTAAAGAGTTCTCAGTCAGCCTTTTAGCATGCTATTGTGGTTGGTTACCACATTTAATGCATATTTCCAAAATTCATTTTTTTTCTTAAAAAGTACTGCCAAGTTGAAATTTATTGAGGAGTACAACTGAAAGGGGACACTGTCCAGATCCCAAAATTGGAAAGCATTAATTAGAGCTTCTATGGCACCTGACCACCTGGTGATGCCCCCTGGTGTTCTGGTGAGACTCTAGGGAGATGTGAGTATGGTGAATCAACCAGTGGATGTCTTCTCAAAGGTGGACTGCTGAAACCAGCCCCACGAAGCATAATTGCCTCCCTTCCACCTCACATCTACTTATTGGAAGACTGCAAAATGACTCTTAGGACAACGCGATGAGAGCCGCAAAGTCTGAGAGGCTCCACACACAATCTCCGGTAGCAACAGAGGGCCTGAACAGCTTTGCAGGATCATTTCTTATATCTTATAAGACAGAATATTAAGTAATTAAGACAAATTAATAATATAAAAATGCTCATTTGAATACACCATACTATTAGCTCATACATGTAACTAATGACCTCACACATACTACTTACAATAAAAATTAAATAAGAACTTCTAATTCTTTTTGTAGCTGGCACACAACAAACAATCAAGTATAAGAAGCTCAGAAGATTTCCATTTAAGTAGTTTCAGAAACCCTCCAAGACAATATCAGGTAAGCACAAACTTCAAGAATAAAGCTAGCTTTTCACTAAGTTTAAATTCTCAAACTCTGCACTTCATCAAATTAAAATGAGATATCAGGCTATTTTCTCAACAGCAGAGGGTACATCTACTTAGCATGTGCTTATGGAGCGACTATCATATGTCTGGTACTTTCTAAGAAAGGAGTAGGTAAGCAGATAATCATATAGCTTAGAGCCTAGGTTCTATGAAAAAGGCTAACTTTATAAAACAGTAAAGAGAGGTTAGAAAAATGATTTAACAGGAGCTCATACTGATCACTCTTACAGAAGACCCAGGTTCAGGTCCCATCATCCATAGCAGGCGGCTCACAACTGCCTGTCACTCTAGATCCAGAGCAACTGAGTGCCTCTTTCAAACTCCAAGGGTACTTACACTCTTATGCATATACTGGTGCACACACATGCAAGCATGCGCACGTGTGTGTGCGCCTACACACACACACACACACACACACACATACATGATTAACAATAAAAGCAGATCTCTAAAAAGAAAACCAAAGAGAAAACTTCGCCTCACATTCTCCCACTGTGGAATAAAGATGGCTTACTTGTGAATACTCTGTCTGCTGCTTGTATATGTGCATGCATGTGTACAATTTTATATATGCTGATTTTCTGTAGTATATGTGGCTTGTTATACAAATGAATTAATAGTAAGTTGTCTAACAGTTCTATAGTGTTTGCTTTCACTCTGTAACCTATATTCCTATGACTATCAATTGACATATTCTTTTATTTAAATACATGATAATTTATTAAAGCAATTCACCATTGATGGACATTTAAGGTTTCCTTTCCTGCTTTTGTAAGTAACACTACTGAAAACATATGCATCTACATGTCAAACTACATCCTTATGTAAATTTCTTTAGTGCAGAACAGTATTAATCAGCTTTTAATTTGGGTTTTATGTGCTAGTGCCTGGTTTAGTAATGTAAAAACTTTCTGCATAATTGTCTCAATTTGCATTTAATATATATTTACAGTTACTCACAAACCAGGGAACTAGAGAAACTTTATTATGTAGAAGCTGGTGGTTCTTAAGGTACAATCCAAAGTGACTACAATTCTTGGTAGGCTGGGGACCTAAACAACTGGACATTATTTATCTCCTTACTTCCTCAAAGAGTACTGCACACATCTTTGATCTATCTGACAGGAAGTCTGTGCACTCCTTTCAAATAATACAAGAAGAGGCACAAAGAATTGGGTGTTTGCTTTATGGTCTTCCTCTTTTTGAGAATTAACTTTTGAGCCACCAGCCCAAGTAATGTGGCAGTTGCTTATATAAGAAAAATAAAATATGGAGAGACACACTCCCCATGAGCCTAACCTTACATGAAGGTTGATAGCCACCACTTGTAAAGACAGGTGAGATCTACATGAACGTGATACTGAAATAGCTTTCTCCTTTTCTTACCCAGAAAATCATGAAGAGACTCATTAAAAGATACGTATTGCAGGCCCAGATTGATAAGGAGAGTGATGAGGTGAACGAAGGTGAGTTGAACATAAGAACAGAGTGTGTGAGCCAGGGCTGTGCCCTGAGGTAGTGGTGAGAAAGAGCTGAGCATGGTGGACGAGCCTCAGGATGCCATATAGAAGAAGCTCTCTCTGTCTGTATTAGTGGCTCTTCCCACTGCTGGGGCAACATGGCCACAAAGCCATGTAAGGACGGGAGGGTTTGTTCTGGCTCTCAGTTTGTGGGGGACAGTCCACTGTACTGGAGGACAGTTTGGGGGACAGTCCACTGTGCTGGAGGACAGTTTAGGGGACAGTCCACTGTGCTGGAGGACAGTTTGGGGGGATACTCCACTGTGCTGGAGGACAGTTTGAGGGACTGTCCACTGTGCTGGAGGACAGTTTGGGGGATAGTCCACTGTGCTGGAGGACAGTTTGAGGGACAGTCCACTGTGCTGGAGGACAGTTTAGGGGATAGTCCACTGTGCTGGAGGACAGTTTACGTGACAGTCCACTGTGCTGGAGGACAGTTTAGGGGATAGTCCACTGTGCTGGAGGACAGTTTGGGGGATAGTCCACTGTGCTGGAGGACAGTTTGGGGGGACAGTCCACTGTGCTGGAGGACAGTTTAGGGGATAGTCCACTGTGCTGGAGGACAGTTTGGGGGATAGTCCACTGTGCTGGAGGACAGTTTGAGGGACAGTCCACTGTGCTGGAGGATAGTTTGAGGGACAGTCCACTGTGCTGGAGGACAGTTTAGGGGATAGTCCACTGTGCTGGAGGACAGTTTAGGGGATAGTCCACTGTGCTGGAGGACAGTTTAGGGGATAGTCCACTGTGCTGGAGGACAGTTTGAGGGACAGTCCACTGTGCTGGAGGACAGTTTGGGGGATAGTCCACTGTGCTGGAGGACAGTTTGGGGGACAGTCCACTGTGCTGGAGGACAGTTTGGGGGATAGTCCACTGTGCTGGAGGACAGTTTAGGGGACAGTCCACTGTGCTGGAAGACAGTTTTGGGGGACAGTCCACTGTGCTGGAGGACAGTTTAGGGGATAGTCCACTGTGCTGGAGGACAGTTTGGGGGATAGTCCACTGTGCTGGAGGACAGTTTGGGGGGACAGTCCACTGTGCTGGAGGACAGTTTAGGGGATAGTCCACTGTGCTGGAGGACAGTTTGAGGGACAGTCCACTGTGCTGGAGGACAGTTTGGGGGATAGTCCACTGTGCTGGAGGATAGTTTGAGGGACAGTCCACTGTGCTGGAGGACAGTTTGGGGGATAGTCCACTGTGCTGGAGGACAGTTTAGGGGACAGTCCACTGTGCTGGAGGACAGTTTAGGGGATAGTCCACTGTGCTGGAGGACAGTTTGGGGGACAGTCCACTGTGCTGGAGGACAGTTTAGGGGATAGTCCACTGTGCTGGAGGACAGTTTAGGGGATAGTCCACTGTGCTGGAGGACAGTTTTGGGGGACAGTCCACTGTGCTGGAGGACAGTTTAGGGGATAGTCCACTGTGCTGGAGGACAGTTTGGGGGACAGTCCACTGTGCTGGAGGACAGTTTAGGGGACAGTCCACTGTGCTGGAGGACAGTTTGAGGGACAGTCCACTGTGCTGGAGGACAGTTTAGGGGATAGTCCACTGTGCTGGAGGACAGTTTAGGGGATAGTCCACTGTGCTGGAGGACAGTTTGGGGGATAGTCCACTGTGCTGGAGGACAGTTTGGGGGATAGTCCACTGTGCTGGAGGACAGTTTGGGGGATAGTCCACTGTGCTGGAGGACAGTTTGGGGGGACAGTCCACTGTGCTGGAGGACAGTTTGGGGGATAGTCCACTGTGCTGGAGGACAGTTTGGGGACAGTCCACTGTGCTGGAGGACAGTTTGATGGGACAGTCCACTGTGCTGGAGGACAGTTTGAGGGGACAGTCCACTGTGCTGGAGGACAGTTTGAGGGATAGTCCACTGTGCTGGAGGACAGTTTAGGGGACAGTCCACTGTGCTGGAGGACAGTTTGAGGGACTGTGTCCACTGTGCTGGAGAAGGAGTGGCGTGGCAGGAATGGGAGGCAGCTGTTATACTGTGTCTGCTGTCAGGAAGCAGGAAGAAGTGAATGGTGTGCTCAGCTCACTTTCTCCCCTTGACTTCCCCTGGGACCCTTGCCCAGGGAGTGGTGCTGCCCACCCTTCCGTTACATCCTTCCGTGTCGGTCACCCTAACTCTCGTGGGTAACTAACTCCCTTACTAGACCAGAAGCTTGTCAGCCTCCAAGGTGATTCTAGATCTCGTCAAGATGGCAGCTGATACTAGCCTTCATCACAACCATCAAGGCCACAAAATAGCAGGGAACAAATTCATTGTTCACAGATGGCACAGACTAGATAAAGCATTCTCATTTCAGTGGGGTCTTGGAGGGAGTGCCTGGGAAAGGTGAGGGACTGCTACTCCAACTCTGCAATGTTCTCCAGATCATTAAAATTTTGCTATAATTTCTTTCCTCTGATTGGGTTGGAAGGATTCAGAATACAGTCAGGACTGTCTTCTTCCTAAGCCAGAATCGCTAGCTTCCATTTTGTATTCATGATTAACTTCTTTTCACTCGTCCTGTTTTTCTCAGGAGAACTGAAGGAAATTAAGCAGGACATCTCAAGCCTCCGTTATGAACTTCTTGAAGAAAAATCTCAGAACACAGAAGACCTGGCAGAACTTATTAGAAAACTTGGGGAGAGATTGTCCTCGGAGCCAACACAGGGGGAAAGCCACAGATAATGCAAAGCCCCCTCAGAAATGCATATTTATTTCTCCACTTGAAGCCATATTATTTTCTGATTTATTTTTTTAAGTGTCAATGATAAAAAAGTATGTTGAATGATAATTGGATCATCTAGAGTCCTAACAGCAACATTTTCTGTTGATTAAATTGCATTGTTGAGGCTGAAGAGTGCAGATTACATCGAGGAGTCTGCTCAGCTCCTTGGAGCTTGCTTTCTGGGTGGCTTTCTTTGAGGGGGGGAGGGAAGGTAACTCCCGTGCTGATATGAATGTCTGATACTGTCTGTTTGGAAATGGGAAGTGGGAAGGTCTATGCTGCTCCTTGTGTGGTTATCTTGACAAAGTGAGTTCAGGCATCTTCTTTCCCCCGTTGGGGGCTTTCAACCCTGGAATATGGGGGAAAATAATGTATTTTAAAAGTTCTGTAGACACCATCTAGCTACTTAATATAATTGATGCTGTCTGTTCCAAATGAGTTTAGAGTCCTGTGTGGTGTCAAAGCCCATTACACCAGTACTTGACAGACAGAGGAAGGTTTGTAATTCAAGGTCAGCCTTGGCTACATGACGAGAGTCTATGGGACACATGAGACCATGTCTAAAAATCAGAACAAAATAAGCTTATGCCTGTGTTCAATTGTCTGCCTCACCTGTTTCAAAACATTACACTTAACAATGAAAACGTGTTTTCTCAGCTAATGCTGGAAGCATGATCCAGTTGTGCGTGTGTGTGGAGGGAGGGAGAGAGAGAGAGAGAGAGAGAGAGATGTGTGTGCACATGTATGTGAATTTCTGTGTGCATAACATACATAGCATGCTTGCCTTCTTTTGTAGCTAATGTGAACACTCAAAAGCTCGAATGTCATTTTAAATTGTGACTTTAAATTACTATTCGATAAGAACTTTTTAACTGCAATAGTATCAAAGTCCCAAACACTGTAATTCTTTGGTTCAGTAACAGCCCAATTTTATACCATTTCTGAAGGCATTTACATACAAGCTCCCACATTCTCTGAGTGTAAGCAGTGATGTGGGAATATGCAAATATTTGTAATCTCCAGTGTGTTCTACTCTGCTCCCCAAATGTGTAAACCAGATTTTTGTATTCGTTTACATTCACTAAGTAGCCATTATTATATTTATTGATGCTGTGTTCCAGTATCTTAAATAACTAGAAGACAGCAAAAAGGTTCCTCGTTTTACCCAAAACTTTACCCGGACTTCAGATGATGCCTGCTGTTAACTGCAGTGCTGCTTTAAGTTCAGCAGAAGCACATCCTTAACTTCCCTTTAAAGGCAGAGAGAAGAGAAAATCTGTTCAGGACCAAGTTATGGCTGAATCAAAGGATGTCTGTGTAACCAGCTCAGAACACACAGTTGAAAATTTATATCCAATGTATATTTGTGGTTGTTTCTTATTGATAAAATTGCAGTGGTATAGCAGAGGCCCATTCTCAAATGTTGTGTGGCAATATTAGCAATTAAAAAAACCCCAAAAATCCTCATACCAACTGCTGTATCCACAAGTTAAAATAACACAACAACTGTAGACTTTGTGTATAGTGTGGTGCTAGGGATTGGCTTCCAAACCAAGGACCTTGGAACAGTGACTGGGCTTGACTCCAGAGACGATGTTCAGACTCAGGTGTCTCCAAGTAGATTGACTTGACAAGACAAAAGCTTGGAGAAGGGCAGCTGGCATGGCTGTGGGTTCCCAGCAAAAGCATTACTCTGTCAGCACCTCCTGGTACATGATTTGGAATGGATTTCTCAAGATCAGTGGTTTCCTCAGGGGGGCAGCTAAATTGGAACCTATCTTCACTTGGAACATTATAAAAAGACACCAAGTATACTATGAGTTTTAAAACTCCAACAACAGGTTCATTAAGGCATATTTCTAAAGATTGATCCTAAACATGACCAAAATCTCAGGATCACTAGCTATTTATGAACACAAGTCCTCGGACTTGTGACCATTACTCGTGTCACAGACAGCCTCGCTTGCTAAAATAAAGCTGAAATGTACCTACCCCAGTTGTTCTTTCCTCTTTGGGCTGGGTACCACCTGGAGGAGCAATTAGTGAAGTTTGACATTACAACTGACAATTGTTCCCTCCTGCCTGGCCCCACCCCTCTCCTTATGTCTTACCAGAGGACCTACTGCCAGTGAGCAGATCAAAAGCTGTTGTGTGTTCATGTATGATTTTGACCTCTCATTTCATGACTGAATCTGAGAAATGGCACACATTCAGTAGGATTTTACCGGATGTTGTTGTAGTTCGAATGCAATGTGTAATGTCTCCCACAGGCTTGATTGTTTGCATACTTTGTCACTAAAGCAGAATGCTATTGGGGTGGAGGAGGTTGTAGAACCTTTGGGAGGTGGGGCCTTGCAGGAGGAAGTGAATCACTAGAAGGCAGGGCATAAAGTTTACAAGTCTACCACTATTTGTGTTCTCTGTTTCTTGTTCCCTTCAAACGTGACATGAAGGGCCCAGTTACACACTGCAGCTGGCCAGGAGCCTGCTGCCAGCATGAAATTCCTGCTGTGATGGAATTACACTCCCTCAAGCCATGAGCTGAAATAAAGCTTTCCTCCATGAAGTTGCTTCTTATCAGATGTACTCACAGCTCATGCAGAAGGCATGTGGGGCAGATCGCCAGAGTCTACCACTTGTTGAAAATTGTCAGAAAGTATCTGAAGGCTGAAAGTATCTGAACTTAAACGAAGAACCGAGATGTCACACAACTGGGAGAAATGTTTACTGAGCATGTACCTTGTGCGGGACATGTTTTCTACCTAAGTTTCATTTCTGTTGCTGTCACAAAACACCCTAACTGTTAGGGCCTAACAGAAGGCGACTTATGGGGGAAATGGGGTTTACTTTAATTCACAATTCCAGGTTTCTGTCCATCATTGCAGAAAAATCAAAGCTGCAGGAACTTAAAAAAGCTAGTCAAGAGCAGAAAGAAATGAGTGCACAACATGCATCTTGCTCAGTTTGCTTTCTCTAATTATACAGAGTCTAGAACCCAAACCCAGGGAATGATGGCACAGACAGTAGGCTGGGTCTTCCCACATTAATAAACACAACTAAGATAATCTCTCACAGACACTTCCACAGGCTAGTCTGATCTAGGCAATCCCTCACTGAGACTCTTCCAAGAGGATTCAAGATTATGTCAATTTGGCACTGTGTTACCACACCATCCATTATCTACTTTATTCAAACTTCGTGCTTATAAAAACTATATCCTTATTTTGGAAACGAGAAACAGAACAAGTTCTTAGAGCATAAATAACTTGCAGATAGAACTGACAGGGCAAGGAGTAAACCACACACCTCCCTCACCTTTATAGGTAGTCTCCATTGGCTAGAGGTATTGTCGCACACTGTATTTAATCTCATAATAAGGACCCGTGGGCTACACCCAGCACCCTAGATCCCCTTGTGTGTCCAGTCCAGAAGCAGACAACAACCTCTGCTAAGGAAGGCTATGATCAGCAGAAGTTCTGATTTCAAGTGAAAGTAGGTACAGGGAGAGGGTATCTTTTTGTTACCCATACGTGTTCATTACTGAGGCTCCTGTAACAAAACATGGGCAAACAACAGGTCAAGATCCAGATTTATTTAGTCCTAACTTTCTGTGACATTTGCGCCTTCAGAAATAAAGACTCAAAGAGTAATTAAATTTACACATTTTTCTTATAAGTCTGATGAAAAGCAGACAATTATGAAGAACTGTAGATGGTTAAAGTCTTTCTTTTTACTTTGGGTGTGCTTAGCTGACAGACACACCAGGAACTCTGAATAACTGGGATTCTTAAGGCAAATGCTTTGTGTGTGTGTGCGTGTGTGTGTGTGTGTGTGTGTGTGTGTGTGTATGTGAATCACTTAAATGATAGCTTGGATATTTTCTTTTTCTCCAAGTTTGAACCCATAGGACTTTCCAGATATCATTTTTTCATTTTTCAAATCTTTCAAGCTTTTATTTGAGTGCACTGATTTTAGGATGGATTTTAGATTTTGTTACAAACAGCCATGTGCATGGACTGCACATAATGCTCAAAGCTGTAACTGCTCCATCCAGTACAGCTATTTCAACTTTATCACCTTCAACTACACACTTTATTTAAAGCTTCTTAGTTCCAGATCCCAGCAGAACCAACTTTGAAGAGCCACACACATAACCTCAGGATGAAGTTGGTCATAATAACTATAAGACTGTCATTTTGGAATCAACTTTTACAGAGATTTGTGTATAACCAAGTTTATGCTATCAGGCAATGTGATATAGTTCTTTTTAAATATCATGCCATTTTATAGATAATTACTATGAGTGGAGGACAGGAATGATGATTCATATTTTTCAAATATTTTGGAGATGACATGTTGGAGACCATCTTGTTTGATGGCAAAGGGGAAGAGGTCAGATATTTGTATTAGCAATAATATATCATAAGTAATTATAATGTTACATGGGATGCTGAAGGAAAACCAGGAGAAAGATGTAGCATAGTCTGTTTGGGCTGCTATTAAACAACAACAGTAGGTTAGCACTTTGTAAATAGCAAGTGTATGCCCACACTCTGGGAGGAGTAAGGAGACTGTTGGGAGAGTCCACTTCCTGCTGTATAAACTGTCCCTGCTCATGGAGTCCTCACATGGTAGACGAGGCTTTGCAGTTCTCTGTGATCTCTTTCATAAGTCCCCAGTCCCATTCATGAGGCACCAAACTCTTGCACTAATACTTCCCCAAAGCTCTGTTTTTGTTTCTTTTATTGATGCTCTGACACAGGAGGCAAGGTTTGTCTGGGCTCACTGTCTCACGGTGGCAGGAGTGTGAGGCAGGGGGTCACATCTCATCCAGTCAGGGAGCAGAGTGGCAGGAAGGTCAGCACTCAGCTCGCTCTGTTCTGTATTTAGTCTAGGACCCCAGCATGTGAAATGGTGCCACCAACACACAGTGCAGGTCTTTTACCTCAGTTAGTCCAGTCTTGATACTCCAACATAGGTATGTCCAGAGTTGTGTCCTAGGTGGTTCTAGACACTGTCAAGTTGATAATCCATAAAGGCCATCGAAAATACCTCCCCAGACACCTTTGACTTGTGGTTTGGGTTTTAACATGCAAATTTTGGAGGCAGACACATCCATTCAGACCATGGTCGTGGGAATGTACAGAATCTTTCTTTTTCTCATGTCCACCTGGCAGCAAGGGCTGTTCTTGCCTGTTGACAGGCTGTAGGGAGAGTGTGCAGAGGTGGGTGGATGGACATGCCCTTTAGGAAACATAATAACATCATACCTGTTTTTTTATAATCCCTAGAGAAAACCTTGATGCTGGCATTCAGGAAGTGAGTCTTGAACTTCACTACCTGGCATTTTGGTCCTAATTGTTGTCCATGAAAATAGACTCTCATATTGCTACAAGAAAAAATTTTAATCAGAATAAATTAAGTTCCTTATTACCATGCCTTGGGCTAAAGCAGTGTGGAGATGCTTTTCTGTGCCTTAACCTTTTCAATAGTCTGTGATTCGTCTTCTGACATTTACCCTCCTCTCCTCTTCAGAAGGTGGACTTCCACTTGAATAATCAGAAAAGGTCAAATTTTAGAGTGCTTCCTTGTATCCTGAAAAGGTCCACTTTGTGGCTATAATATCTCAACATGTGGAAGACTGCACACACACACACACACACACACACACACACACACACACACACACATCTATGTAATTTGTCGTAATATATAATAAGTAACAGTACTACATACCTATATATATTTATATATATATATGTGTGTGTGTGTGTGTGTGTGTGCGTGTGTGTGTGTATGTGTGTGTTTGTGATCAAAGACATTTTCAAATCAAAGCTGTCTATGACACTAGAGAAATATCATATGTATTTTCTCTCCCTTCTAATTTGTCCTTTCACTTTAGTTTTTTTATTTTAATAATTTCACCCCCCTTTCTAGTCTCTGTTATCTATGTCTTCTAAGATCTTCTTGGCCTAACAGTTCAGAATATAGATCCAAAGCCAGTACGTGGGGGTTCAAATCCCAGTCCTGGCAATTTTCAGCTGTGCAATCTTCACCATTTTCCTAAGGTTTTTGGTCTATAGCATCCCATTTGTATAGATGGAAAACTAAGTTTGGACATTTTAGATTACTCTCGGGACACAATAAGTTAGTGGTAGCAATTGTGCAAAAATGACGTGGCTCATAAATTTCTTTTTCTGGGGCTGGGGGAGTGGCTCCATTGGCACACTACTCACTAATGTACATGAGGCTCCAGGTTTGACCTTAAGCATCACATAACTGGGTGCCATGGTACATGTCTATAACCTCAGAATTGGGAGGTAGAAGCAGAGGGTCAGAAGTTGAAGGTCATCCTTGTATATACTGTAAGTTCAAGATAACCTGAGCTACACGAGACCCTGCCTTAAAAAAGGGGTGCAAAGATAAACAAACTCCCTTTTCCAATCTGTCTTAGCCTAGTTCATCTTCATTTTCATTTTTTTTTTTTTTTTTTTTACAAAAGAAAAGTGTTTAATTGGGCCTCAGTTGCAGAGGTTAGAGTCCATGATGGCTGAGCAAAGACAGAGCAGCAGCACAGCTGAGAGCACATCCTGAACCAAAGGCAGGAGGCAGAGAGCACACTGGGAACGGCGGTGTCTTCTGAAACTTCGAAGTCCACCCCTAGTGACACACTTCCAATAAGGACACACCTCTTAACCCTTCCTCAACAGTTCCAATCAGGGACCAAGTATTCAAATATATGAGCCTGTGGGGGCATTTTCTTTCAACCCACCTCAAACCTTTTCATTCTATGGGTTAGCAGAGTGAAGATTATCTGCTTCGCTGGGCAGAACTTGTGGATATAATTCCAGGTGTCATTTCTTGTTTTCTCTACTTTTGACACCTTAGCTAGGAAATTTGCCTGTGCCCATAGTCTGAAATGTTTTCCATGCATCTGATTTTGGCTCCAACATGGTTTTGCTTAGGTTTCATTAGTTGCTTAGAGTATTTTGTGCTCATGTGAATTTTGGGATGTTTTCTCCGGTTATGCAATGTTATTTGTTGTATTAAACTCACCAGTGTTATGCTATATCCTCGTCCATCTTAAGCCTCATGAAACCAAATGCCATTAAGGTTTTTGACTTATGTTTCTCTGACCAACTGCTCTGAGTTAAGGAGCTTGAGGCCCTAGATGGAATTAGTAGAAAGAATGACAGAAGAATTATGTCTGTCAACTACAAGACTGGCTTTCAGATGACATGCCTATCGTGCTTAAAAAGTAGATGATTCACATTTGAACAGCATTTGGGAAAAACTCAAGGTGCTTTTATTCCTTTGCATCCTAACAATGCGTTCTTTTAAATGATGGCATCCAAAGGTTGTTCGGATGAGGTTGGGATGGGGACTATGTTAGATTCTGTTAGTGAAACTTTTACTGGGAGTTTGTGACATTAATGTGAATGCTCTGGGTTCTGCTTTCAATAACAGCACCAGAAACAGAACATAAGTAGTTTCTCAGTAACAGAACTACAGGACTCTAGAGAGGCCCAGGACTTCTGTTCTCTTAGGGAGCTGTAAATGCTTATGTGGGTCTTCTAGATACATAATGTGGAGAAGGAAATCTGGACGAATTCTGTTAAGTTCAGATTTCCTGCTACAGTCTGTAGCTTCTTCTTCTTATTTCTTAGAAGGACACACTGGGCATTTTCAGATGCCAGCAGGCTGACATTGGGCCTGTATTCATGTCCCCCTTGAAGCACGATGACTTAATTTGTTCACGTCTTCCTTCTTCTTAGTTTGAGAGTCACCCTTCAGCTCAAGAGAACAATACTAAACTGACACATGCCACATGCTCTTTTGTTAATTCTTTGACTGTCACCTATTGGTTGCTTTAGCAGCACAGTGCAGGCTCCACTGTCGTTACCAATGGGAAGGGTCATGCCTTGGCTTTACTCACCTCGCTTGACATTTGTTCACACAGCCAGGCTCAGCATGTCACTTCTGTTTGAAGTTCTGGGACCTTGTTATGTTTCTCATCTATCTCCAATACACTCAGGTGTGGCTGTGGAATATATTTAAACTTTTCTATTAAACCTCTGGTATCAGCCAGGTGGTAGTGGTGGCGCATGCCTTTAATCCCAGTACTCAGGAAGCAGAGGCAGGTGGTTCTCTGTGAGTTCTAGGCCATCCTGGTCTACAGAGTGAGTTCCAGGACAGCCAGAGTTACAACAGAGAAATCTTGTCTTGAAACAAACAAACAAACAAACAAACAAACAAAAACAAAAACATCTGGCATCTTCCTGATGGTTTAAAAGCTCAGTGAAGCTTCATATGTGAAATCTGTATGTGGATCTTCACTGATCCTTCATAGATCTTTCCCAGATCCTTCCCTGAGCCTTTTGAATATTCTTTAATCTGGATGAATCAGTATTGATGATGTTGGACAAAAGTGTTTAATACATTAAAGGATCCAAAGTTTGGTTGCGGTATAAGAAAAACCTTTAGTGGTCTTGTCTGAAGGAGTTGCACTGTGTGGTCATGTCAGTTTCCTCCAGAGATTCATTTATGCTGGGAGTTAGACTTCAGACTTGAGCATTAACCTATCTGTTGCAGGTTGGGACTCATTCTGCATCCCTCCTTCTCCAGTCCTGCACTAGGACTGCATCCTTTGAGTGTTTTAGGGCATTTCAGGAGGATTTCAAAACTACCCATGAGAAATACGGGATCAGCTCACCTCATGCAGTACACTGTCCTCAGAGTGTCTTGGCCTATGCTTGGCCAGGGCAGCATCTGAAGCTCACTTCTGCTTTCAGCTTAGCAAAGCTCCTCATTAAACGGACACAAGGAACTCATGGTTAATGCACTCCTTTCCTTTAACATCCTGACAGTAACTAAGACAGTTTATGTCCTACTAGAATTCTGAGTCATGCAGCCTATTAAACACTGTGAGCCCTCAGGAGAAGCCCCTACATGTGTATTTGAGGGTGAGGGGAAGACTTCCAGTTGGCAATAAGATGCCTGTTGGAGAGGACTCTACTCAGACTCCACAGAGTTATCTGTATTCCTTTGAGTAACAGCACCAGAATACACTCTGTTGTTAGCACATGTCTCGCATTTGGGCATTTTGCATTTTCTTTCCATTTTAACAGGGTTGTAATTCAATGGATTACTAACACCGGCCTGAGTTGAATCATGTGGACCTTTGAAGAACAAGATCTAGGTGTAATAACTAGAGTATAAAGAAAGAGCTAGAATTTGGCGTCCTTTTGTTTTGCCCACTTTATGTTAAAAACATCACATCAGTGTCTCTGGCCCGAGGGTGACAGGGAGGTATCAAATAGCCTTGGGGAATTCAAGAGCCAAGCATAGATTTCATACAATGTAGCAAGAAGCACCCTTGGGAGGTCTTGTGTTCTAATTCATATCCTCATAGTCAACAAAGAAACCTTGCATAACCCCAGGAGACCTATGACCCATGGAATCATTTAGAAGGCACATTTCAGTAGACTCAAAGAATGTTTAGCAAATGGCTGTGCTTATTAAATGAATGTTCTGGTGCCACTTGCAACCCCAGTAGGGATGGCAGTCTTCACCTGGGAGGAGAAAAAAAGGGTCAGGCCCCAGGCAAAGAAAGACTCTAAAGGGGACCAAGTCAAGATGTGCTGGAAAAACGCTTCAGCAGAAGCATCTCAGTGACTTTCAGGACATAAGGACATGGGCGTCTGATGCTCTGGCTGCCATCTCCACCTTCCTGCACAAGCCTGGCCAGATGCAGGTTCTGTTTCCTTTATATGAGGTTGCTGGTCAGACCACATTGTTTTCTATCCAGACTGGGAGGTCACAGTGACATCGTTCAGGCAGGCCTGTGACAGGGTCTGGGAGGAACCAAACAGGAAGTGGCCGGGCCTGTTGCTGCTGTGATGCTGTAGTTCAGAGAAATGGACAGAGGATGGTCAGGGGTTTTCACCCCTGGGCTGAAATTTTCCAGCTTCCTGCTGGAAAATCTGGGAAACTGTTGAAACTTCCTGAGGCCCTCCCTCCTCTGAGATTGGAGTGAAGATTAAGTAAGACATATATGAAGGCCTGTCTCTGCGAACTGCACACCTGAACATCACAGCCAGGAAACAGGCCTTATCTGCCTTTTATATGTCATCTATCCAATATTCCCTCAGCTGAATTTTGAGATGCTTATTAAACAATCCCAGCGCAGGACTCAACGTATGCTTCTGGGTGTTCCTGGTATTACTAAATACCAGGGTGAGATGCACACAGAGCACTCCTTGGGAGTTAGTGAGGGAAAAGATACAGGGCAGTGGTCCAGGGCCACAAGGAGACGACATCCATCCTCGTGAGTAGTCATTAACAAATATGGGTCTGTTTTAGCTCCAAAGTCCACTATGACCTTGCGTTCCAAATCTGACTGCTATTTCTAGTGGAGACACCGTTCTATCTTGGGCTCTGCTCTTGACATTTCTGAAGTCTTGATGGCAGTTGGCTTAGCTATCAGTTCTTCCACAATCATATTCTTAAAAGTCAGCTAGGTCACTGAACCACAAACTCATACACAGGCACTGCTGCCAGGCTGGGGTCTTGCCCACCTTGATCTCCTGTGTGATTCCTCAGGCCTGAGACTTAAGGATACCTGGAGCTCCTATCCTGCCACAGACACGGGCTGTGAGTAGTAAAGTGCCTGACTCATTTGTGGTTCCATAAATATGCTCTGAATGTCATGTGTGTTAGATGCTGCTCTGGGTGAGGCCAGTAACAAGGAAAACCTCTGTCTTCCCAGGAGCTGAGAGCCAGGAAGCTGAAGACATAAGTAAAATGTGAATTATTTACCACAATGAAGAATGAAGAAGGGTCAGTGAGTTCCCATTTTAAGTTAGAAAATATCTGAAGGTGGCAGGAAAAATATTGAGGCACAGAGGAAGGATCCAGGTAGGAAGAGCTCCAGCAAAAGACTCCCAGACAGGACCACAGGATGGATAGGGATTGGGACTGGAGAGCCAAGGGTGGAGGGCCACAGTTCACTGGGCATGACAGAGGTGGCAGAGAAGACCATGGGAAGTCTGTGGATTCCACTCTGATGCAAAGCAGGATGCTGATGTCCGCTAAGGCATTATGACTCTGTTGCCTGGAGAGCCTGCCTGTTTCTTACCCTGGTTTCTGGAGGCTGACACCCGCCTTGCCTTATAAATATGAAAATGCTTTCTTTTTAGTTCTAGAAATTGACTTAAGCCAACATTTCAGCACATACCACTTGGGTGGACTGGGGCAAGCAGGGCTATGGTGGTAGGCCCTATGCCAACTTACCCTCCAGCACCACTGTATGGTGATGCAAGGGTGGTGCCAGCAGCCCTCCATTTGCCTGGCCTGGCTGCTGACATAGCCTGGCACTGTAGCTATCTGAGGTGACTCTCAGGTTCACAGAGCTCGCGGTCTTGACATTTGATGAGCCCCTGAAGACTATCTGAACAGCAAATGCAGTTAAGGCCTGACTGGTACAACACCGTCTACTCCTCCTTTCTTCACATTATTTTCTGCAGGAATGAGTTGGACAGTACCAAGGTAATTGGATTGTGAAGGCTTATATGCTCGGGTTTAGTGTAAAGCACAATAAAATAATAAAAGTGTGTGTGTGTGTGTGTGTGTGTGTGTGTGTAGGGTGTTTTAGGTATGGGCAGGCTTTACCAGTGTGTAGGCATTAGGAGGGCAGAGGACGACATCAGTGTCAGATATCCTGCTCCATCACTCTCACTCTCCTGTTGAGAAGGGGTCTCTCACTAAATCTGGAGCCGTCCAGGCGGTTTGCAAGCCCCAGCAATCCTCCCAACAGTGCTGAGGCTACAGACGCAAACATGGCCACACCCAGATTTCTTTACATGGGTGTCTAGGATTCAGACTCAGGTTCTCACCTGCACAATAAGCACTCTGACTCCACAGACCCAATGTTTTTAACTGATTTGTTTTAGTATTTAATTGTTGCCATTAAAAAGTCCCTTTAAATTGTATAATATTTAGAAACAATGTCAGCAGTTGTCATCTATTAGACACAGGGGGCAGGTAGAGTCTGTGCCAGGTCTTTTTCTATCTGCATTAGGTATTCAAATCTTCACGACAACTCCATCATGTAGATGTTATTTATCTAGAAGAGACGACAGCACTTAAGCTCAATCAGATCAAAATAATATGATCAAAGCCACAATGGAGAATATATGGCACCATGGGTTTTAAATGCATGTCCCCTTGGAAAAAAAGCAGAAACCAGGAGGGAGCACAGGTGTTGGCGTTAGCATTCGTCTACCACACGGCTGCATTCACTTTATCACGTGGCTGAGGTTGTTTTTCTTGCTGGAGGATGTGTGAATGTTTAATGTTTGTTGAGGCAGGTCTGTTACAGAATTTCAAAACTATTATGATGCTTCCGCTTCAAATTCTGTTCCTTACCATTGACAAGAAAAACAACTCATCTCTCACACACTCACACGCGTTCCCAGACCCAGGAGAAAACCGGTAACTTGAAGGAGCTGTGACATCCCAAAGCCTACAGAAACACAAGTCCAAGAGAGAAGTTGGGCTTTACATCACCATGCCCAGGGCAAAGAAAGACAATACACTTATTATGGTTGGATATACACACCCAAAAGATAATGCTGAATACAAAGAGCAGCCTGCCCTTGTGCCCTGTGAGATTCTTTAGGTTGAAGCTGCTCTGGTGGAGATCCTCTTGCCTTCACTATTGCAAGGGGCATAACAGAACCTGGAGACTGAGGTTTACCCCTGACCACAGGACTTGGGGCTGGCTCCTAGCCTGTGACCCAAGCCAGGCTCAGTCACCTATCCAGAGCAGCCACACAAGAGACAAATAAATGGCGGAGAGCAGGAAAATGGAGATTTGGCCAATGTGGCCATACTGGGTAGGACAAAGAGATTCAGCAGTCCACATGCCCACACAGGCCTATCTTTGGGGTTCTGAGGTGAGATGGAAGCTTAGGTAGAGGACCAAGGATATTCACATCTGAGTAGTCCTGGTCAAGGTGTGGCCCCACCTACCTTGTCTTTGTCTGGTTACAGACACACACAGAAGAATCTGATAATTTGCCAAGTAGATGTTTAGCTTTCTTTGACAAACTTTTGACTCAAGATGAAGTAGAATTATTAAGAACAAATGTGTTCTCCTCACCATCCATGTCCCATTCGTCTATTGAATTGTCCCTTTACAAAGCAAGTAACAAAGAGTAGCCTCACCCTGAATACTTACCCATTGGACCCTGTTTTCTTTGATGTGCTGCATTCTGCTTCACACATGTTTTTACTCCATTCTCACAGTGGTCCCCTCATGGAGGCTGAGAGAAAAGGTGAACCATTGTTCTTAAAACCAGAACTGAAAGCCCAGCTCATTTAAGACATAGACTAGTACTTTCTGAATGCAAGAATATAATGGCAAAAGAAGAGGCTCTCTAAATGGGAGAGTGTTGAAGTCATCCTCAGACTCAGGTCAAGTTGCTCCTGTCTATTTGCAGAGAAGTTAGGAAAAGAACAAATTGTCTTTCCATTTGCCAAGCAAGGGCAGGAACAAACAGCATCATGACAAACTGAGTCACAAGAGGGCGCCATTGTCTCTCCTTGCAGGTACATTCCATACCCAGGATATCAGCCTCTGGCCCCCAAAGACAGATTTAGGTGAAAGGTCCCAGACTTCCAAGACCAAAAAGCTGAGGTCAGCTCTGCACAAAATTTAGGACATCGGTAAGAAACTGTTTTTGCAGGCACACGGGCTTTATTACAGATACTTGGTTAGTTTTGAGAGGCCCAGGGTTTTATTCTGTTTTGCTTTTGTAAACTCACTAGAAAATGAGATACTAGAAAAATGCTGAAATGGTCCTCAGGAGCACAGACAATAGCTCAAGGTGTTGATCTCGGAAAAGATTTCATATACTCCTCCAGGAAAAAGAAAAGATTAGCCTATAGGAAGTCAGACTTGTCCGCTTCTGCTGTGAGAGCAGAGACTCGGTATAGAAAAGTCTCTAACCCCGTTCCCACCCACTGCCCCCACCACTTCTAAATTCTAAATCCTAATCCAAAGTCCTCACTGGACATTGCAGTTAAGTATCGGACAATGCTGGGGCCTCTACCCAGGGAGTACTTAGTAATATTGGTTGGATCTCGCTTCTAGTCCAGAGGACACTTAGTAAATAGTGGCTGAGAGAGTAAATGTCTAGGCAGCTGAAGTCCCTACTTAACAGCATCAAGGGGCTCCCTGGACCCTCCTCATCCTCCCCCTGCCCTGCTCATCAACTTCTCTGCACCTAGGAAACAGAAACAAATGAGCCCATTGAAGACGAGGCATGGACCATGTTTGCCTTGTTTCCGCTTTCCTCGCAGTGGCTACAGATGCAGCCTCATCTTTGAGGTGGTGTTTCATAAACACCTGAAGAATACGGAGAGTAGGAGCTGGCTCTAACTAGAGGTCATAGGTGAAACTGAGGATGAGATAATTTTAAGGGAAAGATATTAATGGCGAGATCTACTAGTGTGTGCCATTGTCTCCCGATATCTGCAGTGTCTGCCATAATTAACTTAGGAAAAAAAAAAAAACAAAAAACTAGTTAGGCTTAGGATCTTCCTGCAGGGGTTAGGTGGCAGAAGCAAGTGCAGCAGAGATGTCCTAGTGGCTTTTCCGCATCTGGCTTGATTGACTGTTGAGAAAAGAAGGAACAGCTTGTACTATTCTTGGTAGCATGAGCACTGTAATTTGTGACAGCTATAGGTCATGTATCTATTTTTCTGTCTGACAGGGACAAGGAGCAGTTGGTGACTGGTACAAACCCAGAGTGGCTCATTCAAGCTGTGACGACCAGGACAGAGCCTTGGTTTTCCGTGTGAACTGTAGAGGAGGCCAGGTGTGCTGCTAATGCTTGTCAATTTAACTGGCTCTGACTGCAGGCTGGGGAATAAAGATCTTCAAAGGATAGAGAGAAAGGGGAGCAGAGGAGGGCGATACCTTTCCCACCCCTTTCCACTCCCACTGTGGCCGCATCGAATTCAATTACATCTAACCAGTATCCTACGCACTCTTATTGAGTGCCCAGCACTGTACTAGGCACCCAGGGCTGCCTGCCCCTTCACAATTCTCTTAAGAGAGAATGGATGGATGATTAAGGTGGGTGCTAATTACACATCAATGAACAAGGCTGCAACATGGAGTATAGATAGGAGTGGGATTAACTGGCTGATGGATAAGGGAAATTAAACTGAAGGAGATAACACCATAGTGAGGAATGCAAATGGATTTTTAGCAAATGAGCCTAATGCATCCCAACTGTGAACTGATTTTAACAGTATTGATGGGTAAAATGAATGCTTCTATGTCTTGATTCTCTGGTACTAGGAGGTAAGCCTGCTTGCTTTGACTGGTCTCCCTAGCAACTGCCACTCTCTTGCCCTCTGGAGGACATTCCCAGCCTCACTATGACATTAGGGCTCGCATGTGCAACTTTATTTCATTTTACTGTTATTATTCTTTAAGTTTGCAAGATGTTCTATGGTTTATAATATTTTTTTTGGACATGAGGAAGACCCTAGGAAATGTAATCCAATAGAATGGCCTTGTCTCTGCAGACTAGGAACGTCAATGTTTCTATTAGGAAAGGGAGACATTGAAGAGCCCTGGGTAGCTAAGCCACAAGGTAAATGAGTGTGGTTAAAAGTGGATACTTAGGAAAGTCAAGGAGCCCAGTGGTGTTGGCACATGCCTTTAATCCCAGCACTATGAGGCAGAGGCAGGCAGCTCTCTGTGAGTTCAAGGTCATCCTGGTCTACAGAGTAAGTTCCAGGATAGTCAGAGTTACAACAGAAAAACTCTGTCTCCAAAAGTACACACACACACACACACACACACACACACACAGACTAGCAGTTTTTCCGATATGTTCCAGTTCTTAATGTGCTCATCCATTCAGTCTATTTTCCAGGAATCTTTTCTTTTTAAAAGTGTTTATTTTATTTTTATTTTATGTTTTTATCTGGTGGCTTTTTTCTGTAGAATGGCCACATGCTTCAGTTTTGGGGAGCACATCAAGAATGAGCAACATATGCAGACAAAATAAGCCCTGTGTATCCTCAAACACCCCACATTTCTTGAAACGAGGCCAGGGCTTTAGATCCTTGGTAGGAGGGAGTGAATGGTAAATACATAAATATAACTAAATAGTAAAGCAAATCCACAATGGTCCAAGAAGAAAATGAACAGAAAAACAATTTAAAGAAATTCTATGCAACAAATGGATATTCCACAGTATGACAACATTTCCATTTATATTTTCATCCCTTGTGGTAAGTCTTATGGAACTGACTTTGGAATATGGAAAAGTAAAATTATTGAATTACATATAGCTGTCATACTGAGCCTCATGACTGTAAAAAAAAACACCAATAAGAATAACTCTCCCAACAATCTTTGATCCCTGAATTAGTAGTATTAATCAAACACTGAAATCTTTTCAGTTTGATTTAGGCCATTTTCCCTGCCTGTGTTTATTATGCTCATCAATGGAAATGAGACCTAAACCCCAGATAGCAATAGGAAAAATGTCTCCTGTGTCTCTAGCTCTCTGTGTCATTCTAGATTCTGCTCAGACCACAGCACATACCAGGAGGCCTCTGGATGTAAACAGCAGAGACTTGCCGCATGCTGGATGATAGTTGCAATAGATTTGAAGATAAACTACCACTCAGGAGGGCTTCAAACAGAAAGGCCATCTGGGCTTGGGTTTATGGTGTGTCACACAAACAGTAACACTTAGCAAGAGCTTGGAAGTGTTACCGTTGCCAGAGAAGACACTGGGGATGTAATCCAACCTTTTCCTTGCAAAATAGATTCAAGCTGTGACCTGCTTTGCTCAGCCACCCTGAACTCTGCATTTGATGAGTTGCACTGAAGCTGGAGGAGGGGTAAAAACAACTGGCTGCAGCTCTGGGTCTGGCAATGTTTAAAACTGAAGCAGGGGCCTAGAGCTAGAGACTCTTCTGTGGCTGCAGAAGCACCCAGTGCTTGAAAATCAAAGTATTTCCAGTCTTGAGGGCAGTGGCAGAAGAACACTCCGTGTAGGGGTAACAGAGGTCAGTCTGAGGCAAGGAAGGGCCTCTTGACTCTTCTTCCCATCAGCCTGAGGCTAAGTGAGCCCATCCCAGAGGCATGACTGGGGGAAAGGTATCCTGCAGGAGTATGATGGACCACATGAATTTTGACATAATCAACTCATAAACATTTTGGACACCGAATCCTCCCCTCTTAATGACCCATGTCAAGATGTTTTTAGTTTTCTGTTCATTTACACACACATTTTTAGCCTAGTGCTCTCTGCATATATTGAACAATAGACACATTTGACAGAACAATTAAAACCTCAAGAAGCCAACTTCTATAATACATGTTTTGGGAAAGGCAGTGTATTGATGCCATCTTAACCATTCCCAGGTAAGGAGGGTAATGCGGAACATGTGTAAGAATACCTGGTATAGAGCTGGAGGTTAGTCTAGTTATAGAGTGCTTAGCAGCATGCACCCTGGCTTCCATCCCCAGCACCCAGGGAGTAGAGGCAGGAAGGTGAGAAGATGAAGGTTGTCTTAGGTTCATATGGAATTAAAGGCCAGCCTGAACAAGAAACAAAACGTTATCTAGGTGAAATGGGACCCTCAGTGAGTACTATGCCAAATAGAGGCAAGGTGGACCAGGTGATGTTTGCCTTTGTGTATGTGCTTTACAGCATCACATCAAACACGATAGACATGCAATTTCATCAAATGGTATTGAAGAAACAAAACCTAATTTTTCTTACTTAAAAGCGAGAAGGTCTTTACCAAAACAGATATCTAATTTTAGTTCACCTCGTTCACATAGGCACAGCAGGACTCTTACTTATAGATTTCTCCATTAAGCCCCTAAACATCTCTTCCCATTAAATCACAAAGCCAAGCGGGTAAGGGCAGTGATCCTAAAGCCTTATTGAGACCACACAAAGATTAATCTGGGGTGGGATGTACTTGAGAACAGGCCCTAATGGCTCCCTCATGGGTCATTTACAACACTATTAAGAATGAAACTGAAGGAAGAAAGGGAGGGACAGAGTCTTGCGCAGACAAAGACCACACAGAATCTTAGTCAGAAAGCTTTTATTTTCCTAGTTGCAAGTTGATTTTGGAACTGACTTGTTCCAAATCCAAATGACAGGTTCCTGAGGGCAGAGTCTATTCCTAAATGTGTATTCTCTTGTGCATGGGAAGAGCCTTGGGAGACATCTAAGAATTCTAAGGGTAGTAAGAGAAAGAGAACTTATTTCTTGAAGAGATTCACTAGAGAGTTGGATACAATATTCCAGGAGAAAATCTTTTCTTAGGAAAACCAGGACTTGCAGAGTGATACATGCCTAGTATCTCAGCACTCAGAAGGCTGAAGCAAGAGTTCGAGGGCAGCCTGAGCTCATATAGAGTTCCAGGTCAGTTCGGACTTCATAAAGAGACAATCAGAAAGAGAGGTGGAGGACAAAAGAAGAGAACAGGATGGGAGGGGAGGGGAAGGAAAGAGAAAGAAGGGGAAGAACGAAGAACAGGGAGGGGAGGGAGAGAAGTAAAGGAGAAAAGAGGAGGAGGAACAATGGGAGGGGAGGAGAAGAGAGGGAGAGGAGGGACCAAGTCCTTAATAGGATGCTCCCCTGTGTTAGCTTGGGAGCTCCAAAGGCAGACACCAAAGCAAGCTCTCATGCAAGAAAGACATATTGGGGGGGCTCTCTGTAAGAACAAAGAAGGCATGAAGAGGGTTGGCAGAGACAACAGAGGCAATTGTGAGAGGGAGTTAGGAACCCACATTAGCAAGCCACCACACAGTTCTGTGTCACACCTTATCTTGGGCCCATGAAGAATATCGGAGGACCAGTTAGGGAGCTATCTGGGGACATAAGAGAAAGACGCTTGTGGCCTTGGTTAAGGTAGTGGCTGGGAACTTAGAAAGATGCACATGTTCCAAATGTTTGAGCAGAATCAGTTGAATGGAAGGAAGGAAGGGATGGCTGATGGCTCTGTCCCTTCGCTGGTCTCTCTCCTTTATGTTCAAAGATTCTGTACCTGGCCTGGTCCCTGTCACTTAACAGATATTTTGTGAACTGTTTTATTGTGGAGTGATCCTGAAGACGTATCAGTGTACTTCTTGAGTGTTGCTATTTAGGAAATGAAGGCTATGGAACTTTTCTAGATGGAGAAATCACTAGGGAAATGAAGAAATTTTAATAACAATGATTGCTTATTTTTATTAAAAAGGGCCATAGTGGATCCGTCACCAGAGTTCTAAGGACTCATATGGTATGGGCAGCACAGGAGTAGATGTTTGCCTCAGGAAAAAAGTTCCTACGTCAAACTTTTGACTCTATCACAAGGACAGTGGAGATACCTGATTTGTCCATGTTTGATAAAAAGCATATGCCCATGTGAATGGATTTGAAATTAATTGTAGGGCATAAATGCACATTATAAAAAAAAGTAATCCCCTAGGCACATTAGCCATCCGCTGGACTGGAATCCCACCGGCATACCATACATCTCAATCTGCAGTCACCCTTGCTAAATATTCAAAATGTTTCACGTATTTATTATTTGTAACTAGAGCCTTCTCTGGCTGACCCAGACAGGTTCTTGACCCTCTCTTGAGAGTCTATCTTAAGGCTTACACATCACACAGAAATGACTGGAGTTTTGCCCAGACTTTCCCTCATTTGGGTTTGTACTTCCTACCGGCAGTTTCCATTGCTCTCTGTGTCCACAGCGATGGTATTTGGCACACACTAGTATTTTTTAAACGTTTGAATGGATGGAAATAAATACTTATTGTTTTATAAGAAAAACACTCTTATATGCTAAAAAAAAACAAAACCCAAAAAAAAACAGATGAGTTAAAATGACAGGGACACTGCTCCTGTGAAATCTTAGCAATATGGTTCCCTGAAGGAGGACCACCCTGGTCAACTTGACAGTGTGGGTGGGGAAAACAGCACAAAGCCCCACCTCTAGAGGAAGAGTTACTCAGCCAATGGCTGTGGTGGGAGGGAAAAGCACTTTTCTCCAGAACAAACCCCCGTTAGGTTATCTGACCCTAAGTGATTAACCCTAAACACACATATACATGAGCAACACTAAATGGACTCAGGAGGTTATATGCATATACAGATACATGTATTAAAAATGATTATAAAGAGCCCATGAATTCAAGAGGGGATAAGAGGGAAAATGAGAGGAGCGATGGGTAACGACAGTGTAAATACATTGTATTTATGTATAGGTTCTAAAAAGAGGTAAAAAATGAAAAAGACATGTGGTTTAAATACACGTAGTTCTTTTGTTTCACAATTTTTTTTTGCAGTTGATTTAAGACTTATTTCTCATGACTTAATAACCAAGTTTTTTAATTCATGATTTCTCATTTTCACCAGTGGTAACATTTAGGGTCTATAGTTACTAGTTTGGGGGTTTTGTGTGCATTGTAGGATTTTTAGAAGCATCCTACCGTCTACCTACTGGATTCTGGAAACATCTCCATCATTTTGACAACTAATATCTCTAGACACTGACAAATATCCCCTGGTTGTGTGCAAATCTTCCTAGATTGAGAACTATCGCTCGGATCTGTCCAGACTTTTGTAGTGCAGAGAGGTAAAAGACAGTGAAATGACATCTTTGTCTCAGACAAGATGGTTAGTACTAAACGAGATGACTCAAGTGTGAGAAAGCCAAAGCCCAATCTTGCAGAGAACATGATAGTACAGAGCCTGTTATATTTAGAATGTTGGTGGGAGGAATTACAGACCATACACATGTAAGTATTCTTGACATGTTTCTTAGCATATACAGGACATTGTTCAATTTGCATGCTGATGCACGATGATGTTGGAAAGATGTGCCATTTAGCAGGGATAACTGGTGACATGGAACATCTGGAGTTTGCTTTGGCATGTCCAGCTGCTTTTCTGGTAGTTCTCATGCTTCATTTTTCTAGGTCTGTCCTTCAACTCCAGTTGTAACAACAATAATCCATGTAGAATATCACAGCAGTCCATCGACACATTAGCTACTTTCCTCCATTCTATGACCAAATATCTAATGTGGTGGTTTGAATGAGAAGGTCACCACAGGATCACATAGGTTCACATATATAGTAGTATGTTGCTGTGGAGTTCAGCAAAGAAGGCACGGAGGCAGATTTCATTACCCTTCCAGGTCTCAGCAAAGGGAACCACCATGATGGCCAGTGCCAGACTCCATAGTGGAACCCTGAGCATCTCAGCTCAGGTGTTTTTACTGACTCAGAACTCCTTAGGTGTTCTACTGATACCATGTGCAGATCATAAGCAATTAAACATCCCTCATAGAAATCCAACAGCTGCAGACAAGACAAAATGCCAAAAATTTAGGTAGCCTCTCATGCAACAGTACATAAAACAATTTTATACATAACTAAAAATAAACTTCCACAACATTTCCCCTTTTCTGTATAAAAAAAATGTTTTACCTCTACAACATAATTCAGCATTATACCAGCAAAGCTATCTATAAGAGGAACAATCACAAGGGTTACTAATGAATAGGACCAAATGAAACCAAACATCTATCAAGCTTTCACAATGTGTTTGGACAGCAGAAAAATATTATCAATGTTCAATTATCTGGAATTCACTCATGATCTTCTGGGGTCCTCCAAGGGGTTTAGATCTGGCTCTGCCCTCTGAAGCACACACATAATTTGTCTTTCAGGCTCTTTCTGGTTCCACTCTACTGCTGCTACTGCTGCTGTTCTTCGTGGTTGTCCCATGGTTCTGGCTTGTTCAGAACACTGGGGTCCCTTGCTGCAACCAGGCTGCATTTTCACCAATTGCCTCTAATAGGCTCTCTTTATGGTGCCAAGCCTTAACTTTTTCACATGACCCCTTCAATCTGGGTCTTCAGCTACTACCAAGGCTGTACCTTCACCAGTGGCCTCTTCTGGCTTTCTTACAGTGCCAAGCCTTAGCTGCTCTCCAAAGACCCTTTCATGCTTTCAAAACCAGCTGGGTGACTCATACAGTACTAAGTTCGTCTGCCAGCAGGAGATACAACCTTGCAAGTTCTGGAAGACACTTTCTGTGTGCGGACCCTTAGGAAACACTTTCCAGATTTTAAGATGGAGTCTGGTTTGCAGGAAAAACAACTGCTCATCTTGTCTGAAGTAAGGGTCTTTGTGGGTGGAGTTCTCATCATCATCACCAGGAATTCTTGTCACCATCACCAGTGCCTGGACTGCTTGTCTTTCTCTTAGTTGGGTTTGCAAAATTAAAAACAAAAACAAAAAACAAAATCAAAAACAAAAAATACTTGTCAGTTTAACTAATAGACTTTTTGGCTCTAAGCCTAGGTTTCCACAACAGCAGGGGTCCTGGGCTAGTGGGAAGGATTGCCAGTTGAAAATTCTGGCAGTTTGGCATTCTTTTTTCACCACCACTAAAGGGAAACATATAACCCCTTCCATAGATCTCAAACATAACATCTTGAGCTTCACACACATGCAATGCAGCTCTCAGAAAAGTCAGTTTGTGAAGCAGAAAGCTACCTCCAGAGATGGGAGGGGACATCAGCTCATGATCAGGAAAATTAGTAAGAACCTTGCCTTTTCCAACTCCCAGCTGAATTCTTTATCTCTAAGGGCCTCCATTCTGTGGCTCTCACCTTGGAACATTTTTTCCCCTCATTTATTTATTAATCACAGTCTTTTATCTTTATAGAGGCTTATTTCATTTCTTTCTCTGCTCGTCCTTCAGAAGCCCTCAATTAATACTGATTTGTAGTTTTTCTCTTCTTCCCTGTTTCCATGTTGGATTATGTGGCATGATGTTTTTCCCCACGTTGGTGCTCCATTTGTAGCTGTACACCCATGGGGTGGCTCAGCACAGGAAGACAAGGTGTTTTCATAATATAGGTGTAAACTCTGCCAGACCTCAGCAGAGGGAACCACCATCCTGACCAGTACCAGACTCCATAGTGGGACCCAAGCATCTGAGCTCAGGTGTTATACAGGTTCAGAACTCATCAGGTGCTGATCATAAACAATCAAACCTCCCCCACAGAAAGCCAACACCTGCAGACAATACAAAATGCCAAAGACCTAGTCAGCCCTTCGTGCAACAGTACACAAAACAATTTTACATAACTAAAAATAAACTTCTACAACACACATATTTGAATACTTGGTTCCCAGTGGGTGGAACTATTAGGGAAGGATTAGGAGGTGTGGCTTTGTTGGAGGAGGTGTGTCACTGGGAGTGGATTTTGAGTTTGCAAAGCCCCGCCATTCTGAGTTATGTCTGTCTATGTCTCCATCTCTGTCTCTGTCTCTCTGCCTTGTTGTTGCTGTCTCAACATGTAAGCTCAGCTACTGCTCCAGTGCCATGCCTGTCTGCTCCCTGCCATGATGATCATGGACTCACCCTCTGAAATAAGTCCTCAGTTAAATGCTTTCTTTTATAAGTTTCCTTGGTCATGGTGTCTCTTCAAACAATAGAAGAGTAATTAACACATCAGACAAGAAGCATCTTGAGGGAGATTTATTTTGGCTCATAATTTGAAGGTGTACTTCATTCTAGTGGGGAATGCATGGCAGTGGAACTGTGAAGCTGCTTCTCACATCTTTGGGGACCAGGAAGCAAAGATGGGTTAGGTGGTGAGGTCAAGCTATGAGCCCCAAAGCCCACCTGCGGGTGACCTACTTACTTTTCCATGTTCCACAGCCTCCCCAATAGCACCATGTGCTGGACACCAGGTGTTGAAACACTTGGGCCATGGGGGACGTTTAACATCTAAACCCAGCAGGTAGAGCAGAGAACTCACAGCTTCCTTGTGTAATGATTCTTCAGCAGCAGAAACATGTCACAGAAGTTTACAGTGCCTGTGACAATTGTACTTCATTCATATTTGAATATATATATATATATATATATATATATATATATATATATATATATATATATATATATATATTGTTTTTTGAGACAGGGTTTCTCTGTTGTAACTCTGGCTGTCCTAGACTTACTTTGTAGACCAAGATGGCCTCAAACTCATAGAGATTCAACTGCCTCTGCCTCCTGCGTGCTAGGATTAAAGGCATGCACCACCACCACCTGGCTGAAAGCTACTTTTTAAAATCCAATACACAAAGATCATAATGACATTTTTCCTCTTTGGGTAATTCCCCGGGGAGGAATTTTATTATTTATATTAACATGAAACACTGTTTAGATTGTGCAGAGTGAAGAGGCTGCAGTGGTTGCTGAATGCTTGGTGTTGTTTCTCTTCACTTTCTGTCTTGTGTTACCACTGATAAGAAGCAACTATGTCTCCTTCCTGGTGTTAATTGATTTCCATGCTGCTACTCAAATTTGCTTAGGCATTGTCCTTCTGAAATTCATCTTGATGTAAGTGGAGATCAAATTCACAGTTGCCAGGGCTTGATCTTAAATCTTCTAGAATGTTCTAACCATCTTTAGTTGACGTCTGACATGAAAATGGATTTTGAGAAAGATAATAAATCAAAATCTACATTTTCTTCTGACAAGTCACTGAAAATCATGCTAACTTGCTTCACAAAGTGACGCTGTTCCTCAGATTTCATCATTTGGAATAGCTTTCTCTCAGTAAATGTTCACATTAGTCAAATCTTAAACAAGAGGGCAAATTTTAAAATAAATGCAAGTGCAATGCATGACATTTTCTCAAAATCTGAATGCAAACTACTTTAAAAAACTATGAGAAAACTGAACAGCAGGTTCTGCCCCATTCCTTGGCTGAGACTGGAATGTGAAGGGTCATGGCGTCCTAGCGAACAGGTCTTCATGGCCTTGGATATGCTCTCATTTCACAGTGAGAGAATAAAGGATTATTCTCTCCTCCCTTGGGATGGGGCAGCTCATCCCTTGGCAAGCCTGAAGCATTTTGCCTGCTTTTGGAAGCAGTTCACGCAAGGCCCTGGAAGTCTCACCATCCCTGGATTTATCTGTTGGGCCAACAATTTGTAAGCTCACATTTGAGACAGGAGCTGTATGTGCACCAGAAGACAGATACTTATTCCTGTACTCACTGCCTTGTGAAGGGCCTGGCATGCCATGGATGGAATAAATGAAATATGTGTGTGCCTTCAAAATTCCTATGTTGACATCCTAGCTACTGAGATGATGCTAGGAGCCAGCAGATTCTACATGGTAGAGCTTTTAGGGAGTAGTTATGTCATGAAAGCAGTGCCTTCACAAATGGGGTAAGTGTAATAAAAGAAGCCACAAAGAGAGTATATCTATGAATCAGCTATCCAGCCTTAACAAGCAGCTTAATCTGCCTGAGCATCTTAGGCTCTCAGTCCATAAGTGTGCAGACTGAATTTCTATTGTTTCTGCATTTTATTGCAGCATCCTGGTTAGACTAAGATCCTTTACCACCACCCTAGTCACCTCTTTTCCAAGCTTTCTAGTCTTAGAAATTCTCTCTCACCTTGATGCAGATGCTTTTAAAAAACAAAACAAAGCAAAACAAAAACAAAAACAAAACAAAACAACTCCCTCTGTCACCTTCAGGACTGCCTGGATTCCTCCTGCAGCTCTCTCTCTCTTCTTACCATTGCTCCAGACATCTCTGGTCTCTGCTGTCTGCCAGCCTCAGCACCATGGCCAACATTATCAAGAAGCCTTACTTCCTTCTTCTGTACACAGGGCCCACAGTTGCCTGTGGTTAAAAGCTTACTCCTTTGGGAGGAGATGTTTATAAAAACTTTGTTTTTAAAAACTGCTTACTAGGTCTGATTAGTGCTGCCCACATGTGTAAAGAAATGGGGCCACCCACTGGAGCATGGGGAGTCCACCAGTGGGAAAACCCTCATTGAAGTGTAATGCTCCCTCTCTTGGAAGCTGTGAAATACTAATAGCTCCTCAGTAAGGGGTGGAGCCTGGAGAGCACCTATCTAAGCCAGAATTCTGACTGGCTTGATCTTATACAAGTCTTGTTCAGGTGATAACAGCTGCTGTGTGAAAGAGAAAAAAGGAAACATGAATTTGAGAGGAGAAGGTGTTGGGGAGTTAAGAAAGGAATAGGGGAAGATATGACGATATTTCATTGTACATATGTATGAAATTCTCAAGAGGAAAGAAAATTTATTTTTAAAAGTGAACAATGAAGCAACTACAATGGAGGATGTTAAATGTTTGTCAGACAAACAAATCTTAGCACGAAGTGAGAGTGTTCTGCCTTTCTAGTGATCACATTGTGTCCATATTGATTGCAGCTTGAGGGAAGAACCAAGTATTATTCCCACTTTAGAGGTTCCTCAGAGCCTGAAGCAGAAGACAGGGGACCCTATGTGGTGAACTGAGGGACAATGGAACTTTGAGAGATGAATTCTAGTGAGAAGTTACAAGTTCTTGGGCATTCAGCTTGAAGGGAATAAAGGGACCCCTGTCTCTTCTCCTACTCTTTCACATCTTGGCCATGTAGTGAACGGCTTTTCTATTCCATAAACTCCTGCCAAGGAGATTTCTGTGCTGTGTGACCATTTCCTTGGGAGACATGAGTAAATATTTGCTCACTCCAGAAAGAATGCCAATGACAAATTAAAGAAATAATTACATCCAGCCTGGTTGACCAGTGGTCTTACTGGGCTTACTCACAGAAGCATCATGGAGAGGGTGCTTATAGGAGTGAGCCGCATCACTGAAAATCCCACTCAAGCATGGATGATGACCTCTCAAAAGAGGTAGAGATGGAGTCCCATCTTTGATTTACGTTTCATCTGCTATATACTCCAGCATCTCCAAAGACTACATGAGCTGGCATAACACAACCATAGGAGATTGGGGTGCAGGAGGAAGTCAATGGCTGGAATCTCAGAGGGGTGTCTAATAACCATTTCCATCCTCTTTCTCTGTGTGACAGAGTGCTAATAGGCCCCAAATTGTGAGGGTCTCATACAGGCAATCACATCTACTCTGATTTCAAGATGGCTATGGCCATGCCTGATGTACAAAACTCCTTAACATTGACTTCTGCTCCAGAGTAGAATACCAAAAGCAATGAGAGCAGTTGATCTAGGAACAAAATCTCTGAGCCTGTGAGAAAAATGAACCTTCATTCTTGTACATCGACTAGCTTGGGTATTTGCTCTACAGCAACACAAAACTACACAAGAAGATAGAAAATATCTTTCATGGTTTTCAGGTAATTCTTTCAAGTGGGTATAATATCTTTTTTCCTTTCAACCTAAGCATAGAACAGCCAAGGATCTTGCCAACTTTCAGACAAGTAATAAACAGTCAAATCTTGGTTTAAAGATAATTCTATGCATAATTCTACTGCCTGTCTCTTGGTCCAACCTACACTGTAAACATCAGTGAAATCCTGTTTTGTGAGTTAGCTTTACTTCACTTATGGGATATTGTTTTTGTTAAGAGAGTAGATCTACTTAATCTCTCTCTCTCTCTCTCTCTCTCTCTCTCTCTCTCTCTCTCTCTCTCTCTCACACACACACACACACACACACACACACAGACACAGAAAGAGAGATACACCGATAATAATCTGATAGGGGAATGGATGGGTTAATTAATTTGACTTTTGTGATTATCTCACCATGCGTACTAAATAATCACATTATATTTATAGCTGGAATTTTTATTTGCCAACTATACCTGAATAAATATGGAAAGATAAAATTAAAAAGAGTAACACCTGGTTCAGGGGACCCCTATAGAAACGAGAGAGATGATGGATATGAAAGTGATATTCAGGGTTTAGCATCTGTCATTGCTGTGAGAGGATGGGGTGCATACATGGGTTTATTGAGATACTGTGGAGAGCTCAAAGAGATGGTTTTCATAAGCACATTTCAAAGAGCACATCTACATCTCCATGCCCTGATTTGTTTAGAAAGTCATCTCAGGGGGCATGTTATTTTGTGACAGATTCCAGTTTTGAACAAAACACCTTGACCTGGGCCTCATTAACCCTGGATTCATAGTCACTTGGTCAATCTGATCCTCAAAGAGAAAGAGGCAGAGGTTGGGGAAACATCAGTAAAAACAACTTAGGGCTTTAAGTCAAGGTTTGTATCTGAAGAGAGAATCAAAACTGTCATATAATAGCCTTTCCAGAAATGAATCTGCATGTTTTATGACTACTACTAGGATTCTGCAGAAACTACTAGGCACTGGAAACATAGGAGGCCAGACTCTCACAGAAATGAGTATGGGAATTGGAAAATGAGGACACCTGAAGGCTCGGCCCTCTGAAGATCATGTAAGTGCCAGGATGTTGTTACAGGCGTAGGACCCCATTCCTTGCAATTTCCAGTAGAGTAATTGTGATGTCTTGGATTCTTCTATTACAGACACCTTACTTGTTGTGTCAGTCCCTTCCTTCCATCCCCTTAAAAAGGAACCTAAGGACAGGAACCCCAGAGTTACATGGGAAGAGAGTGATTAATTTAGTTTTTCTTGTCATTTTTCTAGAAAAATGTCTTGGAACAAAAATAGAATTTGTTTCTAAGTTGAATGTTTCTGACTTCATCTCAGAGGATAGTCTTGCCACATTCTGGCCTGTCAGAATATTGCATGAGCACTCCCAACCTCAGATCACTCCTTAGAAGACCAATGATAATAACCACACTGTGTACTAATTGTGTTAATTCTCACCCGAGAGCACTCAGGCTCGTGTGATTTGCTCTATAGGAAAAAAGGATACACTACCACCCCTCACCTTCCTCATGACTATTCAATTTCAGTATCAGAGAAGCTAAAGATAATGGAGAGCAGGGATCTAGAATGGCTATCGCCTTATGGATAGCCATATTGGTTACATGCAAATTTAATCAAGTCTTTCTTCTTCCTCCTGATACTGTGGGTGTTCTTGCCACTTTTCCTTACTGGACAGTGTTTCTTGTAATGAGTCATTTTATTTGTTTTTATAGGGCTCTATACTATAGACATGAGCAGGCAGAGCCTCTTTCTAAAGAGATTGCAGTCCTTATACAATGACTTGTGTTTTCTTTTTTGAGAGATTGTCTTGCTATGTTGGTTAGGTAGCCCTCATACTCATGATCCTCTTGCCTCAACCCCCTGCTCAAATTACTGGTACACACCATCATGCTCTACTGAGGTAAAACTTCCCATTTCACAAGGCTACCCAGACATTGTGAAATAAATGTTTATTTTCCTGTGTATGTGTTGCATATAGTGTGTGTGTGTGTGTGTGTGTGTGTGTGTGTGTGTATGTGTGTGTGTGATGCATATATGAGTTCATGTACACCTATGGGTGCACATGCGAAGGCCAGAAGGTGATGTCAGTTATCTTACTCTATTGCTTTCCCTGACTTTTTGAGACTGGGTCATTTGCTAATCCTGGAGTCACCAACTGGGTAAGACTAGCTGACTATCAAACTCTAGGGTTCCTCCTCCTGATAGAAAGTGTGGTGGTGACCCCTGCTCCCAAAGGCAAACCTGTAAATCCAGTTCTCTCAACCTTCTATAACATGATGGCAGCTTGGCCTTTTCTAGAGCTGAGCTACACCACTACACCACTACACCACGACACCACTATTACCTCCCACTAAAACCAGCATGATGCCTGTGTATCAATAACATAGCCATCACTATGGAAATGGTAAACAAGATAGAGTCTGATCTTTAGGTAGTTCACATTTTAGTGAAGAGGAGAGGCCAAATAATAACAAAAAGCTATTAAAGCCTGTAAGTATTTACTTTAAAGAGCATTTAAGTAGTTTGAGGACTAGTACAGTTTTAATACCTTCCCTGAAAGTGATGGATAGAAACAGTACTCAATGCAGAAGTGTTGGTAAATGGGGCCTGGGGAGAATGAGTCTCTGTTCTATTTCATGAATAGCTTAATGCTAGTTACTTATGGAGGATTTGATGGCCATTCTGATGACTAGCACTAAAACATTCTTGTATCATCATTCAGTTCCCTGGGCAGCATATCTAATATAGCATAGCTCCAGTGGGTTGAGAAGGAGCAGTGTCTAACAGGGCCAGTTAGACACTAACCAAGTGTTGCAGATAAAGGCAAGGTAAGGTTATTTCCCTACAGTGCACTACTCCTGAGCAGAGGTCAGGGTAGCTTATCTAAGCTGATCACACGCTCTCTCCCCATTACTTCCCCATACCTTTCTACCTTTCACAGCAAGATGATGTAGTAGGCAGAGTCTTTAGCAAATATAGCCTCTGGTTCCCAAAACATTAAGAAACAAATCTATTTTATTTATAAATTATTAAGCCTATATGAGCCTATTAAGGCAACATGATTGAAAATTCTGGAGTCCTCAGTGAAAGATCCTGCACACATTGGAGAAGAGATAATGCCACACTGAAACAAAATGAATCATGGCAGTGAGCAGCTGAAAAAGACAGTAATGGAATATTTTCTAGCAGGAAAGTATATTTAATCCTCAAAAGACAAGTCACAGGGCAGGTAGTAGGAGTAGACCAGTGGGAAACATCTTATCTCACAAGTGTGAGCACTTGGTTTCATATCCTCAGATCCCAGTAACACCAGGCACACAACATGCATCTGTGATCCCAGCATGCCTTTGACAAGATAAGAGGTAGGGACAGGAAAATCCATGGAAGCCTGCAGGCTATCTAGCCTGGCATATGCAGAAGCAAACAAGAGATGTCTCAGACAAAATGAGACAAAGACCTACATCTGAGGTTGTCCTCTGACTTCACATGTGCACCAGGGCCTGTATGGTTCCACACAGGATACAGGAAATCCCATGCATATACAACACACACACACACACACACACACACGCACATACCACAGAGATTTTAGAAGAAAAAGAGTCATGTTTAGAGTTGGAAAAAGAACACTCCATGTGAAGCCACCCTTGGGGAGAACTTGCACCTTTAGACGTAACCCAAAGGAATTGTGAAGAACTAGAGGGAGCACCATTTGAGGAGGATAGCTGAGAAGGAGTATGAAAATGAGAGCTTGGGAAGAGAAAGGTCCCCTGGCCCATTTCTTTGGACAGACTACGTAAGGATTCCTTCTCAGTAAACCCAGGTCAGGACATTTTGTTTTATTGAAGTTGGGTTTCTGAGAGGAAAGCTGAAGTCCTGCTTGGTACTCCAGTTTCCTCAGAAAATTCCAGAGGGCAGGTAGCTTAGATAAGCTGCCTTGACCTCTGCTCAGCTCCCTAAAGGAGTCCACTTTGTGGGAATGTAACCTTGTCTTCATCTCCAAGACCTGGCTCTGACCCTTTGAGAGTCTCTTACTCTTTATCCCTCTGGCACTTGGCTACAACAGATACACAGCCTAGGGGATGAGTGACAATACAAGAGTATTCTAGTGCCAAGCAGCTGTTTACCAGGATGGCTGAAGAAAGATGTTGGAGTCTAACTTGTTAGAAGAGTGGTATCAAGGGCCATTCTCCAGGACGCCATACTGTACTTCTTGTCATTCCCCCCAGTCCCCTATTGTATTCACGTGCCCAAAATGGCTTCCTTCACTCCATGACTGACTATTCTCCGCTGTGCATCCAATCTCAGGGAAATTCTCAATAACCTATAATCATCCACCACTTCTGGTTTCATTACTATCAAATCTCTTTTCTCAAATAAAAAGAAAAAAATAGATATTGAGGTAATGTTATTTGGCTTTAGAGTGGGGTCACGTTCTGTTAAAATGAGTGTGCTAAAGTGTGTATCCTTGAGGTTCTGTTTGTTGTCTGTTAAACACGTTTCTGTGTCAGGAGAATGGACAATACCACACAAAGTTATAATTCTCTGAAGGCAGAACTCTACAAAGCATGAATTTGACTTCATCTTGTATTAAACCTAGCTGAGTCTGATCAAAGATTAAGAACTACTGATAAGCTATTTAAAAATGCATCTAAAGTTTTATGTTTGTTTCTTACTTTCTCATCTTATCACATTTTAAAATATTTATTTATTTATTTCACAACACTGTGGATCAAACCTAAGGCCTTTCCGGTACTAGTCAAGTCCTACAGAGGGCTACAGTCCAGCCCTGAGCTGATCTCACAGCTCAAAATTGAGATTAAAACATTCATTTGGTTTAAGAAAAGAGAAATTAATAGAGTAGAGTTATCTTTTAAGCTAAACTTGCCCAGCTTTCTGTTAGGAGATAAACAGGCACATTTGTATGAGCAATGTTGACTGCATTTTGGGAAGGTCCTTGGTCATTAGAAGATGAGGACCACTGTTTCATTCTTTGTAATGCTGTACTGACTGAACTATCCACCCAGCCTAGATAATACTATTTCAAAAAGAAAAACAATAAAGGATGATAAAACAATAAAATTGTTCTTTTTAATTCTTGCCCACATTCTTTTTGTTTGAAAGATAAAACACTGACCAGTTTCTTCCATTTCTCCAGCAGCTGTTTTGATTGTTTAGTTTTGTGCTGTGGAGCAGAATTAAATACATACTCAATAGGGCCAGACATAGACGTAATGCAGTGTCACATGCACAGCCAAGCAGGCCCTGGGCCCAGAGGATAAGGCTAAGTGAATTTGAGGGTTTTATAGAGTTGATTCAGGAGCATGACCCAGGACTCAAATTGAGTCATGGTTTTGAGCAGATTAGATTTCTGGTGGCAATATAAAGGAAGATTGGTCACGATTCTGGAGGCAAAAAAAATACATTCCTTGAACCTGCTAGCCTCACTCTTTCTTTCAAACAGCTCATCAAACACCTTCATCCCATCTTACCTGCTCAGGAAATTTATCATTTTGATTGATGGTTCAATTGCATTCATTCTTGCAAGACCTGTCATCCAACCTATTTCCTACGTGACCATAATAAGATCTAAGTATCTCTACTCACTCTTTAAAAGGTATTTCTGCTTTTTATCTTTTTTGAGGCTCTGCCTTCACATCTTTTCTTCTCTTACAGTTTTTTTCCCATTTTTTTCCTAAAGAAAACTGCATTATATTTGCCCAGAGAAATCCCTCCTCTCTAAGTCTAAAGGTTTGGAGCTGAATATATCATAGCATATAGGACATTAATCGGTATAAGGTAGCAAGATTCCCAAAATTTATCCTGTCAGTAAAAGAGGCAAAAGCCAACCCCCCACCCCCCCAAAAAAACCATGAAAAATAGTCATTTGTGACTTTAAGTATATGCTAATTTATCCTATCTGTAGTACTCACTCTGCTACTTTAGTAACAGAAATATTATTCCCAGCCACCTTTGGTAATTCCACACTGAATTGTAACAGGATGCTGTGTTTCGGCTACTTATTATCTTCAGAAAAAGGCACTAACGTCCTTCTCACCCTTTCTAGGGTCAAAGTCTGTGTGGACAAAGATCTGAGCACTAAGTTTAGTCCAGGGCAGTACAGTGGAGTCTCGAGCACCAAACATCGCTCTTCTCACACCTATAAAATACTTGACTCAATGTTCACAATGTTTGAAGGCTGTTAGAACCACTGTGGTTTTCCCTCTTCCAACATAAATTCTTTCTGTAGCCTTTAGGTACTTGCACCATGTCCTTTGAAACAGGTAGTACTTTCTTAAGGGTAAGAATAAGGAAAATAGGGTTCAGAGAATCACTCGCCAGAAGTCACACAGTCAGGAAGAAGCAGAACAGAAGTGGACCACGAGTCCCCAGAGCTTTACTTTGCACTATGCCATCATGACCACCAAAGACCAATCCTATAGGGCGAAAGGCAAAGCCAAGCCATGGCAGTTGAATGACCTTCGATGAAGTGAACACACCATTTCCAGTGTGTGTCCCAAATGCTCTGGCATAGGCATGGAAGTTCTACCACCTAACAAGAATCCACTTTCTGTTGAGATTAAATCAGCCCCAATCCCTCAGCTCCAGTTTCAATTACTCCAACTTATTCAGCTCCTGATGACATGAAGCTGCTTCCCATGGGTGAACATTTAGCTTCATGAACTTTCTTACTCTTTGGTCCATAGTTCACACATATCTTAAGGTTTTGTTGTTGTCAATGTTCAAGAAGTCCTACGCAAACTGGCAAAACAATAAATAACCATATTATCTCACAGGACAAGAAATCCAGACATATTGTGGACTCCGAAGTTGGTTGTTGTCTCCTCAGTCATGTTTTGAAGGACACAGGCTCTTTTGCCTCTTTGTGTCTTTCTATTCTCCCAGCAGTGACAAGTAGGATACAACTGAAGAAGAGAACCCTTCAACCACATAGAACTTCTCAAGAGTTAAGGTAGACTGGTTATGGTGAAGGTGATGTGAACCCTTGGCAGTCAAAGCAAATGTCTGTTTCAGCTTCTAGATTGCTTCTATACAGGAAGAGCTCATACTTAAAATGTCACACATCTATAATTGCACACATCCATGATGCTACAATGGTGCTGTTAGTGGACATTACCAGATTCTCCATTGTGATGAGAATGAATGAATGAGGCACCAAGTTGATTCATGTTTTACTCAGAATTCAACAGTGTGGATCTGTAACTGCCTTAGGGAGTTGTTTTCCTTTTTCCAGACATTATTCTCTTTTGACCATAGTTCAGATTTATCTTTGTGCTAATGCCTGTCTGGACATCTCTCAAGTTAACAAGGGTCCTTGATCTTCTCCCCATCTTCTAATTTTTTTAAGGTGACCCAGGACAATATCAAAATCCTGTTCCAATAAAGGAAATCTGTTACATATCCTATAGAAGGCTGTAAGCTTTTCAAGGAAAGGGAAGCATTTGATTTATTCTGGTGTGCTTTGCATTGAGCATGGTGCCTGGTACTCAAGAAACATTTAACAAAATACTTTGTGGAATTAATTAATTTTGTACTTTATCACTTTCATGAGAAATTTCCTTGTAATGGTTATTTCATATTTTTTACAAGACTTCTCTTCCATGTATTCCTCTTAGAAAACAGAGGTGAGTATTTAATTTGTGAGTGTGTATATATGTTTGAGTATATCTATGAGTGTGTGTATGAGTGTGTAGACCTCTGCCTGTGCATGGAGACCAGAGGAGGGGGGCAGGTGTTTTGCTCTATCACTCTCTGTTTTATTCCTTTGAAACAGGGTCTCAAAGGGAACCTGGAATTAGGCTGGCATCCAGCAAAACCTGGCAGTTCTTCTGTCTCCGTCCCCAACTGTGCTGGCATTATAGACAGCCATGAAGCCATACCCAAATTTTTATGCAGGAGCTGGGATGTGAACTCAGATCCTCATGCTTGTGAAACAAATTCTTACCAGATGAGCAATCTCTCCATCCCCATTAAAATTTTTATAACCCATTGTGTATAGTTGTAATACTTTTATTTTTTTTCCATTTCTTATTCTACCTCAATGGGAGAATGCTGTACTAACTTTCTTTTTGATCCATAACAAATTGAAAAAGAGCCACTCATTCCTTTGGATTTGAAGTCAGCCTGCCATCAATGCAGCAATTTAATAAAAGGGCTTTGTGTTCTTGTCTAGCACACTTCAAGTTTGGGGCAGGCTAAGATGTCTGCCAGTCATTTTGCATTGAATCAGTTCAAGAAAGAAACCAGACTGTCAGAGTACTGCACTATATCTAGGAAAGCAATGATTTCATTTTTTGTTGAGTCTGAAAAGACAAATTAATATTATTACAGATACATTTAGATTCAACATGTACAAGGAAAACTACATGGGTTTACTTTTTTTTATACTCTTGCAGCCTAGTCAAATTAAAATGCAAAACTAACCATCACAGATGACATTTTCAAAAGAGAACATACTAATTAAGAAAATAGAAAAACATGCTTACCCACATATAGGGAAACCAGTAAGCCTAGGCTTTTTCTAGAATATATTTTCTTCCTCACAACAGCACCGGCAGTTACAAAAACCTGAAGATATGTATTGAGCAATTATTGGAAGCTTTTGAGTTTATTTTCAGGATAGGTAGACCAGATGACTGCTTGTCCTGATCTGAGCAATGGCTAGCAGCATCACTGAATAACAGTGAGAGCCTCAGTGGTGTTGAAGTAGAGTGCCACACAGAGACAGTTGGAAGGTCCTATATCTCAGAGAGATAAAGATCTCACATTGCTAGAAATTGTGTCATTACATACATCTGCATAGGAAGATCCTATACATTGCCACAGTCACACAATCAGCACCCAGAATATGGGAATGAGAAGTTCTTAAATTCATAAGGGAACTCATAATCAGTTGAATGAATCATTTGGAGAACTGATAACAGAGCAATTTGAAGCCATTTGGAACCAGATAGTAAGAATATAAATAAATAGATAAACAGATAAATTCTAAGGCAAGAACATATGAGTAAAAATTAGTAGAAACAATGTCACCTTTGTGGACAATGCATATTCACTATGTTTGTTATGTTTAAATAACAGAAAACAGGTTTCAATAACAATAAAAGAAACAGAAAAAGTTCAAGTGTTAAATAAGGGATGATTTGGACAGATTTGCAGGGGGAGTGTGATTTTCACAGTTCTAGCTGTAGGAAGGCAGAGTCTGCTAGGTGTTCATTTATTTCTGTACTTTGGTTGCCATCGTAGCCTGTCTTATTTTGCCTTTACCTGTAAAGCATAAGCAACAAATCTTGTGTTTAGCAGGTTTAGCTAAGTGTTTGTATCTGGCACACATGTGGATTCTGATGTCAGTGTTCCCAACAAACTTCTTTTGAAATTTGGGGGCTTTTATCTTTTACTCTGTATTCTGAGTTGTTGCTAAAAGTGGTAAACTTTGTTTTGTTCCTAAGTCCACTCTAACAGAAGGGAAATGCACTCTATACTACTATTCACTGACAATCCTATCATCTTTTTGTTTTTGTTTTTACTTTCTCTTCGCATCAAAGCTGAAAATGCTCATGCATTTCAGATAAAGCTCATACATCAGTCTGGCTTACAAAGTCTGGGGCAGTTTTATTTTCCTAATACCCCAGTGCATTGTCATCCCTTGACTTTTTGTTTGAGTCAAACTGCTATGTTATCAGTTTTCCAAATGCTTTTGAGTAGAGGAAGAGGATAGTCCATGTAGTCCCTCTAAAGCAAACCCACCAGTGATCCACTTCTTCCAACTAGGCCACACCTGCACTCCATTCAAGAATCATACTTACGTGGGCCTGGAGAGGAGGCTCAAGGGGCAGAGCACTGCTTGCTCTACCACAGGACCCAGGTTCAGTACCCAACATCCACACAGTGGTTCACATCTACGTATCATCTGTAGCCCCAGTCCCAGGAGATTCAAGGACACCAACTAGGCACACATGTGGTATGCAGACAAAATACCTATTCACATAAAATAAATAATTCAATGAAATTAAAAATATAAAACCAAGGATACTGGAAGGTTCAAGGAAAATGATAATTTAGTCAAATCTTAACCGAAAGAAAACTGTTAAAGTTCTGTTATGTAATATGAGATAAAGTGGATTTGGGGCTAGAGACATTACAACAATGAAGGTAACTTCCTTAAAAGTGCAAGTTCAGTTCACTGATTTAAAAATGTAGCCACAGCCATTGATATTCCTCTTTTAAGAATTCTTTGTTTAGATCTTCATCCCATTTTTTAATTGCGTTATTTGTTTTGTTGACGTGTGGTTTCTTGAGTCCTCTATGTATTTTGGATGTTAGCCCTCCATCAAAAGTGGAGCTGGTGAAGATCTTTTCCCATGCTGTGGGCTGCTGTTTTGTCTTATTGATGGTGCCTTTTTTTTTTACAGAAGCTTTCAAGTTTCATGAGGTCCCATTTATTAATCATTGATCTTAGTGTCCCATGGAATCAACCAACCAGCACTCTTCAGGCTCACAGAGCCTGAAGCCACAGACATGGAACCTGCTGGGTCCCCCAAATATGTCTGTGTTTGCCTGGCCTGGTGATTTTGAATACTCATACAGACTGGAATAGGGGTGTGTGTCCCTGAACTTCTTGCTCGCCCTTGAGTATATTGTCCCCCTACTGGGATGCCTTCAAGTAGGGGATTATGCCTGACCCTGTTCCATCTTGTTCCTTGTTTGAACAATAACCCTAGGAAGACTACTTTTTCTTGGGGAGAGTCAGGGTGGGAGTGGGAGAATGTGGGGTAGATCTGGGGGGGAGGGGAGATAGAAGATGGGAGACGAGAAATGGGGGAAGGCGGGAGGAGTGAAGGGATGGGTAAAAGGGTGTTGGAATGTATTATATGAGAGAAGAAAAATAAAAAATAAAAATAATAAAGTTTACAAAATGTAGTCACTTAGAATAGTACAAAAGTAACCACATACAGGTGATTTCAAGTTGTCCTTGAGTCTGCTTTCTCTGTGTGCATGTGTGAGTGAGTGTCTGCCTAATACGTGCGAGGAACTCACAGATTAAGAATGTACTAGTCAGACTTTCCATCAATGTGTCAAGTCCTGAGAAAATTGGAGAGGAGGGAAGTGTGATTTGTGCTTCTAGTTTTAGTGCATGCTTGGCTGGCTCCGCGGCTCTGACTAGTGAGGCTGCACATAATCAGACTCCATTTCCTAAACAATGGGCCTATCTGGAAACCAAGCCTTCAACACATGAACCTATAGCATAATAAGCTATAATAATAATATATATTATTATCTATAATATAATATATATTATATATATCGTAGATATAATATATATATAATCTCAAACCATAATAAGCAGGTTAAAAATAAGTTAGCCACAAAAGATTTGAATGTAACAATAAAGAAAGTCTAATGGACATGACTTATACAACACTCCCATAACAATTAGCATGCGGGTCTCTAGTCTACACAGAACAGCTACGAAAATAGATTGCAAATCAGAACAGAGAAAGTCATATTTTAAAGAAAACAGATCATAGAGATTTTTCTGTCATCAAAATATCACAATAAAATGGCAAAAGATATAAATTATGTCTGAAAACTAAGAAACAATGAACAATTTAAAAATATTTAGCACTCTGTATATGATGCATATAAAATTTGTCAAATCCAATGAAGGCATTTGTAATATTTTTTTCAGATTTTAAAGTTTATGCTGGGGCAAGAGGCCTGATAGATGTCTCAGCGGTTAAGAGTACATATTGATTTTACAGAAGATAAAAATTTGGTTCCCAGGATCTAGGCTGAGCAGCTCCCAACTGCTCCCAATTTCAGCTCTAGCAGATCTGGTATCCTCTTCTGGACTTTGTGGGTGCCTGCACTTACATATACACATACATACTCCCCCAACATGTATACTCCACCCACATATGCACATAATTACAAATTTTAAAAACTGTAATAAATATTTTTATACAAAAGTTTATATCAGGGTTGGGCATTATAGTATACACTTGTAATCTCAGAATTTGGGAGACACAGACACAGCATTGGAAGTTCAAAACTAGCTCGTGCTATATAGTAGAACTTATCTTTAACAAAACCAAACAAAAGGCTTATATTAGAAAAGAAAAATGATTGATGTTAGAAAAATAACAGCAAGTAACTCAGTAGACGCGTAACAGGGAGATGAGGTGAGGTAGGGTCAGTGTAGGGATGCATTAGCCGTGCATGTGGGTGGCTAGTTAAGGCTGAGTGAAACATTCACTTGGAAAAAACTCTGAGGCAATGTTGGGGATAGAGAGAAGTGGTGAATTCTAGAAATAACAGAAAGCAGAACAGTAAATCTCTATGAATCGATTCATACAGAAAAGTAAGGGGGAAGGTTATTCCCCAGTTCTAGAATTCATTAGAAAGCTTTTCTGCTGGGAGTTGATAATCAACTTGGGCAAGGATGGGAAGAACAAGCAAACAGGCCATCCTGTCTTACAAGTACAAGTGTTATTTTCTGAATAGCCAGCCCAGCGGTGCTCCTGACAGAAGGCTTTATTAATCCTCACACAACGTTTCGAGCCTTGTCTTGTGAACATTTTTGTTTAAGTCCAGGTTTCAGATCTGTTAGCTAATCTAATTACACATGAATTTTAACTTTGGTTTTGTATTTAAAAGTTTATGTATTCGCCAGGTTTTGTGTTAGATATGATAAATTTGGGTTGTCAGAAAACACCAAAAATCTGGGCAAAATGCATACTTCCTGGCTGTCAAAATGGGATAGTCTAGTATAGGATGATATGTTCCAACAGACCCTTCACCTATTTGTTATGTAATACTCTTCTTGATTTATTTTGTTTTCCCTGATGGGGCAAGAGCATTTCTTTGTCTAACAATGGCCATAGTGCAGGGAGAAGGCAGGAACTTGGAAAACATTGTTCCTACAATTCACAAGCCCTTGTCTCAGTGTAGTTGACTTTTTGATTTATGAATCGCATATGCAGTTGATAACAGCTTCATGGAGGCCGACTTGCATTAATCAGATTCTAACTCAAGATCCTCAGAAATCCCCCACGCCACATCAGATTGGTAATCTTTGGATCAATAAATTAATACTTTGTTGGAGGTAACACAGGCTCAACAAAACAGTCTCTGTCCACTTAATAAATGAGTGTTGAAATGAAAACCTTATCAGAAGTATAAAACAGGAATTGTTTTGAGAGGGGTTTCATGGATAAAAGCTTTACATGAATAATTGTTTTTCCCCCCATGAGACTTTTCATGCCTGTCTAATCACATACAATAGGAAAAATCAGTCAACAAAATTGCATTATTCTGCCAAGTCTATTTTGGATTTCAAACTCACCAACTGTATCAAGAAGAATCTTTGTCCACACACAGCTGCTTCTTCCTGGTGAAACCAAGCTTGTTAAAGGCAAACTGAAAGGGTAAAAGAACTCAAGAAAAGGCTGGGTTTGAAAAGAGTCATTTCTATATGGACTTGAAGTTTTCATCATACAAGTCTTTCACTTGTGTGGTTAGAGTCACTGCAAGATATTTTATGTTATTTGTGGCGATCGAGAAAGGTGCTGTTTCCCTGATTCCTTTCTCAGCCCATTTGTTGTTTGTATATAGGAGGGCTAGTGACTGTTTTGAGTTGATCTTGTAGCCAGCCACTTTACTGAAGCTGTTTATCAGCTGTAGGAGTTTCCTGGCAGAATTGTTTGGGGGGGTCCCTTACTTAAACTATCACATCATCTGCAAATAATGATACTTTGACGTCTTCTCTTCCAATTTGTATCCTCTTGATCTCCTCCTGTTGTCTTATTGCTCTAGCTAGAACTTCAAGCACTATATTGAATAGGTATGGAGAAAGTGGACAACCATGTCTTGTTCCTGATTTTAGTGGAATTGCTTTGAAATTCTCTCCATTTAATTTGATGTTGGCTGTGGGCTTGCTGTAAATTGCTTTTATAGGTATGTCACTTGTATCCATAGACTTATATCATGAGGGGTATTAGACTTTTGTTAGAAATACGGAGCCTACATGGTTCCCTAAAGATATCTTAGTGTTGTATGGCTTGGTGTTCTTGTAGAACTCCTACAAATTGGAGTGTGTGTGTGGGGGGGTCTCTGACCCTTTTACCTGCTGTGGCCTTCGGCCGTTTCCTTTTCCTCCTGCTGGGTTGCCTAGTCCAACCTTGATGTGGGGGCTCATTCCCAGCATTGTTTTATCTTGTTATGTCCTGTTACAGTGGTAACCCTGGAAGGTTTACTCTTCTCTGAGGGGAAATAGGAGATTGGGATGGATATTGGGGAGAAGGGAACTGGGGGAGGGAGGGAGGAGTGGAGGGAGAGGAAGATGGGACTAAGGATGTATTATACAAGAGAAGAAAGAATAAATAAAGATATAAAAAAGAGTCATTTCTAGAACAAGAAGTCAGTTTTTAGGTTACACTAGGTAACTGAGACTTCACTTTATACAGTAATCTCTCAGATATATGATGATCAAAAACAAATCTGTGATCCTTTATAAAAGGAGGCATCAAGTCCTCAGGACAAATGTGAAAAATAAGGGTGAGTCAACAGAGGGTCAACAAGGCTTTAGCCTTATTTTGCACTTGAATGTGTGTGAAGCCACTCATGTAAGTCAATACACAGCAGATATTACAGGACAGCATCACGAGGGAGAATGGACAGTTTGCTTATATTCTGAGGATGCATTGCCAATCAATATTCGCCATATCTAATATCTCATTTCTTTTCACTTTATTACCTTTTCTTGGTACTTACTCAATTCTTAAGGAAATTTTTATATCAACAGAATGTATACTTTGAGGGTTGTCTCACAGAAGCTAGTACTGGGGTTACCATATTTGCTGTTCAAATGAGGCCAACACTGTGTACTGCCTATCAACATTCCTTCTGTCTCCTGTGTTAGATCTTGATGGTCAAGTTGCACCTCCATAGGGCACTACTGAGAACTGATAGAAACTTCTAGAAGTAAAGGCTTGCTGGTAGGTCCTTAGGGACTGTCGGGCAACAGTCCCTTCCTTTGCCTCCTGGCCAGTGCTGTGAACTTTCTTGATCCAGCAGAACCTCTGGTCATGATGCGCTGCTTTGCAATATGACCAAAGAAGCAGAAACAAGTGAACGTGGACTGAAATCTCCACAGCTGTCTTTATGAATAAACAGCCCAAGGTGTTTCATTAGGGTGCCTAGCACACATTAACCCTTTTGTAAGGCCTACTGGATTTATTCAAACACATATTAGCTCTTTATGTAATGAAACGCAGTTGTATAGTCTGAATCCATCAACTTGTCATCATCAGTTCATTTGCTGAGTAGTTACAAGGCTTCTGCCATGAGAGGGGAACGGGCTCTGCAGCACAGTAGTGAATGAAGCATCCTCAAGTCATAGTGCCATAGGCAACACTGCTGAGACCTTTTATGTTGCATACAAATTCTTACATGTTTTTCCTCTATTAAAAATGGTAGTTAGTACCTTTAAATTGAAAAGTTTCGACTGCTTACAGTCATTAGAATTACTGACATATTTAGATTTCTCTTTCGTTTAAGCTGTATTTTAGGTTAATATCATTTTACGATACATATAATATTCTATTTAATGCATTCGATTTCCTCTTTATTTTTTTCTTTGTGTTTTACTACCCAAGCAATGGCATGCATGGATTATATCTCATGGAGTGGGCCTCAAGTCAAGTCAGACACGGATTGGTTGCTCCCACAAGCTTTGCGCTACCATCGCCCTTCGCCTTGCAGGTGGAGGGTTTGTAGCTGGCTTCTTTCATTTTTTGATCAGATTTCCTTTCGATTATATTTCTCGAAAGTTTATTTTGGTTTTTTATTTTGTTTTTGTAACAGTGCTGGGGATAGACTCCGGGGCCCTGCCCGTGATGGACAAGTACCCTACCATAGCTCTACTGAAGGTGTTTACCAGTAGTTACGCTATGTTTGAAACCAGAGAGCATTAACATCTGAAAGTCTTGGGTCTCAATAATATTGGTTATTGACTTTGCCCATTTCCTCCTGTGATACATTTCGTTGTGGGTTGATGTGTTTTAGTGTGAATTCATATCTTTCTGGACTTAATCTGTTCAAATCACTAAATATTAGATACCAATTTTAGATACATTTTAATATTAATATTAAATATTAATATTTTAATATTAGATACATTTTTGCTCTGGGCATGGTTCAGTATGCTATTAATCTATGGTTGACATAGAAACAGAAACAAACGAGAGTCCCCTAGGTCGTACTTGATATCATGAGGCTCCCTTTCCTGGTACTAAAGGATTTATTTGAATGTTTTCCCTATTTGAATTAGTAGGTAACATTGCAAGGCAAATGTCCACTGGCATTGTCCCTACCCTGCAGATTTGTAGTCTAGGAAAGAAGGTTCATTTGACATTCAATGCTCTGTAGGTACCATTTTTATTAACAACTTTCACCAACATGACATCTTGCTCATGATAATAGGTAGGTGGAATTAGATAGCATAAAAACTCTGTTATATATTTACTCATTAATAATGCCAATTTTCTAATCAGAGAATGACTTTTTGTGTCATATTTTAAATATATTTTGAAAGTAATGTGACTTCTTTTGTTTGTTTGTTTTCTGAGTGTTTTTTTTTTTTGCTTTTCTTCTTTGTTTTTTTTTTTTTTTTTTCCAAGACAGGGTTTCTCTGTTGTAATTTTGGCTGTCCTGGAACTCACTTTGTAGACCAGTTTGGCCTGGAGCTCACAGAGATCCGCCTGCCTCTGTCTCCCAATGCTGGGACTACAGGCATGTACCACCACTGCCTGGCTGACACTTGTTTGTTTGTTTGTTTGACTTTGCTTTGTTCCTTCCAATATTACTGAAGTTGGGCAACACAGTTCCTCCTGTCCTAGTTTACAAATAAGGAAATTATCCAAACTTAAATAACTTTAAATTCATAAGGCTAAAACTAATGATTAAGAGTTGTGGCCTTCTGATGAGAGCTGGATTCTTCCCCAGCCCCTGCAGTGACCGGGGTCCTGCTTACAGGATTCTGACTATAGTTTCTATAGAGCAGCTCATTTATATTAAGTTCTTAGTCAATGTTTGTGGCTCAAATACATGACTATTACAAGACTGAGGAGGAAATCTACTGAATGTTTGGGAAATTCCAAGATAGGTACCACGCTGAGCTGCATCTCCTCACAGATACCCAGGGCTCCCATCGCCATCTCTAGTTCCATCTGACAGCCATAAAACTTGTTTTGAGACTTGCATTTTTTTGAGCTGCTTACCTAAGTACTTACTGGGATATTATTATAATTGATTTACATAATTGCCATATTTAACTTCACTAAGATCATCTGGCAGGCACTAAATTTTTACCATTTTACTGAAATCTACATTTAAAGAATTTAAGCAGTTATCATCTGAGAAGTCAGTGGCCAAGTTAGGTGCAAACTCTAGGATCCTGATGCTTTTCCACTTTTAAAGCGGGGTCTCCTGGGCAGAAGGAATCTCATCTACTAAAGGCCTCTGAAGGCTGCGGTCAGGATTTAAACCTGATGGCCCATTTTTTCTGCCTAAAGCACATTGCCTGCTCAGTCACTTAGGTACACAATGAAAAACAGAAGCAGATTAATAATTGAACGTTGTCAGAATCACAGAATGGTCTACAGAGTCATGTATTCAATAAAAATAAGACAACATTCAGAACTAGTTTTGCAGAATTTTTTTTCATGACGTTTCTGCTTTTCTTCTGTGTGTACACTTCTTTTATGTGTGCAGACCATAATTGTGCACTGGAGACTCTGAAACTCACTGATAACAGAGTAGATGCTTGGAGCGAATCCATTTACCTTGGAGTGTAGGTAAGAGTTCCACAGATCCTGTGTTTCTGCAGACAGTTGAGAGGAAAGCACTGTCCTTGAGAGTGAGGGTAAGATCTTAGAGTATGCGGGTGACTTAGAAATTGGCAGACAGAAGCATGACAGATGGATGTGGAGTTGGAAAAGTCTTCAGGGCAGTTATTTACTTTTCAGAGCAACTATGCATCTTTTCTCTTGAAAGCAAAGTGGAAATCTGTGTAAGTTTTTAAAACAAAGAATGAATTTTATGGTTAGGTCTTTGTGAAAATTTAATGACATCATCTGAGGTGGTTTTGTCATGTTGCCAAGAATTGGAAATCAGGGTCTGAGTGCTACTAAAACTCCCAGTCACAGAATGTAAGTAAACAATGAGTCGTGGAGGGTATTGGTTGATAGTGGTGAAGTCGCAATTGTGTCATTTTACAAGGAGGATTCCATCAGTGTTTAGTCAAAAACGAAAGGTAGAATAGGAGCCAGTGAGATGGCTCATTGGTTAAAGGCATCTGTCACCAGGCCTGACTGTCTGACAAAGTGCAAGGAGAGAACTGACTCCAGCAGGTTTTCTTGTAACCCTCACTCACATGTACTGTGGTCTGTATGGATTCACTTACACGCAAATAAACACATTTTTATTATTTCTAGAGAAGATAGAAGATATGACAAAATTATAATTGAATTCAATTATGTAAGTACTTATTAAGAATCTATTTTATATCCTAAATTTTATAGGTTCTATCTTTGATACAGAAATGAAGAATACAGGGTTTCTACCACCTTGCAATTCATAACCTTAGAGAGGTAATTATACGATAGAAAAGGGAGGGTGAGAAATGCTATGGTTGAGTTTAGGGCTGAGAAGGATTACTTCAAGAGAAAACATCAGGCACAGAGAGTAAAGGAATGTCAGGAACGAGTCCTCTGCCTACATACAAAGCAACAGCACATTTGGTATTCAGAACTGATGAGGCCTATGGATTCCACTTCGTTAGTAAGTCCTCTGTTCTACCCTTCCTTGTTATTGCCCTGGTGTCGTGTTGCCTGGTGTGAGTTCTGACTCAGCTTGTCTTACCTGTCTTCTCACTGTAAGGTAAGATTTCAAATGATTTCAAATCTAACTGTCTTAAGCCAATATTTATCCTGAATAGTATGAAAAGTCTCAGGAGCATGCCATTCTGGGTGGCTTAGTGCGTACGGCTCTTGCCCATCTCTCTAGACTCTAGAATCCAGAGCCAACACTTGGGCTTCCTCAGCCCCTGCCTCTGCTCCATCATGCTCTTGTCCTTCATCTTGCAGGGACATACATATACACTTGAAACACAACCTAGATTTGAGTCTCCGGTAAGTTGGATTCCAGTCTATGCTCTATTATTTCAGTTGTATTTTGTGCAATGTTTGTTTCCCATGCTTTAATTATGTATATGCATGTGTGTCTGTGTGTGGGTATGCACATATACGTGCAGGTGCTCACAGGATCCAGAAGAGGGAGTCTGAACCCCTGGAATTGAAGCTACAAGTGGTTGTGAATCATCTGATGTGAGTGCTGGGAACAGAACTCGGTCGTCTTCAAGAGTTACCTTAGCTTCTGAACCTTCTCTCTAGCCCCTCGCTGAAGTATTTTAGACATGCAATACTTCAGTGGGGAAAGTTGAGGTTTTGAGAGAATAATTTTAAGAACTCAGTAATTTTATAAGATGATACACCTGCATTGCTATTATTTAACTTAAGTACATTTTTCACAGTAAATTATGAAGTGATTATATTAAAGTTGGATTCATCTAATCAAAGCCATGAGTATACGATCACGGTAGCCCTGATTTGATAACACCAGGAGAGACACAAACAGCACAAGTGGAAGATGTACAGTCCAGCACTCCAGGCTCTCCGCCCACATTTATTGAATTCAAAAGAAATGTGTATCAGAAATGTTGAGTCAACACCCCCAGTCTGTATAAGGATATTTACATATGAACATATGGGATCACACCCATAGATCTCTCTTTTCATATAAGCTACTAGAATTAGAAGCATGGAAAAAGGAAAACAAAAACAAAAACAGGAACAAAATCAAAAGCTGGGATTTCCAGGTGTGTAAATCAAGCTGAAAGGGGATCAAATCCACTGTGAAATAACTAATGTATATTAAACTTGATATTAATGATTCAATATTTTAAAATAATTTGAGGTTTGTTCATGTATTACACAAGGCATGGTAAAGTTGTGTGATTCTGTCTCAGCACCTGATTTTCCTTAGCCAAGAGATGTGACCAGAAAAGACAAAAGCCTTCTTGGCTTTGGATCAGTTGACAAATGTGGCATTCAATCCTACACGGTGTGAGCACCAGGAAGGGGGGACAAACAGCAGGCTGGTGCTGGCCCCCATCACTGCCAACAGAAGGCATCAGACCAAGGCTGGAAAGCTGCTCTAGGAGTGCAAGTATAGGCGACAAGTAAGTAATGACCAGAATGTTCAGCATAAGGACAAGGGCTCTGTGCCCAGCTGCACTGGGCGGTCCACCCTTTGAAGGACAGGACACTTTATCATGACCTTGTGGTTGGAATCCAGACTGTTCGCAAAGGACACATCAACCAGGGTAGAGTTTAGGTTCATCCTCTTTGGCTCATCAAGTGGACCAACTAGAAAGATATTTATTCTGTGGTTCAGCTTAGAAACCTGATTTCAGATATATCCCTTGTCTGTCCAGCATACCATGTATAGTCACTTTTAATTTTTGATGAACGAGGAACTTACAGTTGCCACATGGTATTATCTCAGGAGGAATGGACTTGGAATATACATTCAAATATTTATCTCCATCTTTTCATTTCCAAAGACATAAGTGGTCTGTATGTAGTGAAAACCATACTTACTGGTTAACTTCATAGAAGACACAGATATCTCTGATTCTGAGGTGGACTTCTAGTGGATAGCTTCACTCCACCTCATATTAATATTATCATCTTTCCCTTAGATCCCAGGGAATTAAAGAAACATATGAGAAGCCTTTGAAGAATTACTTCAGATCCCCTGGTCTTCTTTTACTTTAGTCTAGTTGCTGTCACAGAAGGCACATTCTTTGGATTCTGAGGTACCCTGAGAGCATCTTTCATGCTGGTTCCTATCAGTCTACTCTTATAGCCTATTAACTGCCCCCTTGGTGGGATGCAGGGAGACCTGTATCATGCTTACACAACTCATCTGCCAGAAACTCAGGAACACAGGGGATTCTGAGTCTTTTAGAAAAAGTCCCTCTCCAAGGTGAAATAGGAGCTTGTGGATAATTCTTTCCCTTTCTTCTCTAGCCATGGATTAGTCTGAGAAGCACATTATACACCTTCTCCCCTATAGTATGTTGTTCTTGGAAGTGAGATACATCTCAGAGCAACTCCCTCACTGACTGGAAGGAGAAAATATATTATTAGGTTTCTGAAAATTTTCCTTTGTCCAGGGCTGATACAGGCCATTTTACCCCAAATGAATATTCTCCTAAGACTCACTAAGGAATGGGTCCTTCTAAAACATAAGTATTAAGGCCTGATCTCTGATTCCTAAGAAATGAGGTTCTGTAAATGGATGTTCAGAGAAATCTCACTGGAAGCCTTCTGAGTTTCTTTTTGAACCTCTCTAATGTGCTTATGTCACTTCATAAAAGACTGTCTTTTAGGATCAAGCATCCTTATCTCGCTTTCTCCTCTTTCTCTGCTTCAGTGTAAGGGGTAAGGGCAACTTCCTAATCAGATGTCACCATCGTGAAGCATACTTGCCTTACTTCATCCATTAAATCTGAGTGTTTACTGTGGATGACAAAGCAACAGTGGAAAAATCTGAAGTGTAAGGGAGTAAAGATCCAGGATGCTATTGCTCTATTTAAAATGAAAATTTCATTTTCGTGTGTGTGTGTGTGTGTGTGTGTGTGTGTGTGTGTATCTGTGTCTGTGCAGTATACATGTGTGTGTATACATATTTTACATATTTTTGTGTGGGGAGGTGCATGTACACCTGTGTGTAAGTGCATGGGGAAGCTCAAGGATTGTGTTCAGAATCATCTTTGGTTGCTTTTCTACCTTACTTAATGAGGTAGGGTCTCTCAGTTATACCCAGTGCTTACCAATGTGGCTGGTCTTGACAGCCAGCTTACTCTGAAGAGCCTCTGTTTCTGTCTCCTTGTGGTGCCCTCATGGATGTGGTCACACAGAAGCAGTGGTCTAGGGTGCTTGGAATCCCAGCCTGAAATGAGGAGCTGGCAGGATCGCTGGCCCCTGTCCCTTGCAGTCTCTGTGCTGACATCATAAGCCACCCCCTTCAAGGTTATGATTGGTAGAATTGCTTACCTAAGTGCCTATCCTAGCATCCCTGTCTTAACCAATAGCATTGCCCCTGGGTACCAAAAGATCCTCCCCATCAATCCCCTAAAATACCATGAGCCTTGCATTAAACTTTGGAAGATTTCACTGACAACTCCCAGAATTCTGTGCATTCCTTCGACTCTTAGAACCTAACATGAGACGGACCTGGATGCATTGACCCATGTTCTGTGCTTTCCTTCCCAGGGGCTAGGCTAAGTGGCCACTAGCCTAGTCATGTTCCTGGAAGGAAAGCAGGACCCTGAATGGGACATGGGGAGAGAAAGAATCCAACACCTTCTGAGACTAGAATTATAGACCAGTCTCCATGCCCTCCCACAACTTACATGGGCTGTGTAGATCTGAACATTAGTTCTCATGATTGTGGGGCAAATGCTTTAACGTCTGAGCCATATCCCCAGCCTTGTTTTTGCTTTAGAACTGCCTTTGTGGATGGCCTGGTCAAATCCTCACTGTAATTCTAAATAGAGAAAGGAAGTGACCTGTCTTAAGCTGAACAGCAGCTGGTGCCAAAGCCTAGGTGATCATAGATCTCCCTCGATATCAAAACTGTTCCTTAAATTACAACAAAACATTGAATTGTGACCAGTAACATCCTGTCCATTAGGTAGTTTTGGTAAACAGTACAAAGAATGAGTCATATGAATCCCTGAGTTAAAAGAGAAGCCACACAGTACCCCACTCCACAGTTCTCTGTTTTTATACCTCTTTTTCCAGTTGTTAATCATTTTTAACAGCTCCTTTGATTCCCAAACAGGGTAGTCACAGTATTATACATAAATATTCTATAAGCCTAATGACTGTGCGTGTGTGAAACATTTCTAATTAGTTTCCCAATATGCAGTATTGATAAGTGATAAATAATTCTTTACTTATTTGTTTTATATAAGCATGCTTGGTGGAGGCCAGAGGTCAACACCGTGTGTCTTTCACTGTCACACTCCATCTTAGTTTTTACTGTAGGATCTAGCACTGAACTAGAAACTCACCAATTCAGGTAGACTGGCTTGCCTGTGAACCCCAGTAACCCTCTTGCCACTGAATCTCTAACATGCCTTTACAGACATATCATAAGCACACTCCGAGTCAAGTCTCATGCTGCATGGCAGGAAACCTCTCAGACTGAGTAATCTTTCTTTCCTTCAAATTCTGTTTGTTGAGATAGAGAAATAGAGGGCTTTGGGGCTTCTAATGACAGCAACATTTGAGCACTCATCCAAAACATAAGCTAGGCTCCAATCCATACATACACTCCTTTCGGTTTAAGTCTACACATGAACACTTAGCTCCAAAATACATGCCAGTGGAGTTCAAAGAACAGCTGCTATGAGCCCACCATAGGTGAGCCAATGGACACATATGTATCTTGCTGAGAATCTGCTTAGGTTCTTTCAACTCTACACACTTCTTCTGCCCCTACAGAGTTTTCTGAGTGCCAAAAGCACCTTTGGATGAGAGGCACAGTCAGGGTTCTGTGGTTAATTAGAGAGTGAAGTCCTTAAATCCTCTAAGGGCAGGAATCACGTATGCTCATGCTTGAACACCAATCCCTAGTGTCTAGCACACTGCGCATGGTATGAAGTCAGCATTTAATAAGTGTGTGTTGTTGTCTTGCTTCTCTCTCTGCTGAATAACCAATTCAATCCATCTTTTAGATACTTTCTTGATTTTCCTTACAATGCTGGTACTCAAAGCCCCCAGCTCTAAGGACATGGAGAAGACTGGCCATCCTCCTGCAGGCCTCACTAAGCTGCTCAGCCTATGAAAATCATGTTATCCATGTGTGTGACACTCCTTTGGGTACTTAATGGATGTTGAACATTTATCCTAATTTCTCAAAGAAGGTTGTTTACTCAGACTACTCCCCAAAATCTGCTAGATCCTCCCTCATATGACTAGAATTATCTCAAAGAATCTTTTATCTGGCAAAAAATCAACTCCTTGGCATTAAAATCTTACTCACAGAGATGCTCAAGTCACCACGAAACAGGGCAGTTCAGAAGGAAGAGGAGGCATAGTGACCCAGTAAGTCCCCATGAAGGTCACAAAGTCTCAAGAAACATCAAAGCAGAAAGAGGCAGTTTCCCTTAGTTATTGAGGAACTGCATCTCTAAACCCTTCTTTGAAGCAGCAGAATTGGTGATTCCTTTTTTCTTATTTGTTTTATGTCCTGGAGGTATGGCAATATAAACCATAGAAGGAATTCTTCATTCTTCATTATTCTTGAGATTTTAGATGAACTTGTCAACTAAATTTCTCCTTTATCTTATTCCTCCAGCAATGCATACATTCTGTTAGTGATAAAATAACCAAGTAGGGGATGGAGAAGTGGCTTGGAGGTGCTTTTCCAGAGCATCCTGATTTGGTTCCCAGCACCTCAACTGAGCAGCTCACAACCACCTTAGTTCCAGGAGATCTGAAGCCTTGTTGTGGCCTCTTTGGGCACCTGCACCATGTAGAGCACACAAAGAAAACAAAAACAACAACATCAACAACAACAGCAGCAACACACACACACACACACACACACACACAGTATAAACAAAGTTTCAAGGACATTTTGACCTCTATGGCTAATCCCACTCAAAACCCCTCCTCCACAGGAAATTCTACAAAAGATCAATGTGTCTCATTCCTGTGTTTTTCTTGTGGAACATATGCATATATCATAAATAACCATATAACATTTTAAAGAACAAAATTGTTCTGCATTTTATGATATTTTGTTTCTCTTTGAGAAGTTCTATTATTGATGCAGGTTTGCCATGGTGCTTTAACAGCTTCATGATCCATCCTCAAATGGCTGTGATAATTTAATCCTTGTTTTCATTGGTATACATTTAGTCTGTGTCTAAGTTGTTGCTGCCACACACTGTCAGAGTTAAAAGAAGGGTTTACACTCTTCATTGTTGTCTTGAAAAACATATGATTTTTCTGGAGTCACTCCTCTGTGTGTGTGTGTGTGTGTGTGTGTGTGTCCATGTGTGTTTGTATGCAGTGTGAGTGCAGTGTCCTCAGAAGCCAGAAGTGTGTATCATATATTCTAGAGCTGGAGTTACAGGTAGTTGTGAGCAGCATGCTACCTGTGATAGGAATCCAACTCAGGTCCTCTACAAGGGCAACAAGCCTTCTTTAACCACTGAGCTCCTCAACAGATTTTTTTGAATACTTTTAATACTAAAGGCTCTTTTTAAGTGCTGGTGACACTACCAACTACAGCAGTCATGATCCCTACCCTTATACTGTAGTCAAGAATAACAGAGGATATGGCAAAAACAAGCACATGTGAGGTGTTTATGCAGTGAACTGAAGAGAGTCATATAGGAGACTCTTTTACATAGATTGTTATGAAGGGAATCTCTGACCAGAAGACACTGGGGCTGAGACATGAAGGAAATCCAATCATCACACACGTGTCTGTAGTCAATAGGATTTCAAGCTGAAGGAAAAGTGAGAGGACAACAACCCATGTGTCATGTTCAATCATCTTGGTCACTAGCTATTATTCTGTGAGCCACAAGTTCACACGATTTTTCTATGTCCCCACGGGGACATATTAGTTCTTTCCCTTATAAGGATATTATGACAATCATTAAGATAACCATTACTTGCCTTTTTGTGTTGCAAATATTTTCTTGTAGTTTTCTTTCTTTCTTTTTTTTTAAACAAGAGTTTCACTTATTGCACTTATTTTGTTTTTCTTGGTGGATTTAGTTTGACTTTTCTTGGGACACAGTGCCCATAATCATTTGGTATCCATGAGGGAGTCCTGACTTGGAATTTTATCCCAGAAAATTGTTGGATTCATCAGCAATGATCAATCCTGCTATTACTGGGGTCTCCTACACAAACCCCACAGCTAGATACTACACATAAAGTGGCTGTTTTCCTTCAGGCAATAAAAGAAATTTGATTTGGATGGATTCACTGGGGTTCCCAGAAACCCTCAGGAAGGGTGTATTTCTGAGCTAATCTTTGTGTGCTTTGGAAATGGTTTGTGAATGGATTAGTTATAGATTGTTCTCAACTAACCTATAGGCAAGATTTTATGGAAGTATACAAAGTTAATACAGCGTGTATTGAGAAATTGATTACTGAAGTATGTGGATGGCTGAGAGTCAGGAGCTTGGATTGAGATGCAGTCTACCTTGGTGTATGCTAGAGCTGGTGTGCATCAGCTTTGAAATAAATCCCTGGGGACGATTTTTTAGTATATCTAAAATTAGAAGCATCAGTATAGTTTTCCAAAAATATATAATCCTTGAGTCAAAAAGTCAAGCCATGGGGTGGGCTCCGGAAACAGTCTTTTAAAGCTTATGGCTAACCCAGCACAGTCCACACCTGGGGAGTCAGCATGCAGCCATTGAGCTCACACCGTACAAATCATTTTGCCACCATATCTGTTTTTTCCAAAAAAGTTTCAGAGCCCTTGAATGCTCCGAATCACTTACTCATTTTTATATGAATTCCAAGTGGCAAAAGCTGTATTAAAATAACCGAGTGCATGTGTTTAGCCATACTCTCCTGACAATGAAATACTGCTTGCCCCACAAGGACTCAGAGTCTCTGTGGTCATTCATCAGCACACTGTCTCATGCCTGTGAACTTGGTGACTTTATCATTGAATGTGGGACATTTTAACTTGTCTCTCTTTTATTTATTTCCACTACTTTGTTGTTTTCTCAGAAGAGGGAATTATTCTTACTTTCCCTTCATAACATTCAACAGAGTCAAGAACAATATTGGAAACAGAAGAGTGTTTTATAAACATATACCATGTGGCCTCAAACTCCCCAAATCACAAAACATAAGCCATTATTGCCTTGTAAGAGCAGGGTATAATTAGGTTCTCTATGTACTATTCATAAGAGAAGATATCTTATTAAAGATGGCCATGACAAGAAAACCAACTCTAAAGAGAAATGCCAGAACGTCCTAATGTTGCTCGTTGTACTAAACTATTAAGAGGACTTAATAAACTGCTACACTTAGGAAACGTTGTACGTATGAAAATTCAAACCCCTTTTATATAAAATGATTTTGTTTTAAGCGATCAGATTTGGGAGGGAGTGGTTAGTGCAAGAGACATGCAGAGGAAGGTTCCGAGCTGCTTTCCTGTTTTTATGACCCTACAAAATTTACCGGAGGAGTATGTCAGTCCAACCCCAATCACAAGACAGAAAAACACTGTCCTTTGACCTAACCTCCAGACAACAGCAAAACCAAGTTTATGAGTCTTTCAGGAATCCGTGATTCACTTTGGACAAATGAAAGGCCAACACAAGCTGTCAGACTTTCTGAGACATAGCAGCCCACATTTCAGACCTCCATCTGAGAAACTCCGATTTACAGAATTCATCTTCAGGACAGCAGGATGCTTGCCTACCTTCCTCATCTCTCTCTCTCTCTCTCTCTCTCTCTCTCTGTCTCTCTCTCTGTCTCTCTGTCTCTCTCTCACACACACATACACACACGCACACGCACACGCACACGCACACGCACACACTGTGCCCCAGAAATACTGACAAGACTATGACAACATCCACGTCTGCACTTCCTTTTCCTCTCTACTTTCCCAGGAGGCTCAACTCTGGATGTCACAGTGTGGCTAAAATAATGGAGTCATGGGAAGAAGGAAGGGCTGAGATTATTTAAGGTCACAAAGGGCATGGCAAACCTTTTATGATTTCTTCTCCTAGCTCTTCCCAGTACTTGGAGCCAAAGCTTAATTTTTTTTTAACTTAAATCCCCTTCATCGTTTAGCAGTATCTGCCTCATTATCCTGCTTTTCCTTACAACTTCTCCTGAAGAACTCTCCCTGAATGAGTCACCTGCTTTCTAATTCCTGCCTCAGGCTCTACTTCTAAGGAATCTGAGCTCATAAAATGCTTAAAAGGGACTTTAAAGAATTCTGCTACGTGGCCTGTGACCAGCTTTAGTAGCAAGCTTTTGCTGTGTTAGTATTTTGTTTCCTTTGAAATATTGCTACAAGGGATAGACTTTGGGTCCAAAGCAAGAATAGCACATTTATCCCTATTTCAATAATCCCAGAGTTCATCTCAGGCACCTTCTTTTTTCTCCTTTTCAAAATTTGTATGCTATGTTCTATTCTAGGTCTGGGGCCATTTCTCTAGGAAATCTGCTCTCATCTGGGATTCCTTTAAGAAGATCTCAAGGATCTCTTCTCAGGCTGGCCTACTGATGAGCATCGGTTGTCCCTCATGGAGCCTCAACACTCTGAACCTTCTCCATACACTTGTGACAGATCATATATGGAGACTTCTTTGAACCTGCAGAACCTAGAATCCTGTCTGACAAATAGCACAATATAATCTTAAATTGAAAACAAGTGAATGTGTATGAATGCTAACTAACTGGACTATGTATTATTTATCATGTGACTCCTACTAAGGGTTTTGGTAAAATACAGACTCTGAGTGATATTTGTAGCAGGTGGGCACCTTCCTAGACTCTGCCTGGTTGTTCCCTGGCAGTGCTCTACAGTGATGTTCTGCTTGCATTGCATTTGCTAAGATCTTTCATTGAGATCCTTAGATTGTGGGCTACTAGGAGACAGAATCTGTGCCCCATTCACTTTCTTATTCCTGAAGCAAAACATGCTCAGGAAGTACAGAAAGAGCCTGCACCTTCTCAAGCACCAGCTGATGCTGTGCCATTTGAGGCTAGGCTCTGGAACCCGATTTTTCTACTGACTCTTCTCATTAATTCTCAACATAACACTCAGCTTCCTCTAGACTGGACTTACTCTCCTCTTCTATGAAGAGTATAGCTCTTAGACTGCTCCCCTTACCTGGAACAGCTCCCCTGTCACGTGGACATGTCACATGTCACAATGCACTGGAACCCTTGGTTGGCTTACAAGTCCTCCCCTAACTTCAGCTCTCATTGATATCCTTCTCAATTGCATCTCACAAAACTTCAAAACCACAAAAATGTCATCATCTCCTCTGGGGAAGAGGTCTGCCTTAGACAATGGGAGTTAGAGGTTAGTGACACAGCACCCAGAACTTAATTGACATTCAATAAATGTTTCTAGAGTTTTTGTAGTTGATATCCTGAAGTGGGAGCGAGCCAAGAAAATAAAGAATCTTATTATTGTCTTCAGTCCAGAGCTACATTCAAGAGACCAGAGAAAATCCATTTGAGCCTGGGGCTGTTGATTGGCAGTTAATGTAGATTTATTATGTTTTATGTGTTTGCATTGCTTGCATGTATGTCTGTTCACCATGTACATGACTGGTGCCCACAGAGGCCAGGACACGCTGTAAGATCCCCTGGAATTTGAGTTATGGACAGTTGTAAGCTGCTATGTGGGTGATTGGAACTCAACTTGAATCCTCTGCAAGAGCAACAAGAACTCTTAACCTCTGAACCATCTCCCCAGCCCATCACTGGCAATTGATGCAAAGCAATTTACAAATATACTTAACTCAGTGAGAAGGATAAAATACTCTTAACAACTTGGAAGGCCACAGTGCTGTACTTTAGTATGGTGTGTTGGCATTATATTGATTGGTTTCTCATGTAGAACTGATTGACATTTCAGAAGGAAATGGTCAGACTGTCATGAAACATACTTGTGTTTTGTGAATTGGAAGGAAAGGACAGTTGTCTTCCAGTATTAAAGTTATCTCACTTTTCCATGGTCCTCTTCAAGGCGTAGGACTCCAAATATTCTCAAACGTCAGACTCTATCCAGAACCACTCTCTTCCTCAGCAGCCTCACATTCTTTGTTTGCCTGAAGCCATGGCACTTTAGAAGCTAACATGAGAGCAGCCCATGGTGAAAAGAGGAACAGAGCTTGCTAAGCAGTATGGGTAGGGAAAGAAAATGGGCAGGCTCTGTAAGAGAGAGGTGTAGCCATATGGGATGCCTCTGGAACTCCGTGTCAGGATATCAAAACTGAAAAAGCTTCAGGAGACAGGGCAGTGGAGAATCTCAAATAAAAGAACTCTTGCATAATGCACCGGCTTTTCAATTAAAATAACAACAACAAATTTCTAAAGACAAATTTTAGACTTAGAGCCCAGGCAGTATACTTTGTGCTTTATATTACTCAAAGAAATATATATACTCTGACCCTGACTTAAGCCTGAAGTCCTTGAGAACACCATGGGGGTCCTGGTGGACGAGAGGTCACTGCCAGAGCTGGTCTAAGGAAAGATGACTTTCCCACCTGCTCTATGGTGGCCACCAAGAAATAGGAACTGCATGAAGAGAGATCGTCTAGACCAGTCTCTAGGGAAAGAAACAAATCCTATCTATTATTCCATATCACTCATTATCAGAAGGTGGCTTCAAGAACATCTGATGTGCTCAAAATGTGAGTCTAAGCTTTTGCTGACAGACATGAGCCATGAGGCTTTGTTCAGCTCACTGAATCTCTCTACACTTCAATTTCAGCTGTAAAGCCAGGTGGTGGAGACATCTTTAATCCCAGCACTTGGGAGACAGAGGCAGGTGGATCTCTGTGAGTTTGAGGCCAGCCTGGTCTACAGAGTGAGTTCCAGGCCAGCCAGAGTTGCAACAGAGAAACCCTGTGTCGAAAACAAATCACACACACACACACACACACACACACACAAATTCAGCTGTAAGATAAGTGTTTGATAAGTGTAAGATAATTTCCTCCATTTTCCTTTAAAGCTTAAATAATTTTAGATAATATTTTTTCATAATAAAGTTGTTTCTATTTAGAAAAATCTTAGCTGTAAGTACTTTTAGCACAGGCTTTTGAGAGTGGAAAGTGTACATGTTTCTTCCAGCTACATCTCTCTCAGGCGGGTTGCCATCATCATCTTCAGCTCTGTGGACTTTGTGAACTATCATTACCACCCTCCAAACATGTCCTTGGATGAAAAAAAAATTGTGGGGGCCTATAGAGGTGACTCAATAGTGAAGAACATTTGCTGCCTTTGCAGAGCACCCAGGGTCAGTTCCTACAGCAGAGCAGCTTACACACATTTCTATCTCCAGTTCCAGGGAATGCACTGGCCTCTTCTGGACTCCGTGGTCATTGCATACATGTGTTGCACATAAACTCATCCAGACGTGCATGCACGTGCACTTCTTTCTTAAGTGTCAACAATAATAAAATTGCAATAGAATACTTGCTGTGTGGCTCAGTAAGTAGTTAATGGTCTAAAAGATGCTATCTTTGCAGCATGCTCATGAGACTGCTGCTAAGAGTATGGAAATTGTACAGCTAAAGAAACTCAGGCTCAGGTTCTGCTTTAACTTTCTGAAAGCTGTGTGATTGATTAATGGTGGAGCCAGGTCAGTTTGCTTTTGTCTAGTCAAATTTGGGATCTAGTCCATGATATGCAGAACTCAAAAAGTACAGAACTGAATTTTAGTCTCGGTAAAAGAAGTTTTAGTGTCTCATTTCACAAGCCTGCCACTGCTATTCTCTTCAGTTCGTCAAACACCTTGACGATCGCAAGCTCTCCTACAACCTTTAGGTAAGCAGAGTCCTCTCACTTCACAGGGCCCCACTCACTCCAGCCTGCCTCTCCTCTCCAGTTCTAAGACATCTGCTGAAGTGAGGGAAAGACAGTAGACATTCTGCCCATCTCTCATCTACAAACCCAGGCACAGGTTCACTCCCCCTGCTCCTCTTCACCTTTCCCAGTCCCCAAGCCATTTACAAGTCTGTTACACACACTAAGGAAGAATCTTACTGAATTCTTGGTTCTTCTAGTCTTTGTCATGTTTTCCCCCATGTAGTATCTCTTAGCTGCTTCTGATCATTCAACAAATATTTGTCCAGCATCTGCTGGCTATCAGCCACTGTTACAGCTCTGGAGAGATGAAAAATGAAATGGTACAATCCTGCCCTTGGGCTTAGAACTCAACAATAAGAGGGATGAGGTGGAGATAGCTTGCCTCCCTTCTATGTGGCAGATAGAAGACCTTTGTGTTCTTCCTGGGCCCCAATTTACAAATCTCTCTTTACCTTCTCTGCTCTCTCCCAAAGTGGCAGGACCTACTCTTGTCTTAGGCTGAGAGGAACAAATCAAGATGTTTAGAAGAATCAACTCTCCGGATGTAACCTCACAGAAGAATTTTACCTTCTTCATGAGCATCAAGTGTTCGTTCGTCTTTTAAAATGATGAGTAGATGCCCTCTAAAATGTCTCAAGCATGTTTTGGTCCTGTCCCAGACATGCCAGTATTCCTGGCTTTGTGCGAAATGTGATGTCAAGAAGCTGCCTGTCTGAGGCTCACACTCTCCACCCAAGGCCAAAGTCGTGCTGCCCCAGCTCTCATGTCACATTGAGGTTATATTTTCTGACTTCTTAAAGCTTGTTCTGGTCACTAGTGAACGTCTTTCCATTAGTCGTGTTCTCAGATTTGTCTGTGTGTTTTGCAGGCACAGATCACAGCTTTTTATAGACTGGATTATGTCTTTTGTTTTTCTGAAACTAAAACCTTATTCAGGACAGACAAACCCTCCACCACCCCTAGCCCTGATGATATAGTTATTATTGTTGCTATTTAGGTCATAATAGATATTTTCCTTAGTTGATACAGTTTAAATAATTCGTCTTTTAAAAATTAGGAGTTCAGGTTCATAAGATGGCTCACATGTTAAAATATATACGCATGTGAAATGGTTAAATGGAGCTATTTTTATAAATTTACACAGAGTCACAAATGCATACCTATACATATATATGTATCTATACAGATGTTCACATGTTTTCACAGATTTCTTTTGTTTCAATGTCAGGAAAATGTCTTATGTCCTTTAATAAATTGAGAAGAGAAAATATAAAGAAAGATTGGGGCAATATTGAGGAAAAACCAAAATTATCAGATGATACAGAAATTCAGGAGCAAATAAATTTATAAACGTGTAAGCTAGGGGTGGTGGCTTCCAAGGCTCACCCTTCCTCCCTTCCTTCCTTCCTTCCTTCCTTCCTTCCTTCCTTCCAGAAAATACCATTAGATTTTATAAATTGAAAAAGAGGATCTCATTACAAAAGATTAGGTGGAATTGCTTTTTCTAGTCATCTGTTCATCTGATGCTCCATGCTGTAGTCTGTCACATGGTGGGGAAAGCCTCAAGCTGTTCTCCAAGGTAAGATTTGTCCCAGCAAAAGCATGTCTCGTGTATAATAGATAAGATGAATAACATGTCACTCTTGTGGAGGTTTATTTTTATGAAAAGGTGCTGCCTTAGTTACTTTTCTATTGCTGTACTAAGATAGCAAGACCAAGGCAAACTGCAGAAGAAAGTTTATGAGGGCTTACAGTTTCAAAGGTTTAGAATGTTTGACCATCATGACAGGGAGCACAGCAACAAGCAGGCAGGCACGCTGCTGGAGCAGTAGCTTACATCTGATCGACCAGCAGGAGGCAGAGAAAGTAACTGAGGATGGTGTGGGCTTTTGAAATCTCAAAGCCCACCTCCAGGGACACACCTCTTCCAACAAGACCACACCTCCTAAATCTTCCCAAACAGTTCTACTAGCTGAGGACCAAGGATTCTAACATATGGGCCTATGGGAGGCCATGCCCTTTCAAACCACAACACAAGCTTACAATGGATTGTGAGAAGTGTGTTAGATCTTCAAGTCCCCAAAGAGTAATGTAAGGATAAAAGAAAGGTCTCACTGTTTTATTGAGAGTTTTATTGAAATATTGGATGACTCAGAGTATAAACTGCCAAAAATCTGTCACAAAAAGACCACAAGTTGACAGCTAGGAATCTTGGTAATGTGTTGGGGAAGTTTATTTCTATTTACGTTTGGAATTATTTTATGCACCGTTGGGTGAGGGACTGTCTAGGGTGTTTTATATTGTCTGCAGGTGTTGTATTTCTGTGGGGGTTGTTTAATTGCTAGTGATCTGCACATGGTATCAGTAGAACACCTAAGGAGTTCTGAATCAACAAAACACATTAGCGCAGATGCTCTGGGTTCCACTGTTGATTGAGTGTGGCCCTGGCTAGGACAGTGGTTCCCTCCGCTGAGGTCTGGTAGGGTTTGCAGGTAGTATGAAAATGCCTCCTTGTCTTTTTTTGGTGAGCTGCCACAGTGGCAAATTACAACAAGTGATGTCCAATATGGGGCAAGACATCATGCCAGCTAATCCAACATGGAGACAAGGAAGAAGAGAAAGAAACTCCAGACCTCACAGTGTCCGGTAAAGTACACTCAGGGAAGCTACCAGAGGATAGAGATTAAGGTGTTAATTGAAGGCTTCTGAAGGAAGAGGAGAGAGAAAAAGGGAAATAAGCCTCGACGAAGACAAAAATAAGGAAAAAGGCTCCAAGGCGAGAACCACAGAATGGAGGCCCTTAGAGATAAAGAATTCAGCTGGGAGCAGGAAAAAGCAAGGCTCTTACTGCTGTTCTGGATCATGGAGCCAATGCCCCCTCCTGCTTCTGGAGGTAGCTTACTGTTTCACAAACTGTTTTTTCTGATAGCTGTATTGTATGCGTGTGAAGCTCAAGATGTTGTGTTTGAGGTCTATGGAAGGGGTTGTATGTTTCCACATAGTGGTGGTGAGAAAGAATGCCAAACAGCTAAGACTTTGCCAGACATTCTTCCTATAGGCCCAGGTCCCATGCTGTTGTGAAAGCCACAGCTCGGAGCAAAAAAGCCTCTTAGTTAAACTGACAAGTTTTGTTTTTGTTTTTTGTTTTTCCTGCAAATCTGTTTACAAGCGGTAACTCCACTCCAGGTAACTCCACTCCACAAGGGAACTCGCCCTGCAAACAAGGACTAGTTATTCTCCCAGCAAACCAGACTCTATCTTAAAATCTGGAAAGTTTTTCCTCAGAGTCAGCACACAGAAACTGTCTTCCAGAATTGGGAGAGGTTGTATCTCATACTGGCAGCCAAACTTGGTACTGTAAGAGTCATCCAGTTGGTGCTGGTTTTGAAGGCATGAAGGGGTCATGAACAGCAGCTGAGGCTTGGCATTGTAAGAGGCCAAGAGAAGCCATTAGTGAAGGTGCAGCCAAAGTAGCAGTTAAAGGCCCAGATTGTAGGGGTCATGCAGAGAAGTTGAGGTTTCACACCATGAAAAGAGCCTAAGAGAGGCTATTGGTGAAGGTGAAGTCCAGTAGCAGCAAGGGACTCCAGAAGGTTTTGAGATGCCAGTACCATGGGACAACCACCAAGAACAGCAACAGCAGTAGTGTGAAGTGAGCCAGATCCTGGAGGACAAACAGTGTGCACTTCAGAGGGCAGAGCCAGAGAAGTGATCCAAGCCCTTTGGAGGAGCTCAGAAGATTGTGAGTGAATTCCAGATAATGGGACATTGATAATGCTTTTCTGCTGTCCAAAGACATTGAAAAATCTTGATAGATGTTTGGTTTCATTTGGTCCTGAGCGTTAGCCACACTCATGATTGTTCCTCTTGTAAATAGTTTTGCTGGTATAGTGTTAAATTGTGTTGTAAGGGTAAAGCTTTTTTTTTTTTTTATACAGAAAAGGGGAAATGTTGGGGAAGTTTATTTTTAGCTATATTTCAAATTATTTTATGTACTGTTGGGTGTCAGGCTGTCTAGGACATTGTGTATTGTCTGCAGGTGTTGGATTCTGGGTTCCACTGTTGATTGAGTGTGTCCCTAGTCAGGATGGTGGTTCCCTCTGCTGAGGTCTGGCAGGGTCTGCACTTATGAAAATGCCCTCTTGTCTTCTTTGGTGAGCTGTCATGGCGGTGAATTACAGCAGTCATGGCCTCACCTTTGTCTATTCTCATTTCATTCTAGAACTTTCCCTCTAAATTAACTATTCATTAGTCAGCTGTATTGTGTCTCTGTGCTGTTAAAGGTGCAACATGATAGAGCATATTACCATATTGTTACAGCTTAAATGTTATATTTATTTGTGCCTGCAAGAATCTGAATAAAGCTTTTCTGAAATAAAGTTGAAGCTTATAAAGAGATTTTCATACAGATTTTAAATATTAGCCTTTAGAGAAAGAAAGGCATTTAGGAAAACAGTAAGACACATCTGAGGATGTGGGTATGGGCTTCTCCAAGGAGAGTCACCTAAACTTTAATAAGTAAATAAAACTGGTTTCAAACTTAGATGATTTTCTGTTCGCTTCTGATTTCACACTCCCACGTCCAGATGTCTACCCACTGCCTCAGCTAACATATCCTAAGAGCTTCAAATGTGTGCCTGGCCTCCACCTTCTACCCACGCTTCTTTGCATCATTCCCTAAGGCAGCAAATCATCCTTCACCTAACTATCAATGACAGAGACCTTAAAAATCAGTCCTTTGCATCCTCTCCTTTCCTCACACAGCATCTAGTTTATCTCCGTGCATGTTCAAACCAAGACATTCCTTTTAATAAAATTTATTATTACCTCTATTTCTTTGGGATACATGGTTGGTCTCTCTCTCTCTCTCTCTCTCTCTCTCTCTCTCTCTCTCTCTCTCTGTGTGTGCATCTGTGCATGTGTGCATATGTGTGTCTATTTGTGTGTGTGTGTATGTGTATATATGTTTGCATGGCATGTGTGTGCTTTCATGTGTGTGTGTGTGTGTGTGTGTGTGCGTGTGTGCACTAAGATGCAGGTGGGAGGTCTGAAGACAACTTTCAGGAGCTGGTTCTTTCCCTCCACCATGTGAGTCCCAGGGATGGAACTCGGAACAGCAGGCTTGGTAACAAGTATCTTTACTTGCTACCTCAAGAAATTTCTTCTATTTCACCTTTTCTGTTTCTTATGGCAGCATTTTCCTCCCTGGAGTAGCACAATAGCCTCCTTGCTGATATTTCTCCCCAAATTTTGATACACTCCCCTTACTTCTTAGTTTCCTTCTTCAGACATGGATTTGAACTATCCAACTAAATGATGAATTTGACAAAATCACTAACTGCATAAGAGTATCCTTAATTTCCCATTGCTTCTCTGACAAAACTTTCAATATTTCATGAGTTCAGCTCATAAATATGTTCCATAAAAATTCTCTTTTTTTTCTTTTTCTTCTTCTTTTTCTTTTCTTCCTCTTCTTCTTCTTCTTCTCCTTCTTCTTCTTCTTCTTCTTCTTCTTCTTCTTCTTCTTCTTCTTCTTCTTCTTCTTCTTCTTCTTCTTCTTCTTCTTCTTCTCTTCTTGAGACAGGGCTTTTATGTCTTTCTCTGTTGTAACTCTGGCTATCCTGGAACTCACTCTGTAGACCAAGTTGGCCTTGAACTCACAAAAATACACCTGCCTCTGCCTCCCAAGTGCTGGGATTAAAGTTGTGCACCACCACTACCTGGCATAAAATTCTGTTTCTTAATTTCCAAATCTTAAGATAAGGATAATAAAACACAACCTATAGGATTGCTATAAAGATTCATTGATTTAATATCTGCAAACACATCTATCCTGGCACAGAGTAAATGTTATATACATATTTATGAAACACACAGATCAATAAGTTTTATCTTGAGCCATTTTTCTCTTTCTTAGTTTTTCTCTATTATGTTGTCCCCTTTGTATGTGTGTATATATGTATGAGTATGTGTTCCTATGTGTACACAGACATGTGTTCATTGAGAGACCTGAGTTCCATGTCAGATGTCTTCCTCTATCTCCACTTTGGTTTGGATACAGAGTCTCTCAAGGAATCCGGACCTCATAGATCTTGCCTCTACACTAGACTATATGTAAGCACCAGTGTTACCACACGAGACTGCTGATTTGTCAAGAGTTTGGAATAAGCCCTTTTACTGGCAGAGCCACCTCTCCTGCTCTACCCTGTCTCCTTTTTAATGCCTGCTTTAAGCTGTTCCATGCTGATTTCTCTACTAGGCATTATCATTTCTCAATGCATCCTTCTTTTTTCTGCTCAGTCTCTGTGAAAGGCCTGGAGTCGTCACAGAACAAATGCAGGCATTTAGATTCTCAGCAAAGAGGAGATGTATTTGCCCCAGAGAGACAAAGGAAATGGGGCAAGGAACAAGGGACAATGGAGAGAGGAGACAGAGGCAAGGGGTAAGGGCTATTTGCCCCTCCGGGGGGGTGGGCGACAAAGGCCTGCTTCTGGGTAGAGTAGAGATAGACATGGCCTGTAGGCAAATGGTAGGTTTTAAAGGTTCATGACAGGGAGGCAGGGGTGGTGTGGAGGGATTTTTTGGGAGACAGCCCTTCATGTGTAACCGAGTACCATCTTCAGTTTATGCAGGAGAGGGCAAGAGTTTGTCTTCAATTTTAAAAGAGAAATTTTTATGGTTACCCTACTTCTCCAATGAACTTATTCCCCTGTATGAATTCCTCTACCACCCTTCATTTTTCTTGATAGGAGTTTCCATAATGCTGATTACTTTTGAGATTCCCAACTTAATGCTCATGCACCTACCCATGATGTAAGCACTAAGATTGATCTCTGTTGTTTATGTTTCAGCCTTAGCATCAAGCACGAGATATGTCATGCATTGGGTTTCTAATAAATATTCACTAAATGAATGAATGAATGAATAAATGGATGGATAAATGCATACCAGAACTTTCTACTTATGTACATTATAACATCCTTCTGGGTATTGGCAGGTATCAAGGGGAGCAACAGTTGTGGAGTTTTGTCAATCTATGAAGGATGCATGTGCCAAGGTTGAGCTTCAGACACTCTCCTGAGAGCTTTACTCAGAGGGGTCCTCTGTTTAAAGGTGGCCCATCTAAAGCCTAGCTCTAGGGAAGTTACTCTTCCTGAGGTTGTCTCAGTTGGTGTAGCAAAACTAATACTTTCTCAGCCTAGTAAGAATTTTCCTTGTTATAAGAAAGGAGTTCACTGCATGATACCAAACCCAAACCGAATCACAAAATCTTTGATTTACAATGGTGCCCTGACTGCAAGACATACTAGTGCAATGGTGGAACAAAGCTTGTGGGAGTAACCAACCAATACCTGATTTAACTTAAAGCCCACTCCATAAGATGAAACCCATAACTGATATTGCTTGGGTGGCCAAGAACCTGAGACTAAATAGACCAAGCAAGGGCCTATAAAAACTAAATACTACTGTTAAACCAAACAAAACAAAAATGTAGCAGTAAAATGACATTCTGCTATACTCATAGATCAGCCATGAGCAGAGTAGCTTCCTCCTGAAGTAGATGAAGCAGAAGTACAGAGACCCACAACTGGACAACATTCAGAGAGTGAGAGAACCTGGTACACTCAGCCCTAAATGGGATGTCTCCATCAAAACCCTCCCTTCATGGCTTAAGCAACCCTGTAGAAGAGGAGGAAAGAGGGTAAGAGCCAGAGGGGATGGGGGACACCAAGAAAACAAGATCTTCTAAATCAACAGGACTGACGAGCTCACAGAGACTGAGGCAGCATGCACCAGATGAGGTCTTAAAGCTGAAAGCAGAAGTAGACACATGCCCCCATCCCTAATACAGAAGTTATCCAATTGATAACCACTTGCAAATGAAAATTTAATTTTGTCCAAGGGAAACAGGGCAGCTGCGTGTCCAGCTCTAGATGGCCAACAGGAAATGAGCTCAGTACCATCTTTGGAGGTTCCTTGTCTCATAACGTCCTGTCAGGGCTTTTCCTTTTTTAAGATTTTATCTTTAAAAACAAACAAACAACAGCAACAAGGCTGGGTAGTGATATCTCACGTGTTTAATCCCAGCACTAAGCGCACAGGAGGCAGAGGCAGACTGATCTCTGAGTTCAAGGCCAGCCTCAACTACAAAGAGAGTTCTACAGATCTTTGTTTGGAAAAACCAAACCTAAACCAAACCAAAACAACCAAAAAAATTAAAATTTTATCTTATTTTTAATTTGCTTTTATTTATATATATTTTTTGTCTTCTCTCTTTCTACCATACAGGCCCTTTGTGTGCATATATTATGGATTCCAGTTCAGTGTTGTTATGTGACTCCCAAGTTATGAACAAGTAAATGTGTGTGTCTATATCTGTTTCTTGTGCCTTTTCTTGGGCTCTTCTCCTTATGTTTGTTTTGTCCTATTCTGATGTGTTGGTTTTTGTTTTATCTTAATTTATTACCATCCCTTAGAAGCCTGTTTGTTTTCTAATGAGATAGAAAGGTGTGGCTCTGGAGGAGAGGTGGGGAGGAACTTGGGGAGTAGAGGGAGGGGAAACCATTATCAGGATATATTATGTGAGAAAAAATCTATTTTCAATAGAAGGAAAAATATTACACACATACACACACACACACACACACACACACACACATATTTAAAGGGATTTCAAATAAGGCCATTCTGCTTCCAATGGTCTCTTGTTATAGCCAACTTACAAAATTGAAATTTTTACTGAGAGGCAGGCTTGCTACAGGATTTTCAAGTGACCCAACTCCCTTTCCTACCTGTAGAAGCCTTAAAACATCAATGAGGAAATTGTTCCTGGAGCATTCAGTTGTTGGACATGTGTAAGATGAGACTGAATACAGTGAGGAAATTTCCCTTTTCACCATTTTAGAATTTTGAAAAAACCACTGTGTTTCCAAGGGAACCATGCAGTCAAATCACAATAAGTGAGGGATGTAAAAACAAAAACAAAACAAAACAAAACAAAAAAACAAAAATTCTATACTTAGTCACTCTCTGCACACATACACACACACATACACAACACACCTATTTGCCCACAAGCCTGTGTGTGTACTTTCTGCAGTATCTCAGCCTGGGACTGAGAGATTTATGAAGGTCAGCTTGACTGTGAGCTGAATGCTCTTCTGTAGCAAGCTCAGGATATGACCACTTTCGTTGGCAGCAGGGTGTCTTGACATTAGGAGGTAAATTGCCTCCTCTTGGCTACCAAGTGGTACCAGGAAAAAGTAATTTACCTTCTTCAGGTTACACACGCGCAGAGGATAAAGCACTCACCTAGATGAGCAAATTGCTTTTCCTTACATTATGAGATGCCACCTTGACAATGTGTTCTCTTTGCCCTGATCCATCAGAGGGATGTCTTTCAGCACTCAATTTTATGCTCTTTCCTCCTCTCAATGTACAGTTAGAGAAAAAACTCAGTGACAAAAAGGTCTTGCTTTGAGTGAAAATCCGTTATTCCTCAGATCTGTGTCCCTAAGATGCAGTGTATATCTATGTCAGAAAAAAAAGATGCAGCTCCAGCCTGATGCAGAAGAGCTGTGTTCAGTGAGGCTGATGTCCAGAGTGCTGGGGAAGGCTGAACATAAAAATTTGCAGTATTTCTTGCAACTTGTTAAAACTGCTTTCCTAAACCCTGTGCATATTCCCGATGAGAACTGGGCACAGGGTGATGATCTCTTTGGGGGATCCATGAGCACCTTTCACTTACAAGGGTACCCTTTCATGTCATCAAAAGCTCATTATCATAGATTATCCCGCATGTCTTCCAAGGGTTAATGTGACCCGCCTCCTCTCCGTGACTCACTGTCTCTTCATCCTCAGAGACAGGTGTGCCATGGTTTGATTGTATCAAAAATAAGCATTAACTCAGGATTGAATGTTTACAGAATTAAAAGCAGGAGAAAATCTTAGACATATATCAAGATGGGCAGGTACAAAAATACACAAGGGTGTCCTGACCCATCATGGTTTTCATGGAAGAATTAACTTCAAAAGGCAGAGATTTTTGTGGTTTGTTTTGTTTTCTGGGAACACTGCTCTATGAACTGAGAGAAATAAAACAGACACAAGACTTCTTACGTATAATTACTTTGTAATATGAATTTGCCCCTAAGCTTTATTTATTTTTCAATGATGTCCAAGTTTGTATTCATGGAAAAATTAACACTTTTTAAATGACAGATACAGTGTTTAAGCTGTGAAGGGCTTCTAAACCAGTGACCTTACATGAAGGCAATCTTTCTAGGCATCAAATGAAAAGGAGAACAGTGTAACTCATGCTTCCTTGAGAAGCAGTGACTGAAACAGACTGCTCTCTGTGTACTGCCAGGGACTGTAGATCCTCTCGGGTCTCCCTGGGCAGGAGGAACGCAGAAGAAGACAGGGTCTCAGAAAGGAGCCTAGGCAGATTTGTAGTTACAAACAGCATCTCTGCACTTGTTAGTTACTTAGTCTGTGCTGTCCTATATCAGCACAATAAGTGGGCTGTTGGATTTTGGACTCCAAAATATAGTGCATGTAATATCAGACATAAAAGGGAAAAAGAAGGTAGGATAAATGGAGTTCGGGAAGGGGCAAAAAGTAAGGTGAGCAGAGAGACAGAGATAGAGACAGAAAAAGACATAGAAGGAAACAAAGAGAGAATGAACTATGAGAAAGGGAGGGGCTTGGAGATGCATATGGCCCCTCTCCCCTTTTCAATACACAGCAGCAAGAAGGGTGACCCCAAAGCCCAAGGCTGCAGCACACTATATTGCTTTTGGAAAGACATCTCCCTTCCTGCATACGTGCAGAATTCAAGTCTTTCTTGTCTGTCCTCCATGCCTCCCTTTTCTCACTTCTGTAAAATTTTGCTGCATAAAATGAAATTTTAAAGCCATTGTGTGTTCAGTAAATATTGTTTATGGATCGTCTTCCTCATTGAATTCTGGATTTTAGGTATTTGCCCTTTTATTTATTTAGTCAATCAAATATTTATGGGGTGACTGTTATCTTTTGGAAACTGTACCACACAATTGGTCTGCGTACTGGAGAAGACATTGGTGTTATTTTTCAATGTGAAAAAAAAACCTGAGGATGGTTGTATATTTAGAGTACAAATTAGGAAAGGGGGAAAAGGAGCACATATTTCTAAATTTTCATTTTAGTTTTTTTTAAATGGGTAAGAGATTGTAACTTGTGGGTTAGATGAAGTGATAGAAACAAAATTTGCTTCTTTGAAATAACCAAATGTTTGATAAAACACACAAAACGAGGTGACTAAGTATTAAGCATTAGACATTGGGTACTGGTGAACTATGCTGCTCAGCTGAGGGCTGTGTGGTCACTCCTGGGATGCAGTGAGCACTGGAGTAGAGTGTGGTGAACTCGCTGAGCTAGAGGAGGGATTTGAGAGCCAGGACACCACAGTAACTGGGAATTGTCATGATAGAGCACAGGAAGGGAGAAGATGCAGAGAAACCCAGAGGTCCCATCATGTCCTAGAGCACAGAAATGGGTATCACCTACCTAGTGCTTCACCCCTCAGGGATTTAGCTGTTACCTTCAAAAGAAATGTATACAGAGTTGGTAAATCAAGTTCAACCATTTTTCCAATGCAACATTACTTTCCCTTTTTGCTTATCTTTTTAAAGGTTAGCACACAAAGTTCCAGGCTTCCTCCTCATGTCTTCATCATGCAAACAAGTCATTATATACATTTTCTTCCTTCTAAAAATTATTTTATCTTTTATTTATTCTGCATCTCCCCCCTCCTCACATAGGTCAGAGGGCTACTTGCCAGAGTTGATTTTCTCCTACCATATGGGTCCTGAGGATTAAACTCAAGTTGCCAGACTTGGTGGTTAAACTTCTTTATCTTTTGAGCAATCTCACTGGCCCTGGAAGAAATTTTCAAAGCTGCAAAAGGACAAAAAAGAACAAACTTTAGTCTGAGAAAAAAAAAAAAAGACTAAAAAAATTAAAAGTTGTGTACAGCCTAGGAGTATTTGTGGGAAAATAGTACAGTTCCCACAGAGGCAAGAATGACCTGAAAGTCACTCATTTGCGGCCTAAGTGACAGGGTGGAGCAGGCTGGTACAGGCATGGTTGAAAGCTTTGGCCAGGCTATTCCAAACTGTCGACAAATCAGTAGCCTAATGCCTAACAGGCTAGGCACGCTGACTGTGTACTGGCATTGCCAATAACCATGACAGTAACTTACCTTTGTGTGAATCAACACAGGTCACTAAGATTGTTGTGAGCACCCGCCTGTGTACAAATTGTGACTACTCAGTGGGTGCTGAATTATAGGAGGGGAACAAAAGCAGGGAGAACACCCTCTTTTCTGTGTGTGCTGGACATGTTTACAGTGAGCCTTTGCTAATCTCAGTAGCTTCTGATATTATTTTTATCAATAAGAAAACTAGAGTTACTAAATTCCTGAGCACGTAAACTTCCGGTACGTATACTGCATCCCTGGTGTGTGCCATCATTATGTCCATCTCTGGGAACACAAAGGAATAGAACATAGCTTCTTTTAGCAAGGGAATCACTGAGTGCCAACCATAAACAAGTGACATACACAAGTCACACACATAGTGAATAGAAAGGGATTGGAAAGCGTTTTCTAACTGTGCACTGTGTATCTTGTCTCATCACACCACGGAAACATGGCTTCTTCCCGCTGTGTCCCTTCCCAATATTTGACAGAAACATTTCTTTTTACTTTCTGAGCCTGGTTTTACAGCCTTTGTCTGGGTACTAATCAAGTTACAAAATCCAACATATATATTAATGGTTCCCAATGCTACCTCAGCAAACAATTCTATGAGACAAAACAATTCTGTAAACCTAAGCTTTCAGGTACAACATGCTCTGTGATGCTCGTTTACATGATACGTTGGTTTTGGATTTACAGTTGCCTCCTTCCCATATTCAAACACTGTGGCTGGCACTGTGTTCATTACAGAAGAGGCATGTCAGAGAGTATACAGACCTGTACATTGTTGGGTCTTCTGTTTCTTTAAAGTGCAAAGTGAGCTCTATGTTTGGAAAAAGTATTTTATGAGAGTGTTGCTTCTCAGCTCAATCTCATTCACCACTAGAGGGAGGGATTGTGGGGCAGGCAGTCTATTCTCATCTACCTGGTTCCAAAAATAGTACTGGGAGAAGACAAACACCCCAGGCAGTTTTTCTTACTCAGCTTCATGGTCATAACAGAAAGGCCGGCCCGCTGTCTACATGTCTAGGAACACAATAAACCCTTTACATTAGGTCTAAACAATGAGAAGTCATACAAAAATGGGAATGTCCAAATCTGACATAACGTTGATAAACATCTTGGGATATAGATCCACAATTTGGAGATTTCACTGCTTAACTGTAGTGCTCAATGTGTTTGTTCTAGAAAATGTGAGTAGATAATTGTTTACTGTGATGTAGGTACCTATGATCAGTGAATGAAATAAAATATGCACAATAAATCAATATTTGCGGAGTGAAGGCTAATGAAAAGGAGATTGTGTATACATTCATGTATCATATAAAACAGAAAAAGAATGACACTGGCTTCAACTCAAAGCATCTCCCAAAGGAAAATATAGCTGCCTTTGTAATATAATTTCCATTCACATCTCCCTAGTCCATTATGGCAGATCCTGCAGGCCACTTGGAGGTGTTATGCCAACATTCCCACCCAAGATGTTGCCAGAGAAACCCTTGGTGCCACTGGCCTTGCTCCTCAGGCGCAGTGCCAAGCTCCCTGTTGGCTGCCTGCTCTCAAGGGGAGCTTTTTTCACCTGGTTTCAAAGATCTCTGCTTACTCCACAAGTGTCACATAGTTGCTCTGGCTCTTTTGTGACAGATTTTGTCCTTAAGCAGCAGCATCTGTGCAGCCATCCCATCCTTCAGTCTTCTTCAGCCTTGTCCTCCGCATTGTCTTCTTCTCTACGAGCAAAGCGCATCTTCCATACTGAACAGGCAGGACTACACTGTGCTCACAGATTTGCTTCGAACTCCAAATGAAGGGAATGTTCACTTCCTACAAATTTCCTTGTTTCTGGTTATGTCTATTCATACCCGTTATTTCACAAGCAAAAGGAATGAAAATTCACTAATGACTTTACAAATTCATTATTAAGTTGAAATTCTGAGAGAACATAGCATTGGCTATATTGTGGTAGTTTGGTGACTTGTGTTATTTTCTATTTTCTTTTAAAATTAATTAAATTTACTCTTTGATAATTTCATCCATGAATAAAATGAATCCTGATTACTATCACATTCTCTTACCTCTTATTTCCTTTCTACCTTACAAATCTCTTCCTGACATTCATGACTTCCTGTTTTACTCTATGAACCAATGAGTTCTATCAAGGGTGTTCACATGACCATGAAGTTTGGAACTGTCCACTGAAGCCTGGTGGGCTCACAAGTTATTACACAACTGAAGAAGACGACTACCCCAACCCTCAGCATCTACCAATAGCTAGTAGCTCCCTAGAGAAGTATTCCCCTCCATACATTTTAGCAGAAATAAATAAGCTTTTATTTTAATCACAAGAAGAAAAGCAAAACTGACATGTCATAGCCAACTGCTTCTTAGAACACTCTCTGTACTGTGGGGGTATAGTACATATGCTTTTCCCTCAGAATGCCCTGTGATTTTCTGGATAGTGCACATTCTCAGTAAACATACTAATTGCGTTCGTGGGACCTGCTTTTTGATTCCAAAGAAATGTTCTTTATCTTGGACTGCAGTACAACGCTCTCTGTATTAGCCACTAGAATTTTGTGGGGGTCTGGAATACTTACTTTCTTATAGGAAAGAAGTGTCAGTAGGTACCTCAACACCCTGGGCTTGCTCTTCTGCTGCTGGCCAGTCCTATCTTACCACATATGAGTATTTGGTAAACACTCACTATCCTTCCCTGTACATGCTCTTATGTGGACTGGGGTGGTGTTTCTCAAACGGACACGCAGTGAAAAGTGTTTCAACATTTCCCATGCTGAGTGCTAAATGTGCCAGATGGCCTCTCATTCTGTCTTACAAGTTCACAATGACTTCACATTTTGTAATTGGCTGAAGCCAGTGGTGTGAGCCACGGCTGTGATGACCCACAGATCCGAAGGCCGGCTCCCACAAAGATTTCATCTCTAATGAAAGCAGCTTGTTGCATGTGTGACCAAATGTGATTTTGAGCTCTACATTTGTCAAACTTTTCTAGGAAATTAATTTACAAATCAGAAAACATCTGCTGTCTGACTCTTTGGCTCAGGTTGAGATTCTGTGGCCACCACAGCACCACCTGGGTTGAACCCTATCTATATAGCTCTGTCACTGTGAAATCTCTGAGCTCCAGACACTGGCAGAACGAGACGCATTTCTCTCTTGTGTTCCTCCTTTTGTAGAACACCCTCTTTCTTTTCTCTCTTAATAAATCCCACTATTCTTTCCTTAAATTTTGATGATTATTTATTATTACTGTGCATGTGTTTGTGTGTGGTGTCTGTATGAATGAAGGCACATTTGTACAGTGACATATGTGTGACGGACAGAGGACAACTTTCAGGAGTTGGCGCTCTCCACCGCAGGCTCTAGGAAGTGAATTCAGGGTATTAGGACTGTAGAGGAAAGCTTTTATCTGCTCATCTCTCTCGCCAGCCCTCTTTCTATTACTCTCATCAGAAGCTTCATACATTCTTCTGTCTTATTACCCTCCATATCACTGTAATTCCCATATTTGTCTAAACACATGGCCAGTTTTGCATAAATTATTCCCTCTAACAAAAATAGTGTGGCTAGGTAGCTAGTCAGCCCTTAGTAGTGTGAGAGGTCACTGGAAATGGTAACTGGAAAGAGAATTGAAATTGCAGGATTCAACTGTTGGTCACAAGAATGGCATCTGAGTAACACATCTGGCCCTGGGTGGAGACGTGACATTTTGAGCTACATGGAAGGTCATAAGATTATTATCTAACCAAGGGTTTTCTGGTAAAGTATGACATAGCATTGTCCCTTCCCTTAACAGTTAATCCAAATGTCCTGTCAATCACTTGGGCGTGAAAATGCCCTTTGGGAAATGGTGTCTGTTTTAGAGGCTTTAGTATAAACCCTGTTTAAAAAATGTAGACAAGGCCACAGTCCTTTGGGCCATTGCCCACTCTTACCCCATGAGAGTGCTTCACTTTAAGAAACTCACCTACCTTCTGCTCTACACAATGTATGCTTCATCCAAACTCCATCAATGACAATCATAAGGAGTGGGAAACTGAGGGGAGTCCTGGGTGATACTGTACTGACCCCTTTTGGTGTTACCATTGGATGCTCCTTGTTTTTGTTGGTAAAACCAAAGACTTCCTCACTCCTTTCTCCTTGCAGTTTTCCTCTTGAACACATGTCTGTATCTAGCTGTGATATCACTCTTACTTCCTGTTTTCAGAATTCATAGTCTCTAATGACTTGCTTTCATTCCTTTGTATTTCTGTGTACATCCATGCCCACCTAACTCAAATGTCCATTTTCAAGATAGAGGTAATTATGCTCGTGTAGTGTTTTCTGGGTATCCCTCTTGCCACATAAGAAGGACCTTGTATTACATGGGATGAAGGAAGTTATGCCAGATCTTAAATGGGAGGGCCCTGCCTTTTTTGAAGTACTTATTTTTTATAATTTGCCGACTGGATCATGTAGGGAACTTTGAGATTTATTTGTGGCCATTGTCGCATGATTCACTATTGCCAGTCGCTCTTTCTTTTTGTGTGTTTCCTTCTGATATCCCCAAATATTCACAGGAAGGAAATACATGCTATAAATGACAAATATGTGTATTAAAAAAACTAGAACTTGAACCTTATCGGCCAGCAACTTGGCCTTCTCTGGCCAAAGCAACTCCAGAATCAGGCGAGGCTTGCTAACCTGATACTTAGGCTTCTGAGTTAGACAGAGGTACCTCAACCACTCACAAATGCCCTAGAGTCCTGAAAGAAAAGGGATGCCCTAACTACTCACTAGTGTTTTGCTTTCTTCTTTAGGTGGGAACTCCTTTTGATGCCTGTTGATTCTCCTCTCAGGATATATCCTTCAATTTTACCCCAAAAGTTGGGGGGGGCAAATAACTATTTTTTCTTTTAGATTAATGTGGCCAAGATAACAACTTATGAGACAAGAAATATGTCTAGAATACTTGCTAGCTGTAACAGCATTTTACAGCTAAATACCCTAATTGTAAGCCTGCGAAGTGGTCTGAGAGAAGCTTAAATAAAATACTTTCCTTTAAAAGAAGACCCAGATTTAATCTAACAGTGCCAATTGGATCCAAGAATAATGACCTCATACATGGTGAGTCCTCTCAGTTGGGAGATGCCACCCCCATGGGGCACCATCTTCATAAATTAGAATTAAAGCCTTAGTAACATTGCCACCTGCTGGATAAAGGAACTTAGGGTCCCCCACAGTCAGGATTCTTTTATTTATTTGTTTAAAATATTTATTTTATTTTTTGAGATCATCATAGAATTATATCATCCGCTCTTCCCTTTTCTCCCCTGAAACTGTTCCAAACCCTTCCTTGCTCTCTTTTAAATCCATGGCTTTAATAACGCTGTAACTCTGACTATTAGGCTGTGTCTTCTCTCAGAAGGTGCTGGGAATCTGATCTCATTAAAGTCTAATAAGTTTTTTCAATGTGAGACCTTAAGCAAATCATGCAAGATCTAGGCAGTTTCTCAGACAGTCCTGAGAAACGTGGCAAGAATATTCAACATCTTTCTAAGATCTGTGCATCTTCTTGGAAAGATGGTGATGTTATTATGGGATAGATCTTCACTGATTCTGAGAAAACTATAGAGACTCAAGGGCTAGAAAATTCTGCAGACAAATTACACTTTGTCAGTGCTAAGCATGCTGTTGGAGTAGAAGCAGGACCAGTGGATTCCCTGAGATAAGACTGTAACATGGTGGGGGTGTGGCATGTGAGAGTGGTCATGTGTCACTGTAGGTGAGAGGAACTAAAGAACAATAATGTAAAATTCATTAACCATGACAAACTGACAACTATTGGCCAGAGGCCTAATAAAAACCCTACTTCCTGGTTAGAATGTCTTGAAGATGTCACATGAAACACATTCTAAATGACTCTTCCTCCTGTGACAGCCACATCCTTCTCTGGGGCAGATTTCAATCTTCAGACATTAGAAGAAAATTACCAGCACTGTCATTGAGACCCAAGACTACTGATGGCCTTTCAGCCTTATGGGAACTTACCATTTCCTACTGCTCCTTCTGGAGAAAACAAGCAAGCAAATAAATGAATGCAGTGCCTCTTGGCAGATGTGTTACTGGAAAATTGCCAAAATACCGGATGTCCCCTCAGACTCTTTACCTTCAGTGCAAGCCACTGAAGAGTTTAGTGCTTCAGAAATTAAAGGACCCCTCAGACTAGAGCCCAAAGTATCTTTTCTGGAATGAGGAAGCCATGAGACAACTTATGTCTCGACTGTCACCATCAGTGAGATGGAGCTTTGGAAACTGTTAGTGACACTGTTCATAGCATACATTTTTCCCTTGATAGAGAAGCCTTGTGCTTTGTCCTTACCCCTATTCTTTCCCACTAGTCTTTGACTTTTTGTGAGGTAGTACGCATCAATGAGACGCCAATGACCGAATGCTTCCCTCCTGCTGCCCTTATACTACATAAAGAGCTGCTCCTTTCTCATACTTTCATGGTGATGCCTGAATATACTCTCCGTTTACCAGGCAGAGATTGCAACCTCCCACAAAATTCCACAGCTAATGGCCATGTTCATCTCTCCTATATGGATAAACAATGGTTCATTCCTTCCTGGTCTCCCCATTAACCCTCAAGTATGCACTACTGACATGCCAGGGAGGGCAATCACGAGCACCCCAGCTGCCGTCAAGTGGAGGACTGTTGTAGTTAGCCACTGTGTGGACTCACCAAGAGAGACAGAAGGCATTTTCATACATGTAAATCCTGCCAGACCTCAGCAAAGGGAACCACTATCTGGCCAGCAACCATACTGGACAGTGAAACCCCAAGTGTCTGATTCAAGTGTTTTTATTGATCCAGAACTCCTCAGGGGTTCTACTGGTAGCACGGGCAGACCATTAGCAATCAAACATCTACCACATAATCCAATACCTGCAGACATACAAAATGCCAAGACCTTCACCCAACAGTGCACAAACAATATTTTAAACACATCTAAAAATAAATGTATACAACAGAGAATGCTAATGCTTTTTCTAGCCATATGCAAAATTTTTCCAGCCCTGAAGTTTGAATGAGATTTGAACCCCTAACTAGCAAATTCTTCCGTAAGAAGCTTTTAATTCCCTGCCAGTCTCACTGCACTACTCCAGTACTGGCCAATAGCAAGGTTAACAAACCGTTGGATGGCACAAGGGATATATGTGGTCTAAAACATCTGTGTCAAAAAGTCTAACCCCATCACAGATAATGGCCTCACAGAGACTTCATCATGGGTTCCCACTTTTAGTTAATCTTTCGTTTCCTGTATCTCTTAGACATCTCACAGAGGTGAGGGTCAGGATGGGATGGCATGTGAAATCTCAGATAAGGTTCTAGTGGCCCACCCTTTTCTACTACTAGGCTATGTTAACCATCCTATTCCCCTTACAATAGCAATTGCTTTCTATGCTGCTTATTTTACAGTCATGTAAATCTTGGCAAAGATTATCTCTGCTCCATGATAGCAGAGGATGGTCCTGCAGGAAAAAGCTACACTGCACCTGTATCCGAGTTGCCACATTTGATGCTAAATTGAGCCCTTTATAAATTGTTTGCTTGAGAAAAGATGAGGAAAAGAAATTTAATTGGGAATTGGTGATCATTATTAGGGGTACAATTTTATTATACCAAATGGTAGGAATTGCAAACAAGCTTCAATTTAAGGGGTGCCTTTCAGTAGGAGAAAGCTTTCCTAATGTGTGTGGCCCTGGATTCTGTTACTGGGATCTCATTGTAGTCTTCCTGCAGCTCCCCAGTCCTTGTGCTTTCTATATAAAGAATTCAGATGAAACTTTCAGAACATAATGCATAAGGTAAACTGGACTCATTGATGTGAAGCACTTGCCCAGGTGAGAATGGACAGTGGCCAAAGTGACCACTGAATCAGCACTTATTTTTCAGATAAGCTTTATATATTTTTAAACTTATCTCTCCCTTTGTGTATTTGTGCATGTGTGTGTGTGTGTGCGTGTGTGTGTGTGCGTGTGTGTGTGTGTGTGTGTGTGTGTGTGTGTGTGTGTCTTTGTATATCTATGTGTGTAGGTCAGAATATAACCTAAGGTGTCATTCCCTAGAAACCTTCTACCTTTTGTTTGAGACAGGATATCTCATTGGTCTAGAACTTTGTCTTTTAGGCTAGGCTAGCTGACCACTGAGTTCCAGAGAATCCTCCTACCTCTGTCTCCCATCTCACTATCACTGAGATTATAGTGTCCACACCATGTTTGGCATTTTTGGAGATACAAACTGAGGTTCTCACACCTAATATGTCAATTACTTTGCCAACTGAGTCATCTCCCCAGCCCTGTATTGTTTCTTAAAGTCTCCAAAATAGATGGCTTTTCTTGGGGTGTTTAGGTAACTGGAAAGCCCACTTGGATTAACTCCTAGGGGAGAGGACAGTAAGTATGTCTTTGTTCCTGACCAGACAGCCTGCAGCTACACAGTAATCACCTAATCTTTTGAAGTTTTGAATGTAGGGTCTCAACCCCAGGCAAAAGATATGAGTCAGATATCATTCTTTTTTACCAGAAGCCAAATTTCTGGTTCATTTCCTGTTTGTTCAGGCTTCTAATTATGTGATAGGACCCCCATGCTCCATGACATTCATGCTGCTTAATAACTAGCAATCCCTCCACTCAAGATTTGAGTCCCTAAAATCACTTAAGAGATAGGCATTGGGTCTATCTGGCTACTTTTAACTAAATGAGTCATAGAAAGTTTTATATCTCTACGCAAGCTGGGGGACAATTGAAGGCATTCAGATTTATGGAGATGGACCACCATCTGAAAACTGTAAAAGAGAGGCAATAAAATTAAGAGAGCAATTCAGTATATAACATCTAAAGACTACTAACATCTCTATTGAGATTACAATAGGCACAAACCTATTTTATTATAAGATGACTGACAGGGATTGAAAGGTCCAAACCCAAAGCAGTTTGCTGATTATGGCTTAAAGTTCTATTTGGGCTTTTAGCCAGAGAAAATGTTATTTATGGTTGGGAAAAGGAAAATAATTTCCAATTTGATTATAGGTGGGGTGGCTGTGATTGTCTTTTTTGACTTGTCAGTAGCCCAGGCTTCAGGGTTAATGAGGAGACCTGTAAAGAATAAATTGTTTATTATCTCCAGGAGAGATGATCATGGCAGTAATTTTTGGATTATTTATAGGGTTGAAGACAAGTTGGAACACCTTTTGTCAATATGTTTTTTCCCAATAAAGGAAGATATCAATTGGACATTACTAGAAAAGTATAGGTCAAGATTTGTTGGGAGCACAGCACAAAAGTCCTTGTGCCCACAGATCTCCAGGGAGAACAGGAATGTTAAGCATAAAGAAGTGTCTTTCTAATGGGAAAGATGAAAAAAAAAACCTGTTCATCCATGCAAAAAGCTGGGAATTGGAAGTGACTAATAGCTTGGTGTCTGGTGTCTGAATTGTCTGATGGGCAAGGCCATATCAAGCTCCTACAATCATGACCAGAGGTGGTGAGTAATCTAAATGACCTTACAGTCAGGGGTTCCCCAAGCTTCCACAACCAGGACCAGAAGTGGCTAATAGCCCAAATGACCTCTACACTATCTATATAACCAAGACCAGGCCAGACCTTTCTTTAGGCACTTAAGCTAGCATAGGTAGCCTTTAAGTAAAACTCATCTTCTTGGAAGAAATGACATGTATTCTGAGTTGAGTTTCAATATAATTATGTTTCCTTATGCATGGGGAATTATATTACACCAGGGAACATTTTTTCCAAATTGTATTTTTTTTAAGTATGTGGCCAACAGACTACCTGACATCAGACTCCTCGATGTCTTGATCCAGGCTGATAAAGTCAATCTGAACTAAGTTTTGATTCTTACCTCTTTGTGGTTTGCTTCCCTATCATAACCAGCAGGGTCCCCTTCAGAGATTAACTGTCTCAGGCAGGATTACTATTACTGTGATGAAACACTATGACTAAAATAACTTGAGAGGAAGGGGCTTATTGGGTTTATGCTTCCATGTCACAGTTTATCATCAAAGGAAGTCAAGACATGAGCTCAAGTTGGGCAGGAACCTTAAGGCAAGAGCTGATGCACAGGCCATGGAGGAGTACTGCTTATTGACTTGCTCCTCATGGCTTGCTCAGCCTACTTTCTTACAGAACTGCCCAGGGATGTCACCACCTATAACAGGTTGGACCCCTCCCATCAATTGCTAATTAAGAAAATTCCCTGCAGGCTTGCTTACAGCCAATTTTATAAAGACATTTTCTCAATTGAGGTTCCCTTCTCTCTGATGATTCTACCTTGTGTCAAGTTGACATAAAACTAGTCAGTACAGTAACTCTTCCGGAGACGACAGAAAGGCACAGTGAATGTTTTATCATGAGAGTTACATTGTGAGAGGCATTACATTACATTGTGAGAGGCAGAGGCCAAATTTCCAGAGTATGAGATAATAACAGTGTTGTAGGCTTCACTATCAAGGAGAAAAATTCAGGGTCCTACCTATGACTTTAGGATTTATTTGAGGCTTTGTCACACTCATGATGGTCAAGTCAGGAGTCAACTGGAGCCAAGAACTTTCTCTTTCCAAGGACAATACCCGGGGGCTCTGATTCAGGGGTATTTTCATCTTTGGGACAGTAACTTCTCCAGTGTTCTATGTTCCCCTCATTGACAGCAAGAAGTGCTAGGGTGGTGCTTAATACTTGGATAACGTTTTTCTAATAATTTTCCTTCTAACAGGCCTGCCACTGATCTGGCAGCTTATTTGTTTTTGGAAAGAAGCTAGTGGGAGATTTTTGGTCTCTCTGCTTTGCTTTCTGCTTCTGTCATAAACAATATGACCAACAGCAATGCAGAGAGGAAAGGGTTTCTTTCATGTACAAGTTACAGACCATGGTTCACAGAAGCCAGGGCAGGAACTCAGGGCAAGAATCTGGAGGCAGGAGCTAAAACAGAGCATGAAGGAATGCTGCTTACTGACTTACATTCTATGGCTTGCTCAGCTTATTTTATACAGTCCAAGTCCATCTGCCTAAGAAAGGTAATGCCGATATTGGAATGGATCCTTCGAATCAATTAGCAATTAAAAAAATCCCCCACAAATACTCACAGGCCAATTTTTATGGAAGCAATTCTTCAGTTGAAATTCCCCCTTCCCAGAAGGCTCTAGTTTGTGTTATGTTGACAAAAACTAATCAACATGTCCTGTAAAGTTGCAAGCAGTTCTGTGTCTTTTCCTTTCTTTTTTGTCCTCTCTCTTCCTCCTTAGGTCAAAGTTACAGAAAACAGAATTTATTATATTTAGTTGGCCATCAGTATTGATCTTGGGTTCCAATGAAAATTTTGTAATTTTCTTTCAATATCAAGAGCATATTGAGTAAAGATTCAGTTCTAGTTTTGCTTTCTGTGGCTGTAATAATGATCATGACCAAAAGCAACCCAGGGAGGAAAGGGTTTATTTTATCTTAAAGTTCCAGACCATAGTCTGTCCATCTTTGAAGAAGTCAATCAGGAACCTGGATTAATGTTACTCACTGGCTCACTGTCTGGATTAGGATCAACTACTTTTTTTTTTTTTTTTTTTTTTACATATCTCAGACCATCTTCCTAGGAATGGTGCCACCCACAGTGGGCTGAGACCTCTCATACAAATCTTCAATCAAGACAATCTCTTCTACAGATATCCAGAGGCCAATCTGCTCTGGAAAAATTCTTTAAGTGAGGATACTTATTTCCAGGTGACTCTAGGTTACATCAAGTTAACAATGAAAGCTAACCAGGGCAGACTCTATCCCAGAGATAGATTTTTTTTTCCTTCAAAGTAGGGGATATCGATTAGAGTGTACTTTTATAATGTCCAGTAATGGTGCTCTGAAGAGGTGGTGGGAATTTTTTCCAGGCCCTGATCATTAATTGCTATTGGTCTTTAACACCTAGTTTAAATCACCTGTTTGCATTGTTTGTATAAAGAAAAGTAAAACTCTCTGTTTTTAACATCTGAGGATCAAATTTGTCAGAGTTATTAAGAATACATGTGCATTAATTCTTTTTCCATGCTTCTATGACAAGATACCCTGACAAAAGCAGGTTGAATCAGAAAAAGTAGAGAAGGTCTATTCTGACTTAAAGTTTGAAGGGATGCCCAGAAGGCACAGCTTCAGGCAGGGAAGGTATAGCAGCAGTAGGGACAGATGGCAGCTGACCACATTATAATAGCAGTCAGCAGCAGAGCATGAATGGGAAGTAGGGGCACTCACCCAGTGACTCACTTCCTCCAGCAGTGCTCCATCTCCTAAAAGGTCCACAACTTTTCCAAACAGAGCCACCAGCTGGTAAAACCAGCATTCAAACCCACGAGCCTGTGAGGTCATTTCACATTCAAACCCAAGCAACCCCAGTAGGTGCACCAGCAGAAAGAGGAGCTTCCTATCATAAAGAGAGGGCTGGAACACCATCAAACAACCAGAGCATTCTCTTCTGCTGGAAAAGTCTGTGAATCAGGAGTGCCATCCCTGAGTTACAGAGTACCTTAGTTGGTAGGACCAAATTCTCTGGGCTGTGTGGGCCGAGTACCACGATATTCTGGGAAACAGGCAGACACAAGTACCTTGTCCTGCCTGTTTCATGAGTAAATTTCATTAGCAGAGACAAAGTTGAGTAATCTTCTTTGGAATTGTGTGTAGCATGGTTTAACTGATTCTAGAGTTGTTTGATCAGTGTGAACGAAGTTCCTGGACATTAAGGTCTAAGTTTTAACTTTTAAAAAAATATATATAGTAAAGATAAGATTGTTTCCTTTAGATTACATATATTTTCTTTCCATAAGCATCTTGGAAGTTTGGGAGGGGATGTTCATCTTGACCACAATGTATCCACTAAAGCAATCACAGGGGCATTTCTAAATTCTCTTTAGGAATCCGTTTGCACACTATGTAAATAACTGCATGGAAAACAGAAGAATCTGACAGTTGAAGCCTGGTGTTATCTTTTTAATTTGATATAGGAAACATGATGACCTTATCAGATGTCAAGGGACACACTCAGAAAACATTATTTGAAAATCACAACCTTTCTGTTGTTAATGGCACTTCAATTATGTTAGCATGGATGTAGTACAGTACGTAGAAATGTTAAGTGGAACAAGAGTAAACTGAGACACATAATTCCCTAAAATAGGAGAATTAGAATGATCTATACTGAGAGGCAGAGCCTGTGAATGAGAGAAGTTATAAGCAGGCACGTCCATAGTCTCAGCTTAAGGGAGGGGCACCCACGAGTTGCTCAATGAAGAAGGAAATTCAGTAGTAATCCAGAGAAAAAGCAAAAGCCAATATCATCTTTCTTCTGTTCCCTGATTCTTGTGATCTCCACTAAAAGAATTCAGATGAGACTAAAGAGTGTTGTGCAGAAGATAACTGGAGTGTGTTACAAGATAAAGTGTGGCACTCTCAAAGGTGAGAGTGGGCAGCAGCCAGAGAGACCGTTGTGCAGGGTATAATCCTGAGGAGTGTGATAGACAGTGTCCAAGGACATTATAACAACCTACAGTTTTAGGTAGGCTCTTAACATTTCTTAATTTAGAACAGATAGTTTTCCTAATTGGTGTTTTCCTATCCTGGTGATTATTTGGCCCATTTGCTTTAGCTCTTAACCAATGGGACAATGTTAGATATTTGTTCTTTATCAGAAATCCTCCTGTTATTTAGTAACCATAAGATCTTTAGGGAAGTGTAGATATCATGTCTCCATCTAGGGTAAGAAATGGTAATCAGATCCATTGTTTTGACTAGGAACCAAAGTCTTGAAATTTAATTTCTGGTTCTACAAACTCTTGATTGTGAGAGTGGGGTCTATTTTGATAACTTTTATACTGGCTAACAATTGACCATCTACTGAGTAGGCTCAGTCCTCAGCATTACAAAAAGAAAAAAAAAAAGAATTACCTTTAACAGCATTACAACAGAAGATAGCACAAGATCACAGTCATGTCTAAAGAATGGATGACAGCATCTTGCCTCTGTCTTGTGTTGTATGACACATATGCTTTCCTACTTAATGAGTAAATTCTACCCCAAATGATACATTTCACATAATTTGCCGATGAATAATGATACACTCTGGAAATTATATTACATGACTGAGGAAATCTTTATATATGATAACAATAAAAACATCAATATTCACATTGGATTTTACAATATAGTTGGGTTGATAAAATGTGAAAAGGGAAAAGTATTAAATTAGTACAATATATGTCTTTATAATATCTTAAAAATGAGATCCTAATTCCATGGATATACTCAAATATTATAAGTAAATGTTTCAATTATTCTGCTTACACTTATGTCTTCATTTAGAATATCAAGCTAAGTTCAAGTTTAATTTATGACCATATAATTAATTGTGCAAACATGGGCACTTTCCAGAGTTCAAGAAGAAGTAGAAAAATGAAGGTATAGAAACACATATACACTGTTAGAGACTCACGCAGGCCAAAGAATGCTGTAATCTATGGTACAGGCCCTATACCAGTGGTTCTCAACCTGTGAGTTGTCAACTCTCTGGGGATCGAATGACCCTTTCACAAGGGGCACCTAAGACCATCTGCATATCATATACTTACATTATAATTCATAACAGTGGCAAAATTATAGTTGTGAAGTAGCAGTGAAAATGAGTTTATGGCAGGGGATCACCACAGCATGAAGAACTGTATTAAAGGGTCACAGCATCAGGAGGGTTGAGAACCATTGTCATAGGGAGTGCTACTTGTGAAGTTTTCATCTTGAGATGCAGGGCTGTTTATTATACATAGTGTTAGTGATACAAATGTCAGGGCTCAACCCTTAATTTATATGCATTAAATTGAGGAACAAAGTTCTACACTGAATCACTGATAATGAAGAAACATTTGATGCCTAAAAAAAACAAATTTCCAGAGGCTTATAATGAGCTGAGAGTGACTGTACATCTGAAATCTCAGCACCCAAAGGGCTGAGGAAGAAGGGTCCTTAGTTAGAGTTTAGTCTGAGCTGCAAAATGAGGCTTGCTTAAAGAGCAAAAACAGCAAAAAAAGTGAAATTGTATGTTCAGTTCAATTCGTGGAATGTTTGACTCAATTACCTAAATTCCATGAAGTCAATGTTTGAGAAAAATCTCACTATTCTAATATCTAATTGAATACAGCTTTACTGACTTGAGAATACAAGTCTTTGTCTTAGTTTCTGTTCTATTTTTGTGAAGAAGCATCATGAACAAGACTAGGTAGAAAAGAAAGCATTTACCTAGGGACTGGCTTACAGTTTAAGATGGTTAGTCCATGGCCATCATGATGGGGGTGGGGCAGCAGGCATGCAGCTATGATACTGGAGCAGTAGCTGAGAGTTCACAATTGACCCATAAGCTGCAGGCAGAAAAAGGGACTGGTCCTGGTATGGACTTTTGAAACCTCAAAGCGGACCCCAAGGGACACACCTCTTCCAACAAGGACATCCTTCCTCATCCTTCCTAAACAGTCTACTAACTGGGAAACGAGCATTCAAATCTATGAGCTTATGGGGGCCGTTCTCATTCACACCCCCACCGTACTAGCCTATGGGGATCATTCTCATTCACACCTCCACAGTACTAGCCTATGGGGCCGCTCTCATTCACAGCCCCATGACTAGCCTATGGGGCCGCTCTCATTCACAGCCCCATGACTAGCCTATGGGGGTCCACACCTGTAATCCCAGAATTTGGGTCAGGCAGACCAGGAGTTCAAAATCACTTTTATATACATAGTGACTTTGAGCCTGGGTAACTTAAGACTTTTCTCAAATCAACAAAGAAAATACAATGGAATATAAATTGAAAATATATGAGGTGAGGGTGGAGAGAAAATGAAGGACCGGGTATGCTGCCTGGAACAAGCAAAGCTTAAATATAAAACAGCTTGAATCATCAGAAACGGAATCAGGTAATAAGCAAGCTTAGGAAATCTAAAGTACATCAATATCAGAATTTTTCAAGACAGGGATTGTACTAAAATAATTGAGCTTCAAAATGTATGAGGCAGACAATGAAAGACTTACAAAAGAAGCCGAGAAACCTATAATCATAGCTGGGCATTTAGCAGCAGACAGAGGATTAATGGGAACATGGATCTGAACATCAAAGTCACGGTGATCTGACACACATCCGTCGATAGTTGCAGCCAACAATGACAGCAGTATGCAGCTCACCTGGGATGTTTATCATGATGGGCCATTTAATAATCCGTAACATGTCTTAACCATAGTTAGAAAGCAGAGACTCTGCATGCTGTTCTCTGACTAATACATAATTAAAGCAGAGATAAAAACTGAAAGCACTTGCCTGCTGTGTTCAGGTCCTGGCCCCAATCTCTAGTACAAAACAGATAAACAGAAAATTCAGAAATAAAAGGCGATTGCCAGGCATGCTGGCACATGGCTGTAACTCCAGCACTTGGTAAGCTGAGGCAGGATGATCAAGTGTTCAAGTCAAACTTGACTATGTAGGAAGTTTGATGTTAGCCAGGCTATATCAGACCTGGTTTCCAAAAGTGTAGGGGTGAGGTGGGCAGAAATGAATCCCAGAAACAATACACCTTTGGACAAACATCAAATCAAAAATGAAAATTTAAATTATATACATATAAATGTGTATGCAAATAATGTCATTTTTGATGTTATTATATGAATACCTAATTACAGTTGAAATATTTTATATTATAAAATGAAAATAAAATTATAGACATTATTTCTGAAATAGCCCAATGAGAAGCACTGTACAATCTAAGAACTTGTCATACCCTACAGACACAAAAAGAACAATGCAGACACTTTATTAATGGGTTTGTGCCAAAACATTTATTTTAAACCAATTTCCTTGAAAAATAAAACTCACCAAAAGATATCCATGGGCATAAGCCAATTACATTAATTATGCATCTACTGAGAATATTGTGACTGACAAATGTTTAGACTTGGATATTTTCACCAGAAACTAAATCAATTATTTACATAATGAGTAATACAATAATCACACAAATGTTTACAAAATTCAGGAGGTCAGAGCATTCCCCAGTGTGTTTCATGAAGCCAACATGATCCTAGCACTAAATGATGATAAAGATGTTAAAAGACACGAAATTTGAGACTAATAACTTTCAAAGGTATGGATGGGAAAATCTATACCAAAATATTATTGGAAGGTATCTAATTTTATTGGAATTCATTAAATAACAATAACATATCCTGAAGAGGAAGTCTGTGTTTAGTATCAGAAATCAATCAAATGAATGCACTAAAGACTATGTAGAAGATTCATGCTTTCCTTAAACTTACTCATGAAGAAAACTGTCCTGAAAGGTGCAAGTGTTATCACACTTGATTGAAATAGTCACTGGCTTCCTTTGGGTCAAGATCAGTGTGTAAATCACTTTTATTAAACTTTTTTTTCAGAAAGTTTTATCGATCAATGTAAAATAAGTAAGGGACATAAAAACCATAAAGGACAAGAATTGAAGTCATATCTGTCTGTGGATGACGTTGCTCTTCCCATAGGAAAGCCCAAAGGGTTCAGGAAAATAACTATAAATAGTGGCCAAGTTTATAAAAAATATTAGCAACAAGGTTATGACAAAAACCCATCTCTAGATTTATAAAATAGCATCAAATCAATGACAAAGACATTAGTCAGCTAGCCATAATTACAACATAAAACAATATGCCATAAAGTTAGCAAAAGATGTGAAAATTTTCAACATTGAAATCCATTTGTTTAGAAATTTTATCTTAAAAACAGAACCATGTTTGAATAGTTAAAAGAATCAACACCTTATTTTATCAGTTCTCCCCAAGTCAGTTTATATACTTAATACAATACAAGTCAAAACCCAAAAAGATTATTTGAAGAAGTCCACAAGTTCATTTAGAAATTTTATAGCTGTTTAAATGACATAGAGTTTATTGGTTATTCAAAAGGCAAAGGAGGGAATTCATTATCTCCTTAGGAATTAAACAACATTGGGGAACCAGCACGGTGGGTGTCTTAGAAACCTGGTGATATGTCTTGAGACTACAGACCATGTAGAAATTTGTGGGCCAGAGAGCCTAGAGGACACCGTACAGCCACAGAGATGAGAGAGTCCATACATCAACAAAGAAGCTGCATCCACACATGCAATGACTGGTGTGTGTCCACACACACACACCCTACACACACACACACACACATACACACCACCCAATACATATTCACACCACATGTATCCAAAACACACACACCATACACGCACACACACACACACAAACCACACATCCAGCACACACACCACAAACATCAAACACACACCAAATACACATATCCTACACACCACACACACACACACACACACACATATGCACACACACACACCACAGGCGTACAACACACACACATAGAGTACATGCCATTAAAATTGTTAAATAATTAAACAATATTTCAAAGGACAGAAATTATTCAGGGGCCATGACTAAACTTGAGGGTGCTTCTGTTTAGCTCAGTGGCTCTATCAATTACAGACTGAAGGATTTACTTGTTGTCAAGAAGGTGTTACTGTGATTTTTGTGGCTTCTAGGCACGTTGATCTTTGTGATTCTTTTCCCAAATATTATTTAAAATTATCTTATGACTACTTTGTTATAAAAAACAAATATAGCCCAAACTTCATATATTATGATATACTTAACTGTCCTCATTTTTATTCGTATTTTAAGATAAAATAGTTTTCATCCTCATGGGTACACTACTTTTCCTGGCCTTTGGCATCATTCCTCTCTGTGCTATAGAATAACCAGCTGTGACTGTAAGGGTTACTTCTTGAGGTCATATTGCTTTTTAATATTTTCTTACTCCCTCCCAACTTCCTGGTTGTCTCAACTCATCTTTTGAGGAGTGACAATGTGTACTTTCTTTCTACACCCAGAATCCTAACATCTTAAAATAATTTTCCAATAGAAAATTTTCTGCCTTTGGCAGACAGTCGTTTAGTTTTTCTCTGTGAGAACAGTCTGCCCATTATACATGTATTCTCTTTACAAGCAGAGCCCAGCTTGACCAGAATGTTTGTGCTGAATTGAGAAAGAGCAGTTGAATATAGTCTGGACTTTGGAGGAGAGCAGGGCTAATATGCTTCATGTTCTCTTAACCTGAGACAGATGAAAAGTCAGCTCTGGAGAGAATTTAAAAATAAATGTGAGTAATCACCTCTTTTCTTACATTAAAATCATATTATGGTGATTTGGGGACATATTAAGTTATATTATCTTTTTCCCAGTTCTAAGAACAAAGAACTCTGAGGCTGATCACTTTTCCAGAAATATAAGGAAAAATCACACTGTTTAAAGTGCAATTTGAGATTCTATGTGAGATACGCCTTGTCCTGTGCATTGGGGTAAGAGTTGGTGGAAAGGGCTGAGGGTGGGGTTGCACCCAGGTGTGAGGGAAGCAGTGTATTTGTCCTTCAAAAGCTTCCCATTTACAGGGAAGGTGAACCTAGCAATGAGTAATGTGAATCAACTGTGAGAACTGAACAGTCATGAGTACAGCAAAGCAAAGAAGGCTACCAGGCTGTCCTGAATTAGATTCTCACCCATGTGAGGATTGCCATACCCTACAGGCTCACCCATACAATCTGGGTGCACAATGTCTCTGAATTTGTGAAACTTTACCATCAAACTCTTCTCATAGCATAGTACTCTGCCACCAAGCCTTTAGAGAAGAAATTATACAGATCAGAAAATGTTCCTGTCTGGTTCAGCTGTACATTTCTTGGGGAACTGTTCTAAAGAAATGATTTCTTAAGATCTGAAAAGGTGGGCCAGTGAGATAGATGGCTCAGCAGGTCATGGGGGTTGCTGACAAGCTTGATGCTCTGAGTTCAATCCCCAGAACCCTCATGATGAAGAGTGAATGGATCCCTAGCAGTTGTCCTCTGACCTCCAGGCATCTGCCATGACATGTGCATGCATTTGTGTGCACAAGTACACAACACACACACACACACACACACACACACACACACACACATGAACAAATAAATAGATGTACTAAAGATTTTGAGAGATAGGAATTAGCATCTCATTCATTAGATTTACCCACAATTACCAAGGATAATACACTACAAAATTATACACAAGTTACAGAATAAGACAGACATGCTGTGGTGTCATGAAAAAAACAGCTTTATGGAAAAATTACATCATACTAAATGTGTACTCGTGAATACCAAGGAGGAATGGGGGAATTGTTGTTGTTTATTTTCAGTTATGTTTAAAATGGTGGTTTTATGCACTGTTGGGAAAAGGGCTGCATAGGCTTGGTATTTGTGTTGTCTGCAGGTGCTAGCTGTATGTAAAGGACGTTTGAGTGCTCATGATCTGCTAAATATATAAATTAAGTGGATTGAAACTGCAATTTCAATAGTCTGCTTTGGAAGAGAAAGGAGAGCAAATAAAAAGAGAACACATACAACACAGATACACACACACATGAGGAGAGAGAGAAAAAAGTCAGAGCAGCTGACTTTGTTTCTCAGGCCTGCTTCTGAGCCTTAAGGTGCATCAACATTTGTAGACCTCTGGGGCTAAAGAGCAAGTGGAAGCCACAAAAGGGCGCCTCCTCCTCCCCAGGTGGGCTAGCAGGATGCCTTGTGAGCTCCTTCTCTTCTACGCCCTGGAGGCTACTCACAGTAACATGAAACAAATCTGGCAAGCTTTATGCCTGGAATCAGGCACCTTCCTCTATCTTTGCAAAGACTAAGAGGCCAGGTGCCCAGCCCTGCCCTATGCTAATTAGGCTTCCCCACCTGGAATACCAGGATCCCACCTTCTCTGGGAAAGTTACTTAAACGGAAAAGCTCGCCAATAAAGTTTGAGCACCGAGTTCACCAAACTGGGCTCTGAGGCGTTCTTTGTGCCTTGCGATTCTCAGGTCCTTGAGTGGATGGCTTAGCCAGAAACCACCCAAGTATCCGGTGGTGTGCAGGGGCGGGAACCCAAGGAAAGAGAGCAACAAACATTGTAAGAAAAAAATCATCTTCATCATTTCAAAGCTCTTTCAACAGTGCTTCGGGGACTGAAGACAAAAGCCAAATACTTTAACCTTATTGTTATATCCAATAAAAAGGTTGATGTCAATGTGTATTATGAGCCAGGAAACATGAATAAAAAGACATATATCATAACATCCTGACATCCTGCTTTGAGTCTCAATCTTGGTATTGGTCAGTTTGGTCTAGATGATAAACAGCCTCCTCATTTCAATAAAGGGTGATTCCTCATGGTGCAGTCTGGCTATGGTTTCTTTTCACAACATACTAACCCAACTCATGCAAGGATGCAAGCTGAGCAAGAATCTTCCATACCTTCTCCTGTGTTAGAAACTGAGACACAATGTCCAGACCCTCTAAAAGGAGGAACTTTCTCTCTGGCCCCAAGCAGAAAGTGATTGACAGCTAGGAAGGATTAGGTTGAGGTAAATCACATGAGAACCACTTGCCTTAGGTATAAAATTTAACCATAAAAATCAGCAATTAAAGTCAATCATGCATGTCTAGGAGGTGGGGATTGAGTCCTGGTCCCATCTTTCAGCTCAGGCTGGCCTTGAACTCACTTCCTAATCAAGGCTAGACTTGAACTCACAATCCATTTACCACAGCCTATAGACAGGAGTGTACCACCGTGCTTGACTAGGATAAATGAGTTTTTAATGAAATGTTTCAAAAATCAAGACTAATGCAAAAACTTAAGGATAAAATATCCAATATATTTTATATTTTAGTATATTCTATATACTATATTATTTTAGTATATTCAAGATCAGTCACAAAAAATTCTAGTCTTCATTGGGCAGCCAACGCTGGTGTGCACTAAAGCTGTGGTATCAACACTTGTTTATTGAGTTTCTTTTTCTTTCTTTCTCTTTTTATTTAATTAAAAATTTCTTGCTTTTCATATAACACATCCCGACCTCAGTTTCCTCTGCCTCAACTAGGCACAACCCCTCAAATCAAGGCTGGACAAGGCAACCTAACAGGAGGAAAAATGTCCCAAGAACAGGCAAAAAAGTCAGAGACGCTCCTACTACTAGGAGTCCTGCAAAAACACCAAGCTAACAACCAAAACATGTATGCAAAGGAGCTGGCACAGACCCTTGCAGGCTTTGTGAGTGCCAGTTGCATCTCACAGAAGCACCTATGAGCCCTGCTTAGTTGATTCTGTGGACCATGTTTTCCTGGTTTCCTCAACAATCTCTCCTCCTCTTATTCAGTGGGGTTCCCCAAGCTCCAAGAAAGGAACCGGTAGAGATCTTCAATTTAAGCTCTCTCTCTCTGCCTAATGTTTGGCTGTGGGTCTCTGCATTTGCTCCCATCAGCTGCCTGAGGAAACCTCTCTGATGATGACTGGGCTAGACACCAATCTATGAGCATAGCAGAATGTCATTAGGAATAATGATTCCTAATAATCATAAGGAATAATAATAATAATTGATTTGTTTTGCCAGTAACGTTGTTTATTGCGTTCTAAACTATATTATTGAGTAGGAAAATGCAAACAATACAATATTTATTATCTAAAATTTAAGACATAAAAAGTATTTCCAAGCATGCATACTACAGCTGTGTCTGTATATAACATAAAACTCAAAATAGCAGCTATAAATCAACATTATTAAAAGGATACATTTTGGAGTTTAGTACACATTTGAGGCTTAAATTTAAGTTATAATTAAGAAGTAAATTTATTTTAGGGTTCTTTGTGTTTTATATATGAATATACATGTGTTAGACTGAAATAGAATCACTTCATTATGTATTATGAATCACTTTATAACATCTAAGTCCTTTGTATATAAATATATTTTATAGTTGTCATATTAGCAGAAAATAAATGTATATATAAGTATATGACCCACCATAAAAAAGTCTGAATTTTCAATTTTAAAGTAAGTCAGAAAGACTGTGGACGACCATTTATAGCAACTGTGACTCTCGTACCATATTTTTGTAATTCTAGAATGTAATAGTGTCTTTCTATTGGTTAGACATACCCTGAGAAACATTTAACTAAAGCCCGAGTTCCATCTGGAAACTGCAGAACACATTCTCTATTTTCTCAGGCTTGGACTTAAATGTCAAAACTCTTCACACTGCCCAAGGGTTTGAATGTTCCAAGTGGATAACTGAAGAAAGCAGAGGCACTGTGGTGCACTAAGCTCTTGATCTCAATTGTGGCGGATAAAGCTCTTCACTGGTTGTGCTGACATTCTTATTCACTCCCGTTTATACATCTTGACCTGAATCGCCGTAATAACAGAAGCTTTTGACAATTGACTCAACCCTACATCAAGCGTGGTAGAGTGGATCTGAGAAGAAAACAGTTCTCTGGCATTTCTACTGCATGAGATTAGAGTAATCCTATTGTGCTTAAACCTCGTGAAGGGTTGAGCTGGCATGGCAACTTCTCAGACTCTCTGATGTACAGCTTCTGTGAAAAGCTCTGTGAAGAGATAGGCTGGAGTGGGTCAGGTATCACTTTGATGGCCAAAGCAGTTATTATGAGTAAGACTCAGATGGCATTGAAGCAACAGATCGAGTTAGTCAATGCTGAAAAGCACTCCCAGGTTAATGTCATGGTGACCTAGTCTGTCTCTGCAACAGGTAAAGGCAACAATCCTGGAGAAAAGGCCAACGGCAGCAAACTCTAACAGTAGAAGCTATTCATGAGGATCCCCTTGCTTCTTGTTCTGATGTGCCCTTCTCCCTGGCAATGCCTTTCCTCTGGAGCTCTGATTCTTAACACCGTCATCCTTTCCTTCTTCTCTCCTTGCCGTACTAATCTAAATATCACTTTAAAAAGAAGCAGAAAAGCAAACTCACATTAATGTGTGTCACTGCAGTAAGACACAAGCTATTCCTCATCAGTGAGTCTTTCCGGTGTAACTTCAGTCCCTTAACACAAGGACTCTTCAAAGTGTTCTTGTCTACCTATCCCAGACAGAGTGTCAGCTGCTGGAGAGCTAAGAGCTTGTCTTAATCATTGTCTAACCTCCAGCAAGTCTAAGATATAACCAAATGTAGCTTAACCATCAATGCAGTAACCCTTCCAAATAAGGATAGAGGAAAGATGTTCATTGCAGTAGAAAAGCCAGCATAAAAATGCTGTCACCAATGGCAAGGGACAGTCAATCAATGTTCTTGTTTTCACAACAGCTGCTTGCCATTTCTTCTTTCCTCATTTTCATGTCTCTTCTTCCCACATTTTCATTCATCAAAAAGCATCATCTCAAAGCAATAAAGCAGCCAAATAAGTCCCATTATGGGAAGTCGCTAACTTGATTATCTCTGCAACTGAGTCCAATTTCTTTTGTGTGGATAAACCGCCTTTGCCTTATGCAAATGTATAATTAAACCACATAAGTTGACTTCAGACTTTAAAATTTTTCCAAGACAATTCCAATTAAAAAAAATAGATAGGGAAATCTAATAAGAGGTGTTGGTAGTTTTTATTATTATTCAGATATTTAAAGGAATATATGCCATAATACATAAAGATGCAGGTGTATTGGAAAGTATTTGTCTCAAGGTATTTACGTTTAAATGATCGCAATGTCTAGGTATGTGAAGGGACAAGGGATACAAAAAAGAGACAAAACCCCCAAAGACTTAAGGTAGTAGAATTTTCAGAAATTTATAAAATTTATAAAAATAAAGTAGACTTATTATAGTTCTGGGAAGGGGAACCATGTCTATCAAGCAAACTGACCAGGGTACAGTAAAACTAGAAACAAGAAGTCACATTAACGCAAATGCCCAGTAATTATGCTTAAAATATTGCTTAAAAAATAAAATATTAAACTAAGGGCCAGCAACATAGCTTAGATATGGAGCATTTGTCTCACATTCATGAGGTCCCCAAACTTTCCCAAAAGATAGCTTAAAGGCTCAAATACAGATACATTAAAATACAAAAGCTAGATGATACACAATGCAATGCCAGAATCTAGAAGGGTTTTTCATAGTTTGTCCAGCTGATGGAACTAGAGGCAACACTTACTGAGATTTCCTTCCACTCAACAAGCATTTCCTTGTAAAACAAAGGCATTTTTTTTTCTTGACACTAGAGATTAAACCCAAAGCCTTGAATGTGCTAGGTCAGTGCTTTATCACTGGGCTGCTTCACTATCCTGAGATACAATTTTTGAGATATTAACGAAACATTACATATGTCCAAGACATCCTTGATCCAATTAGCCAATGGAGTGATCTCTCTCTAGCTAAATATCTATCTATCTATCTATCTATCTATCTATCTATCTATCTATCTATCATCTATCTATCGCTCAATCATCTATCTACGTATCTTGCAAATAAGCTCCCAATTTTGCTTCTGCATCAATTTGCCTAAGATTCTTGCTTTAGAGTAGACCCTGCAATCTAAACCGGCCTTGTGAACATTGCTCTGGTCAATTCATATGAATGGGGAATTAAAATGTTTAAACTTCCAAGAACACTTTTTTTCAAATGGCTGATTGTCAAGAATGCCTCTTTGCTCACTGTACTTGCCCTTTCCTCTTCATATTGCAATGTTAAGGACTCAAACTCATTTTCAAGAAGAAACCACAAGTCTAGAAGCATCTGCACACATTTATTATGGCCTGTTCATTGCATGAAAAACAATAAAGCTGTTTCTGTCATCAGCACAGGTGAGACCTTATGTAACTCATATATTGATGAGTGTCCTCACAGGAAACTGAAGCTGTCCCTTGTGCACTGAATGACACTTTCCAGCTGGACAGAAATTCCCTGCTCCTCCACATTCCTGTGCCTTCTGTAGCAACTGCCTACTGCATGCATTTTACACTTCTCAACTCTTGCTTTCTTCCAAATTCTCTAGAACACTGTCTAACATGTCCAACAATTTGCTTTAGCATGTGTACAGCTATTCAGTCATATTTCTGCTAAGAGGAATGCTGAAGGATTCTTGGTGAATATCAGACTTTATTTTCACCTCCTGTAAGAGTTTCTGGGCTAGTATTCAGACATCCATTCCTGTCTGTAAGCTCTTTTCACATATCCCACATACAACAGTTACTTCATCAATTAATGGTAAAGCCTTCTACACACTGGGTACTTGATTTGTATACATCTTACATTTTCAACTACTGTGAATAGCTCTAAATACACCTGTTTCAGAGTCTTCTCAGTGCAATAGGATATGTCTCACAAAGTTGGTAAGTGGATTTAAAAGAGTGGTAAATACATCTTTGAACAATCTTGATTCCTGTGCTAATGGCCCAAGCCTATTTTCTGAAGTAAGCCTCCATGTCTCACATCTCACTCATTTCTACTCACTCCAAAAGAATACAAAGCATAACTTGATAATGCATCCTGGTGTGTCTCCTAGGCAACCCCATCATGACATCTTCCAGAATACAGGACACCTGTTGTTTCCCATCCTCCTATGAAACTTTCTGTAAGAACAAAGAAAGAAGCTTTACTGTATGTTGCCAGATTTTGTCTTAACCTATGGTAATTTTTTTATATTAAAAACAAGATGTTCCCTGAGTTTTAGAGGCAGAAAAAGTGGATGATACAGAAGTCCCAGTTAGTGCTGAGCACCCAGTCGCTTCTTAACACTTTGGCCCGTTGTGAGCCTCACAGAAGTACTAAAGGCAATTGATGATGACCGGGGAGGGAGAGTCATTTCCTTTGATTGTGTAGGTTGTCCATACCCCAGTGGATAGTCTACGTGCTTATAAACAACACAAATTGTACTCAGTGGGTTATAAAATATACAAAAAGAAGTGAAAATGGCATTGTAAGAGGGAAATGTTGAGGTAGGTCAGCAGGGAGTTAGAGGGGAGCAATAGGGGTTGGAGATAATAAAAATATTTATGTGTACGAATTTTTCAGAAAATAAATTTAAAACGTAATAGTTAAAATCATAGTACTAGAAATTTACATGTTAAACCTGTTACTTAGTAGAATGTTGTAAATTAAAGCACAATCAAATAACTTGTTTCATTTCCCAATTAGAATGGGAAGAAAATTGGCATAATTTCAATATCAATTTTGAGTTTTTTTTGAAAGGATATATAATTATGCTTATTTGAGAATGATGACTACTATCTGTTAGGTGATTTGTGAAGTGTTTTATATCTATTTACTGATTTATTCCTGTCAGCAAAATAAGATAGCAATTGTTCCTCCTATCATTTGACCCAAGATGTCAAATGATTCAAAATGTGAGCTCAAACCAGAATCTGTCTATGTCTCATGATGCTATAGGCAGATGCATCTAATTATTCCTCTTGGACTTCAAGGAGGAGCTCCCATAGATGTTTATTTGATCTAAGATCAAGAATAATAGTCATCCTTAACATCCTTCCACAGAGGTGGGGTAGACATGAAATCCTACCCCTAGATGAGGAACTATTGTCAACTGATACTGGCTGGAAGGAAGAAGAGTCAGTTTTCCTTTAGGGTGTGAACCCTGTTCAGTTGACCATGCTCCAGTGAATGGCCACGCATCCAAGAATATGTGAGTGGCACAAACTGAACTTATTTAAAACAAATGAACAAACAAACATGAAGTTGGTAGGGAGTAGGGAAGGGAGGTGGACTTGGGAAGAATTAAGAGAGGGATGAATATGATCAAAACTCATGGTATGAAATTTTTAAGCAGGGAGGTGGTGCACACCTTTAATTATTGAACTGGGAAGGCAGAGGAAGGTCTAATGAGTCAGAGGACAACCTGGTCTACAGAGCAGGTTCCAGGACAACCAGTGCTACACAGGGAAACCCTGTCTTGAAAAACCCCCAAAAATAGGAAGAAGAGGAAGAAGAAGAAGGAAGAGGAGGGGGAGGAAGAGGTGGAGGAGGACAAGGAGGAGGAGGAGGGGGAGGAGAAGGAGGAGGAGGAGGGGGAGGAGAAGGAGGAGGAGAAGGAGGAGGAGGAGGGGGAGAGAGTAACAACAAAGGAATAAATCACCATATAGGTTTATGCATCCTAGGTAATCTAAGTTTTTGTGTTAAGGAACAAAGTATGATAATTGCATATAGGTTCTGGAGGTGGAACAGACTTCTAGGTCTGTAGGAAGCCCTGGCTGCTATGGTTACAAGGAGCCCCCTACCCTCTCCTTATCTCAAATTCCTATCTATAAAATGCTGAGATGATGCAATGATGGTGTTTACGAACTTGATGTGGTTGCAAAGTGCTCACAATAACATTTAACCAGCTTTCAAAGTGTTATTTATTATAGCTATTTCCTTGAATATGACTGCCCCTTACATTTTTAGTAATATTTGTTGATTATCGATAAGCCATGCACTGTGTTGAGCAAATTTTTATTGGCATGGCTCAGTTACTTTTCCAGATATTCAATCCTTCTAGGTTCAATCCTTCCCGTTCCCATTCTAGAAATAATGATCCTGGAATGGCAACTATTGAACATGAGCACAGAGGCCACCACTGGATAGACTGCTTAAATTTATCTAGATTCACCTCTTGCTTATCCCATCTCTATCTGCTGTTTCTCTGGTTGGAAAAATGGACCAAATTTTATACAGGCCTTATTTGGCAACATCTCAGAAATTGTAAGTTCTGTGTCCCCAGAGGACAGAGTTCCAGTAGCCTCCAGCATGGGACCGAAGTGCATCTGTACTCTGCCATTGCACAGACTGGCTCAGGACAAGGTGTGCTGCCTGCCTGGAGGAGTCCCAGGAGGAAGGTCGATATTCATCCCAGGTTCTTGCCCTCCTTTTATACAACTCTCATGGGCTGCTGATTTGAGATAGTTATTCTACTTCTCTCAACTGAAAGATCAGTATCAAAATACTACATGCATACACACACAATCTAGGAAATAATATTGAACAGTAAAGAAGAACATAATCAAATTAGTTTGACTTCCTAGTACTGAAAGTCTTAACAATTTATATTGTGAAGGGTTGTGAAGAATATAGAAAAATATAACCAAAAGAACTAGTTGAGTAAAACTGAGAATATCTCACAATCTAGAAACTTCAAGTAGTGAAAAGTATCGTTGGGACTCATGTAGTGACTAATACTACAATGGATATAATTCTGGCTTCCTAGAGGAGCTGTTTGAGAAAGGTCTCTCTTATTTTTATCAAATTAAATGTGACAGGGAGTTTCAATGCATACATTTGAAAAAAAAAAAAAGACAAGCAAACTCAACCTGAGTCTTCTATGTCTCTTACAGTAGCACTAGAGTATGCTCACTTGGGTGGTAAAGGAAAGTCTATTTCAGAGGCCATGCAAACCCACATACTGCCAAGTCCATCACCTGGAAGGCCATGGGGCCTTAGTACAGAATGGATATGTAACCCAGATCTGTACTTTGGGAATGTTTTCTCTTTCTACTCTTTCAAGTCCACCCATGTGATTGATTTGAAAGCAATCACCTTTTTTTTTTTTTAGCTCACATCCTTATGTCACACTGACACATTCATAAGCTAAAGCCTCTTCTTCCTCCTCAGCTGGACTATCCATATGGCTACAGATATAGCACAAGGGAGGGGCATAGCTGAAGCTATGTTGGGTGAGATGTGGCTATTAGCCACTTACTCAGTAAGCTTACCTCTGGCTCTGGAGTCTACTGCCTCAATACTGGATATGCGATTTTATTCCTATTAGGAATTGATTTACCAGGTCATTCATAGAACTCGGTTCTACAGACTCTTCCGATTATGATCAGTTCTGGACATGTGATCAGATTAGTGCTTTGTAGAAGGACCAAATGACCCAAATTTCATTAAATTATGTTATGTAGACAGTAGAAGAGTTGATATTACCTCAAAGTGGAAGTGAATGAAAGCAAAAGTTGTTTCTGGTGCCTTTTGTCCCAAAAGAGAAAGAAAACCCACACGCTTCACCGTATCTCAGGTCTTGCAATAAGGTCTAATGACTCTTTATTCTACAGAAGAGTTATGGTTTTGGCCTGTCTTTGTTGAACATAATGTGGTCTACCATCATTTTCAGGATGTACCTGGTTTGTGCAGTGACTATCCAGTGACCTGAAGGGAGCTGTGCTGGGTACCACGACCCCACAGCCTATAGGTCTTTATTGGCATTACTAATCTCAGCCAGTTCCTGCAATAAGAAGGCAGAGTGGATGCTAATCTGCCCCTGTGTGCCGTTTTGGATTTCCTGAGTTGGTCAGGAGGTCAAGAAGGAACCAGTTTCTGATTTCCACTGAGCTTTCTCTTGTCACACAAGCCCAGAGCCCATTAGCATGTATCAGGTTTTGTTTGTTTGTTTTGTTGATTTGTTTTGAACTCAGGGTCTCTCTGTTGTAACTCTGGCAGCCCTGGAACTCACTCTGTAGACCAGGCAAGCCTCAAACTTACAGAGATCTGCCTCCCAAGTGCTGAGATTAAAGGTGTATGCCACCACCGCTCGGCAGTTACCAAGTATTTTAATTATTATTAGTTTAGGAAGTATCAGATACTCACAAACCCAGTGCAAACCATTTTAGGGCGGGATCCCATTTAACACCCATCTCTCACAAGACTTCACTCAAAGAGAAAATCTGTTATCTTGTTTAGGGTCTTCAGACAACAAAATCAACTCAGTACCTGCATCTGGCTGTCTAAAACCCTGGATATCCCCCTTTCCCCAGTGTGTCTGAATGCTGGTTATAGATGATGGTGGTGTAGAGACATGCACTATGAGAGGGAATACACTCTACCCTGGTGTTTGCTGATTTCTATAGTATAAATGGTACCATCACGACCAGTTTCAAGCTTCCTTTAAAATTTTTTTAAAAGGAAATGAAATCTCCCAAGTCTCCAGACCTAGTAAAAGTCAGTTCTGATTGTAGGTCTCATTATAGACAGAAATGCTACAGTGTTATTGGGACCTTTCTCTGAAAACTCATGAGTGTCAGATCTAAAGTTTGGTTGACTTTCAGGAACTGAGATAAGCTTGCTGGTTCTGGTCCCTCCATCCTCTTCTACTGATATAGATTTTATATGCTCCTTTTTGTTGCAGCTGACATATTTTCCCTGTAGATACACTACCATTCATTCAGTACCTCCTCAGTCCCTCTAACAGTTACCAGTGGTATTGAGGTTATAGCTGCCTGACTTCTAATGAGAAAGCCCTACCAACTATATCTTATTTAGTTCTATCTTCCTTGTAGCCATGAATGAACTCAGTTCTGTGCCTGTTTCTCTTTCCATCACTCTTAGCCACTGGGCAAAATCCACCTATAATGTATTAGTGAAGCATATTTCTCCATATCAGCACATCTCTGATAACCTTGGAGAATGTGGTTCCTCTTGGCCCACCCACCCATGCTACATCATCTTCCCATGAATCCCTCAGCCAATCAAAAACATTTATATATATATATATATATATATATATATATATATATATATATATATATATATATATGAATACCTGTGTTTTCTTTCCATACTGCCTGCCAGAGCAACTCAGACACTTAAATTTCACTTAATATGAACAGTTAGTGTCTTAGAGTCCTTTCAGAGGTTAGTTTGCCTCCTTTTCTATCATCACATTACAGTTCTGCTTTTTCTGTTTTATGTCATAGATCCCTTGATCAAGTGCCCTCAAAAGCCAGTCTCAGCTCTACTTCCTCTTTTTTATCTGGAAAGCCTCTCTAGCTAATTCCGTGAAACTCCTGGTCAAACTTAGTTTAGCTCCAACTAGGGAACACAAGAATTTAGTCTTAACACAGGCCTGGTAGCCAGGAGTTAGCCTATAATGCTTTATAATACTATCTGAGCAGTTCTCCACTGTCTTTTACCATTTAACAAAAGTCTTAAGGTAAGATTTGCTTTGTGGCCAGTGTCCAAATGGATCCCATGTTTTTCTACCTCAAAATTTTCTTATTCTGTTCTGTGATTTTGAAATTCCATTTCCCCCTATATCTAGGGTTATCATAGATATATAGCTGCTCTGGAGATCCATCCCCACACAGCTAGTTCTTTGACTAAAGTCATTGAATATCTCTGAGCTCTTGTGAATTAATTTTTAAAATGAGAATAACAACACTGGGTGCAAATAGGTTACCTGGAACTCATACAATAACTTGCCTAGATTAATTATTAAAGAAGCATTTGACCAAGTTTAATTTATTTTCTTTGTTTACCCCTGTACCTACTTGAAGTATTACCTCCTCTATTTTGCTTATGATATTCGTTATGACAATGGTCTCATCTAAGAAAAATCCCTAAATATCAATGTATTTGTGCCTGAGCTTGCTGCCATACACATCTGATATAATAATAAAGCCACCATGCCACAGCTAGACCAGAATTTAAGAAGAATACAAGGCAGAGTAGGTCCAGGCATAGCTACAGCTTGGAACCAAGCCTACATGAGACTGGTCTGGTTGAGCCAAAGTTTAGTCAACACAAATATAGGTGTGAGAACAAATGATTTGTTATTTTAGGCCACTGAGTTTGAAGTGGTTTCTTAGAAAACACTTTAGCAGTAGTAAACATGGAATGTTCAATGGAAAATCAATAAGATATGTAAAATTTGACCTAAGTCACAGTAATAATCACAGTAATTCTCAATAAATCATTTAAAACTTTTCTCTCTCTTCCAGTTTTTAGATGAGAAAATGGTATCAATGCTTCACAATAAAAAGATTCTTCAATTCCTTTCCTATCATAAACTTGTGATTCGTAAACTAACACCTCAATGTGATAATTCACTCTCAAAACGGTCATTTTGACATGACAGTAATCAATGAATAGCCCAGAAGAACCATAGAGTATACTTCTCTCTCAAGGTGATTCATGCAGAATAAAAGTAGAAATCCAATTTTAAGTGCACCTAAGAGTTTTATTAAATCTTCCCAGGGGGAAAAATAATTTTTATTTACCACCTGAAACACCACATACAAGAGCAGTGATGAGTAGCTTACAATAATCTATACTGTTCAGATTCAATTAAAATTAACTCCATGAAACATGTATTATTTTCCCCACAGCTTAAATGACTTATCTTGAGTCATGTATTTGGTACACTACAAAGCCATATTGCAAAAACAAATACAACTAGCTCCAAAATCCATCCTTTTCCTACTATGCCACACACTGAGATGAAAATTGAACTTTTGCTTAGACATAGACAAAGGGGTGTCAAAACCAACCTTGCATAACTTTCTAAGGTGAAGCCATGTCTGTAAATTTAATCTTGGCTCAACCTAAATTTCATATACAGTAATAAATATGAATTCATAGAAATGAATACAAAAGTACATATATATGCATATATTGTACATTCCCATTTAAATAAATAAATATATATATACATATATATATTTATATATGTGTGTGTGAAAGAGAGAAAGAAGGAGAGAGAGAGAGTGTGTATTTCTATTAACAAGCAGTTATTTTTCTTTTCAATAGTCTCTGGGACTCGGATGAGTTCATTCACTTATTCAATTGTCTAATAGAAGGTTATTGATTCTGAACATATTCCACACACTTGTTCAGAAAGTATGGGAATAAAAGCAAGCAAAAACCCGATGACCCTGTCTTCAGGGAATTTACAGTATAATTATGAGACTTATATGCCAAAAAGTCAATATTAATTATAAAAATACTAATTAAGCACCATGTATATCCAGTGGATGGGAAGAAATCAGTGTTGTACACTGGGAGTGCTAACAGTGATGTGTGGCTAGAGCTAGCCATGGTCAGAGCTAGAGCACTCTCTGATGGACAGAGTTTTCATAGTAAAACTAGGGAAGTAAAACCAACCAATGCAGAAGTTTCAAGGTTGCTGTAGAAGTTTCAGAGTCTGGACTCCAAATCTCATGCGTGTGGTCAAGGCCACGTGAAATACATTTTTCATGAACTATTACTTGGTCAGTCTAAAGAAAGGTATGTGTTAAATGAGACCAAGTGTTAGATATGGTCTGCAAATGACAGATGGGGTTTTGAATCTGTTGTTTGTGGGTTTCTGGGCACCCCTGAGACCCTCTTCCACTTCCCTTTGATCATAAATTTCTCAGAAAACTTGAAAACTGTAAATCCTTCCTCAGAACAAACAAGGAAATACCATTTTCAAGTCGCTTGGGGGTATTAACGCATCCTTCAATGGACCCAGAATTAATGATACCTAGTAAAGATCAATTGTTGCTGCACACCTCTCTTCTTTCAAGCTCTTTCCTAGTCATAGACTGAGAGTCTTCTAAAATCTGTGAGTTGGTGGCCATAGAGTTGACTGCAGATGGTAGAAAGGCAATTGACTTTCTGGACTACAGGCTCCCACCTATACTAGATGATCTTTGAAAACTCTGTCTTATTCCTGGAAATCTATATTAAAGAGCCCAACATTCTCCTTGTTCCTTTACCCGTCTCTGTGCCTGTGTGAGGTGTTTCACTACTCTTACAACCTGTCTCCTGGGCTCCCTTTAAGAAGCCAAGTGGCAGAATCAACATTGAACTTGTGTGCAGGATAAGGACTTTAAATACCCATTTAGATAAAAATTACATAGTGGGTTTGATCTATTGGACTGGATGGTTGTCTTTCAAGTAATTAGACAATTAAAAACAAAAAAACAAAAACATGAAAGCCTTGGTAATGAAAAAGTGGAATTTGCTTTTCTCATTCATGTCACTATGAAGTGAGTGACAGAAAAGGATATTTAAACCAATGAACTTCCTGATTATCTTCCTCTTTCTACTTCTTGACATAGTCTTTTCAGCTCACCTTTAAGTCTAAAGTCATGACTTTCACTCCCCACCCTCCTAGTACTAGGGAGCGTTCCTTTCTGACACCTTTTAAGAAACAAAATCTAAGTCAAGTTTTGCTTTCTATGATCATTTATCTATGAACAAAGTGAAACAGCAGAGCACAAAGGGCACTAGATTAAAATCAGAGTATCTGGGATCAAGTCCCACTCCAAACAGCTACAAGTTTTGGAGCTTGTCCCTATACTGCCCCAATCTTCCAATTTTAGAAGCTGAGAACAATACTACCTCTGTACAGATCAAATGAGGTGAATTATATACAAAGTGCTTCTACTGTTTAAGGTTGCATATCTTTCTTTTTTCCCTGCCATGTTTAAATGAAGAACCCGAGGCTCAGACAAGTCTTGAGTAAAAGCATAGCTTTATTAAAGAATTAAGCCTCACAATTTTGAGTCTCATTTCCTTGTTCTTTCTTTGTGGTGGAATACATGAGCATGTTTGATGTAGCGATGAATATTTAGATAAACTGCTTTTAGAATGGAATTTGAAATACCGCCTGTACCTCAAGAGATGACTGCATTAAGAGTAGAAGAGCTGGAGAGATGACTCAGAGGTTAAGAGTACTGGCTGCTCTTCCAGAGAACCCAGGTCCAATTCCCAGCACCCACACAGCAGCTCACACCTATCTGTAACTCCAATTCCAGAGCTTCTGACACCCTCACACAGGCATACATGCAGGCAAGACACTAATGAAAATAAAACAAAAATAATCTATTTTTAAAAAGAATAGATGACTGTTGGGCTTCTTTATAAAGAGGCAAAGTTCTTAATAACTCTAGACTTTTTTGTTTTGTGAAGCACCGTATGCAACTTTAAGACCACAACTGTGTTATTTGCTGTAACAGAAGAGGAGCTATGAGAAGCAAATAGGAGCAAGAACAACCTAGTTTCTGATGGCTAAAGGAACTTTATATGAAAGAAAAAATGAGATGAAGGAAGCACATTGAACTGTTGTGAGGCAGGAGATGGAACTGTGCTTTGCAGAACCCTGGAAAACACTAAATCTTTCTTGGTCAGTAGTCTGACCAATCATGGAGGTTTGTCTTGGGGAGGAATGCGATTGAGTCCTGAGTTGCCTTTCTAGCAAGGCTATAGTAGAACAGGAGTGGGGGTTGCCCCCTGGGCTACAGGACCACTAACAGAAAGAGCTCCACACTGAGCTCCAAAAATATTGGCAATTGTGTTACTATAACCAGTCATCTCTTGAATGGACAGGGAGCCGCTGAAGGAAGGGGAGGTTATGTGATGATCTTTTAATTCCTCACCATAGCAACAATATTTATTTAAAGCAACATGGATAAATGAGGGTAGATGCAATGTTCTCTAGTTCATCATTAAACTTGACTTTCCTCTGGAAAAGAAAAGTTTTGCCAAGTAAAGTGAAAATTAAAAAAAAAAAAAAGGCCAAGGTGTAACATAGTCTACTTTAGAATTAGCCTTATAAAACACCCTTTCCAGGCTGTAGCGATGGCTCACCAGTTAAAAGCACTGGTTTGCTGTTCCAGAGGACCCATGTTCAGTTCCCACTACCCACATGGTAGCTCACAACTGTGTAACTCCAGTTCCAGGGGAACCAACACCCTCACACAGACATGAATACAGGCAAAACACCAATACAATAAAACAAAACAAAACAGAAAAAAAAAACTTATTATAGTTACTTAGGTATCAGCCTAAAAAGTAAGTAAACAAACGGTTACGCAGACTCAGAAAATCCTTAGTTTTTATGTATTTTATTTAAACATAAATTTGAATTTTTATCTACCATCTGCCACAATTGATGCTCACTAGTATTTCCAATAAAAAACCTTGGGCTGTATATAATACCTGGTTCATGGAACATCTTACAAACACCTTTACGAGGATAGGTATTGATATCATGTGTCTTTCTGGTATACTTACACTTATAAGCAAAGGTAGACAGCTTTTGGTTTCATGTACAATAAGACTTGAAGGACTGGACTTATGGGACTGGAACACAGGAAGTTTAAGCACCCTACAATGTGAAAAATAGGCCTATGCACAGAGCTAACCTCACCGACTTCCATCGTTCCCTTATTGGGAGGACTCCTATGAGTTCAATGAGTATGCCAGAGGCTCACAGAGCTGTGTGAAGAGAATTCCAATGTCGTCATCTTTGACTTCCTGCAGGTAGAAACGCTACAGTCAAGCTGATAGTGGGTCATTTAACACATTTCTATTCTATTGGAGCTACTCACATCGTCATAGCTCACAGCACTAGCTCAGTTGTTACAGCAACCAAATGCACCAAGCTGTGCACCCATCACCTCCAAGCTCATCTCAAAGTGGAGAACTGGGACATTGTTCTTAAAGCACAAACTGGATTTCTATTTTCTACTATTAAACCGCTTAATTCAGAGTAAATGAAATAATCATTTTATGCTAAAACATTAAAGATAAGGAGAACCTTCTATATTTCTTGTTGAATAAGAGTATCCATTGTAAATATATTTGACAATGATTCTTTTTAAAAGTTTTTGTTTTGTTAGAGTATAAACTAATGAATTATATTTTGGCATTTTCATTGTACTACTTTCTTGTTTAATCCCCTGACAAAAATTCTTGGATGACATCATAAGTGAAAGTTAAACAAGTTCCAGCATCAACTACCAATGGCATGTTAGATATAGGAGGGATGCTCACACCACAGATCTGCCATTTGTTATATTTCTCACAGTTATAAAGAAACAGAGATTTTATGGGGATCAATAAACATGTTCTCTGGAATAGTATCAGATATGATTGTGTTTTTTCTGGTACAGGATGAATGCATTGTGAGCGGAATTTTAACTGCTTTTTAAACACATGTCTTAATGATAAAAATAAAACTGGGAGGGAGTAACTAGGGTCTGCAGAAAGGAGGCAACAATGAAAGAAAGCAATTTATGTGTTTAATTCATTTAATTACAGTAACTTGGGCAGCACAATGCCCCAGAAACAAAGAGTATTCTTCTCAATCTATGATCCATGACTCCACTTACATTAAAACAAAATCCAAACTTTGTCCACAGTCCACATTTTTCTTGAATCTTATCCTCTCTCTATTGTAGCTGAAGTTATGAAAAAAACTGCTCTTATAATTCAATTTTATTTTAAAATTCAGGATAACTTAGAAACTCCCAATTGATTGAATTATTTCTTGATTTCCAGAGGTTAAGAAAGCAGTTATAGCTGATATTTTTAGAAGCATTTTTCAGAATCATTAAAACCTGAAATTGTACCAACTTCTCTCACAACTCTAAAAATACCTGTTCAGAATAGAGAACTTGATAACTACCCAAAAGTTTCTCAATGGACCTTTCAAATACCCAGTGAATTCATAGCCAGCAGTATGGATGATATTGTAGTGGGGAAATATATGTAACAGCTACTTAACAATGCACGAGCAGGGATGCACCAAAAATATAGACTCTGTTGTCAAGTCAACATTTGGAGTCTAGAAATAAGTTAGATACTACAATAAAAAGAATGAATATTCTGAAATGAAAATAAAGTCGGTTATGTGGTTAGCTTTACCATAGCTTATTTAAGAATAATTATCATTCATTGTGAGACTAGTGACCAAGAACAGGAACCAGCCAGCTAGTGAGGTGAAAATGCCTCTTTACTTCACATTAAAGAGCTGGCCACATGCTTCCTATATCTCTGAACCACCTCTCTTCCTCCTCGCTTAGAATTTATATTCTGCTCCAGCCAATCCAACTTGACATATTGAAGATAAAACCTTCAAACCACTAAAATGAGATTTATTAATAAATTCATAAAACTTTATTAATAAAAATCTGATAGCATAAATAAGTCAGAGACCCAGTAAAAATACCAAAGTCAGGATGACTAATTTTGAAAAAAAAAGATATAAAAACCAGTTTTTTCCTTTTATTGAATATTGATTTTTTTTCCTGACATAATGTATCCTGATTACACTTCACCCTCCCTCTTCTCCTCCCAGGTCCTCCCCACCTCACCTCTCACTGGGATCAACTCTCTTTTTGCCTTGCATTAAAAAAATAAACATGCTTTTAAGGGACAGTAGTAGTTTTTAAGAGAACCATGTAGCATATCTTAGGAATTCTTTTAGTGTAATAAACACAATTAGCAATGTTTCTGGATACCCTTTAACTTAACAATTATAAAATTTCAAAGATCTTATGGGGAGTAGATTTTTTAACCAAAAGAATATCTTTAAATGAAACTTGAAAAAGTTTCAGATTGTGTTCGTACCAAAATCCAGACACTATACCAATTTATGAACATTAAGTTAAACTTCCACTCCCTTTTATAAATTGATTTGTCAATTTATCAGAATGGGGAGCCTGTCTTCTTATTACAAAAGCCTTGTCAAATTATCACTCAGACTACTTACCAGAAGTGCTTTTTAGTTTCTTACTTATGTTTTTTTTCACCTTTGAATACATGTGCTGTCTCCATACACCCATACTCTTAAGCTTGTCACTCTCTCTCCTTGGACACTTTATCCCTTTTCTTCCCCTGAAAACTTTAAAAAAAAATCTCTCTCTGCTTTATGTACCTGAAATTAAAACAGAAAATAATATATACTCTGTAAGGGTTAATTTAAACAATCTGAAAGTCTGACTGCTATGATTTGAATGCATAATATTCCCCATAGGCTCGGGTATTTAAACACTCAGTCTCCAGTAGGTGGTGCTGTTTTGGAAGATTGCAGACCCTTTAGAAGGAAGAGTCTTGCTGAAGAAGTACATCATTTAGAGTGGGCTTGGAGGTTTTGTAGCTTTGCCCCACTTCCTGTTCTTCCTCTGCTTCCTTAGAGTAGATATGATGTGATCAGACAAGTTCCTGTTCCTGCAACCATGCCGTCCCTGACTTTTGTCATGTCTTCCTTGCCATGATGGACTCTGTCCTTCCAGAACACTGAGCCAAAACCAGGCCTTCCTTCCATAACATCTTTAGTCAGGATATTTTATCACAGTAATGGAAAAGTAGTGGACACATTGATTTATGCCACACCTCATACATACAAAGTGACAAAGAAATGTCCCAGGAAAGATGTTCAGTGCTGCCATCCAGGAAGTACCACAGCACCTAGAGTTTTCCTGAGTGATAAGCAATTGGTTTTCAGCTCCGATTCCAATGGTAGCTACTTTCTCATCAAAAAAGTAAATACTCAGGTATAATATAAAATGCTAATCAAGTAAGAGATGGACGGCATTGCTGTCAAACAGCACTATGTGTAACAAGCAGAAAGAGGCAATTTCTATGGGACTAAGGCCATTCAGGTAGCAGAACAAACTTGCTAAAGCAAAAATTTCTCCTAGTAATAAATTGAAGCTGTAAAATAAACTTTGGGTTGATGTGGAAACTAGCAAGTGAATTTTAAACAAAGCATGATCATCCCATAATATACAGTTGAGAGTTTTCAACCTGGGATTGCTTACTTCATTTGGTAAAGGACCCATGACTAATGGGAAAGACAATGAGAAATTTCTGGAGAAGAGCAACCTAGGGTAGAAAAGGGTTGGCAGAACCTGAACAGAAGAGTAAAATAAAGATACAGGTGAAAGGATGCAGCAAAGTAAGAGGATTGGAGAAGAAGAGAAGATCTGAGTGGAGAGGGAGGAAGAGGAATTGGGGGTGAAAATGACTAAAATTTATTACACACATGTATGAATTCGAAGAATTTAAAAATTGGAAAAATAAAAATATATGCATGTGCAACTACTGCAGAGAGCAGGCATTCATGTTCCTCATGAACTTGGGCAGAATTGTATTGCTCGTGTTGACAACTAGATGTACTTGGCTATTACTGCGTTAATATGCAAATTTAGAAGGGTCCTAAATATAGGATACCCGCCAGACTGATTGAAAAAGTTAAATATGGATACACACCCCAGGGTAGAGTTATACTCATTATTCATTTGATACAATCCCTTCACTTAGGCACAGCTAGCTTCCTGTAATGTGATGGAAGAAGCAATGAAGCCAGGGCTTGTTAATCTCACATCACTTGCCTGGTAAGTGTCTACTAATGCTCTCACCGGTGTTGGTCCATACTTTGTCAATCCCCTCTTTCCTTTTTCATAAAGTTCAAATGTCCTCAATGTCTGTTTGAAATTGCTTTATGAGTGACATGCCTAGTACCCATCTGTTATAGTAACATTTCTAGTTTGCAGAATTAGCCTGGGAGAAAAACTTTTCATACCAGCAGAGATACAAGACCCTTAAAACCATTTAGGGATAAAATTAAAAACTGTCAAGAAAGGGTTAGAAAGATGACTTGGCAGCCAAGAATGTTGGCTGCTCTTCTAGAGGATCAGAATTCAGTTCCCAGTACTCAAGTCCTCACCTCACAGCCTCTTATACGTCCAGTTCCAGGGGATCTGACGCTTTCTTTCTGGCTTCCAAGGGCAGTTACAAAGACATGTGTGTGAACACAAGTGTGTGTATTCACACACACACACACACCAACAAACAGACACATAAGTAAAATAATCTTTAAATGAATTAATATGTAATATTATTTGGCTTAATTGTTTGCTATATTTTTATTCTCATAATGCAGCTCAGATAGTTTACCCCAATTCCCAGGTTCTTTAGGGTAAATCATCTTTAGCTTTAGCATGAAGCTTGAAACATGGGCTATCTATAGTGACTAAATTCTGAAGTTTCTGCTAAAATCTAGGTCTGAAAAGAAGAAAGCAAACAGTTTAGATCTCTGCTGTGGCATCCATACTTACTCAACAGAACACCATGACCCAGGGCATAAAAGGACAGAAATATTTTAGGCAATTTCTGTTAAAAAAAAATCAACAGACTAGTTTGAAGCCACTGCACCATTACTATGACTTCATATAAAGTAGCAGGAAAAATGAAGCTTGTAAAATATGTGAGAAAGGAGTGGGATAGTACTTAGTTGGATATTGTGTGCCAAAATTATGAGGGGTCTAAACTTGTAGTTGTAACTGTTGATATTTGCAGTACACCCCAGGGTGCAGGACTCCTTTGTGATTTCTCATCAGTTTCATTCCTTCAAGTCTTTGACCAGCTGAACTGCTTGTTCCAGGTCATCAAACCCCCTACTGACTGAAACTCTAGATGTCAGACTGAGAAAGGACACGGCTGGGGCTAGGATGCAGCTCAGTTAGTAGAGTCTTTTCATGGGGCTTTATCTCCAGCACTACATAAACCAGGCATGATGCTGAACACCTGTGATCCCAGCACTTAGGAAGTGGAGACAGGAGAATCAGATGTTCAAGAATATCCTTGGATTCACATCAGAGGCCATCATGAGATCTTATAGCAGAAAAATAGCATGTTGGTGGCCTCATATTTCTGTCAGTTTATGTGACAGAAAAAATACTATTATGTACACACATGTTCACACACACACCAACCATACACATCCACAATACCTTAAAGAGTGTGCAATGAGTCTCCTGTCATGTCAAGTATAGACACCACACACTTCGAACACAGGACTTGGAGCAATTATAGAGCTGGAATTGACCCGGTAGCCTCATTGCTGATGTCGAGTTCTCATTGTTTCTAAGGATAATTCAAGCTTCTAAACGAGAAAAACAATCCATAGTCCTATCTAGCTGTAGCTGCTGAACCACAATGACCAGCTTCAAGGATATAGCAGGGGCATAGATATCTTGAGATAAGCAAAGAAGTCTAATAGGACTTAAGGAGAGAATTCATGCCCTAGACTATACAGCCAGCCAGATATCCTACTCATGGCTGTGGAAGTCATGGCCCATAAAGGAGAACATACTATTCCCACTTTCCCAAACCAATAGAATATATATCTACATTATAATATTTTCCATTATACCCACAGAGAAGTAAAGCTTCCACTCTTCATAAAGAAGTTTCTTTTTTACAATACAGAGACTAATATAGAAATCCATTGCTGGTCAAAATGTAGACAGGCCAATTCTAGTTGGTAGTAAGGCAGTTTGTTGTCCGTGTTCATTGGTTGAATCCACATGTCAATAATATCAAAGTCTTATTTCACTTTCAAATTTTAAATTCTTTGCAACCTTCCCCATGTGCAGCCATGTTTTTACAGCTCTCTGAGTCTCTGGATGACACATGACCCTATATTCCTATTGGGTTTAGATAAATAACTGGGAAAACAGATGATCAGTGTATACCAAGCTATAACTAGATAGGAGGATAAGATAGACTGTTTTCAAAGATGGACCTCATCCAGTGATGGACCCCATCTAAAATATGGCCCTAATGTCAAATCAGATAGTTTCACACACACAAAGTCGTCTAGGTGTTTGGACTCACTTGTTTAGATTCACATGATAAGGCCTACTGTGAAGAATAGAGTGTGTCCCACACAAGCTGGAAGATGACGTCAAGAATCAGGAAAGAAGATTGACTTGGAGCTATTACTACAGCAAAGAATGAAGGGGTTCAGCCACTGATGCTGTGGATAGAGTATCTATTCCATAGCTCTATGATCAGAACTCTGTCTCAAGCTTTGCTCTGTTGACAGGATCTGTTCTCTGTTCCCTGGGTTTAACTTTTGGCTGTATTGTCTAGTGATGCATTTGTTGAATCCTACTGAGACTTTGTATAGATTAAACAGCCTAAGTCAAAGTTATAACTGGTTTTTAGGTTAAAGTATAGCATTGCAGGCCCACTAAAGTGACCCTGGTCATATGTTTAATCCCAGACCTATCTATGTGTTATAGACTAAACTATGTATCTTGAGTTCAGCATAAGCCATGCCTGGTGCTAAGCTCTAGGAACAACTCTTGTCCTGGAGCTGCTTATTGAATGTGCCACTCAGTGTTAACTCCACTCCTTGGAGCTTTGAAAAGAAACTCTGATACCCTGTGAAATACAACAGCCCATTGGGCAACCACTGGTGTGGAAGAGCAGTTACTATGTGGTGTGCAGAAATCGCACTTCTAAATACAGATGACTCATTATGATCTTATAAAATGGCACTTGTGCTTTTGCTGTTAGGCCTCAGCCACCGAAACCAATCAAGATTCTCAAGAACATGTGGGAAATATCTGGAGAAAACCTGTGATGGCCAAAGGTTTACACATTCACTACCATGAGAAAGTCCAGAGTTCTGAATGGCTCTCATTTGTAGCTCATTTGTTGAAAAAGAGAACTACATGAGCAGGGCGGAGACAACTTCTGACCACTAAAGTAATCCAAAGGGAATCAGTAAGGAAGGAAAGGAGGAAGGGAGGGAGAGAGGAAGGAAGGAAGAGGAGAGAAGAGAGGATAGAAGAAAAGAGAAAAAGGAAATAAAATCCGTGGTACAGTAAGACTAAGCAAACAACACAAACTCCACCAACAACAGTAGCTCCTGAAAAATAGCTCTAAAACTTGAACCAATTAGAAATCTAGTATTTACTAAAATAATCTATTGAATCTTTTAAAAATACACCCTAAATTCACTTTAATATCTGATGAAATGCACACACTGATAAAACTCCATGGTCTTCATCCACACTGTAGTTTACATTACAGTCTTGTCCAAAGACCTCATTAAATGTAGATACAGCACACTATCCTCTTAGGGAGTTACGAAGCAAAATATAGGAGGCAGAAGAATGGCCCACCTTAATTGTCGGAACCATTGCTTTGCCAAAATTCCTCATGGTCAGGAAATCCATTACCTTAAAACAATGCATTCTAGACATAGATGTTTTAATCCAACTGGCAGCTTGTAAGTATTTTGGTATTCTATTTATTTAACTATTTCTAGGGGTGATGTGTGTGTGCTTGTTCACATGCACATGTACATTCATTTGTGTGAATTTGCATGAGTGTGGAGGTCACAGGACAACTTCTGGAGTCAGTTCTTATCTTCTACCTCCTTTGAGACAGAATTTTTTTAAAAAAAATTTCTGTTGCATATACCAGGCTTGCTAGCTTGTGAGCTTCCAAGGAGTTTCCAGTCTTCCCCTCCATTCCCCTAGGAATTGTTCAGGTATTACAGCTACTTAGACTGTATGTCCAACCTTTCCTTCTCCTCTAGTGATAAGAACTTGGATCTTGTACCTGCATAGCAAGCAGTCTTGCCCACTGAATTATTTTTCAAGCCAATATTCTGGATTTGTACTTGGATGATGCTAGAGTCTATTTTAACTTCCTTTCACTAAAATTATCTTCACTTTCAAAATAGCATAACATATTTATAAAGGGTCAATAGTCATACAATGAAGTCCTACCACCGGTACCCAGAATGCAACTAAATTCGCAGAGGGAGCTTTTACAGAGGTAAATGAGATCAGCTGGATACTTGTGAGTGGGCTCTAGTCCAACACTGGTGTCCACCTGAGGAAGATCTGGGGATACGGACAACGCAGAGAGAGAGGGGAGGAGAGTGACTGTATGAAGGTTCAAGAAAGTGTAGCCCTCAGGAAACTACAGGGAAACTGCAGAAGAAACCAAGTATTTGCTTCCTCATGTTATACTTCCACTTCACAGACACCCAGAGTGTGAACAAGGAAGTTGCTCCCTGCTTTGATGCCTGTGGGAGGGAGGTTTACAGTCACCTATATAAACTCTCAGGCTAGCCCATCTGTTGCCATCATAAAAAGCAAGTTTCCTTTTCTTTTTTTTTCTTTTTTCTTTTTTGGTACTCCCAGGCCATCCATGAAAGATTTGGGAGCTCTTCAGCTTTTCTTGGGAAGTTTAATTATGCCAATAATTTCATAGTGTGTGTGTGTGTGTGTGTGTGTGTGCGCGCGCGTGTGTGCGAATGTGTGTTGTGCACTTATGTGTGCTGGTGTATGTATGTAGGAGAAAGACATAAAGAGATGGGGGGAGGAAAAGGAGGAAGGAAGGGAGGGAGGGAGGGGGGATGGAGGGAGGGAGGGAGGAAGGAAGGAAGGAAGGAAGGAAGGAAGGAAGGAAGGAAGGAAGGAAGGAGAGGAAAGAAACAGAGAGGAAGAGGGAGAGAGGGGCACTGTGTGACTGCTATCCATATTGACATACTAACTGCATTTGAGTGAGGTCTGTTCTACTTTTCTATTTTTCAATTTATTCTTTGAGAATTTCATACACCTGTATAAAAAATATAATAATATTCACCCCATTTTCTCCCTTAATTTTCCCTAGATCCTCCCTGATATATTCACCTGCCAACTTCATGTTCTTTTAAAACAAAATTATTTGCTAAGTGAATTAGTACCGTGCATAGGTGTGGGGCCATTCACTGGAGCACAGTAAACCTCCCATGGACAAACTCCAAAGAATGAGCAGCCACTCCAAGTTTTCAAAGTAAACACACTGACCATTGAATGAGAATCCACTAGTTGAAAATTGTCTCCAGGTAAATATGTATTAGAGGCTACTCCAAAAGACTTTCCTCCAGCTTTCCTCCAGCTAACACGGCTTTCTTTGGTTTTCTTTTAAGTTATAAATCAAACAGGCCTCTTTTATGTAATGGCAATGCTCACCTGTACACTTACCAGTGTAGCTGGACATCCTTCACTTATCTAACCTTCTGGCTGTGATCATCTTTCTTTCCTTCAGGGATATTTAAGATGTTGTCTTTTATAATGTCATCTCCATAGTGATCCATCGACCTCTTGCTGCTTTCAAAAGCTTCACTAGTTTTAGGTCATTTTATGTCTGAATGGAAAATGTGGAATTTTATTTTCTTATTGATGCTGCTTGTTTTTTACTTAGGTTACCTTATGTGCAGATTCATGTGTTTATTTCTAGCTGTTGTCTCTGTGAATGTTGCCTTTCTTCCATGCCCTGTATTCTGATTTTTCTAACAGTTTCTTTAGCTCATATTGGACCTTCGTTCTTGAGCTCAATAATATAGTAGAAAATTATAGAAGAACTACAGAAAAGTGTTTAAGATTTAGTTGGTTTGAAATAGGTGGGACAGACTTTGCTTCAGTTACTCATGGGCAGAAGACATGCCACTTAGCTCACACTCCATATGTCTGTGTATCACAAGGACAGTCCCTCAACATGTTGGGACAGACACAGAAAATTCATGATCATGCAATTTTTCCACATTCTAATCTTTGCATTCTCAGGAACTAATAAGCTGGAACCAACCTACTAAGCAAAATGTGCCCATCCATGCAACAGTGGCACAATTGTTATCAGGGTAACTGATTAGTCTCTGATTGGAAAGATACCATTCTTTTTTATGTGATGAATTGTCTTTCCTGTTTACTTTGTGTTGCTTTCTCTTTCATTTTTAGAGCATTTAGTACTGTTTTTCAAAATGCCTCAATATACTGGTAACATTACCAAAACAGATGCCCTTTCAAAACCGTTTGTATTTTCATGATGATAAACTGAACACAGCTTAAACCCTGTCTGTTTTCAGTTGTAGATATGGTGTGCACTTTGAGGAAGATGGTGAGGTTTGACTCAGTGTTAGAATTTTCATTCAACACTACATGTTGCTGGAATGAAGCTTCAAATTATATAATTGTGGCACCAAACGTCTAGTGTTTGTATGCCACCGTGGTTGTTTATTGTGTAACTACTATGCTCCAAAATTAAAAGAGCAAAATGAGCAAAATTATCTTAGTAGTAATAATTTAAACCGCCATTCTGAAGAAAGCCGATAATGACCTTGAATAGTGTAAACTGGAAAAGATTCAAGGCACACTTCCTGGTATCTACTAGAAACCAGGCATTGTACCTACGGTTTTCTTAGTTTGTCATGCTCTAGCCATGGGGATAAAAGGTTACAAAGTCAAGTGATACATGAAATAATCCAGAAATGCTAAACAGGAAATGCCAAGGTGACCTCTTCATTTAGCTCTCAAAACACATCTCCTAAGAAGGTCAACTTCATTTCCTTGTCTTATTCATTGCTACTTTTTAGGGATGAAAAAAATGAAGAAAATCAATTTATGTGATTAATATAACCAATATCCTGGTCAGATGAAAAACTTCATTTCTATCCCCCTCAGTCATCTAGTAACAGTTCAAAAGCTGGGAGATAGAATTACCTGGAACTTTATATTCATTCATACACCTGGTGGTTGAAGCGACAAAGACTGGAATTGCTGAGCCGGAACAGCCTGAGACCCTTCAGTGTCTATACCTGTGTGGTCTCTATGTAGTCGCAAATAAGAACACAGTGAATGAAAAGGTTAAATTTATTGGTAGCTTTAATTGCCAGCCTGTCACAATCTATATTCTAGAGTCATTTGGGTCTGGAGAGATGACTCAGCAGCTAAGAACATACGCTGTTCTTCTGCAGCAGGTCTCAGTCTGTGAGGTCACCCCTCTGAAAATCAAATGAACCTTTCACAGGGGTCACCTAAGACCACCTGTATATCAGATAGTTACATTACAAGTCATAATAATAGAAAACTTACAGTTATGAAGTAGTAACAGAAATTATTTTATGGTTTTGATTGCCACAACACAATGAAGTTAAAGGGTCACAGCATTAAGAAGGTTGAGAACAACTGCTCTAGAGGGCGGAAGCTTGGATCCCAGCTCCCATCTGGGGATGCTCAAAATCACCTGTAACTTCAAGTCTAGGAGAGCCAACACTCTCTTCTAGTCTCCATGGGCACCTACATGTACATGGCTGTATTCAGACATATAGACATACACATGAATAAAATAAGTTTTAAACAAATCTTCAGAGCCCTAGAAGAGAGTCTCAGTGAGGGTTTGTCTAGATCAGATTAGTCATTGTGGACTTGTCTTGATTTTGCTAATTGATGTGGAGAAACCCATGCCCAAAGTGGGTGGCACCATTCACTGAGTTTGGGTATAGACTGTGTCAGAGGGGAGAACACTTAGTTGAACCCAGATGTACATGAATCTCCTGCTCTTCTCTTTTGACTAAGGATATAATGTGATTACATTACATTCTTTCAAGTTCCTGCTGCCTCAGCTTCTCCATAAGCTGGGTGGACTATGACCTGGGATTATGAATGAAAATAACTTTTTATTGCCTAAACTGTTTTTATAGGGATATTTTATCACAGCAACTGGAAATAAAACTGGAACAGTAGCACAAATTACATGCTTACCTTGACCCTAATAAAATGCCTGAAAGAACAAAGTCTTTAGACTGTCTTAAGAAAAAAAATACAGGGAATCTTTAAAAAGAACTTAAAAGTCTGAGTAAGGTATTAACTTATTTTTGTTATGATAACAGAATACAGGAGGCAGAATATTTAATTTAAAAAATAGGTTTATTTTGGCTCTTGATTCTGAAAGCAAAAAGTCTAAGGAGCTTATTTATTAATGGCCTTATTGCTGGCAGGTTCTAAAGGCAGTGTGGGCCATCACGTGGTGAGAGATAGAGAGGTTGTGGTTATATGTGTCTCTCTGCTCCCTCCTTCTTCTTATGAAACCCCAGGATTCCATCATGGGGACTCTGCCTTCATATTCTTTTCTAATCATAAGCACCTCCCACAGGTCGCAATCTAAAAACTCTGGTCACATTGTTTCCATCTTTTAATACTTTGTGAAGTATTTTAACACAGAAAAGTTTGGGACACACTCAAATTGTATCAAACTATTCCTAGTAGCGGCATCAAACTGTGCTTCAGTTTAGCTGAAATGGGTCTGAAGGTGAAGGCCAGTGTGTAGGCAACACCGAAATGTAGGTATGTACTGTAGAAACAGTGGTCCAAACAAAATTTAAAAATAAAAACACCTTGTCTAGAGTGATTTCTTTCTATAAGGACCCTGTTTACGTGATTTCACTCTGTAAGGATCAACTGAGTAATAATGATAAATTTATGTTACTTTTTATAATTTCATGGAATAGCTCCCCCTTCCTCCTTGAAACAGGATTTCATATTATCCAGGCTGAGCTTGAATGTTCTATTGTAATCCATAGTGACTGTGAACTTTTGGTCTTCCATTCTCCACCTGTCAGTGCTGGGATTACAGGGAGCATGCAACACCCAATTGACATGATGCTGGGACAGAGCCCAGGGCTTCAAGCACTCAGGGCAAATGCTTGAGTGTCCTCAAGGAGCACTTTTCAAAAAACACCAGCTCAGTGTAACGGGAGAGAAGCGATTGGATGGAGAATGAGAGTTCTGACTTGGAAACAAAGGAGAAGGACACATAAAACTTAAGCATGAAAGTGTGCAAATAAACAATTGAACGGGAAGTCAAAGGTAAGGAGAGTGAAAGAGTTATAACTAAAATATCATCTTCATCAGCAATAAAGACAGCAAGGCCTGAAGGAATGGAAGGAGAGCTACGTTATCAAAATAGTTCATCTGAAGACTTCGACTGCAATTCTGTGGTAATTGAACAAAGACCTAGGCAAGTTATTTCCTCAAAAACCAAAATTTTAAAGTTATTGAGCATGTTTGTTAAATAATTTAAAGCTGCAGTTTCTGTAATCAAATAGTCATTATTTGTGGGATCTACAAAGCTCTTTTAGAGTGTACAGTGACAGTATTCCAATGTATTACACTGTTCTAGAAAGCCAAGCGTTCCTGGCTAATGAGGCTTGCTGAATGTCCCTTTTACAAATTACATTTTAAATGAAATAGCAATACATGCTCAATGTAACTGATTATAAATGGATGTGGGAGAGATTAGAGACTGACTAGACTTCTGGAAGCATGTTTACAGTGAGATATATTTAGTTTTTCATGAAATTATCACATAGTTGGCAATGTTAAAGCAATGAATAGCAAATTTGGCAAGAAGATGTGTCTGAAGTCACAGGTGGGAAGTAATTTAAGGTTTTTAAAAATTATGTGTTCTGATTTGATATGACTTTACAAGAACATGAGGGCATGGTAGAAGACAATTTACATAAAAGCATCTTCGGCCCCCAGAGTGACCTTGCAAGCATGTGTTCCATCACGACTCTCCCTATTTTCTCAAGTGATTCAGTTAGTCATGGAGAGATTATCTGACACCCGAGGCCGCAGTTTATAAATATGAGGTCAGAATCTAAACCCATCTCTATTTCAAAAGTCATCACATTGACGAGGGAGTTAGGCAAAACACGAAGCTGAGAATGGGGTTAGAATTATAGTTACCAAAGAGTCCTAATCACATGTGCATATGCACATACATACAGACAAACTGACATAGACAGACAGAGACACACACACACCTGCACAGTAAAGACACTGGCATTTAAGAGGGTCAATGATGGAGGCAGAGCCTCTCATTTAGGAAGAAATATATTGTCAAAAGTAAAGCACAAGGTATTCTCAAATAACTGAAATAACTTTTGTTTGTAGTTTATTTTTTTATTCCTCAAAAATTCTCTCAATAGATAATTCCAGTCACTATAAAACTTACATTTATGATCTATATTGCTTTGAAATATTTGTGTCTTCTCCTAAAAAGCTATACTCATATGTATATGTATGTATAGGGTGTATATGAAATGCTTCTATAACATATACACATGTATATGCATAGGCTTGTGTATACCTTAGCCTTTCTGTCTTCTTATCAGTCTATCTAAAGAAATAGATTGTCATCTGTTTCTTTTCCTTCTTTTCCTCTCTACATACATACATGTATATTACAGACAGATCATTCTGAGAAGAGAAAAGAATCTTATTATTACTTTGAAAAGTATCTATTTAAAATGTTTAAGGGTTGCAGAGATGGCTCTGTGGTTAAGAGCACTGGTTGCTCTTTAAGAGGACTCAGTTTCTTTTCCCAATACACATATGGCAGCTCAAAATTGTTTGTAGCTACAGTTCCAGAAGGATCTACACCCTCCTTTGGCTTCTACAGGCATCAGGCATTCGCATAGTGCACAGACACACGTGCAAGCCAAACACCCATACACGTAGTTAATAAAGAAATTTAAAACATAATAAAGAATTTGTTTCATAACAAATGGATACAAGTTGTTTCAAATTCACATCCAGATTATAATTAAAGAATGATATTTGTAGGCCTGTAGTATTACAGCGTGACTTAGATTCCCTTTAAACTCAGTTCTTATAAGAATTTAATTCTTTGCTTGGTAACACATTTTAAATGAAGTAGTACATATACAACTGGGTAAGCTCCTGATGAGGTAAAACTCTGGCATGCAGTGTGTTGCATCTCACCAGCCAGCCCAGGGCTGTTCTCTGTGTTCTAAAAACCCAGATGATTCTGGAATTCATACTCCATTGCTGTGAATATATGCAATTGAGGACAAATAGAATTCTACTGTAGAGTAGTACTATGGCTGTCTAATGTGTCCTCTAACTCCATTCTTCAGTTTGAAGAAAAGACATACAGGATTTTCCCCTTCTTAATGTTATTTTTAAGAGCAGTAAATTGAGGGGATATTACAAGGTAATTTTCTTGTTGATGTTTCAATGTTTCCCAAATGTTCCTTTGTTTACAGATTAAATAAGAAGCCACAAAAGAGAAGTCTACTTTTTTATTTAACAGCAATGTTTATAAGTGAGATAATTGACAGATCTGTATTTTATTGGCTTGTTAAAAGTATATATTAAACATATATCCCTTATAATTATATATAATATAGGTCAAATTTGTTATATACATTTCTTCTAAATAATCCATAATGTTTCTTTCTGATACCTTAAAAGAGTATAAAATATCAGTATGTAGTTTGGAATCCATCCAGTAAAATGGATCACTAGAAGTGGTAGAAATATTCTAGCATGGTTATCTACAAGGCTAACTAATCCTAGCCCAGGCAATGGCTTGAATCCTTATCTAGTGTACCTAAGTGTAGCCTCAGACGGCATGTTAGGATTCCACATCATAGAAAACTGTAAGGGTCTTTGGATTTGCAGAATTAGTATTTATTAGTCATGTTGTACTTAAATGGGTTTTCAGCTTTGATTTGAAAAGGAGAAAAATCAAACTTTCATTATTTAAAATGTACACTATAAGGGAGACAAGAACTGAAGTAGAAGGAAATAGCTTTTGTGGATTTAGAGGTGTGCATCAATTGGCAGAGCTCTCTTAGCACATACAAAGCCCTGACTCTGATTCCCAGTACCACAGAAAACAAGCATGGTAACTCAGGGCTATAATCCCAGATGCTTTAAATGAGTTTTTTTTTAAGGGTAAGCTCATTTAAACATTTTCTATAAAGTTTTTAAATTTAGAACAAAATATTAATGAAGCCTCAATCCAGTTTGTTCTTTGCTTTTTCATTAGTTCCTTTCAAAATATGTTTAATCTGGTTGCCATTTTTTCATAATGTGATTTTCATAATATGATTTTCATAAAATATTAATGATTTTCATTATATGAAATTGGTTTTTAAAACCTAAGTTACTTGTTCAAACAAGTCAATATATGATGATATACATGTGTATACGAATAGCTATAGCCTTTGGTGGTGGTATGTGATTTATGCCATCTAGATCAACTCCCTACTTAATGTAAGGCTGGAAGCACAAGTTTCCTGAGAGGAATTAATTCAGCTTTCCTTGAACTTTACAAATGCCCTCATCTCAGAGGGTAAGTGTGTCCAAGACAAGGACAGTGGTGAGCTCAGTATGTCTGCTTCCTGATGGCTGTCTACCGGGCTCAAGACTTTGCCATTTGAAGCCCTGTTTTGACTCCCTGTATTCCCACCTGCCTTTGCCCCGGCTTATCAGGCCTGCTCTGATCACCCAGAACTGACTACAACAGGAGAGGGAGCTGGACCATATCTCAGTTCAAGAGAATTATTAGTTTTCTAGGTCTTTGAAAACAATTCCTTTATTTTGTATTTACATAGGGATGGCTTTAGGCCTTTAAGAGACATTTTTGTACTCATGGCTCATATTAAGTCCACTAACTGCAGTATGCAGTTCTTGCTTAGGGTCCTTAGTTGAGTATCTGATCAGTGCTATGTAGCTGGGTCACAAGAGTAATTTGAGATTATTCAGCTTCTCAAGTCTTGGTATCTCTGATGCAATTCCTAGGCTTCCTACTCGAAAACAAAACTATAAAACTCCCAGGAACAGAGTGTAACAGAATGTGGTTAAATCTGCACCGTAAATTTCTTCCTAATACCAGTGTAATTTATTTATATTATCTCTACTTAATCCACCCTTAAGGCCATTAAAATATAAAAGATGATTCAAATGTTTATTTTGGTATAATTCATTATTCATTTGTATTTCCAAAGATGAAGACAGTTATGTTATCACCAAACAAAATTAACACGTTCAACAAAGAATACAATAATCAAGATCTAAAGTTGGCCGTTACGACAAGGCCAAATGCGTTGGCATGTGTTAAAGCTATTGATTCACACGCGTGACCTAAATAAGGTTCCTGATTATGCACTCGAGGTTAAAGAGGGAGACATCTCTAGCTTAAGACAGATACCAAGAAATTCTGGAACTTCTGTATCAAAGCAGATTTTTAATGATAAGTTACACAGCTTTGCTAAATGTTAAAACGCTCTCTGCTCCTTTAATACCGAGACTAATTTTCTGCAGCATATGTGTTGGTAATATGTTTATTTTCAATAACATTTACCCATGATTTAATGACTCATTTACTAAAATGGAAAATATTTCTCCTACAGTACACTTAAGTCATGTTTCCAAAAAAAAAAAAAATAGGTGGCACAGGAAAGCTTCCAGATTTTCCTTTCAAAAGTAGCCAACCTATAATCCTGGTTACAACTGTATTCTCATTAATGGTCTCATATCTTAAATTATTTAACTCATCATATAATGATTAATGCGATTATTGTTTTTACTTAAGAAAACAATTCACTACTTAATGAGTAGTCATATCTTTGTATTTTGGGGGAAAATAGATACATCTTTGTTTATGTGAAGTAATGAATTATAAGATTAGGAAAAGTAGGAAAATTTGGAAGTTATGCCTCAGTAAACTGAAAATTTTGTGTTATATGACATTTACTGTGGACTTGATAAGACTTTAATTTCTCCAGTTATACCTATTATTTGGAGACCTAACTGTACAATTTAACAAGTGGGTTCGATGTTTAGTAAATAAGAGTAGCTGTTCTTCTTGGATCTGTGTTTTGTGTTACAGCAAGATAAGGACACTGGAGTGAGTTAATCTAATTACACTTATACTGACCTTGTTTGTAAAACAAAACAAAACAGCCATGAAGCACACATAGCACATGAGGAATGATTCCCTCATTGTTTGCAACCCCTGGCTTTTCTGATGTGTCTTGGATGAACAGCTCTGATGCATACTACAGCAACTGCTTATCTTGGCATTAGTGTTTACATGAAACACTATTACACACACGCTATCATTATCAGCCTGATTCTCTGTGCTGACTCAAACTCCAGATTTCTGAAATGGTAAAGAGAATATTCTTCAAATACTCACTACCATCCAACACTCTATGCCCTCAGGAAATTCTCCTGCCCTGTTCCAGTGGTTTTCTAATCCACATGATCTTGCTGAGCTCAAGGTCTACTGCTTGGGTCATGTTCATTGTCAAAATTTATACTTACTAGGATAAGATTACCTTTGTAATATTCTTGAGGTCCTCATTGCAATATTTTCATGCAGCTCAACATTATTCTTATTATCTTCCCCATTCAAAAATAGTTCCATGACTGCATTCACAAGGCTGAGTCAGGAAGAGCTTATAGTAAGGACACACTTTTCAAAACAAACAAACAAACAAACAAACGAACAACAAAGCTGTCACTGCTTCCTGTGTTTCTAAACATCCACGAGGTCTTCATGCAGTGTCAAAGCTTCCTCTGACATGTATTATTCCCTGAGTTCATCCCACATCCTTTGGTTCTTATGAACTCATGTGCAGTCATAAATGTTAGATCCCATGAGAAATTACAAGTATCACTTTAAAATCTTGCATTCTGCTCTGGTTTATAAGTCGTCATTTTTGAAATTCATATGCATGATGAATATTCTTTAGAAATCATGGTTAATTTAAATAAAAGGATATAGTAGAAACAGGCAAATGAACACAAATTATTATTTCCAATGACATTATTAATTTATTTTTCCAACATTTTTAGTACGAAGATGTCAAATATGTCAATGAGTTTGGGAAAAGAAAAATATGAAAATTGCATGACTAAGTAAAAGTATTTATGATTTTATCTTAATTTAATTGGTTAATTTGTTAGTTTATGTGTGGTTATTCAGACTGAACTTATAGTGTCACACATTAGGCAAATATGTTGCCTCTGTGTTATAACTCTAGCCCTGTTTTCAATTCTTTTTAGAAGACATAATGGAAGAAAGCAAAGATAATTGACTTTTGGAGATGTTTTGTACACCAAACACATTAGAATATAGTCAGTATGCAATGTTGCAATGGCCTCATAACTGGTCTCTCTACTTCCCTGACTTCAACTCCTGATACTAAGTGTCATGAATGTTCTAGAACAATTTTAGGCAGATATGATTTTCATGCTTAAAGTTTTTGTGGGTTCCTCACTGCCTGCGCAATCAAATACACACTCTGATTTGGAGTTTAAAGTTCTCATGAACCTATCTTGCCTGTCTTTTTCAAGGGCTGTGCTGGAACAACTGCGCTAAGCAAGTTTTATTTTTTAAAATTACTAATGTCTTGACCTTATCCTTTATCCTGAATCATGAACTCTCAACCATAGGACATTTCAGGTAACATGCAAAAGCCATGACAGGAGTACAGAATGTCTAGACATCCCTGGTGCCTCCCAGAAGTCCTTACCTAACTAGGGAAATCCATCGAAGTGTTTGTGCACATATTTTTATTGTTTTATAATAAACATGTGGGCTGGTGAGATGAAACAGCAGGAAAAGCCACTCTCTGGCAAGCCTGAGGATCTGAGTAAAATTCTCAGAACCCACATGGTGGAAGAAGAGAACCAACTCTTCCAAGTTGCCCACTGACCCCCACATGTATATGTGGCATGTATGTGATCCATAAATAAATAAATAAATAAATAGTATGTGACCTATAAATAAATAAATCATATGTGACTCATAAATAAAGTAATAAACTAATAAATTTTAAATAAGCACACACGTATAATTACACAGTTTCAACATTTACTCACATGACAGTGACTACACATTTTTAGCTTTTTCTTGAGGGATTTTTATTGGCTTTCTCAATGTCTGTAGTTTAAGTGTTGAAGAACATTACATTGTATCATAATTTGTTTCAGAAATCCAAAAAGTTCACTGCTTTGGTTGTAACACTTGACAGTTACAAGAGGTACCAAAGTATATATTCAGCCCCTCATGTCATTTGAATACTCACAATTCCATCTGTAGGACAGATTCACAGAACTCAGTTACTGTATCCAAGGGAACATGATGCCTTGGTATTTTTAAATTAGCAGAATTTACATGTTCACTAAAGAAAGGTTCATACCTTTACTAACTGAGTTATCAAATATTTTATCTTCATCCCACTGATAAGAGAATATGGTATCTGATGGTGGATTAGGTTATCACTTCCCAGGAGTGATGTTGACCACATTTCTTAAAACAAGCTTGCTTTATTTCTATGAAGATGAACATAGGACCTTCCTCCATTCTTCTATGATGTAATGGTCTTAGGTTATGGAAGCTCTTAGCATACTAGGAAACTCATGCTTTAAACAAAGAGTTGTCAAAACTGTATTTGCTGAGGTTTTTTTTTTTTGTTCATTCATAGTGGTTTTTCCTATGTTGAAATTGTGAGAACTTGAACACTATTTATCTGTTGCAATCCCCATCACTCTCATAAAGGAATTCATGGAAATAATGATTTTCTAATTCTCTGAATTGCTGTATAGTTTGGGACCAGAGACATGGCTCCACAGTTAAGGAATCATACACTGGATATTCTTGAAGAATATCCAAGTTGATTTTGTAACAACTATGTCATGCAACTCAGGACAGACGGCTTCAGTGATTTTTTGGCAATATGCTACATTATTAACTATAGTCATGATATTACATATAGAGTCCTTGAACATATTCTCACCTCACTGAAGTTTCAGTTTATTTTATTTTATTGATTTCTCTATACAAGCTTTATCTGTGTGTTCCTGGTTGTCCTGGGACTTACTATGTAGCCAAGGCTGGCCTTGAACTCATAAAGATCTGCCTGCCTCTGCTTCCTGAGTGCCGTGCCACCATGCCCAACTCCCATTTTCTTTTAAGCACTGTACTTCTCATCAACTATTCTATCTTCCTCTTCTTCACTGTACTTTCCCTCTCAACCAAACTCCTAATTACAGATTTTTTTTGGTTTCTGCCACTTTTTCTTCTATTTCATTGTTTGTTAAATTTTCCACATCAGTAGGGGTCTACTTCATCCTTACCAACTGTAGAAGAGTAATTACAACACAAAATTAAATATTTTTAATCAAAGAAAATACTGAGCAAGGTTTACTAGGATATTTATGGTGGTGAGAAGCTGGAGGTAACACATGATTGTGATATGTAAAGCAGGCTAACTGAACCAGCAGTGCAGATGTGACTGCTCATGTTCTGGTGAGCACACATCAAGAGAAGCTGTCACAGTGGTGTGCAGTAGTTAGCTGCTGATGGGGCTCACCAAGGAGACACGTAGGTCTTTTCACAGACTCAGACTCTGCCAGAACTCAGCAGAGGGAACCACTGTCATGGCAAGCACCATCCTCAACAGTAGAACCGCGAGTGTGCAGAACTCCTCGGGTGCAGATCGTAAGCAATCAAATATCCCTCACAGAAATCTAACACCTGCAAACAATACAAAATGCCCTACACAGCCCTTCACCTAACAATGCATTAAATGATTATTTTAAATAAATAAAAATAAACTTCTGCAACAGTGGAGATGGCATTCAGTAGATGCAGCATATTGGTTTTCCTGTTAGTTCTCTCTTATTTTATGACAATAATCCTACTCTTCTCCAGTTGAGTGTTTGCTCACAGCACTCAGTCCTATGGTGACCTGAATTCCTGATGTTCTTCCTTTTCTTGGTAAAGTTGATTGTAAGCAACATTAAGAGTCATAGCCGCACATGTAGCTCAGGAGTTCCATCTCCAGTGTCTGGAGCCCGTCTTTCTCTGACATCTCCTTGCCCACATTTTTCTTCTGTTCCCACCTGAGAACCCATCCAGCTTCTGTTTCAGCTTTCCTCCATGTTTCCATGGTTACATACTACTGCTATTTTCTGCACACATTAATTATGTGTCACTGTGACTGTATTAACATGGCTTCCTCAGGAAGAAGATGGTTACAATATTAAAAGACTCAGTAAATTTTCAACATAAATAAATTAAAAACATAATTTTGTAGTGCAGTTCAGGAAGGAGTGAATAGCAACTTGAAATACTGAAAACATTTGGTAAATATTTCTTTTTGGCTGTTGTAAACATGGAATTGAAGCAATAAAGACAACCAATCTCATCACATGTATCAATGGTTGGTATTGGTTGTCAACCTGACTGGATCAAGAATCACCCAGGAGACAAGCTCCTGGGCTTGCCTGTGATGGGTGATGATGGGTTATATTGATTTGCTTAATTGAAGTGGGAAGACCAGCTTTAACAGTGGAGGGCACCATTTGGTGGATTTGGGGTTTGGGCTATATAAAAAGGAGACAGCAAGTTGAGTGCCAGAATCATTTGTTTCTAGTTCCTGACTCTGGGTGCCTTGGACCAGCTGCCTCAAGCTCCTGCTACCAGGATTTCCCTGTCATGATGGACTAGAACCTTAAACTGTAAGCCCAAATAAACCTTTCTCTTTTCATTGTTTTTGTTAAAGTATCTTATCATAGCAGACGGAACAGTGCCTAAAACAAACATCAAATTAAAGACTTGTAGAGAAGCTGTATAGTTCCCTGCGGGTACATTCTAGCATTAATAAGTCAGTTATTAATGTTGGAACTGGTATTAAAGGACTAGCCACAGAAGATAGCTTTATATTCTCATGGTCACCTCTCTTTTTAAGCAACACATTCCAAGACACTGTGGTGGCCGCCTGAAACTACCAATCATGCCAACACATACTGTGTTTCATTTTCACTGTAGATCTCAACCTCCGCATACATTCTTTTTCCTAATTACGCCTGGAACTTTTACCTTTTCACTTTAAAAAAGCACTTTATGCATTTTCTTTTATATATCTAAATTTACAGCACCCTGTGCTTTGATGTCTTTATTTAGTGAAAATAAGAGCCACTAAAACATTATTTAGTCAAAATAAGAGCTACTAAGACATAAGCAAGTGCTCTGGTACCATAACAGTGAATTGGACAACTAAGAGAGCTATGTAGTGACTGACAGTTGGGTAGCATACACAGAGCAAACACACAGAAAAAAATAGATGGATCATGCCCTGGACAGAACAGAAAGAGATTTCATTATGCACTCAGAACAGAACACAATTTAAAACTTATAAAGTTTTTAATTTTGAACTGGTTAGCATCTTTGGACTATTGTTGACTGCAGATCACTGAAGCCATAGATGAACCAAGACTGTTATATCCATATTTTATCTCAGTGGATGGGATCTAAGTTATCCCCAAACTCTTTGATGAATCAAAACCAAGGATTTCCAATGCTAGTTTTGTGTCCTACTCTGCCCTAAAGAACTATTCAGGATGTGGACCACATTATCTTTCAGCAGAGCTTGAAAGACGTACAAGGGTTCTTAAGGATGTGCTAAGCCTCTTGTCTCACTGGATTATTGCTTCAAGGACATATTAAACATTGATTCCATCTTAGAAAGAACTGTGATGATGACATAAATTTAAGAGCTTTTTGAGTTTTTCTATGACTTGTTCTGAGCTTTAAGATACAACTATCCATTGACCACTATTATAATATCTAATTAAACCAGCTCCTAAGATTCACCTAGAGGGGTTTAGCAGGTAAAACCATCTCTATCTTCCTTGACAACTTGAGTCTGATTGTTGAGACCCTCATGACAGACGGGGAACCAACTCCTGCAACTTATCTTTGACCTCCACATCTGCTTTATAGCAGCCACACATGCACACAAACACGTACACGTGCATAGACATGCAGAGTAAATAAATACAATGGAAAAAAAGACTTACCTAGAAGATAGATTCATTGGAAATTTAAAGTATTGGTTATTCTCACCAGATCCATCAAGTAGTGAACTTTAGGGGCTGGAGAGATGATTCAACAGTTAAGAGCACTTGCTGCTCTTGTAGAGAACCTAGGTTCTTTTATCAGCACTCACACGTTGGCTAGCAACTGTCTGTAACTCTGTTCTAGAAGATCTGATGCCCTCTTCTGGCATCCTTAGGTACCAGTCATGCACATGGTGTATATATATACATGCAGATAAAAATCATAAACATAAAATAAAAGTCTTTAATACAAATCATTGAACACATTCCTTACTGAATGAGTATAACAGTAAAGAAAATAAGAGAGTAAAGACATATCTTTATAATTTCAGTGAACAGTAAAATGGTCCAGAAAATCTTTTGGACTAAGACTTTGGAGACTGAGCTATTATTGTGTCTATTCCTTGAAATCAGACCATGTGCTTTACTTGCTCACCTCTGCCTGTTCGGTATAAACCAAAGTACGTGGCACATAAAAGAAACTCAGCGAATAATTATTTAGTGAGTAAGTAAGGGTCATGTACTTAGCTACACCATTTAATTCAAAAGCATCTTTATATACCATCATGCTTGTAGCTACAGTGAGCAATTTTCTGTGTTTACAATTTTTACAATTGCTAGAAGCTATCCGAACAGTATAGATAAGAGGAAATATATACCTGAGCATATCAGGAGTGAGAAGGGGGAACTTATTAAATAACCACTTAGGAGGTAAGCTCAGAAGCTCTTGATAATAGTTTAGATGCAAGGAGGAGAGAAAACTATTCTAGTTTCACTTATGTTGCTATGATAAAATACTCTGACAAAAATCAACTAGGTGGGAGAATGGGTTTATTTGACTTACAGTTTCAAGTTATCTTCCGTTGTGGAAAAGCTAAGGCAGGAGTCGGTCGCATCACATCAAAAGTCAAGAGCGCTGAGAAACAGATGTGTGTGTGCTCATTTGCTTCCTTGGCTGCACTCAGCTTGGTTTCTCTACTTGCCTAGGGAATGACGCTAGCCACAATGGACCAAGTCTTTCCACCTCCACTAACTTAATTTTCCCACAGATCTAGCCCACAGGCTAACTAAATGCAAACAAACTGTAACTGAGGCTCGCTTCCCAGAAGATCTCCATATATCACAACTGGTCCCAGGCATCAAACTCATCATCAGTCTAGGCAGCAAGCACCCTTGCCCACTGAGCCATCTCACAACTGGCTCAAGCAACATCTCCTTCACATTACTGATAGAATGCTGCTCAAGTCATCCCATCCCTATGTGTTACACTTCTGAATGACCTCTACCCAGATAGATGTCTGTTGGGGTCACTCTCAGCACCTCTTCATTGCACCCTCACCAGCAGAAGAAGCAAGACAGTCTCCATAGCTTTTTAGATGAGTGACTTTTCCACATCAGTGCAGACTCTGACTCCATGCTCATTCTCTAATCACACCAGATGCCCCACCACTTATCATCACAGAAATTTTAACACTTGAGGTTCTGGGTGGACTAACATTCACATCACAGCTCTGGGAAACATGTAAATAGCGTGTAATAAAATGGCTACGGCTAAATTTCATTTCTTAAAATGAACGTTTAAGATATAGTGTCCTTTAAAATTAATTCTTGATGATAATGTAATTTTTATTCATGTATGAGAACTCAGAAAAAAGTTTCAACTTGATGGGGAAAAGCACGTTAGAAATTTCATTCTTTAAATGGACTTCTTTGATGTCTCAGAGATAGTAATTTCTAGTGTAGTTCTAGTGCAGTTTTGAGTTCCCTGGAATGAATTTAAAGTATGATGTTCCTTTCTAATTTTTGAGAGTCACAAACATGTTCATGAATTCAACTCTTTCCTGAACTAGTGCTAAATATAATTGTTGAGGCACAACATAAGGCATGACTAAAATGGAAAGTTCTGAAATGGCGGAGCGATGGAAAGAGAAATTGCAGAAACTAAAGGAAAAATGGAATGACTAAAAATCAAGAAATCATGTAGATCCAAGAGAATAGATGAAACAGGGCGAAGTTGGGAATCCTATCGCTAAAGTATTCCGAAACAGAGGTGGAAAATTGTATTAAATATGAAAGAAGACATATCTTGGGCTGCCAGATGGCTCAGAAGATAAAAGTTCTTACTGTCAAGACTGAGGACCTGAGTTCAATCTCTGGGACTCCAAAAATTTGTTTTCTAATCTCCATGCACACAGCCTTGACACACATGTGCGCATGTGCACACACGCAAACATGCACACACAGACACTCGTACACAAAGATGCACACACACACATACATACACACATTCTTACACACACACACACACACACACATACATACAGATACACACACACACATACAATATAAAAATAGTAATTAAACAAGGCATTTTTATGCAGCTGATAAAGGAATGTCCTAAATATCATGTGTGAAGTTGCTTTCATGACATTTGTGCAGAGAAGGGAATATAAATACGAAGAATATAGGCAAAGATGCTGATGCTAGGATACAGGTTCTGCAAGTCTTATAACACGGGCAGGCAATGCAGCAGGGACAAGGGAAGAGCCTGAGATGCGACTGAAATCAAGCATTCCATAAGAGTGCCCTTTTTAGCCCCCCCCCCGGGACTAATGGGAGCTGTCACTCTTGAGAGCTTCTCCTCCACCCAGACTGCATAGCAAAGCCTCTGGATACTGAAATTGTCGTGAACTACCTCAGAGATCTGAGCCCTGCAAATCAGTGTACTGGCAAAGTGATAAACTCAGGTCTTAAAATACTGTAAGCATGTGAAAGACTCTGTATGGCCATGGTAAATGATATCATATTATCTAACATGCACTGTAGTCAGCAGAATGCTATGCCTGCAGAGCCATTTATGGCATCAAGAAAATCTAGGTTTTCCAGGCCACTAACAGAGGAAATGGGAACTTTAAAAACAAACATAAAACATGGCCTAGAAATGATAACATTCTCTCATTGCCAAATGTCAAATCTCTGACGTTCATGAGATTAAGACGAGCCAAGGTTCTCATTTAATCAAGCCATGCTTGTCTTAGGGGAAGTGGAGAACTGACAGATCTCATTTTAGAAAAGTGTATAATTTTACTTACATACCATTCTAAAGATTGGTGTTAGAACTACTCTAGTCAGGAAAATGCCTTCCTTTATATACATATAAATATACATATATACATAAAGGTCAGCCCTAAACAAATACATACAAACAATGCTAAATAGAAACAATAGGCTGCATTTACACACACATACACACCCACACACATATACATATATGTGACTTATGTGTGTGTGTGTAACAGTAATTAAAGAGACATGAACCTGGGGGAGTGCGCACAGAAGGAGTCTTAAGGGGAGAGGGAGAGGTGGGAAATAATGTAAATACAGTGCTCATGTTTGAAATTCTCAAAGAAAAAGTTTAAAGACAAATTAGAATACATCATCCTCTTACTAATAGCACAGAAACAATGTTGACAAATTATGGTGAGTGTTTTGAAACAAGATCAAATGAAGCCATGTTGACATGAGCTGTGTTGCTAAAACATAGACAAGGCAGAAATGACACAGTTCTGTTGGCTTTAGCATGGGTGGGTTTTGTGCGGGCCAAGTTTATAATGTGTATAGAAGATTGGAAGAAAAAAGCTTTAAAAATTAAGTTTTGAAATAGCATTATCACCAAATAAAATATATCTTACCAAGAAAATACAGGCCTCAAGTGGATATTTGTAGAGATCCCACTGAATGTTCAAAGTGTATTATGCATGCTCCTCAAAGGAATCTGTGTAACTAAACTTGAAGAGGTGAGGCAGAAAAATATTCTGCAGTGGCTATTGATAAGCACACACTGTTGGGTACCTGAGCTTATATCAGAAATAATAATTTTCAAGAAATCCTCAAATGAAAATATTAATTCCTTGTCAAGTGTCATAATTTGTGAATATCTTTCCCATTTCGTTAGCTGTCTCTTGATGCTGCAGATTGGGTGTTTCTTAAATTATACCCCAGCATTATGAGCAAATACAGTATTATTCATTTTGTACTTGTCTATACTTTATGAATCTTTGCTAAAATTTTTTCCATATAGATATCTTAAAGCATCTAATTTCTTTAGTAGCTTCATAATTTCATATCTTATATGTAGGTTTTTGGCACATTTTGAGTTGAGCTTTGTGTATGATGGAGGTGGTTATGCAATTTATTCAGTCAATCTAAGCTCTTTAACTAGGACATTTACTGTTTATGTTCAGTGTTATATTTTAATCCCATAATTTGTTAATTTCTATCTGTGCTTCTTACATGCCCTCATTCTTCTCTTGCTTGTCTTTGTGATTTATTGGCATTCTGGGCTGATGTTTGTCTCCTTGCTTCTGGATACAGGGCTTCCTTGAGTTTCTTAAGAGTGGCCCAACAGATGATCCCCTTAGTTTGCTTGTCTTGAGAAGACTTTATGTCTGATTTGTTTCTGAAGAAGATTGCTGACTTCAGTCCTCTTGGTTGACAAGATTTTTCTCCCTCCTTCCTTTTCAGGGCTCTGACAACACCATCCTGATATCTCCTGAAATATCTGCTCTGGTTTGTATAGTGGGGATTTTTATAACCATGACTTCGCATTTTTTTCCTGTGTTTGGAGCTCATTTTTTCTTTGACTTTGGACAGTTTGAAGTACCTTTTGGCCTACTGAGACTCTTCTGTTCTGAGTCTTGTAGATCTAGATATCCATATCTTTCTCGTAAGTTGGGGAGTTTGGGGATATTTCATTAAATAAGATGTGCATGCTCCTTTCCTCTGTTCTCGACTACTCATAATGAGGATACTTGCTTAATGTATCATAGGATTGAGGGCTTTCCTCATTCCCTTTTCTTTGTTTTTGTGCAACTGACTTATTTTAAGAGATTGCTTTCAAGTTCAGGAATCCTCTCCTCCACTCAAGCTTCTATATGGTTAAGGTCCTGGTCTGTTTTTGAAACTTATCTGTTGAGTTCTTCCACTCCTGGACTTCTGTTTGGCTATTTTCTGTGATCTCTTCTATCTCACAACCGAATTTCTTATTTATATCATGAATTGTCTTCCTAATTTATTTGAAATGGGTATCTTTTCAGTGCGGCTCAGTAAGTTTCCTTAGAATCATTGTTTTGATTTTTATCATGTGGTTGGTTCATTTTTCCCACTTTGGGGTCTGAGCAATGGTGTTCATTGGGAAGCATCAACCTACCTTGCTCTCTCTCCCCCGACTTCCATCCCAGATACTTCTTGTGATCCTCTGGTGGCTTTTGCACAGCACGTTGTTTCTACAAACTTTATAATATGGCTTTTGTATTAATGACTACTATAGCCTGTCTCAGAAAGATACTATGGTACAATGTGTTGGTATGATTGCAGTTGGCCATAGTGATATGGTCTCCATCAACCTTCCTCAAGCTGCAGTCAGTGACTTTGGGTGTGGTGAGTGTGCAGTGGGTTTGTGATGACATGCATACAGAGTCACCCACAGCATGGCCCTTTGGGATCTTGTAAATACAGCATGTAGCACACAGCAGTGAAAAGACCCCCGGACCCTGACTAAATCCCAATTCTGTAAGTTTGGAGGTTTCACAGAAGCCTAGGGAATTGAAACTTTCTGGGACTGTGATCAATATCTTCACATCACATGTGTCCCATTCTTTCATATCAGTCTCTGAAGAGCTTTCTTCAAAATGTGGGACACAATTATGTTCTATGTCTGATCCAGCTTTCTCTAACCTGCCTCTTCTAGCAAGAAAGACCTCTTTATGCTACAAAGGAGACCCACTGGTGTGCACCCTGGACTTCAACTGACTGGCCTTAGTAAATTGGCCTTAGTCTTTTCTCATTTTGCCAGAGAATCAGTACATCAAAGGAGCTTGGCAGGAGTCATTTAATCTCTATGCCGATGCAACCCCTTTTTCCTTATTACAGATACTTGGTGTGTAGAACAAGCTTCTTATTCCCTTCTACAGATTTACATGCCAGCTTCTCGTGGAGCATAAATTTTAACTAGTAGACCACTACCACACATCCAGGACAATGTTCCTCCCACCTTTCAGGTTGACTCTACATCCAAATATCAAGTGATCTCACCCCAAAATCTATTGTTCTAGAAATCTGCCTTCCCAGACCACAGAGGTGGCTGGTGAGGATCTCTGACAATCTTTGAAAGGGGATGTTTTATAGAGAGTGTTGATTGGGTGGTACTTGGTACCATTAGAGGGAGGGGAGAAGAAATCAAAAGTTCATCTGTGATGCACCTTAAACAACAAAGGTCATGGGGTGGGGGGGCACAGACACAAGTCGTATGATGTTACACAGAATTCAGGTAAGAAATATTCATCCATGCTTCACAACTGCCCATAACAAAGGCATGGGCATAGCATATAGTATCCAGTCATTAAACATCTATTGATTTAATAAACTGTTTGAAAAGAAGTGAAAAACTATTTTAAAAGAAGAAAAGAAGCAGAAGAAGGCATAATGTCATAGGCATTTATAAGCCGTTCACCAAACTTAAACCTATTTTTCTTGAACATTTAACTAGACCACTTCTCCAAGCCTGTACTACAGTATGACCAAGCAGCTAAACTCTGAATGGTGTAAGATGAGTATAAAGGATGAGACCTATTTACAGGCATGAACCTTATAATAGTGTCTGTTTGCCTCATCTGGAGGCTAAATGTGGAGGACTTGGGGGCTCCAGAGAATAGAGTGAATCACAAAGTACAAGGAGTCTCTGTACAGAAAGTCCATGAGGGATGCTGTCCACCATTGATGAACTTCTAGTGAGAGTGAAGTTCAGTTGGAGAAACTCTAGAAGTTGGTGATTTTGCACCAATGGTGACTTTTGCAGCAATAGCATTTTCCTAATGATCTAAAGATCAGATATATAAATAATAAAGAGATTTTTCTCCAGTGGAAACTTATATATAAAGGAATAGAACAGAATCCATCAGGAAGAAACGATAAATAAAGCATATTTTTAGTTTGAAATAGTCAAAGGACAAGTCTTTAAGTAAAATGAATCCATTAAAATTGATTCACGGTGAATGAAGGTACCTATTGAAATGCATTAAGCAGAGACAATAGTGGAAAATTTGACAAAACTCAGTTTGGAGACATATTCCCAGAATGAAGGACAGAGAGTGACAATGGTGTCTAATACTGAAGTCTGAGAAGTGTAGACTTTTTATTTAACTCTGGAACATGAGCTCTTTAAAATGTGTTAACTAGTCAGTATATTATCATGTTTTTCTACACTGTATTAGTGTATTTCTACACTGTGCAGGATTCTTTATAAAGCCTGTCTCTACTAATTTCCATGCATATAAAAATAAATGGCCTTCTCATTATCACAGTGAAACCAAAGAATATGCTCTTATCAGTAGAAACTTATAAGACAAAGCAGATATAAATACACAACGTCATCATTTAGATTAATTATGCATTCTTTCAACTTCAGTGCCAAATCCATTATTTACAAAAATATTTTGAATTTATTATTTATTAGTTTTGGGGGAAACCAGCTAACTTTTAGAAATGGGAACCTGTGAATTGGGAATGTGTCATCTTCTCACAATATCCCTAATTATGCAAATCTAATTAAGCCAAAGTAGCAAGTCTTTATAGATGGAAACAGCATTACAGTTCTTATTACAAATGGCTTCCTTCAGAAGCCAACTTCTACTGGCAGAAGTAAGCCACAGAAGAAACAGTTCTAAGTCCTTGAAGGTGCATTTTCTGCAGAGCCCATGGAAGTCCTCCACTTCTGTCTTATTCCCGCCAGCTGGCTTCTCAGCCACCAGCTTTTGGTGACTGCATGCTAGCAGGTCTACTAGACTGTCAGACAAGCAATGGGATGGGAGGGTTGGCTACTCTCTGTATCTCCAATTTGAGTTCTTCTAAACAAATATTTCTCATTGTTCATCTCAAAGTCTTGAGATTCCTTGGTTTAAAATATGAATCAAAGCCAGGCTATGGTGGCTCATGCCTTTAGTCCCAGCACTTGGGAGACAGAGGCAGGCAGATCTCTCTGAGTTCAAGGCCTGGTCTATCGAGCAAGTTCCAGGACAGCCAGAGTTACAACAGAGAAACCTTATCTCATAAAAACAATAAATAAATAAATATATAAATAAATAAAATAAAAAATAATAAAAATAAAATAGAATCAGATTATTGAGGAACTGAAAGGAATAAAAGAAAAATCAGATGACCGAGAACTGTGCTTAATAAAAGAGGTATGGCATTACTCAGGAAAGGCTATCTTTTTTAGATTAAAATCTTTAATGAGTTCTGCGTTTAGTTCCAAACACAGCTCCGATTTCCTCTCTTGTATGTACTTAACACAGTAATTAAAGTTGTTCATAAAGATTTTTGTGCTGTTTTTAAATTTAAAATGGAAATACATATAAGCCTTTTGAAGCCAGATCAAATAATCTGTTGGAAAAATAGCTGTCAAGGTAGAATGTGATATTTGTTAGGATTGTGAACCAGTGCTTACATGCTTGCGTAACATACACAAGACCCTGAAATCAATCATCAGCAAATAAGTAAATATATAAAATTTAAAAGGAAAAGATGTGTGGTTTTAAAAAGCATCACATTGCAATTTGTCCCAAATTCTGGTATCATACAAAAGTAAAAGCTGAAGGCAGATTTAGTACAGCAAATTGTATTTACATCATTTTTCAGTCAATAGTATGAAAATCGATGTGTGAACTATCTTGACCTTGTTGCTCTGTCTGTGCAGGAAGAGCCTCTTTTCTCTCCCTCACTTTTACAAAGATGTTCTTCGTGGTTGAGAAGAAATGCTCCTTATTCTAATGATTGTTCTCTTCTCTCAGGGCTTTGCTTATTTTACCCTCACAGACCATTCAGAGGGAACAGAAAGCACTAACATTAGAATACCTTTGGTTACACCTTTATTTATTTATTTTCTCTGTATATGAGTATGTGTGTGTCATGGAGCATGAGTAAAGGTCACAGGGCAGCTTGCATGAGTCAGTTCTCTCCACCCACCAAGTGAGTCCCAAGGACTGAACATAGGTTGCAGGTTTGGTAGCAGACACCTTTACCTGCTAAGCTATCTCATCATCCCTAGAGTATCTTGTGCATCATTTAAATGGTTGGCCATTTTTTTAGGTACTAAAACAGCCAATGTTCACTTCATCATGTGGATATTCTCATCTGGGTGGAAGCTCCTCTACATAAATAGGAAGCTGTGCAGTTAAACACACAGGCTGTTTGAGGGGGTGAGGTTAGCACCACACCATTCTTCTTACTTTGCTTTGGCAGTGGTTCACTTTTATTTTAAAATTTAATAGCAGAAGAAAACAGATGTCTAGTGAGATTGTACTTGCAGGGAAACAAATAAGTTAATATATGATGCTAGGACGGTACCCATAGCTGAGTTTAGCAGGAAAAGGGAAGCTCTGTTCTAGCCCCCTCTAGATGACTTCTGTTTTGAGTGATCTCAGAGTTCTCTGCTGACACATCCATCTCCTGGGGAGCTACCTGAGAATCATGGTAGCCAAAGATAGAAAATAATGTGGTACTCTTCAAGCCAGGCCAGGAGGAAAGCAGAAGTGACAGGGATACATCGTGTGCACCCCAGCAGAAGGACAGGGTAGCTGAAACTTTCAAAATGAACCAGTGAGAGCATGCAAAAATCCTGAAGGGTATGGGATAAACATGGAGTTCCAACCAAAGCATAGAGGGAGGACTTAAATGGAAGTGGAGGAGGCGAGAAAACCATCACACAGAGGGCAGCATGTGCTTTTCCTGAGCATAGCATGTCGGCAGCATTGCTAGATGCCAGGAAGGTGGGAGACGAAAGTAAGAATTCCAAACAAGTACCAAACACTGCTCACAATAATCACATGTTACAAGCAGAAGGAAATCTTGGCTTCTTACTGTCTTTGGAGGAGGATAGCTTTGAGCATCTAAAAGTGGTCACCTAGGTGAGTTTAATAAGGCTGATTTGTAAAAACCTAAGTATGAAAACTGAGAATCACTTCACAGCCTCTGCTGGCAGCACCGTCTTACTCCCACACCTGCCAGCATTTAATTTTCATCCTCTTATATTTCCAGTGCGATGGCTCCACTGGCCTCTCCCTTTACACATTTTCAAATGTCTCTTTTCTTTTAAAAATAATAGTGTAAGAACTTCTAGCTATTAGTGCCTTCTCTCCTCAGTCAAACCCTCCAAGTGGTAATCTGTTGATCATCTTATCTTTCCTCTGGAATGGATGTTAAGTGTCTTCTGATTATTTGGAACAGAACTTCTACATGTGTGTCTTTCCTTGTGGGGAAAAAATAACAACAGCAGGGAATTAAACAAGGGGTCAAAGTTAAATATTTGCAAGGGAGACTTAGAGAGTGGAGGGACATATTTCCCACACATTCTTGTCTCTCTTCTGCTTTCTACCTGATGATGTTCAAGCCATGTCACATTAATTTGATATAGTCAGCATTACCAAAGTCACAAGCACCTGTGAACACCAAATTTAGTGAAAAACTTTAGACTTTGTCTTAAGTGGTTTCTTTGCTTCTTTTGACAGTATTGCTTCCTAAACACCTGTGATTCAAACAAGTGGCATAAGTTCAGAAAGTGATATGACACACACTATTTGGAGACTGGCTTTGAAGTTGTGTATGCACACACACACATATATTTGTATATATTTACATATATGATATATATTGAGGTGGCCCATACCATATTTGTTATATGTTTGGATAAAAGTTGTTGCTTTATCTTCAGATAGGGAAATGCACACAGAGACAGATATATCTAGGGAAAGCCTTCTAGTGATGGGTTAAGAATCAGAAGAGCACCTAGCAGTGGTGGCACATGCCTTTAATCCCAGCACTCAGGAGGCAGAGAAAGGCATATCTCTGTAAATTCTAGGCCAGCTTGGTCTATGGAATGAGTTCCAGGAACATCCAAAGTTACAACAGAGAAACCCTGTCTTGAAAAACAAACAAACAAAATAATCAGAAGAGGAAACTTATTCCTAACATTCAGAGACAGTGGATAAACCCATTGTTAATCTCTCCCTAGTTCTACTGATCCCCCTTTTCCTCCCCATCCTTCTCTTCCTCTTTCTTGCATCCCAGACCTCAGGACTCTGTGACTATGATGACATTTATAACAGCATAAATAGGGAAGGTATCTCAGTCCATCCAGGCTGCTATACAATAAAGCACTTAAACAGAGTGGTAGGTAAAACACAGAAATGCATTTGTTATGGAAGCATGTCATGGAAGCAAGTTCAAGATCAAGGCAGTGAAATTTCATTTTTGAGGACTGTGCCCTGTTTCATAGACAGTGCCTTCTAGCTGTGTATGCATAAGGCAGGAGTAATGAAATCTCTTGGGCCTCTTTTACAAGGACAATAAATCCATTCATAAAGCCCTACCTGCACAGGTTCTACCTCCTGTTGACATCATGTTGATGATGAAGTTTCAGCAGATGGATTGTGGAGTATACAGATGTTCTGTCCATGGTAATTAACTACAAATGCTAAATAAGCATATCCGTGATGAGCTGTTTTATTGCTATATGGAACCAAATATTTGTAAGCCTATTCAGTGAAATGATACAAGAGTATAGAGGAAGAGAAAGTTTAAAATTTCCCTTCTGAAAACTCTCTATCAACTAAAAATGAAGCTTTTTACTTTTCTTTTAAGAAAAAATGGACTTCGTGGATCATCGTCAATTTCATTATCATTAGCAGACTACAATCTAGAATGAGCACTCTTTGGGTTATTACAACAAAATACACCTGACCAGATGACTTACCCAGAGTCCTTGTGTCTCTCACAGTTTTGGAAGGCTACAAGTCATGGTGCTAGAGCTGGGTTCTTAGGAGGCTTCACTTCCTGGATTGCAGATAGCAACATCCTTGGTATGGATTTAGCATACCCCCCTCCTCATTCAGTAACGTTGTAGGTTAGGGTTTCAACCTATGAAATTGGATGGGACACATTCAGGCAAAAGCAAGCACCTAACACTTTACCAGAAATTGCACCAATTGCAGCCCCTGGGTGTTGTGCTCCTATAGCATCTTAACAGATATTAACTAATCTGCTTTGAACGTAATTAAAACCTTGTACAACACATTTAAATAACTATCCTTATAATAAGAAAAAGAAAGGGTGTAAATGATGTTCTAACTTCCATTAAGATGTTGGTGGCAGCTTAGCTATGAATGATGCCACTGGTTAAGAAGATACTGTGGAAAGAAATAAATGTGATAAAATAACAATGCAAATTAGCTTTCAAGAAAGGCAGCTTTCAAGCTATCAAGTTTTCACATATGCTATTAAAAGCAAAACTTGCAGAAAATCTTGTATATTCAGAGTCCACAGCAAAGGACAGAATTATGGAATGACCTCAAAAGTCATATGACACATGAAAATACTTACAAGAAGACTCCACTCAAAATGATGTGTTATAGAAGTTTATTTTTAGTTATGTTTAAAATAATTGTTTTATGGATTGTTGGGTGAGAGACTGCATAGGTCTTGACATTTTGTATTATCTGTAGGTGGTGGATTTATGTGGGTAATGTTTGATTGCTAATGATCTGCAAGTGGTATCAGTAGAACACTTGAGGTGTTCTGGATCAATAAAAATACCTGAGCTCAGACACTCGGGATTCCACTGTCCAATATGGTGCTGGCAAAAAGTGGTTCCCTCTGCTGAGGTCTGACAGGGTTTGTACATATGAAAGCACTTCCTTGTCCTGTTTCCCGAACCACCACAATAGTGTACTACTACAAATGGTATACCAACATGGGGTACTGACATCACGCCAGCCACATCCAACGTGGAGACAAGGAAGAGAAAGAAACTCTAGACCTTAAAGTTTCCATTTTGTTTTGTTTTGTTATGCTTTGTTTGTTTTGTTTTCTGCAAACCTGTCCAGATACTGGTGAGGTGAAGCGGTTCTGACAAGACACATCTGCTACGGTGATGAAAACTCTAGCTCATGAGGGAAACCTTCCTGTAGACAAGGTTGCCAGTTTTTTTTTTCCCTGCAAACCAGACTCTACCTTAAAATCTGGAAAGTGTTTCCTTAGAGTCAGCACACAGAAGCTGTCTTCTAGAACTGGCTGAAGTTTCATCTTGTGCTGGTAGCTGAACTTGGTACTGTATGAGTCACCCAGGTGGTGCTGGTTTTAAAAGCATGAAGGAGTCATGAAGAGCAGCTGAGGCTTGGCACTATGAGAAGCCAGGAGAGGCCATTGGTAAAAGTGCAGCCTCAGTGGCAGTTGAAACCCCAGATTGAAGGGGTCACGTAAAGAAGTTGCGGCTTGGCACCATGAAGAGAGGCTATGAGAGGCTGTTCATGAAGGTTCAGCCTCAGTAGCCATTGAAGGCCCAGAATGAAGGTGTCATAAGTTGAGGCTTAGCAACATGAAAAGATCCCAGGATAGACAAAAGTGCAGCCCCAATTACAGCAAAGGACCCCAGCTTTCTGAAGATGCCAGTACCATGGGATGACCACCAAGAGCAGCAGCAGCAGCAATAGAGTGGAGCTAGCTGGATCCTGGGGAACAAGCTATGTGTGCTGCAGAAGTCAGAGCCAGAGAAGTGATCCAAGCCCTTTGGGGTACCCCAGAAGATCATGAGTGAATTCCAGCTAATTGGACATTGATAATGTTTTTCTGCTGTCCAAAGACATTGTGAAAGGCTTGATAGATGCTTGATTTCATTTGGTCCTGTGTGTTAGCAACCCTTGTGATTGTTCTTCTTGTAAATAGTTTTGCTGGTGTAGTGCTAAATTGTGTTGTAGAGATGAAGCAATTTTTTTATCTTATACAGAAAGGGGGAATTGTTATAGAAGTTTATTTGTAGTTATATATAAAATAATTGTTTTTTGCACTGTTGGGTGAGGTGTTGCATAGGTCTTAGCACTGTATTGTCTGCACGTGTTGGATTTATGAGGGGGGGAGTGTTTGATTGTTAATGACCTGCATGTGCTATCAGTAGAACATTGGAGGAGTTCTGTATCAATAAAAACATGTGAGCTGGGTTCCACTGTCCAGTATGGCACTTGCCATGATGGTGGTTCCCTCTGCTGAGGTGTGGTGGTGTATGCACATATGAATATGCCTCCTTTTCATCCTTGCTGAGCCACCACAGCCGTGTACTACTACAATAGTGCTTGTCATAGTCTGTTCCTTTGTTGCTGTCATAAAACACTGCCAAAAACAATGCTGGGAGGAAAGGGCTTCTTACATCTTAAGGGTTGTACTCCATCATGGAGGATAACCAAGATAGGAACTGAATCAGCAACAACAGACCAATGTTGCTTACTGGCTTCTTCCAGGCTCATGCTCAGCTACTTATCTTATACAGCCAAGGCTGTCCTGCTACAATACAAGCAGGACACCTCGTATACCTCGTACACCTAAGACTCAAGGAACTTTGTAGAAGAGGGAATGAAAGGATTGTAGGAGCCAAGGGCCCAGGATGTCTGCTGTGAGACAGCGTCTTCTACATATGACACAGAAGCTGAACCCATGAAACCTCAAAAATGTGGTTGTCTACACAAGGCCCCACAACAACAACCCCAGTTGACATGCCAAACATTATACAGATACAACAATCAGGGTAAAGTAATGTGGTGTTGCTGTAAGGATTGTGTAATACAGCAATGATGGTACAGAGAGACTAGACCCTCACGTACATGACTAACTGATTTTCAAAACAGGTTTAAAGACAATTAATGAATAAATGGTATTCTGCTCAGAAAATGGTACTGAAATACTGGATAGCCATGCACAGAAAAAGATGTGCATAGTACTAGACTTCATCCCATATGAAAAGTCAACTTTAAATGTATCGTGGGTATAATGAAAAACCTACCTGACAGAAATCTTTGAGACTCAACTTAATAATGAATTTTTAACTTTTGTTTTGACAAAATGGAATTCATAAAAACATAAATTGATATAAAGATAAGCTGTATCAATGTCAGATCAGATTCCAAAAGGACACTGTTAAGAGAACTTAAAGATAAACATGCATGGAAATAGTATTTCCCAGTCTCATACAAACCAGTGAGGTATATCTTTTGTCAAAAGAACTAAAAATTATATTAGCAGATGGTTTTTATATATTATTTGTCCTATGACAAGTTCATACATGTATGCAATGTACTTGATCATACTCACACATACCTCAGCTCTCCTCTCAACCCTCTCTTACCCTGGCTACCTCCGACAAATTCCCTTCCAACCTTGATGGTGTCTTCTTTTATATTGCAGTGAGTTCTGTTGGTGCTGCCCACATCTGCATGGGTGTGGGGCCATCCACTGCATCATGTATAACCTACCAGTGGCCATCTACCCACCCTCAAATAACTCTCTTTACCCAGCAGCCACCAACTTCTAACAGCCCCTATGGAGGAGTAGTATCTTATGAGCCCTTCCCCAATCCCTGCCAGAAATCTGACTCTAACTTATTGATAGCATTTTAAGCAGATCATTTTTTAAATGCCAATAAAGGATGTGATCAGAGATATATAGAAGAGGATGTACAGAAAATAAACACAGGAAAAGAAGGTGAACATCATTAGTCTTTAAACTCTAGAGAAAAACCAAAATCCCACTGAGATTCCATCACACACTTCTTAATTTGCAGAAATTAAAAATACTGAACAATTGCTTTTCATGTTAGAACTCCTGTACCCTAGGTAGAGTGAAAAATGGTACTGCCATTGTGGGACGTTATGTATACACCTAGTGTGTTGGTCCATTGTGGCTGCTGTAACAAAACACCATGCATTGGGTAGCTTAGATGCAGCAGGAATTTATCTCACATAGATCATGGCATCATTAAAGTGGCAGGTTCAATTTCTGATGAAAATCCTCTCTCTGGTTCATAGATGGAACTTCTTATTGTATCTCCATGGTGTAGAAGGGACTAGGCACCTGTTCCTGGCATATCACCCTATCAACAGCCCCACTTGAAAAGATCATCATGCTGGCAATACAGAGTCAATTTATGAATTCCATAGAGCTCACAAGCAACCCACAGAACATATGAATTCATCTAGCCATTTCATTTCTAAATACTTATTCAAGAAAAATTAAATTATATGTATACAAGGACTTATATACGCATTTTGATAGTAAATTTCTAGCAAAACTTATAAACCATACAACTGTTTATCAATGGGTGCATAAGCAAACACGCCATGATATGTCCATTCATTGGATTTCTTCTTAGCAACAGAGAGTAAACTATTGATACACCCTACAATAGAGTTGAAACTCAAAGTACTATACAAAAAAAAATCTAAGAAGAAATTAAACCCATTGTATAGCACATTATATAAACTGAAATGGAAATCTTCATTTCTAATAACTTTTTTCCCCAAATAAATGGAGTGAATTTCCATGGAGAAACACCTGATTCTAGGAGGGTGCTGGTAGCATGTGAAACATGTCTGGAGTAGCTTGTAATACCAGAGAGCCCCCAAAGTGCTCAAAACTCCACACCCACCCATCTTCATATAATAGTGAAGTACGTCAACTGACACAGAGGACACAACCAAATGAACCCTCAATACTCCAAGCTGAAAAAAACCTAAGGAATGAAATGTACCCATAGCTGTGTACACAAAAGACAGAATAAAGTAGTAATATGGCTGAAGGGTGCTCCCCCATGCAGAATTCCAAATACAGCCTGCAGTTAGTTACTCTATCTTAATGGAGGGAGAGCTTAACTTCCTACTCCAATATATTCCCATAAATGGCTCACAGTGACTTCTTTCCAGCGGGTAGAAATAATACCCATGTGAAGGACCCTGATAAACACAGGATCACAGTTGCTTACGCTAACATCATGCCATAAGTCCTGTTCAGTGTGAATCCTCCATGCAAGGTAGTGAAAACAGCCAACTGTAACATTCTTCCCTAAACCCACGAGCCACGACTTAGATTCTAAGTCTCAGAGAATGCCATTGTATAAGACTTTCTAGGAATACCAACATTATGAAATACAAGGGAAGTCTGAGAAGCCATCATAGCCCAGAGGGGCCTGGGAAGCCATGGCAACAATGAAACAAGGTGTCCTGGATGGGATATTGGGAAAAATGGAGAGTAAAAGAAAACTGAACATGCTCTGTGCATTAGTTAATAATCGAGCACTTGCCTGAGCTCACTGACTACAGCATGCACTTTATATTAGGAAGCTACACAGAGGATACATGGTTACTTTTTATTCTCTGGTAGGTTTTGGTATAAATCTAAAACTATTCTGAAAAGGAATACCATTGATATACGTCTTTTAAAAAGTTACATTTAAGACACAAAGTATTATGTAACATGATATTTAGTAAACCAGACAGGAGTCTTTAGTGACAGAAGGCAGAAGAAAGAAGGAGAGAAAGAAAGAAGGAAAGAAAGAAAGAAAGAAAGAAAGAAAGAAAGAAAGAAAGAAAGAAAGAAAGAAAGAAAGAAAGAAAGAAAGAAAGAAAGGAAGAAGGAAAAGAAGGAAGAAGGAAAAGAAGGAAGAAAGAAACTGGAAAGGGCAGCGCAAAGGGATTTAAAAGAGTGTGAGTTTACTTTTGGAGGCAAAAGTTCTGTGTCTCACTTTGTGGTCAAGCTTCTCCATATTCATTATACATGCATACACACATGCAGGCTTTCCTTCCCACACTTCCATGCTTTACCCCTAGTGCCCCTGCTGTTCCCACACTCCATTTTACCATGTGATGTCTTAAGGACATACAATAACTGCTTCCTTGAATTCTCTTCTACCTCCCTAATTCTCACACATCTAAAATTAGTCAGCGATAGCTCACCGCTGAAAAAGTCAACGCCCAAACCCAGTGGTCCGATGCAAAAGAGATTGACTTCTCATTTGCAGTGCCTCCCTGGTGATTCAGACACCCAGGCACATTGCCTCTAGCAGCCCCACCTGCCCTGGAGTTTTAGAGTATCCCATGTATTTTCTACACCTTGGTGAGGATAACTGCATGACATCAGCATAAATGGGACCTGGACACGCTCAAGGGAATTTTCCAAATGACTAACTCAGTTTTGAAGAGGGCATATTTAAGGCAGGGTCAAGATGTCCACTGATCTTGGGTTGAGCATGGATATTATTGGCTTATGACTGCATATGAAATATACTGTATTATTCTCTCTCCTCCACAGTGTCCTTGTGAATTTACAAGTGACATATTTTTAAAGCTCAATGACAATTATTCTAAGAGTAGAGAAACGTTGAGAAGAGAAAATACTGTTTACTTCCCCACTGGAGAGCTTAAGATGTGATACAGGCTATTTATGAAAATAGAGAGATGCATGCATTAGGACAAACCAAATGCGATATCATGTCCAAACTCTCCATTCAGGTAGAGATGTGTAACCAACTGTCTTCCACTCCTGAACTGCTAAGTCACATTGGTGGACCTCAAAAGGAGTATGACCCACTTGTCACAGGAATAATTTGAATGTGTTTTCTTTTATGGAGCAAGTAACAAGAGACTCTCTTTATTAAAAATGTTTTGGGGCAGGTTATACAGGGCAGTCAGTAAAGGTGCTTGGTGCTAAACTAACTAACGACTTGAGTTCTGTCTCCAGAACCCACATTGTGGAAGGAGGAAATCGGCTCCCCGGGGCTGGGCTCTGACCACATGTGCACAGCACAGCCTTGCAGGCAGGCACTGACACAGGCCCACACAAGAGCACTCACTACTCTCTGCTCCCACCTCAGACCCCTCAGGACCACCTGGACATTCGCCTCTAAGGACTCACACCCTCTCTCCTGGCTTCTGAGCACACATGTGGCATATACTCACAGAGACATATACATGCAATAAACATTAAAACATTTGAGATAATTTTCTATATTTATTCTAAAAGATGTCACCCAATGTCACTTTCTACGTTGAATCCTTACAAATGTCAAATCCTGGAATCCTTACAATTTTGCTTTTGATAGGAGATATATATATATATATATATATATATATATTCTCCTCACTGAGACTGGCATACTTTTTAATTGAAAAGTGTAATTTTAAAACATAATATTATATTAAGTATAGTAAACTGTACTTAATTGAGAGTATAAAATCTGATATATTTGGAAGATTTCCTCCCAAAGCACCTGACATTCCAAGTGTATCTCAGACTAGAGGCTGCCAGGAATGCCAACCCCAAGTTTTGTATCTAGCTGGTGATTGGCTAGGAAAGGGATTTGGGCGGGCCTTCCTAAAAAGCTATGGAGCCAGTGTGAACTGTCACTATCAGTTAGGCTTTCTAGTATTTGCAACTGTGAGGATTCTGCTGTGCGGGTGGAGCCCAAAGAGGAACTTCCTTCTCTTTGCTTTCCCAGAGGAACCTGCAACCAGGGAGGAGTCCCAGCATGGACTGCAAGAGCTTTACAGACTGTCGCAGGAGAATAACTAAGAATTGACTGCATTCAAAAAGTCCTCTAAAACCAGTGTTTTAGTGAGGACAGAGATGCTAACTGTGATGCTGGAGTTTCAACCCAGAGAACAAATCCGAAGATAGCGGGAGCCTTTTCGCAGCACCGGCCGCAGCAGTGCGGGACGAGTGAGCACCCCGCACCTTCCGTCCACGGACAAACACGAGAAAAGTCTCTGGAAGACCTCTCCCAGTGCGGACCCCAGCTTGCTCCAGCTACTTCTTCCTGTCCTCTCCCTGCCGCCGGGACAGCGCGACTGTGACTGCTGCCACCCTTCCTCTGCGTCAGGGTGGAGGATAAGGTCAGGAGCTGACCAGCACCGCCCCTCCCGCCTAGGAGGTGGAGATCCCACGGGTCCTACGATTCAACACCCACTCCCCTCCCTCTGCCCCTATATCACCGGCACCCCCTCCTCCTTCCCTTTTCCCTCCTCCCTGGAGACAGGGGAGGAGAAAAGGGGAGCTCGGGTAGTCATGACTGAGCTTCAGGCAAAGGATCCGCGGGCTCCCCACGCGTCGGGCGCCGCTCCCCCCACTACCCACGTCGGGTCCCCCTTGCTTGGACGCTTGGATCCGAGTCCCTTTCCGGGAAGCCAGCCTGTAGTCTCTCCTATCCCCATCTCCCTGGACGGGCTGCTCTTCCCTCGGTCCTGCGAGGGTCCAGAGCTCCCAGACGGAAAGACTCAGGACCAGCAGTCGCTGTCCGACGTGGAGGGAGCGTTCTCTGGAGTGGAAGCCACTCGCGGTCCAGGAGGAAGCAATCCCAGAGCCCCAGAAAAAGACGGCCGACTCCTAGACAGCGTCTTAGACACGCTGCTGGCTCCTTCGGGAACAGAGCAGAGCCGCGCTAGCCCTCCAGCCTGCGAGGCTGTAACTTCTTGGTGTCTCTTTGGGCCAGAGCTTCCAGAAGACCTCCGCAGTGTCTCTGCTACCAAGGGCTTGTTGTCGCCGCTCATGAACCGGCCGGAGAGCAAAGCTGGCGACAGCTCCGGGACAGGAGCAGGGCAGAAGGTGCTGCCCAAAGGGTTGTCGCCATCCGGGCACCTGCTGCTCCCGACTTCCAGTGGTGCTCACTGGCCGGGGGCGGGTGTGAAGCAGTCGGTGCAGCCAGCTGCGGTGGAGGCGGAGGAGGACGGTGTCCCTGAGACCGAGGGCTCCGTGGGTCCACTTTTGAAGAGCAAACCTCGAGCACTGGAAGGCACGGGGAGCGGAGGAGGAGTCGCTGCCAGCGCGCCCGCTGCGGCCTCGGGAGGCATTCCTAAGGAAGATTCCCGATTTTCTGCTCCCAGAGTCTCCTTGGAGCAAGACACCCCGTCGGCGCCCGGGCGCTCCACGCTGGCCACCGCAGTTGTGGATTTCATCCACGTGCCCATCCTGCCTCTCAACTCCGCGCTCCTGGCAGCCCGCACCCGGCAGCTGCTGGAGGGGGACAGCTACGACGGCGTGGCCTCCGCCCAAGGCTCGTTTGCCCCGCCTCGGGGCTCGCCGTCAGCGCCTTCCCCACCGGTGCCCTGCAGCGACTTCCCAGATTGTACCTACCCGCCGGACGGGGACCCCAAAGAGGACGCATTCCCCCTCTATGGCGACTTCCAGCCTCCCGGCCTGAAGATCAAGGAGGAGGAGGAAGGCGCGGAGGCCTCCGCTCGCTCGCCGCGCCCCTACCTGGTAGCCTCAGCTGAAGGCGGCTCCGCCACCTTCCCAGATTTCCCGCTGGCGCCGGCGCCGCTGCGAGCACCCTCCTCCTCCAGGCCCGGAGAAGCGGCGGCGGCGGGCACTTCAGCTGGGTCGCCCGCGTCCTCGTCGGGGTCCGCGCTGGAGTGCATCCTGTACAAAGCGGAGGGCGCGCCGCCCGCGCAGGGCCCGTTCCCACCGCTGCCCTGCAAGCCCCCGGCCGGGTCCTGCCTGCTCCCACGGGACGGCCTGCCAGCCCCTCCGGCCGCCCCGGCTGCCCCCGCCATCTACCCGCCTCTCGGCCTCAACGGGCTCCCGCAGCTGGGCTACCAGGCCGCGGTGCTCAAGGACGGCCTTCCCCAGGTCTACCCGCCATATCTCAACTACCTGAGGTGAGCACCTGCTCGAGCCCTGCCCTGCCTTCTCCACCCCTAGCGCAGCTCAGGGTTGCAGGGTGAACTCGGGAGGGCTGGGCCTTGGGGACCTGGCACCCACTAGCTTGTGCCTCAGGTCTTCGTACATTTTGGGAGGACATAAAGGGGTCTTCGTACATTTTGGGGGGATGTAAAGGAGGCGCAGATATAACGCTTTGTTGAGCACCCCCCCAACACACACACACATACACACAAACATTGTCTGAAAACTTTCTGAAGCAGAACCACCCTGGTTCAAAACCTGCTGGTCACTCCAGGACTTCGGTTTGACCTGAGGATGTGGTTGCCAGGATGCTGTTCAGTGGGTTGGGAGCTTAGGAAGAAGGGCATTGGCCTTGTATGTGTGTGTGCGCTTGTGTGTGTGTGCACGTGTATGTGCGTGTGTGTGTGTGCGTGTGTGTGTGTGTGTGTGTGTGTGTGTGTGTGTGTGTGTGTGTGTGTGTTGGAGAGCCAGAGGCACTAACACAAGGGTCCTCTGGGAGGGGAGGGGCTTAAAAGTGTCTTCAGAACTGAAGATAGAAACACCTTAGGGATTCTCTGGCCCAATTTTCCTTGGAGCCTCAAGAGTGAAGTAAAGGAGGAGGAAGGCACGGAGTGCAGGACGGAAGTGTTTGAATGGTAGGTTTAACATCCAGTGCAGTGAGGCAAGAGCTTGGGATTCTCATAGTGTTTCAGACGCTCCTACTTTCCTCATACGTGTTTTCAAGAGCATTTAACTTCACATTCTGAATTAATGGAACATGAAACGGAAAAACTGCTGAGTTCATAGACTCACCTGATATGACTAGGCAAAAATAGTGTCAGTGTTGTTAACAAAAGCTTAAATCAATCGTTACGGGACTGAGTTCAAAACGGAACCACTGCTAAGATCAGTTGAACTGCCATGGCTCAGTGATGTTGTGACCCAGCATTCATGAAGGATGTCATGAAGTAATGGCAAAATCACTCTGTATAAGGAGCTCTATTTAAATCACCATTTCTAGCTGGTTTTGAATATGAAAGGATGCAATGGCTCTCCTTTTATTACTATTGATAATTTGTATGTCCAGTGAATCCATTATAAGTGGTTTATGATATCAAGTTTAGTTCATGTGTCTTTCAAATATGAATATATACATATGTATATATGTATGCATGCACGTGTGTGTGTGGGGGGGCATCCTGGGAGATGGGGATATGGTTCAGTTCCTAGAAAGCTTGCTTGCATAACATACACTAAGCCCAGAGTTCTCTCCCCAGCACCTCATAAACAGAGCATGGTGGCAGATGCCTCTACTCTTACCACTTGGAAGCCGAAGACTGAAAGTTCATGAGTTCAGAGCCAGGCTCTGGTATATAGCAAATTTAAATCCAAAGCCAACCTACTTACATGAGACCTTTATCAAAAAAACTAACACACACACACACACCAAAACGAAACAAAACAAAAAACCATAAATGGATTCTATGGTTCTATTTAAAAATCTTTGGCCTCATCAATGCCAGTTTAAGAAAGCTTTCTTATCAGAGAGTAGCATACCTAAAACTAAGCAGAATCCGTTTTGCATTTCAAGGCCAGATTCAGAAGCCAGCCAGAGCCCACAATACGGCTTTGATTCCTTGCCTCAGAAGATCTGTTTAATCTGCGGAGATGAAGCATCTGGCTGTCACTATGGCGTGCTTACCTGTGGGAGCTGCAAGGTGTTCTTTAAAAGGGCAATGGAAGGTAGGCAGTTTCTTCCTTGTTCTTTTTCTCCATTTCACTGTCATGGAGACCATAACATATGATACTTCATACATAATCATTCCTTGCTTCTAAGAAATGATAACATTTCTTAATACCCTAAAATATGATGATATTGTAACAGTATGCTTTGCCTACAATACCCAAGAGTGAAGGTAGTTTATGCTTTATGCTGTGTGGCTCACACTTTCAACAGTACACACAAAATGAGGCTGAAAACTGTGCTGATATTCAGCGATTCTCTTTCTCTCAAGATGCAACTTTACTCTAGTGATGTGTTCATATAGATCTACTATATAAATACATCTCTAGGTTTTTTATCAAAAGAAAAATGATAGCAAGTAAAGTTACACATGTGTACATATTTATATATGCATGCATAAATTCATATACATACATGTTCACAGTACAGTTACAAATATATGATATATATAGATATATAGATATATATGAACACATGGAGAATACATGATACAACTGCAAATTCTCTACGTTTTCCCTGAATGCATATTGATATAATCTTTATGTAATGATTTTAAACAGAAGTTTAGTTTGCCTTTTTGTTTAGCATAGCTTTGTATGTTCAAGAGGAAAGTAATCGCTCAGAATAAATGAACAAGCCAAACTTCACATTAACACAGTTTCCCCTTATCTTGCTTTAAGTAAAACTTGCACATTTTTAAAGAACATTTTAACTATGTACTTAGCCAATGGTTTTATATTAGTTTGCGAGGTATCTTTCAGACTTTATAACTTCCATAGAAACATTTAAAAATTCCTCCCACCTCGGTAATCACTAAGCCCTCTTTATTCAGGAGGAAATCATGCTGCCTTCATGACAGTTAGGAAGTGGTAAAGTCAGGTTTCAGACCCAGATGGTCTCAGTGCTCAACCACAGCACTTCCTTTGTCATAATAGGAAACAGAGTCAAACATGCTTGCCAAGTGGAGAAACATCTAGAATGCTAACCATGAATCTTAAAAGAGAAGGCAAAACTAAGGTGAAGAGAAATGTGTGGTATAGAGAAATACATCACATTAACTTCATATTTGGTGGAGTACCCTGAAAAAAGGCATACCCAGGTGCCAAGAGGGTGTTCTGGTGGGTTGGTTCCTCTCCCAGGTTAAGAATGAGAAACAGAGTCACGTAGGACAACTAGTTTCACTTGATTTTATTGGTTTTGCATGAAAGAGGGAGGAGATAGAGAATAAAATATAGAGAATAGGAATGAGGAAAAATGGCTTCTCTTAAGCTAAGTGAATCTACTTGGTTGAGAAGCCTATTCCACCACTTTGCCAAGACTTTGACAGGGTCAGAGTTAACTAGGACATGGTGAGGAATCACACAAAATCTGTCAAACAGATGAAAAAAGAAATCACCTGCCAATTCTTCTAATGCAGGCCTTTCTGGCTTTGTGTAGGAAGGACACATTTTTTTTTCATTGGCTTACTTGTGTGCAATGACCAGACAAATACTAGGCATTCAATAAATATTTTGCTGTATGAACTAGTCATCATAACTAATTATACTACTCGGTCATTATCTGGATGTTTTATTATGTGACAACATAATAGACATACAATGCAGTATGATTGAACAAATATAACAGTTAAAATATATACTTTATAAGACTACATAGCATAGGTGTATTTGTAATTGTTTTGTAATATTATAAAATTTTCATTAGGTATTAATTATGTATGAATTAATTAACCTGAAGTACATTAACTCATGTACTTACTGAGTGCCTGTCAAGCCCAGGTCCTATGTTAGGTACTGGTGGGAGGCCAATAAAGCAGAATATACACAGCTGGCCACTGATCGAGCAGTAAACAACAGAAAAGGATATGTCACCAATACATGTTCATAATTTCTTTACATTACATTCTTTACATTATACATAATTCATGCAGTGCTTGACTCTCTGAAGCACTGACCCCTTGTCAGAAACAAGGGAGTCTTTGGAAACTTGCTGAGTTAGAGAAGAGCCATCATGGAAAACCACACTGGAAACAAAATAAGAAAAAAAGTTTCTTATTAAGAAATTGTTTCTTCTCATAAGTGAAAGTAATTGATCTTTTAAATAAGACTGACTTAGAATTGAATTTTTCCTTGATACAGTTTCATACAGAGAAATGATAGAAGTGTGTCCACTAACAACTGCATAAGTTATGTTTTCTGTCTTTAAAGCTCAGTAAATCTCTATCCTCTGTAGTCCACAAAATTACCCAACAATCTCCTCCACTATAATTTATGTAATGAGCATTTGGGCTCTTGAGAAGACAATTCAACAAACATAATATTCGGTGTAATGTGCTCTCAGAAAGTGTTTACCCTTTGGCAGTTTCCCATTACCCTAAAAATGAATGTGTGGTAATTCAATGGACTTCATTTCAAACTCTACAGCCAGTTTCTTCTCAAGTTGGAAGTCCTTTTGTATAACACTGAAGAATGAACTTAGTTAGAGCTATGATCTACTGAAACAGGGAGGACGTAGAAAGCAACATTGAGTGGCATATGCTTAACAATTCTTAATGGCCCTTTGGCACCTGTATGCCATTAACATCACTGTTCAGAGGAAAGTAGTTTTATCAGACATTTATGTTAACCTTAGCAGCTGTGCTCCTGCTGGGGCCGTTGAGTCCTGAATTTTCTATAACTGCTAGAGTAACATGACAGTATGTTGTACTTAAAAATAAATTAAAGCATTTCTGATACAGTTTAAGTCCTCATGAGCAACACTGTTAATCTTGTCCCATCACTGTGATTTTTCTGTCTCTATGTCAATGTTCTTAGACATGTGTATATCATTTAGGAAGTGTTAAAACGTAAATAGTATTTACTACAACGAATGTATCATTGGTATCATGTTTCATATTGTTTTTTCATATAATGATGTGTGTGTGCACATGTGTGTGCATGTGTATGTATTCATGTGCTTGCATGTGTATCTATGGACATGAGTGCATGCTTCTGCATGAAAGTGTGTCTGTGTGGGAGTAGAGGTTCATGTGTATATGCATTTATGTGCCTGTGCTTGTGTTTGTGTGTTTATATGCATATGTGTCTTAGTGTTCTACTGCTGTGAAAAGACACCATGACCATTTGGGCTTGCTTACAGTTTCACAGGTTTAGTCTATTACTCTCATGGTGGGAAGCATGGCAGTACACAGGAAACATGGTAACTGAGAGTTCTACATCTGGGTCTGAAGGGAGTGGGAAGAGAGACACTGGACCTGGCTTCAGCATTTTGAAACCCTAAAGTTTACCTCCCCCAAACCCCATGTCACATTTCCTCTAACAAGACCATACCAACTCCAACAAGGCCGCAGTTCCTAATCCCTCCCAAGCAGTGGCACTCCTCATGACTAAGTATTTAAACATAGGAGCTTATGATGATCATTCTTATTCAAACCACCACTTTTCACTCCCTGGATCCCATAGGCTTGTAGGCATATCATGATCCAAAAATGCATTCAGTTCATCTTCAAAAGCTCCCATAGTTAATAGTAGTCTCAACAGTATTAAAAAGTCTGATGTTCAAAGTCTTTTTTATGAGACTTATGGCAATCTCTTAACTGTAACTCCCTGTAAAATCAAAACCAAAAAGCAGATCACGTGTTTCCAACATATGACACAGAATATACATTACCATTCAAAAAGGGAGGAAAGGAAGCATAATAAGGATGAAAGCAAGACTTAAAACCAGCAGGGCAATCTCCAAACTCTGCATCTTCATGTCTGATGTCAAAACACTCCTCAAATCTACAGCTCCTTTGAGCTTTGTTATCTGCAACACACTTCTCTCTCTTGGGCTCCTTCTATACCCTCTTAGCAGGTATCCCACAACCCTGAGTTGCCAATGAAATTCAGGCTTTCCTTCACAGATTCATGTGATAGCCTGTTAATAAAATGTCCAATTGCCTAATATATGAGTCCAGAGTTGGTTTTTCTCAATGTTCTTTATTAATTCCAAACCATGTCAGTTCTTGGATTCAATACCCTGGCAGCTAGACTTCATTCCATGTTTTTCTCTCACTGTTCCCTCCCTCTTGCTTCTATCCTCCTAACTTCTCCTCCTTGCCCCAGCCCTAGGTGCTTTTTCATTCCAAATCCTCCCTGTCTCCACCCAGCCCTCCCATATACACATGAATGAAGCTTAACCTTCATCTGCTTTAAGGTTAATGAATGGATCATTCGTATGGAGAACTGAGTGGCCACTCCATTGTTTACAGGTAGGAAGCGAATCCTTTACATGCTACAAGGACAGCTTACAGGAATATTATCAGTATAATATAATATATATTATATATATGCATATATATATAATATAATATATAAGGGCTGGAACATGAGCCCTTCATTCATATACATTTTGCCAGGTTTTTGTTTGCTTGTTTTCTTCATTGCCTAAAATTTTCTTTAACTATTTTTCGTAAGTTCGAAGCTGAATCGGTTTGGGTCTTGCCCTGAGGTCACCACTCCCTTCATTCTGTTTAGGATCAGGCTTTATTAAAAAAAATTATCTCTTTGAGCACTGGATATAGCTCCATTACACTTCCTGGTGCTCTATTTCCTCAAACTATACATTTTGTATTTTTTATTGCTCAGTTTGAGGGCCACTAATAACCAGGCAACGCAGTAAATACTAGACTGTCTTGAAATCTCCTCTGCCAACACTGTTAGTCCAAAACCATTCAATTTCGTCTCAGGCAGAGTGTTTGCACAAGGACAAAAAGCAGCCACATTCTTCACCAAAATATTACAAGAACAATCTCTTAGGTTTCTTGGCCACTAACTAATATTCTTCACTGTAACTTCTTGAACCAGGCAGTCATAATCTACATTGCTCTCAGCATTATTGTTTTTTATGCCCCTTCAAGTATGACTCCTTAAGCTCTGATAAAAGTATTAAACTGTTTTCCTAATTAAAAATCCCAAAGTCTATATTCTTCCAGCAAGCAACATGGCCAGGCCCATCATGGCAATATTCCACTTCTGGTACCAACTTCTGGGTTAGTCAGTGTTCTATTGCTGTGAAGAGACACCATGATCATGGCAACTCTTATGAAGGAAAGCATTTAATTTGGGCTTGCTTACAGTTTCAGAGGTTTAGTCCATTATCTTTATAGTAGGAAGCATGGTGACATGCAGGCAGACATGGTAGCTGAGAGTTTTACAAAGCAGCAGGAAGAGAGTCACTGAGCCTGGCTTGAGCATATGAAACCCCAAAGCCCATCCCCAGTGATATAATTCCTCCAACAAGACCATACCTACTCCAACAAAGCCATATCTCATAATGCATCCCAAGTAATGGCACTCCCTGATGACTAAGCATTCAAATATATGAGCCTATGGGGGCCATTCATACTCAAGCCACCACAACATATACGTATGTCTTTGTGTGTACATGTGTGTGTACTCATTCACATCTGCATGGCATGTGTGTTCACATGCCTACATATATGTGTATTTATGTGTGTGCATGTGTATGAATGTATGAATGCATTGCAAGCATGCTTGTATTTGTGCCTGTATGTGTTAATACATGTGTATGAGTTCAGGTACATGTGTATGGTTATACACATGTGTATGTGTGCATGCTTGTTTGTTCTGTAAGCATATGTGCATGCATGTAGGGGTGCATGTATGAGTATGTGAGTATAGTTTTAACTTGCTCTTTTAAACTCTTCATAATGTTCATAGGATGAAAATCCTCCTCTCGAGGCATTGCTAAAGTAAGCATTTCTTGCACTTGGTAAATGCCTGCTTCATTCTCCAGTATTTAAGTCCTGTGATGAAACTACTAACACACTAAATCATCCTGCCACCAACACGATTTCATTCATTCATTTATTCAGTTCAAAGTTATCTCTTTATGCTACATTTAAAGATGGATTGTACTGGGACTACAGAGATGAATATGTATATAATCCTTGCCTTCAACCACCACAAAAGCAGGAGAGGAAACTCAAAGACAACAACCAAATCTAGTCTCTTGAATATACACTCATTTGTCATGTATGCATGCATAAACACACACATGCACACACAGGCATACATACACATGCATAAACACAAGCACATACATATATATACATATACACCTGAACCTCCGCTCCCACATAGACACACACATGTACACACACATTCACACAGAAGAATGCACATGCATCCATATATACACAATGCATACATGCACATGTATACATACACATATGCACATACACACATCATTATATAAAAAGAACATGGGAATGCTCTGGTATGGGGTATCCTGAAGCTGTCATGTATACTGAAAGAATCAGGAAGGGATTCAGTGTGTCCCATTGCAATAGCTGATGTTACACAGGAGTTCACATATCTAACAGACCCTGACTTGTCTTGACTATCATCTGGGCACAGATCTAACACATGGTACTCCTTTATGAATCCAATGAGGTAAAGGTACTATATTATATCAGAATTTCACCAAGAAATACACAAATAATTATCACTACCCATTAAGTTTAACTCTACCATCTGTCTCTGTCTTTTAACTGCTATTTCTATGATGTCTTACTAGATTATTTTGCATTTGAACAAATATTAATTACATTTTTAAGATGTAAATATGGCTTCCCTCTGGAGACTAAGTTTAAAGTTGTGCTCCTTAACTCAGTCCTAATCCTTGCTCTGCTCAGAATAACTCTGCATTGTACTATTTATTTGCTTTATGCTCTCACTCCAAAGTTTATTTAAACAAATGATTCTCAGCCAACATTAAAAAACCTCTGTGACAGGAAATTCTTAGGTCTCAAGTTAGTGCTTATTGTAGTACCAGAGCAAATCCTGGGCAGATCTTACTCGGTGAGGACATCTTTGATATCTAGGCAAAGATAAGAGGACACTGTTTGGTCAAGATTTAGCATCAGAATGCCACATAGTCTCTTAGACCATCAACATTGACTGTCTCTTTTGTCAGCAAAGCAGTCTCCAAGTATCTTAAGGTATACTTTAAAATGAACACATTTTGGTTTTAAACTCTGTCATCATTTAAAGCATTTGAAAGTCACATACAAAAGTGGTGGTGTACCTCTGTAATCCCAGTCTTAGGGAGACTGAAGGAGAAAAACCATGAGTTTAAAACTATTCTATGTAACAAGTCCCTATTTTCCTTTTTAAAAAGTAAGTCATATGTGCTGTACTTGTTTCGTATCTACCTAACAACATAAGAAAAAAAGATGAAGACAAATGTAATATCTACTGTTACTGGTTCCTTCCTGCAATTAAATATAGGATGCATGCTACATTTAATTTTTCTTTAGGAAGTTTATCCTTTTAAGTGAACTGTTCTGTATTATTTTATAATGTGGTGATCCTTAAAAAGCCCATCTTGCTTGTTTCTATTCTTTTCTTTTTTTCACTTTAACTTCTACAGAGCAAAGACCAAGTTAATTTTAAATTCATTTCATCTCAACTGCTGCTACATCCTTGACATATTTTTATGACTCACCATTTTTGTCTTGAGGCACATTATACAGTATAAACATATCCTCTTCAGAAAAGCATACATAGACTTTCCATGTTCTTTACTATTCCATGACTAAGGAACTTAGTCATGGAACTGACCAAGCACTTAGTGAATAAGAGTCACCAACTCAAAGCTGTACTCAAATGTTTGTAGACAGTACAAAAGAAAGAATAAAATGGTCAACACTAATTTATAAATGAAGAGACTCTCCTGATCTGGCTTGTGGGCTAGTGCATGAATAACCATCACAATAAAACTGTGAGGCAAGTTCTCTTTTCCTCCATGTAAAGATCACATTAAGGATCAGCAGAGCTGAAACCCCCACCCAGAGACTCTGCCCTCCATATCTGCTGAATACTGACTCTGCAGTTAAAAAACACACCTTTGATTTTAAGGAGCTTAGAGTACATGGAAAATGGCCATCTAATAAGCAGCACTGCAGTTTGATGAAACGGAGACTTGAGAGCAGTCAGTAGAAATGGAAAGGAAGTACAAATGGTTACTATGTTTTTATATGGTAGAAACCATGCTAAATAACCCCAATTTATGTCTTCTATCCTTCGCAACAATCCTTCAACAGAATTTACCATCCCCACTTCAGAGGTGTAACCATAAGTGTATATGTTGATTCATTTAATTATTCTCATGGGGGACATGAGGACAAACAGAGGACAGTTTACTATTTGTTAATTCAGTCTAGGTCCTAGAACTCTTCAGCCTCTATACAATCTAATCTTCAAGATGCAAGCCTGGACCTAGAAGGCTTCAGCCTCCATACAATTTAATCTGCAAACCTAGAATGTCTCAGCCTCTGAGCTGGACTATGAACTCTGAACTGTAAATCATAAGCCATCTGCTTCTAACTCTGTTTTCTCTCTTATTCTAGACTGGCTCTGCTCTTTTATGCTTCTCCTTGTGAATTGAACTGTCTGTGAGGTGACTTCACTCAAACTGATTGAACTAACTTTCTATATCTCTCTAAGCTCTGCCTCTTGTCTGCTTCCATCTGCTTCCACTTCACTTCTCTCTGTGACCTCTGCCTCCACACTCTGCTTCTTCTCTCTGAATCTTTCTTCTGAGTTGGGATTAAAGGCATGTACTACATTGTCTTAATCACTGAAATCCCTTTCACATAGTATTAGCACAAATAGAGGACAGGATTAGCCTGACTAACATTCTGTCTGCATTTCATCCAGATCACACAGGCCCCTTCATACAAGCCTTTGGACATGATCCCTTCCTAGCTATCACACAAGCTTTTTAATGTGATCCTTTGCTAGAGTAGCCATGCTGCTGGATTAAATTGTTAAATGTTCCTCTACATCTTCCCCATTTCTGAAAATAGCTTCAACACAGTTTAACTATCACAATAGGAAAAGATTAAATGAAGCTTATTTGAGTCCAAAGTTCTATAGAATGCTATAGTCCCATAAACTTAACAGTCTGAATGTCCTTATGAAGATCTGCCTCAGATGTAACTGCAGTCATCAGTGCAATGCTCTTCCGTAATTGCAGCAACAGTCCTGATCATCTGTCAAGTTCTCTTCAATATTTTTTTAGTAAGTGTCTGTTTCAGCATCAGGCTTTTCTAGTCTGATGAACTATCATCTCTCTTTCTTCAGCCAGTTTCTTAAGCTGTGCCCATGTCCCCATTGCATCTCCTGCCTTTCTGTCTTTCTGTGCCTCTCCCTTACTTGAGTCATGCCTTTATGTTAGCACTTGATATTTAGGAAGCTTCTTACTCAGATCAAGTCTTTATCAATTTTGATGAAATCCACAGCTTTTTGTCTCCTATTGAAGTATAAACAAAACCTCTTCCCCAACACAATTCAGAGGCCTGTGTGATCCAGATGGAATGCAGAAAGAATGTTAGACTAATCTTGTCCTCTGTTTGTGCTAATGCCAGGTGAAAGGTATTTCTGTAGTTAAGGCAACATAGTACATGCCTTTAATCCCAATTTAGAAGGAAATGATGATACATACCTTTAATTCCTATTTAGAAGAAAGGTTCAGAGAGGAGAGGCAAAGAGGAGAAGCAGAGTGTGGAATCAGAGTTAACAGAGAGAAGTGAGGTGGAAGCAGATGGAAAGCAGACAAGAGGCAGAACTCAGAGAGAAGCAGAGAGTTAGTTCAGTCAAGCAGTTTGAGTACAGTCAGCTCACAGACAGTTTACAAGGAGAAGCTGAGAGTAGAGCTAATTCATAATAAGAAGAGAGAAAGCAGAGAGTTAGAAGCAGATGGTTTAAGATTTACAGTTCAGAGTTCACAGTATAGTTCAGTGTGATAAAAAGGTAGTTCAGAAGATAGCTAGGCAGAATGACCTCAGCAGTAAGTCTTGAAGGTTGAAGCATTCTAAATTTAGGTTTGGAGATTAGATTGTACAGAGGCTGAAATCTTCTAGGCCAAGGCTTACATCTTGAATATTAGATTGTATGGAGGCTGAAACCTTCTAGGTCTAGGCTTTAGATTAGATTGTACAGAGGCTGAAATCTTCTAGGCCAAGGCTTACATCTTGAATATTAGATTGTATGGAGGCTGAAACCTTCTAGGTCTAGGCTTTAGATTAGATTGTACAGAGGATGAAACCCTCTAGAATCAGGGATTGAATTAGTAAAGAATAAACTGTCCTCTACTATGAACCCATGAGAATAATAATAAACCAGTGCTTACATTTACATATATGCTTACAAGACATAAGTAGGCCAGGACTCAGATGTCAATCAAGTTCACAAATAAGAGAGAGCACTGGAAAAGAGCACTCATTTCATCCTACAGAAGCAGAAGGGTGTCTATTAGTCCTTCCATCACTGTATTTCCATGTATTTCTTTATTGAAGCAGAACTTAGGAGCCATTAGAAATATATCACAGGACAGCTGTATATGTACTTTTTTCATTAAGTGTAGCTTTGAGTTGCTGATCCTTATTCACAAGGTGTTTGGTCAGTTCCATAAATAGGTTCCTTGGTCGTGGAACAGATACATCTTACGCTATTGTTAACTCAGAGAGAATGCAATCCTCAATGACTTTGGGTAGCTCCTGTCTCAAAAATGAAGAGGAAAGTGAAGTTGAGCAGAGAAGAAGCAGGGAACCCCAGGTGTTAAGTGTACCAGTCTTCCCAGGTGACCTGACAAAACAGACCAACTGAACAGGAACTTCCTAGACTCTGCAGGAGTCAAGAAAGTTTTCCACTGTTGCATGAGCATGGCGTGTGACTAAAGCTGGAACCAGATGCATTTGGATTCCTGCTCAGTGGGCCCTACTTTTTCCAACTGGAGGTTTCCTGTTTCAATAAAGAAATGTATGAGGATAGCTGATTAATTCACAAATCTGATATGTCCAGTCAAGATATAGTTTCAATAGTTGTTGCTTTCTGTTCTATAAGGAGTATCTCATGGAATGACTGCAAAACTAGAAGGGAGTTGCTGGAATGTTGAAAAACCTGGATATCAAGTTAAGGTATATTGGTCACATGACTTGAGATAACACTGACTTCCTTTTTCAGAGAAGTTTCCCATTGCAGCAGGCAGCTTGGGGGCCTTAAAGGAGCTACTGTGGTTAATTTTAAACAAAAGGTACAGGGGAAAAAAAGAAACCAGTAGAATGTTGATGAGTATATAATGCTGAACACTCAGCACACACAGTCCTATCTTCTTTGCACAGTACTCAAAAATAGCTTTTAAATTTAAAGACAAGCTTTATGTTGTCCTTAATGGAAGGATATGTGCCCTAAAACGCTGACCTTTTCTATGAAGATGATCTTTCTAGCAGAATGCTGCTTGGCAGATACTGAGCTGATAGCACATATAATATGGCTTTGAGATAAAGAAAGTATTTTTGACAGAAAAAAAAGCAATCCCCCATTGGGAGCCATCTTTGTTATATAGTGAAGATTTTTAAAAGCAAAAAGTTTGGGCATGATTCTCCAAGATATAGGCATTATAAAAGGTTACGTGTCCTATAGTTACATGCTTAAACAGTTGTAAACAGAAGTTCTAGATTGTTCATCTTCTTAAGGTCTCAATAGTTAGGTAATGAGCAGATTTAATAATAGTGGCATTTATTAAATACTTCCTACATGCCAGAAACTTTCCCAGGCAAACAGTGTAGAAATGGCAGAGCTGAGACAACAGAACCTTCTCTTCTAACGTCATATTATGTCTTGCCCATCTGCTAGTGTCTGAAGTTTTCACCAGCATCTGTAATGAAAACTCATTGACATCAAGGAAGGTAGAAATTGGATACCTGAATTTTTTAGAAGAAAAGAAAAATGCCTAAATGGGAGGAGATATTAAAAATTAATATCTTAACTAAGGATCTTTCCCTGTAAGCAGTCATTCATTCTCCACGTTGTCTGGGTGACTCCCTTCCCTTTCCCTTCTCTTTTCTTCCTTCCTTTCCCTTCCCTGCCCTGTCTTTCCCTGCTCTTTAGATTACTACAAATGAGAGCAGCATCTGAGAAACAAGAATTAATGTCAGAAAAAAAAAAGATCTAGGTGAGGTTAAAAAATGGACTTAGATAAGAGAAATACAACAGTAAGGCCCAAACCTCAGAGATGAAATAAAAATCTATACTGGAAGCCAGAAAGAGCAGAAGGTGACCCAAATTGTGCAGAGCTCATAGTGAAGGTGTTATTTTAGAATAGTGAGAACACAGCAAAGTGGCAGAAATTACAAGTGATGATTCGTTGCTTATGCTACATATCAGTTGTTGTAATAGCATCTCTCTCATTTAGCTCCTTTCATCAATACAGAGAACATATAAAACATTTATCTTCTCTACACTGCAGATGGAAAATAGACTGAAGGTAATTTTTTTTACTGGATAGATACTGATCAAACTGAATTTAAGTGGAAATATACTTGACTGTAAATAAACGGTTTGTTTTCACTCTGTAGTTCGACAACAAACCTGGCCAACAGAAAGTGGATATTAAACTCATTAAGTAATAGGTCTCTGAAGAAGATAATGAAAGCCAAATCCAGTAAGCATACAATGGTTATAGAAAATAAACTTCTGGTGTATTTTTATGGATTCATACAGGTACATAGTAGATAGTAAGAATTTGCTCATTGAACCATCAGAATTGCTACCTAATGAGCATTTACACTGTTCTGCTGAGGTGTTATGGGTTTTATTTACATCTTCGTACTAAAGCTTCACGGCGATTGAACTGCTATTTTAAAGATAAGAAAATTAAAGCACCAGGAGATTAAGTGAGCTGTTCAAGGCCATGGACCTAATAGGTAGGGGAATTTAGAACTTTGATAGCAGAAGTAAGTTTAACAGTTACATAAAAATCATACTTAGTAGTATGAAGGGACTCAGGGTGTCCTAGGAACTTTAAAATTACTAAGACCCCAAAGACCTTGTGTATATATGGATTATACCCACCAATCCTGACCATATTAGAAACTAAAACTGATATTACAGGGTTTGGAGAAATGGCTCAGCGGTTAAGAACACCTGCTACTCAATCATAGGACAGGAGTTTCAATCCCAGCAACCTCATGCCTGGAAACTCACAAATACTTATAGTCCAGTGCTAGGGTATCTGGCATCCTCTTTTGGCTTCTCTGGGTACTAGCCTACACACAGGTATGCATATGCTTACAGAACCACAAGCATGCACAAAACATATATATACACACACACATAGGCACACACAAATAAAGTAAAATCGTAACAAAAAGATACTTGTGTGTATATACTCACATACCATATATATATATATATATATATATACACACACACATATGCATATGTATGTGTGTGTATATATATATATTTGTGTGTGTGTGAGACCGTGTAAGTGTATGCTGGGCATTCGTGAGTGCCTGCAGAGCTCAGAAGAAGGCATTGGCTCCCCTGGACCTAAACTTATAGGAGGTTGTGAACTAACCAATGTAAATGCTAGAAACCCACTTCTTGTCCTCTGGAAGAGCAGAAATCAGTCTAAGCCACTGAGCCATCTCTCCAGCCCCGTGATGTTGTCGATTTTGGAACTTTGCTTTTCTCATTTTAAAGAATAGTAATTTTCCAAGACGTAAAAACTTCAATGACAAGAATAGCAAATAAAATTGTGATTATAAGAGTCTCTGAGTATTAGCGTAATTGTTTTGTACAAGTTTCATGAATCTCTGATGAAATTTATGCACAGCAAATCTTACTTGTTATTTTTAAATGAAGTTAATATATACTCTTAAGTTAAAAAACAGAATGACATTCTTTTACAAATTTGTAAATCATTTTAATATTGGCCTTCATAGAAGAGAGCTGCAGTCTCCAGGCTGCATCCGCAACCAATCTGCTGTGTGGTTGAAGCCTATGAAGATGTAGCTCCCCAAATACACAGTTGTAAAGCGGATGAGCACTTTGATGGTCTTTTTGACATCACAAGTGGCGGTTATTTCTTTAGAGGCTGCAAAAGGATGGTTTTCTACTTTTATTACCATTCTGATTTTATCTCCCACAAATCACTCTCATATTTCTTTCTTCCAAACGGAAATTTTCTATTTTTAAAATACAATTTATAATGGAAGTCGTGAGCTAAGTAATTTTTAAAATTTAATTATCAGTTTTTAGGGTGACTAGTTTATACCCTAGAAACTTCTAGGGCTTTCTAAGGAGTTTTATCTTTCTCCCATTTGTTCCTTTTTACATTATCATGATGTTCAAACATCCAATGTGTTTTAATCACTTGAATCTAAGTAAATTTAAATAATTTTAATAAATTATCTTCAGCCAGTGTCTTAGTTCATTTTCTGTTACTAACAACATTCACTACAGGCTGGGTGAATTACAAGGGAAAGGGATCTATTTGTAGCTCATGGTTCTGGTCCAAGCTCAGCAGACACACCTAGTACCATCTTGGTTTCTGAGTCCTGAGGCTGTGAGGGATACATGGCGAGACAAGGGGCTAAACTGAGACTGAGAAAACTCGATGCTATAGCAGTTATACCTATAGGAGATATACCTGAGAGTATCTTCTGAGGTAGCCCATAAAGTCGCTGCTCTCTTCAGCCATCAGTGACAAGCACAGGTTAACCCACTCTCAAAGACAAAGATCTAATCACCTGTCCTACCATGTCTACACTCTTCATATCTCTCAATGGTTTTAAATGTCAGCATAAGTTTTGGGAGGCACAAACCACCTTTAAGGCATAGCATCAGTGTTCTTTGACACAGTGTTCTCAGCCTTCCACAATGTCAAATTCGCTGCCCCAGAGAGCATCCCACTCCCTGCCCACTGCTTCATCAGTGATTTCTCCAAAGAATGCAGGTTATTTTGGATGAAAATACTGGACTAGTAGTTGCTGCTAACGCTGGGCAGGCCTAGAAAATATATCTTTTGAAAAAGTGAGGGGGGCAAGAATTTATACTATGATTTCACAGTACTATCCTACAGATATTTGAGGATGACATAGTTCTTCATTGTCAAGGATGTTCTGTCCAGTGTAGGATGCTTGATAGAGAGCCAGGACTCTCCTCAATAAGTACCCACCTACGAGGCTCAATCAAAGTTGTGTTCATCCATGGTGGAATGTCTTGAAGAAGGTTGAGGAAAATTGCCTCTAGCCACTCTAGTTTCTCTTAATATTGCATAAATCTTTTAAATTCTACAAAATATCCTTAATTTAGAAATTATTAGTAAATATTTATATTTCTAGTAACATTAAAGTAAACACTGTGATGTTACTCTTGCACAGTTGTGACCAAGTAACTGACAAATGATTTAAAGAAAAATGGCTTGCTTTGGCTCACAGTTTTAGAGGATACAGTCCATGGAAATTTGGCCCAAGTTTGGTACAGAATTATGGAAACAGTAACATGTAGAGGAGTAAGCCACTTACCTCACAGAAGCAAGAAGAAAAAAAATCATGCTTAACCTTCAGAAGCACAGTTCAAGCTACCCACTACTTAGAGATTCACTTCCCATTGTTATCAAGATTTTCTTTTCTCTTTGTATTAGTCATAGACAGTTGTCTTCTCATCCAAAGTTTGAATGCATTCTTGACTTCTTTGACTTCACTGTGCTGTATTTTTCACTGTTTTCATGGTTAAGGTAGCTTTTTGAAGATCTACTCTTTAAACAGAGTTCAGCTCTTAGTGCTCTCCTTTAAGCCTGCCCAGGTCATGTCTTACCCTCTCATCCATTTTTTTCTTTAAAGTTTTTATCCAGATAACATATTTTAATAATGCTTTTTTCCTCCTCCAACTCTTCTCAGATCCTCCTCATCTCCCTTGCCCACCCAACTTTATGTTCTGTCTGTCTGTCTTGCTTTTCCTCACTCTCTCAAACACACACACTAAAAATAAAAATGACCAAAAACACAGTAAGATGTGAAAAATGCCCAAACAAAACAAAATGAAACAAAATTCCACAGGAAAAAAGCATGGAGTTCACTTTGTGTTGACTAACTACTCTACGGCATGGGACCTGCCCCAAGGTGTGGCTGATATAACAAGTGACACTCACCCATGGGTTTCAACTCCAGTTCTTAGCTACTAGGCCCCATAAGTGTCATTTGGGATTATCATTCTCTCCCTTTCTTTCTTTCTTTCTTTCTTTCTTTCTTTCTTTCTTTCTTTCTTTCTTCCTTCCTTCCTTCCTTCCTTCCTGCTTGCCTTCCTTTCTTTCTGTCCGTCTTCCTTCACTTCTGGGTTACAGAAATCAAATCTCTTAAAAAAGTAGCACAGACTGTAATTAATCAACGTGCTCCTACTGTGTTTTATCAGGGACTTCTGTATCTCTGTGGTGGGAAGAATATCCCCATGTACACCAGTCCGCGGTGCCTCAGACTCCACTTCCCAAGTCATAGCTCCTAAGCCACACCACACATACATACACATTCATTTCTGCATATTTCCATCTTATTTTCAAAAAAGGCAGGAAACACTGTGACTTCTCTCACACATGAGTGAAATTTGTTCACTTGTGCCCGTGTTAAAAAGAAACACAAAGGCTAGAAAGATGGCTCAGTGTTAAGACCAGGTACTACTCCTACAAAGGACCTGAGGTTAGTTACCAGCATCCATGTCAGGCAGCTCACAACTGCCTATAAGTCCAGCTCCCGGGGATCTGACACCCATGGCTTCCAAGGGCACTTGGACTCATGTGAGCAACCCTCCTCTCATACTCATATACTCCTAATGTTTTTAAAAAAATAGGAAAAGCTCTTCAAAAATAAGCAATGCAATACAGAATTCTTATTTTACAGGAAATTCATTTTCTAGTTTACAATGCAAAAGTTTGATTTCAGTTAAAATTGAATCATGTAACATAACTAAACTATTACAAGTCACTAGGCAATGAAGTTACCCAGTCACTTTCAGTCTTGCATTTTTTCATAATATGAACTTCTTAAATAATCAAAACAGGAAATTAAATATGGAGAACAGTTAGAGACAATATGTAAATACAATTACTCAGCAATATCTTATCTGAAGATCACTAACCATAAATGTTTGGGGATAATGAAAACCTTTCTTCCTGTAGGTGACAGTAATATAAAGAATTGTTGGGCTCAGTCAGGGAAGCCCTTACCTTGCAAGCATGAAGACTTGAGTTCAATGCCCAGAATGCACATCAAATTTTGGTCCGAGTGGCCCATTCTTAATACCCGAGGATGACAAGAAAGAGACAAACAGGCCCTGGGAAACTCTTTGACCAGATACTCCTAGCCTATTTGGAAAAGTTCTAGGTCAGGGAGAGACTTTATTTCAAATAGAGTGTAAGGTCCTCCCATTCCAGCAAAACATAAAACTGGAAACCATAATATATATGCAGAGGACCCAGTGCAGACCTGTGCAGGCCTTGTGCATGCTGCTTCAGTCTCTGTGAGTTCATTTGAGTTTTTCTCATGTTGATTTAGAGCAATGTTTCTCAATCTGTGGAAACTGTATTAGGGCAGTTGAGAAGCATTGATTTAGAATGTCTAGTTTTCTTGGTGTCCTCCTTCTCTTCCAGCTCTAACCGTCATCTTCAGTTGGGTTCACTGAGTTCTGAGGAAGGGATTTGATGGAGACATCCCATTTACAGCTAAGGGTCCCACGGGCTCTCACTCTGTATAATGTCTGACTGTGGGTCTCTATATTTGTTCCCACTTGCTGCAGACGGAGGCTTCTCTGATGATGACTGAATAACGCACTGATCTTTGAGTATTGCAGAATATTATTAGGAATCATTTTATCACTACATTTTTTCTTTTTTTTAGACCAGTTTTATTTGGTTTTCCTCTAGGTTTCTGGGCTATCTAGTCTCAAGTTCTTGCTCACCCAAGCAATGTTGGGTAGGCCTTAAGTCAAATCAGTTATTGTTTGGTTACTCCTACAAACTTTGTGCTACCATTACGCTAGCACTTCTTGCAGGCAGTATACCCTTGTGGATAAAGAATTTGTGGTCACCTTGGTGTTTACATTACTCCTTTGGTAGCAGGCAGAATGCCTCCCTGTACCAAAGAAGCTGGAACATAGAGGTGAAGGTTCTATGTAGGCACCAGCTCAACATCATGTTCAGTATAGGTGTTGTCTTCAGCAATAGGGTCTTGCTGTCCATTTGTAGAGAGCAACCTATGGTCATAGTCTTGGTCAAAAAAAGAATGTTTTAGACATCTAATGTGCTCTATCCAGATACAAAGAGTTAAAAGGTTGTGGAAGAAATAAACTCATAATCAATTGTGAAAACAAAGAGTGAAAAGGGTACCTGAGAAACTGGAAGTTCTCATCTCATTCCATATGCATGTAGCAGCCATCCACCAATGAACACACACACACACACGCACACACGCACACACACTCACACACACACACACACACACATTATACATTATACATTTAATTCATGGTGTGCTACTATAAAAAGCAGTGAATTCTATTTAAAATATCATATGATAAAAATGCTTGAATGAGATAATAATGATCATTTTAGTTTACTATACATGACAATACATAAAGTTTTATAGGTCATATTGCTGTCTATGACTATATTCACATAACTGTAAGTTCTGTAAGTCTGTAACTGTAAGTATGATGTATTCAACAAATGTTTATTAAATTTTATTAGACAAAGGTATTAAAGCATTAAAAGGCCAGCTTCCACTGGGAAAAACAGGCACACAGATTTTATGAGATGAGCATTTGGTCCACAGAAAAGCATTTAAGACTTTCTGGGATCTGCCAGTTTAGGCCGATGAGAAAGGATAAGCAGAGCCTTGAAAGATGAGTCAGAGGAGAGGAGGGGGTTACAGAGGCATGAAAGAGTCGCTGGTAAGACAGGAATACTTAGCACATGAGACTCTGAAGAGCATAAAAGGGTATAAATAATTAAAAAAGAAAAGAGGGGGCTGGGGATAGCTCAGTTGGAAAAGTACTGCAAAAGCATGAAAATCTGGCCATAAATGGTGGTGTGACTTTAATCTCAGTGCTGGAGAGGTAGAGATAGGTTGATCCCAGGAACTTGCTAGCCAGCCAACCTAGCCTAAATGGCAAGCCTCAGGTCCTGGTGGGAGATCTTTTCTGAAAAACAAGGTGGACAGTTCCTGAGAAATGACAATAGAGGTTGACTTCTAGCCTTCACATGCACATACCTGTGATGCACTCACACAGGCACACTTGTATATGTGCACTCCTGTGCGAGCACGCACACACACACATGCACACACACACACTCACATCTACACATACATACACACACAAAAGCACATACAATGAAAAGCCATAATAGAATAGTTTCTATTCCTTCCCTTCTTTTCTCAATCTGAAATAGATGATAGATTCCCCGCAGGGAATATCATTATGTTGTGTTTATATAGTTCAGAAAATTCTTCCCTAGGTTTTAATGGGGGCAGATTCTGTGACTATTAACTGGGAGCTAAACAGCATCTCCTATTGGGTTTATCACTGTGACATACACCCTGTTAACTCCTGTTGGAAAATGTGTGGGTAGAGAGCTGAGTAGTTTAATAGATTGCCTTGTTGTAGATTTACAGAATGACCATGTTTTATTGGACTGAGGAAAAGCAATGAGGTACAAGCCATCAAAATAAGGAATAAGCAAATAGGCCAGAGCATGGTACACTCTTAAAGCCAGAATATAAACTGGGAATGAGTATTGGTAGGAAAGTGGAGGCAACAGACATTTTACTGGATTGTCACCCCAAAGTTTAAGATTGTATAGATTTCCACAATAACATTGGGACAAAGTCAATACATTAATTCTTGACTCTTTTTTAAACCTCAACATGCACTTGGGTATTTGAAGGAATGGCACCTGTAAAGGCACCCTTAAATTCTTAATGGCTAGGAATTCTGAGCAAGCATTGAGCTTGTATGAGGCATTGTATGAGCTCTAGACCAAATTCTCAGGCAACTCTTGTTGGTACTATATGATAGTCATGTCCCTATAGCCAAACAAACTGCATAGAGATAAACGTGTAACTCTATCTTGGGTGATGATGTGTCTACTTTGGAGTTCTGATAGCCCAGCACTTACTGCTAAATATGATCATAATTTCAAATGGACTGAGCTTTCAGATATTATAGTAGTGCATCCATTCCCATCTTCTATGGATGTCCACTGGAGTGACACGTGAACTCCTTAGGTTGTTGATGTGCTCAACTGTCAGAAATGCCTTTCCAACTTGAATGTAAATGCCCTTTCATAACCACATCTTCCTCATTTAGATGTAAACAGTTGTTTCAATGATTTTAGTACTTACCATCAGCCCATTTAGGACCTGAAGTCACAGGTGAGGTCCTGAGTGGTTCTGTCTCATTTCCAGCATGCAGTAGTGGCCAGCAAGAAGCTGTCTGCAGGGGTCCATGAGCTTGATGTCCTGTGTCTACTCTTTTGACTCAGTCATTAGAACTTGTGAATAACTTGTACTTTTTTCATTTTTTTAGGGCAGCATAACTATTTATGTGCCGGAAGAAATGACTGCATTGTTGATAAAATTCGCAGGAAAAATTGTCCAGCATGTCGCCTGAGAAAGTGCTGTCAGGCTGGCATGGTCCTTGGAGGTAATATTCATGTTTTACCAAATAGTATAGTGTCTCACATTTCTACTGTAACTTTGAGTCAGAAACATTACCATTTTTTTATTCATCTTTATCCTCAGTTTTTCTTGTTTATTGGTAGTGGCCATTCATACTTCAGTTTGAAGCAACCATCAGTACAACCCTGTTAACTCTGTGGACTGCCAGCATGCTGAGGTCTTTTGTAAAGGAAACTCTATCCATCTATGTTGTGCATCAGTAGACCTCATGGTAGTGCTTGGACCTGTCTTTAGGTAGTATGGATTGAAGTCCAGACTCTGCCGCTTACTACTTACGTGGTTTAAAATTATTCACCAACACTTTGTGGGGCATTAGGCTCCTTAACTGTAGAATAAGAGTTCAGAGATCTCTTCAATCTCAGAACTTGATTCTGAAGGTTGGACTGATGAAGATTAAGCAATGACAAATTAAACCAAGGTTACCATCATTGGAGTGAGAATTCATTTGATAGATATGTAGTAAGAACTCCCTTGTCCATATTTTTGTTATTAGACTCCCTAAGGCTACTTTTTGATAATATAGTAGTAAATATACTAAAGTTGGACCTGGCAGATGGCTGAAGAGGTAAAGGTGCTTACCACTAAGTCTAACAACTCATGTTTGAACCCCAGAGCCCATATTATGTAAACAAGTTTTACAAAAGTGTACTATGTTCTCCATATGTGCAGCATGGCATGTGTGCACCTGTGCATGCACATGCACACATGCATGGGCACACACACATACACTTAATAGAACATATTAAATTCAAGGACTTGAAAGATAGTAAAATGTTTGTCTTGGAAACATGAGTACCTGAGTCTGAGCTCTAGAACCCACCTTTGTAAGAAGGCTGGGAATGATAACACTGGTTTATGATCCAAGTTCTAGGGAGACAAAAACCATAAGATCACTGATTTTGGTGGCTAGACACTAACCTACTTGACAAGTTCCAGTGCTGTTAGCAGACACTGTCTCCCAAGAAAAGGTAGATAAACAACACCCATGGGTTATCCTCTGGCCTCCACAAGTACACGCACACGAGTACATACACGCTCTTATACACACATGCTCTCTCTCTCTCTCTCTCTTTCTCTCTCTCTCTCTCACACACACACACAAATATTAGTCAGACTTTAAAATAATGACTATATTTATTCTTTGAGAATTTCATATATTTTGATCATATTTATTCCCTCCCCAGTACTTCCTGTATTGTCCCTGCCTCCCTACCCACACAAATCCTACCTCTTTCTCTCTTAAAAACAAAACAAAAACAAAAACCAAAGCCATGGCATCCAGTTTGTGTTGGCTGATTACTCCTGAGCCATGGAGTGTGATTGATATGCCTAGTGTCATTCCACTGGGCATGGGAGGCGGGGTGGCTAATTCTTTTCCCTCCCCGAGCTGCTACCAATTTTAAGATGTGGTTCATATTTAAAGAGAGAAACAGAGACAGAGAGAGACAGAGAGAGACAGAGACAGAGAGACAGAGCAGATGTGATGGAGGAATAGAAGACAACCTGATCCTATTACCTGCTTTTCTTTCCTTTTCTTGTTAGTTCCTTAGTTGTATCCTACACAAGGCTGTCTAGGAATCAGTTTCGTATGTGGATAAAACCCGTCAAGAGCACAATGAAACATGTATTTCATGCTGAGATCAAAAGTCTTTTTTCTTCCTGGCACTGCTTTAAGCAAGCTTGCTTGTGTTCCCTCAATGTTCCGTATTTCTTCCTTTGAGAAATGTTATTTTTAGACCAATATTCTTCAAATTTAAAACCTCACCCAAGTGTTACTTCCTCCCTAACAATTTTGCCAATGTTCTTGGGCAAATTTAACATCCATTCAACACACTGGCCATGTTGCAATAATTCACTGAGTTGTAGCATTCCTGGTGGTAATTTATGGTTTCATTAGAGACTGTTTTCCCTAAGTCAACGCCCAGGTTTCCAATGTGTCTGTACAATGCCTGGTTGGAGAGGTGCTCAGAAAGCAGTGATGACATCAGCATGCCCACTTTTAGTACTGCGCCTCAATTTCCTCTTCTTCCTGTCTCAGCTTTATCCTCAGAAATCTTTGTTACCTCCCACAAATCACACATCTTATTGTTGGAGCTACAAGAGGGACCTGGAGATGCAGTAGGCCCTCCCTGGCTCCGTCACTGTCTTTTTTTCCCCCCATGGTTGCCTTAGAGAACACCACAATAGTTTTATTGATTCCTTGAAAATTTCATATAATATGTTCTGGTCATATTTAACTTCCACTCCTCCCCTATCTTCTCCTAGATATACCCATCATCTCCCTATCCAATTTTGTTCTCCCTCCCTCTCCCTTAAAGTAATAATCCACAGAGTCCAGTTTGTGCCCCCATACTAATTGATGTGGGCTAATCCACTGGAGCTTGGTTGACCCTTCCATTAGGAACTTTAATCTTGTATTCTCCTCTACATGCCTTTGAAAACTCTTCCTCTGACCACAGATTAGAATCAGAGATCTGGATAGAATCTTCAGAGTATGTCTGATGGTGTGAGGTCTAACCTAGAGAGTCTCATGTTGTCTCTTAGTTCTCTGGCTCTACCTTGTCATCCAAGCTTATATAATCTTTCATTGCCCTCTTTATACAACCTTCTTGACTATTTACTCCATTATCCACATGCTTCTCAAGGCCTGCCCTAACACATCTATACCGTCACCATATTTTTATAATTTTACATTATCACTATTTTAACTTAGATCCCTCCCTCTTCTGACTTTCCTTCTCTCCCCTCACTTCCTTTCCCTTCCTTCCTTTCCCTTCCTTCCTTCCTTCCTTCCTTCCTTCCTTCCTTCCTTCCTTCCTTCCTTCCTTCTTACCCTTTTCATTCCTCTTACTCTCTCTTTTTTGATAACAGCAGAAAATAGAATTTCTCAGTGTGTACAGTGCTTGTTGTCTTGAGAGCATGAGAACTTGTGCTTCATCTGTAGAACTCTCTTTTGTATGAAGGCCGGGCATGGTGATTCTTGTTGTAGGGCAGTGAAGACCATCACAAGACTGGGGATTGATGGCTAACCAATCTAGCCTATTCTGCATGCTCTGGGGCTGTAACAGACATTGTCTCACAAACTGCAGCCCTCATGGGGCTCACACACTGCAGTGGAAGTAGTGACACCCATGCCAGGGGACAAAAGGTTCTGTGAACAAATGTTATGCAGGTGGATGAATGAGTGTCAGGGAGACAGCTTGTCCCTGAGCCTTACTCCAGTTCACATCTTCATTTCACTTAGCTAACAGAGCTACTTCTGAAACAATGAGTTTGATAGTGATAACTTTCCAAAAGCAGAATGAATACATTCCTAACAGCTTAAACATACATTCAACGTACTACTGAAAATGAGCTTGTGTAGCACAAGTGGTATGCACCCTTCCATGGAAAGAATGGATTAGACCAATATGGCCTGTGTTTAGTGTGTTACACACCTTGCTTAGAACTGTCACTGCTGTTCTTACCCCCAGGATCACCTCATCTTTACTAAGATCATTAAATTGTAAATGGTATCGGTCTGAGTCTGGAAAGCAAGGGACAGAGTTTGCCAGGGGAAGATACAGAGGAGCCAGGAGGTATTCCATATCCTGATTTCAAGAGGCCTAAAAGTGGAGAGAAGGAAAACAAGGTCCATTTAGACCTTCTGTGAGAATTTCTGCAGTGCCTGTCTCTCCCCTGCATTCATACAGTGTACCTTTCATAGCTCCACAGTTTCAAGAAGAGCCCCAGAGTGAGGACAGTTTATAAGAGGCAAAGGAAAATGGTGTTTATAAAGTAAATAATGTATGTTTGAAAATAAACAAACAAACACAAAACTGTGCATCTTGTCAAGGACGTTTATAGAAAGTAAGTCAGTGGAACAGGAAGAAATGAAGCTTGGAAGTTAGCCTGGAGCAGCAGGAATCTAGAGTTTGAACTCCATTCTGCAGATGGTAGAAGTGAAATTTTTAAGCAAGTTATCCTTGGCCTGTCTGTAAATAATCCCATTTCCCCATGCAACCTAGTCTTCCACTCCTGAGATCTTCCTTCGCTTTTCCTCAGTCATCCCAGTCCCCCATCCCCAAACCCCCAGGCCTGTGCTCTGGACCATCTCCATCTGTGTCTACACATAGTTTGCTTTTGCCTTCCTTCTTTCTCTTCACTACTCATAAACTCTGACTTGTATTTTATTCTAAGTTCTGGTGTGACATTCAACAGCATGGGTAACGACTGAGGACACACACACACACACACACACGAAGACAAAAGGAAATGGAATGTCAGTGGAAGGTTTCTTCAGAGAAGAACCAGAACATGGAGGAAAGGAAGAATCATGCCATGGGTGCTTACCAAAGTAGCCTTAGAGCAGAGGCAGCAGTAAGGTCAGCTGGGGTAAACCTGTGGATGTTGCTTTAAATTTCTTTATATTTCTGCTGCTTACAGGAGGAACTGGCTCCATGATAGGATCAAACAGTTCCCAACACAATGGCTGCAGCCTCAGGGATTAGAGAAATGTGCCAGCATCCTAACCCAAGCATACTTGTGCTTGTTTTTGTTTGCCTGTCACTGACTCCTGTTTCTTATTGCTGCCCTGTGTTCTGAATCTTCCAAAACCATAGAGAAGTTAATTGCTTTGTGTAGCATGCCTCCATCAGTAAACTACTTTTATGTGTAAAATTTTCTTTTATTTGAGAATGAAGGGAAACTATCAATGTTTAAAATGTAGCAAGAGATATAAATGGGGGCTTTTCTGGGCTAACTGGCTTGGAGGTGGGCCCTCTATTTTTCTAATGTAAAGATGCAAAGTGGCCAAAGCAATATATAGTCTCTTGGGATGTGGATGAAATAGCAAATGCTTTGTTACATAATATCTAACTCATAAACTCAATTAAATGAGGATAAGTAGATTAAATACATGAATTAATTCTTTAAAAATATGTTTTCCTAAGAGGTCTCACTGCTTACTTCATGCATGAGTTTTTACTCCAGAAATAATTAAATATATACTATTTTTCCTCTTTTTAAAAATCAGATATTTTCAATAACATTCCAAGCCACCACTGATTGAAGTTGTTTCAACTTAATTTGTCTTTCCAAACAACATATTATCTTCCAAATAATTGAGTTTCGTAGTGTGGTTGTCTAATAAGGACTAACATAATCCAGCATCTTAGGTTTTGTTTTTTGAGTTGTATTTCATGATGTTTCTCTCTTCCTTTCCTATCTCAAAGCCCCCTCCCTGCTCTCCTTCAAATCCCTGGCCTCTTTTTCAATTAATTGTTACTGCTTGCATATGTGTATTTGTATATACATATATATTTCTAAATATAACTTGTCGTGTCCAAATAGTGTTACTTTGTATGTCTGTTCTCAGGGATAACCGTTTGGTTCTGGACAATCAGTTGGTGTTCTCTTTCCGTCAGAAGACCACCTTTCCAACTCACAACTTTCTTCAGTTGTTAGAGCTCCCTATGTAGGGTTGAGTCCTCATGTATCTTTGTTCAACTCCTGTTTGAGCAGTCAAATTAGTGAGACTTTATAAGTATAGCTTCTGGTATTACTAGGAGACATAATCTCCCAGCAAACTCTGTGATTCTTTGGCTTTACAATCTTTCTGCTCCTTCTTCTACAATGCTCCCCAAGTCTTAAGTGCAGGAGTATTTTGTAGATGTATCCATTGGGACTTGACTCCACAACTCTGCATTTTGGTTAGTTGTGGTTTTCTGTATTGTTCTGTCTGTTGCAAAGAGAAGTTTCCTTGATGAAAGGTGAAGACTACACTTAACTATGTGCATAAGAACAAATGTTTATAGATTGGTGCTAGGGATTATTCTAGTTTAGTAAATCAGTGGTTGTAAATTCTCTTCCAATAACTATAATTTTACTAGCACTGAGTAGTTAGCTAGCTTTCCAGTACCAGGTATAGAGTATTTTCTGAGAAATAATTTGGGGATTAAAATACTTAGTATATTTCAGGTATATACATTGGAAAGATCCATTGAAATCTAGTGTTGGCAAATATATATATATATATAATATAATGGCCTATCTAATTATATCATAAGTGATCTGTACAGACTCTTATCAGAAAGAAGTGGGCAGTACACTTGGGCATTTTGGGATTCAAACATAGTTGAACCTTTCTGAGAGTCATTGACAATAATCTTCAGAATAAATAATCCAACTCATGTCACCCAGGAAGAAAGTCAGTAGCCCAAAGGATTAGACTAAAAGTTTCAGCACAGTTTAAATTCAGTTCAAGTCTCTGGAGTCTAGGGACTATCCTGTGGGCTGTAGGAGATGTGTCCTCTTTTGATGGCATCTGTGTTGTGCAGAGCTGGGCTACTCCACATTGAGAGAAGAAAGCTATGGAAGTAGTCTCTGCATACACACTGATGAAGAACAAGCCTGGAACCCTCTTCCTCCTTCCTTCCTTCCCTTCTCCCTCCCTCTCTTCCTTCAGTTACATTTGTTCCTTCTTCCTAAGGTTTCTCATTTCAGATACACAGAACCTTTAGAATAAAGGTGAAATATGAGAGGACACTGGAAAATCTTGTCCAGGATTTAATAAAATCCTAAGGGGGAATGTCAGAAGAAATATGGCTTTGACATGTCAAGACACAGACTCTGTTAATGGGCTGTTTGTTCCTATTTGCTCCAGTGAGTGTGTTCTCATCCTAAGAATGAGGTCGAAGCTCTGGTCTTTTCAGTGCATGTGATTCTTGTGTTTATGAATCACTTCCCTGGCTTTCCACAGGTCACAGTGAACTTTTACATTTAGTTCGTTGCTGTGCATTACTGGGTAGGGAGACAGTTCCACCCCTCAGGATGTGATATATCTTCTCAGTAAGGTTTCATGTATCTAACATTTCTGCATAATGAGTCACACACATACACACACACTCAGCGTGGGGGTGGGGAGCGAATACAGCTCTTCCTTTTATACTTGTGGATAGAATGCTAAATACTACAAAAAATAACTAGCTCTTCCAAAAATAATGGCTTTCTACATAGAGAAATAATTGAGTGAATAAATTACTAATTAAATTATTTTTTTGTAGAGAGTCATACATTCAAATTTTTTAAAGTTGTGTGAGGACACCAGATTCTACCCTATTCCTCTCACCTCTCCTCCACTTACACTCAGCCTCACTTCCATGTATGGAGAATGATGCCCTGGGATGCAGAGGATGAGTTGTATGACAAAAGTTCTGTTACTTTCTTTGCCATTACCCGTTACCTGTATACTTCACCGCCACCCATGCTTTTCCTGGAGAATCCCCCAAATCTGAATTTGGTTCAGAAGTCTAGAGGCCTGCTGTGTCCTTTCTTTATTATATACAAACAAGCTCAGGTTACATCCCACTCTTAAGGCAAGAATTGCTGTTGGTGGCGGCCTCCTTCTCTGGATTGCACGCAGTCTTCCCCTCACAGGCAGCTTCTGTTCTACTCTGTGAGCCAGCATTGCAGAAGACCACACCTCTGATCTTGCTCTCCATTCACTGCCATGAGTCCTGCAGCCTCATGGTATGCAGACATGATTGATCCCTGTCTGGGCATGCCTGCTACATGTCCTCTCACATGTGTGAGCCAGAGACCTCTCTGAGAGTGGTCTCATCTTTGTGCTTAACACTCTCCTCTGTTCATATGGAGCTGCTTTTATCACTGCTGTCTGGAACCCTTTGTAGTATCTACCAGAATATTCTGTTCTTCGGGTTCAGATTAATATACATTCAAGGGTTCAAATATCTACTTTTCAGATGGCATTGAGTAACTGAAACAATATAGACTTTGTTTAAACACTTGTATAGCTGGACAAATGATTACTTTTACATCCTTGTTTTCTTTGAAGTATATATGCAGGCACACTATTGGGATTGGAAATCCCAGTGGATCCTGACATGAAAAAGAAGGACCAAGTGGTATCAGGGCACTAGTGGTAGTTAGAGCTTAGTCTGTGCAGCAGTCCGGCCTTCCATGGTAGTCATCATACTCTATCAATCTGAAGTCATAACCTTCACAGAATATTCTTCCATAATTTCTTGCAAATACTGAGGAGACAACCGAAAACTCTCCCAAACTAAGGGTGATGTTCAAAAAAAAAAAAAAAGTGAGGTGCATTGTGACACTCATGAGGGTCAAAGGACTCACGTTCTCCCTTAATTCACAGTGAACTACGTCCTCTATCTTCCCATCTTTTCCCCAGAGCTTGGGGATCTGATCAAAGCTACATTTTAGCTTTTGACATCGTGTTAGTTCGTATTTTACAACTTCGTCTAGCACTATCACATGACGATCTCACACAACACTCTCAAAATCAAATATTTCCTGCCAGGAATTAAAAAAAAAAAGAACAGCAAAATAGAGGGAGTGCAGAGGGAGAGCCGTTTCCATCCAGACTGTGCACTCACTCACTCTTGGTCAGCTTACGCGCAGCTAAGTACTGTGAGGATCACATCACACCAGCATTCTTTGAATGTTACTTTCTGATTTGTTGCTCTCCCAGAGAACACTTAGATGTATTATCTAACCTTCATTCCTCCTCGTCTGCTTTGCTATTACCTGTTCCATTGCTATTATTTGTATACTTTAGTCAGTTCTGAATTCTACTTCATGATTCTTCTATGGGTTGTGTGCTTTGTTCTTTTTCTTAGTGAGGACTTTAAAAATATGGGTGAGTGTATGTATGTGTGATACGTGCGTGCAAGTGTATATACATGTGTGTGGAGGCCCAAAATCGATGCCTGATGACTTTCTCAATCATTTCCCACTTAAGTTATTCAGTTAAGGTCTCTTATTGAACCCAGAGCTTGCTAATTCAAGCTGGACTATCTACCCAGCTACCCTAGGGATCGAAGTCTCTGCCTCCTAAGTTTGGTTATGACAGCCACCACCCCTGCCTGGTTTATATCTGTAGATAAACTCAGCTATGGCCCCAGGCCTAGTGTTTCTTGTTTTAAAAGTGTTTCTTTTATATCAGATATTGTACTTGTTTCTTTCAGAAAATTGTCTTTTATTTTGAAAGTAGCTTTTCTGTTTTTGTGTTTTTAATTCTTTATTAATTATATTACAAACAATAATTCTAAGATCCTAAAATTCAGTATCTTGTTAACAGCACTATAGCAATGCTGGTAAACCCAGTCTATTTATCACTTTAGAAAGCAAATATGTCATAGTTTCTAAATTTTTCACTGATGATGGTGTCAATATTCCATCTAGCTTCCATTGATCTCTTGAGACTTTAACAATCAACCCATTAAGGTTCCTAAAAAGCTAGCAATTAAGTTTTATACACCAGAATAAATCCAAACCAGCACAGTTTTGACTGTTTTTGCTATTTCTCATGAATTGTGGACCATGACTCACATTCAGTAGAATTGAGTCCTATGTAGCCATAATTATAGATGTGTCTCTCACAGAGAATTTACATTCCACTATTCCAGGCACCTGGGGGTCACATCAGTGAAGGACAACTCTTAACACTTCCCTTTTGCCTTGGTTTCCCATATCTTACAAGTAGGACAATCACAAGCCCCAGAGCAGAATGAGGAAGGCCTGTGATTATGAATTTGAGAGGAGACTTTCCACACACATCAATGGAAAGAGAGAAAACTGCTTTGCCCCTAGGGCACGTCTGTGCATGGAGATGGTCTTTATTTGGGACACCCTGACAAGTTACTGAAGTTTCCAAGAGCTTAGATACCCACTGATAGAGGTATTTAATTTAATAGCTGTTGCATAGTAGATTACATATACTTGTGTCCTCAAATTACATTTACATTCAGAAATGAAAGACATTTAAATTTTCAAATGGTAGAAAAAAAATCATGTAAATGAGTGAACATATCTGTCAGCTGATTTTGTTTCTTTTTAGAGGACAGTGTCATACATGGTTTTATATTAGAAGTAGCTTGATGAACTGCTCAGAATAGAATCTGTGACTTCAGGAGCATGCTGAAGTTACAAAAAGCACTTGCTAATTTGAACTACTGAAGAAAAAAAATTAGGCATTTGTGTTGCTGGGGAAAGGTCAAAACACAGAAGAAGGGCTCAGGGTGAAATGCTGGCAGTGTGTTCCTTCTTCAACTTCCCAAGACCTTATTGAAGTCTTTCAGAAAGAGAAAATGAGTGAGATTGCCTTTCCTCTGTGCCCTAGATCTACTCATTGACTTTCATATGTCTAACCCTAGGAAACAAAACCCCAGGTATATGTTACGTTTTCTTTTGTTCATGAGCTGCTATGTCTTGTCAAATACATTTTTCTTATCCCTTGAAGTTCAGGGAATGGCTTTATCAAGATTTAGCTTTGCCTAAGTCTGTTGATTTTCCTTGAGCACTTCTGAAGTGAAAACTCCAGTCTTTGTAGATGTTCTTGGTGTTTGTTTTAAAAGCCAGTACCTTTGTTCCTTTTCCTTCTCCTGGTTCCTGGTCAACGTCTGTGAGCTGGTGCTTCGTCATCTGCCTCTACATCCTTCATCTTTCCGCCAATCACTTTGGTCTTAGTCTTTCAAGAAACTAATTTGTTAAGTTTTCTCATCTAAATTTCACATCGCTGACATTGTCTCTTACACTGACTACTTACTTCTCATTTAGTTTTCTCAGCTGTGTTCTTAAATCCGTGATGGTCTCACTGTTTGCTGTGCTGCCTCATTTCACCTATTCTCATTTATTTATTCTTCTTATTTGTTTCTCTTCAACTTCTTAAAACTTAGATGTCACTATATCATTGCCATGTACCTAATGATCTAGGTAGGGTAATGATGCCTCTTTTAGTCAAACATTGTGCACCTACAACAATAGACGCCACAGTATGTTTGTTGGAGAAAATGTGTGATTAGGAAAATGAACAACAAGCACAAGTAATTTTCCTTCATCTCTCAATTCTTTCCCACCAAATATAAAAGGTAATTAGGGGGCTGGGGAGACGGCCCAGGGGTTAAGTGTTTGCTGTATAAGCATGACGACTGGAATTCAGATCCCCAGAGCCCATGAGAGTGCTGTGAGGGTGAAGCAACCCTGCTGTAATTCCAGCACCATGCTGGCTGATGAGACTTGCTATATCAGCGCATTCTGCATGCAACTGAGAGACCCTGCCTCAGTGAGCAGGGAGGATGAGCTACTAGTGCTGATTCCCAGCATCAACCTTGGCCTCCACATGCATGTACATACACACACACCTATACATGTACCCCATACATGCATGCACACACACAGACACACACACCTATACATGTGCCCCCATACATGCCAACATACACACATCTATACATGTGTCCACATACATGCACACACACACTCCTATACATGTGCACACACACACACACACACACACACACACACACACTGGGAAAACGGAAAATATAATTAACTACCTTAATGACTGTCATGACATATGAGCTATCCAAGATGCAGAATCACATCTTGTCATGCAGCAAATATATAAATTAATTTTAAAATGAGTAGCTTAGTATTGGACAGGTAAAATAGTAACAGTAGACTCTAGCAATCAAGCTTTTATAAAATGGCAAGATTCATACTCAGGTATGACCAACCCAAAGTTCATTTTTTAATATGGTATACTACCATAACTGCAGATGAGGGAAGGATTATTATATCTCTCCTAAACACTTTTAGAAGAACAAACTGGACTCATGGTGGGAGGTAGATTATAGAGTTATCAAGATTCTAACAATTCAGCTCTTTAGGAAAATATTTCTTAATAATACTATAAATTTTTTAAATCTTAAAAACAATTCTTCTGGTGCTCAAAGTACTCCTTTAAATTAGTTGCTTGATTTGTTTGTAAAGAGTCATCAGTTCATCAGTCTGAAGATTTCAAAATAAAGGCAATTAGAAAGGTCTTAGTGGGGTCATATGCAAAATCTTTCCCTGACTATACTAGCTAATGTTGCCATATTCCCTCAACTCACTGTGCATTGTGCTATCTCTATTTTATTTGTAGTTTGTCCACTGTTTAGCATGAGTTACCTCTTTGTTTAAGGGTCATCTCTATCTTTTATCCTCAAAATAAAAGATTCATTAAATAAAGTTCTGTTACTCAATGCTGTGAGCTCAGATTCCTAATCAGGACCTAGCACATGGCATTGATAAACATTTCACTGGAAAGTAAAAGCATAAATGAAAATGGCCTTTAATTGCTACATTTTCTCTGGTATATATTAGCCTCATAAAGTTGGCAAATCACTAGACTTTCATAAACCTCATCTCTAAAATGCAAGCATTAATATTTATTCAGAGGCTTAATCTATTAATCAGGACAGCTGAGTGACCCAGTTCAATATTGGATCATTCTTTGATTCATGAAAAGATTAAGCCATGGACATAACTGTTAATATTTTCTACATTGATTCATATAATCAATATGTCATATAATCAACATGTTATTTTAGAAAACTGCCCTTATTCTATTAGTTGGAAAAATTAACTGGCATACCACACACACACACACACACACACACACACACACACACACACAAAACTTACTTTAGGCAGCTGCAGAGAAAGGAAACTCCCTTGCCACCCATGAGACCCACTGTTTCCTGTGTGAGGCCATGTGGCTACAGTGGGGTGAGAAGCATTGTGACTCGAAGCCAGAGCCCTCAGTCCAGGTGAGAAAAGCTGTGCCACCGCCAGGTGTAACTGCCTCCGGTTACACCAAATTCCTCCTTCTTAGTCCACTGGAGAGGAGTACTGGATGATATATAGGGTTGAAAAGGGGAGATGTGGCCATGTCTTATCAGAGAAAGTGACAAAACGGGAATTTAAAATATTCCATCTGGCTTTATTTCCAAATACACTTTCTTAAAAAAAAATATATATATATATATATAATAGGAGTGACAAATCATCAGTATTAGGAAATGCAATTATACAAAAAAAATACTATACCTATTTTAGGGGTAGATATATTTATTTTTGGTAATGTACATTAAATGGCACTAATTCCACAGTAACTAACATAGACCACAGAACTGTAATTCTCCACAGCTACGTGGACCCAGGATTTTCTGGCTGAGCAAGTCTTCGAAAGATCAGTGCCCACCCCAGAGCTCAGCCAATGGAATCTTAGCGTTATTATTAGGGTTGGGGGAGAGTTGTTGTATTTGCTATTCACCATTGCATTGCTATATTGGAACTGACCATTTAAAATATTGGGATCAAATTCTGTGCTTTGTCTACAAATACTCCCCTAAATCTCTTCACCAGAACCTCAGCCAGTGAATATTGAGCCCACATGAACCTCTAGGGGTTAGTGCAAGGAACAAGGGAGATTGAGCTGTAGCATCAGACACTGATCTCCTTGTCTGAGCTGTGTGGCTCACCAAGAGAGATGAGGCATTTTCATAGGTGGAAGCCCTGCCAGACCTCAACAGAGGGAACCACCAACCTGACCAGTATCATATTCTATCAACAGTGGAACCCCAAGCTCTGAGCTCAGGTGTTTTTATTCATCCAAAACTCCTCAGGTATTCTCCTGATAGCACATGCATATCATTAGCAATTAAATAACCCCCACAGAAACAATACAGAACAATACAGAACACCCGAGACCTAGGATAGCCCCTCACCCAAAGGTGCATAAAACAATTTAAAATATAACTGAAAAATAAAATTCCTCAACATTTCCCCTTATCTGTATAAGTCAATCAAAAAAAATTTATCTCTACAACACAATTTAACACTACACCAGCAAAACTATTTGCAAGAGGAACAATCATGAGTGTTACTAATGAAACCAAACATCTATCAAGCTTTCTCAATGTCTTTGGACAAAAGAAAAATACCAATGTCCAGTTATTTGGAATTCACTCACAATCTTCTGGGCTCCTCCAAAGGGCTTGGACCACTTCTCTGACTGACCTCTGCAACACACACAGTTTGTCCTTCAGGCTCTGATTGGCTTCACTCCACGGCTGCTGCTGTTCTTGGTAGTCATCCCATGGCATTGGCATCTCAAAAATTTCTGGGGTTCCTTTTTGCAACTGGGCTGCATTTTCACCAATAGTCTCTCCTGGGCTCTTTTCATGATGCCAAGCTTTAACTTCTCTGTATGATCCCTTCAGTGTGGGCCTTCAACTGCTATTTTGGTTGTACCTTCACTAATGGCCTCTCCTGGGCTCTCTTCTTGGTGCCAAGTCTCAACTTCTTTACATGGCCCCTTCAATCTGGGCCTTCAACTACTATGGAGGCTGCACCTTCACCAATGGCCTCTCCTGGCCTCTCATAGTGCTAAGCCTCAGTTGCTTTACGTGACCCCATCATGCCTTCAAAACCAGTGATACCTGAGTGACTCTTACAGTATCAAGTTCAGCTGCCAGCACAAGATAAAACCTTGGCCAATTCTGGAAAATAGTTTCTGTGTGCTGACCCTTAGGAGACACTTTCCAAGTTTTAAGATAGAGTCCAGTTTGCTGGAAAAATAACTGGTCATTTTGTCTGCAGCAAGGGTTCCCTCATGTGTGGAGTTCTTACCACCATAGTACATAGTAGATGTGTCTTATCAGGACCTCTTATAGACAGGTTTGTAGTGGGGAAAAACTGTTCAGTTTTATTAAGAGGCTTTTTTACTCTAAGCTGCAACTTCCACAACAGCAGGGGTTCCTGGGCAGGTGGGGAAAATCTCCAGTTGAAACATTCTGGCAAAGCCTTGGCAGTTGGGCATCCTTTTACACCACCACTAAAGGGAAACATATAACCCCTTCCATAGATCTCAAACACAACATCTTGAACTTCACACACATACAATGCAGCTATCAGAAAACTCAGTTTGTGAACCAGCAGGCTACCACCAGCGCCAGGAAGGAGTGTTGGCTCCATGATCAGGAAAAGCATTAGGAACCTTGCTTTTTCCCAGCTGAATTCTTTATCTCTAAGGGCCTCCATTCTGTGGCTCTCAACTTGGAGCTTTTTTCCTCATTTATTTATTAATTTCACAGCCTTTTCTCTTCATAGAGGCTTATTTCCTTCCCTCTCTCCTCTTCCTTCAAGAGCATTCAATTAATACTTTAATCTCTATCCTCTGATAGCTTCTCTGAGTGTACTTTATCGGACTCTGTGAGGTGTTGAGTTTCTTTCTCTTCTTCCTTGTCTCCACATTGGATTAGCTGGTATGATGTCCTGCCCCATGTTGATGAGTCATTTGTAGTTGTAGTTGCTGTGGGGTCTCACTAAAACTCACCAAGAGGTATTTTCATATGTGGAAGCCCTGTCAGACCTCTACAGAGGGAATCACCATCCTGGTGGCCAGCGCCAGACTCCATAGTGGAACTCCAAGTTCTGAGCGCAGGTGTTTTTATTTTTCCAAAACTCCTCAGGTATTCTACTGATAACACATGCAGATCATTAGCAATTAAACAACCCCCACAGAAATCCAACACTGCAAACAAAACAGAACGCCCTAGACTTAGGATAGCCTCTCACCCTACAGTACATAAAACAATTTCAAACATAACTAAAAATAAACTTCCCCAACACTGAGCTCTGCTCTACTGCTCAAACATCAGGGGGTGTGAATCTGCAGTTCTATTCATTGTCCTCAACTTGCAAATGGAATCATTAATTTTCACTTTAAGATTGCAGTGACTACATGACACATCCGCAAAATTCCTAGTTTACTGTAGATGGAAATCTGACTTCCCTCCTCTTTGGTGGCATTTGAGCCCATCTGACTTCTGCACAGGATTCTCAATCATCTGTTTACTCTGGGAACTGTCCTCCTGTAACCTACAAGTTTTTATTTATTTCCACGGGGTTTCACAGCACAAATCTCACCCTTTGTCTTTACAACAGCACCCGAGCTGAGAGCTAAGTAAACTGGCCACTGTCTACTACCAGTGTGTGATGTGAACAACTTGGAAATCCAGAACACCCCTGTCTTACCACCTGCAGTAGTAGCTTCCACTCAGCTTCCCCAAACTAATGCCTAATGCAGGGCTGTTTTCTTAACTCAGCTCAGTCCTGGATGAGCCAAACAAATGTCTGAGCCACATCAAGTGCAAGAACTAGGACATCGCTGCATCTGCTCCAGGAGCACCCAAACTTTCAACTTTATAACATGACTTGTGGACTTGTGTTGCATGACACTACCCGGGGAGACATGAGCAAATGCCTGCTTACCCTAGAGAGGAACGGAGAACAGACAAAAGTGATGATACCAATGAAGTCGAAGTTGGTGGACAGATGGGGTTTGGGGGGGGTTATTTATAGAAGTATTAACAACTCAGAGGCAGCTGAATCACCAAAAGCCATCCGAGCATGGTGACCACTCAGGAAGATGCAACTCTAGAGTTCCCTGCATGCCTTGCAGACAGTTCAACAGGTTGGAGAGTCTGTCTTCTAGACAGCCAGAAAGAATCTCCTCCCCTGACAGTTGTTCATTCTGTCCATAACCTTGGGGATGTCCCTGTGAATCTTTAAGTTTCAGTCCTCCCAGACTTAGTAAAGTTTTTTCCCACCTTTGTGTCATGAGCCTCCGCTGGGGTGGGAGGTTTCCACTGAGGCAATTGCTGCACCGCAGTCTGCCACCTGCAGATGCATTGGAATGCATCCATCACTATCCCGAACATATGTAGCCTACTGGCCACAGGCAGACATGCTTGCACCATTGTAAACAGTCACTGGGCCTCCCTCAGCCACATAGCATGGCCCCTTCACACTGAAAAGCTATGCCTGATCCAGGGTGGCTCAGGCTGGAATCCAGCCTGTTCTCAGTTACAAAGACTCTCTGATTCACCCCACATGTGTTTGCAAAGTTGCAGCCTACATAGGCATCCAAGAACCCATCAATTTGTTTTCCCCTCCAAGTACTAACCAGGATCAACTCTGCCTAGCTTCTGAGATCAGATGAATTTAGGTGCATTCAGGATGGCGTGGGTGTCAACAAATCAATCTGTTCTTAAAAGCAAGTTCTACTGCCTTACCCTCATACTTTTTCTTCTGAACATACAATAATTCTTCAAAATAGGAACTCTGCAAGTTGACTTGAAATACATATATTCTGCAAGCACAGGTCACAGGGTGAAAACTATGTCTTCCCTTAATTTAGGAAAGATTGTCTTAATTTTGTTTATTCAGATCTTATAGCAGTCCATGGATTGATTTCAAGAAATGTATAAATCTGCTGAAATAGTATGAAAAATGTTATGGGGTTTACATAATGTGCATAAATGTTAATAGAGTCGTAAGAGAATAAAATCCAAAAGAAGACTCAGAGTCATGGTAAACCTGTTTGTGCAAATGTAGCCTGGACCACCAGCTTTAAAAGGCAATCCTGTTATACAAATGACCAATCCTGATCTTAGGGTCTCCTAAATGCTACTTGCCTTCCCATATATCTTCTCACTCAGAGCTTCATAACCTCTGCTTGGTCCTGATGTGATTATACACACCCTGCTAATGTCCTTTAACCTAAATCTGATGCCTAACATTTATATTCCACTTCTCTCTCTCTCTCTCTCTATTTCTCTCTCTCTCTCTCTATCTCTGTGTATGTGTGTGTGTGTGTGTGTGTCTGTCTGTTTCTCTCTCTCTCCTTGTTCTTTGAGAGAAAGTCTTATGAAGTCCAGGCTGGTTTTGAACTTGCCATATAGTACAGGAAAGATGCCTTGACATTCTCTTGATCCTCCTATGTCCACCTCTACGGTGCTGAGATTACAGGAATGCATCACCATGCATGCCTATCTGGCTTTGTTTCACTTTTAGGGTGATGATAGAGTCTACAGCATAGTGATTATAAGGCTCACAGAAGATAACACTGCTAGGATAATTAATCCATATGTTTTTACATAAACTTCTTTTCCTTTTTGTCTTCTCTGTAGGTCGGAAGTTTAAGAAGTTCAATAAAGTCAGAGTTATGAGAGCCCTTGATGGTGTTGCTCTCCCTCAGTCCGTGGGCCTTCCTAATGAGAGCCAGACCCTGGGCCAGAGAATTACCTTTTCACCAAATCAAGAAATTCAGCTGGTTCCCCCACTCATCAGCCTGCTCATGAACATTGAGCCTGAGGTGGTCTACGCAGGACATGACAACACAAAACCTGACACTTCCAGCTCGTTGCTGACCAGTCTCAATCAACTAGGCGAGAGGCAACTGCTTTCAGTAGTCAAATGGTCTAAATCACTGCCAGGTAATTTGTATATAGTAACATGCATTAAAAAGTATTTTATTTGTGGCTGAATGCTAAAATACTCTGTCGGTACAATAAGTCAACCATCATGTAAACAGCACCATATGTTTTAGGAGTTCAAAATGCTTATTAAAAGTCTCACATGTGTGCTTGGTTCAGTTAGTAGAGCACTATGTTATCATGCATGAGCCCTGGAACCAATCTCCAACAACACATACATACGTTCATGCAAGATTCATGTAGACTATGGAATACAAAAGAAGTAATGAACTTGTTGCAGATGGCTAATGAATTAAGAACTAACTACACAAAATGGTTAAGGAACAGCTAAGTGCATGTGTTCAACCACACAGATAGTAATTTGGAAAGAGACATGTTAACCATCTCCTTACAGTGAATGAACTAGAGTTCATTTTAAAAGCCTAACCAAAGTGTCGAGTCTGTTGAAGATAAAATCAAATGTGCCTACTCATGTAGCAAATCAAACAAGTACTCAGAGCACCTATAACTTCTAAAGTCAGTGAAGAATACAAAATTCCTGAAGTTAGTGAGGAATTAACTTTGGAAAGACAAATGGACTTCAATCACTGTTTCTTCTCATCACACCTGGGCAAGGGGCTATGGCCCAGCTACAGTGAGAACCTGTGTATCTTCGTGGAAGTATTTCATTTACTTTATAAGGAAGATCATTCCCTTAGTATAAATAGCTCTCTAGAAGTCAAGTGGCTGGAAGAATTATTAGGATGAATTTCTCACTTGCTTGAGTCTTAGATGGTACCACTAGGCAAAGACTAGCAGATTGTATGGGCCTTAACCTCATGATTAGAAGCAGAATAATTCTTTAAAAAATAATTTTTAAAAAAAATCACATGTTCCTTACACTAATAACATCATTGTACTGTTCATTTTTCTGACATATGGTCAAGAATTAAACACATTATGTGCTTTTTGTCCTGGTAGAAATTCAATATTCTTTGTAGAATTCTTTCCCAATTTGCCTGAATACATTTGGCTATTATTCTATCTGAAAGGTTTGAAATATAATAGATGATTTGTTATTGAACATCTAAGGTTATGCAAAACAGAAAACAGATTCTTGTTCAGTAGACCTTCAAAAAGATATGTGTTGAGAAAAGTTAACAAAATTTGGTATTCTAATGGAAATGAAGTAATTCTGTAGAAGAGTCAGAATGCCCAGGTTTTTATTTGCTTTATTGTAGCTGGCAGGCCTTGGACAGGTAACATTTTCTATTTAAAAAAGTTTTGAATATTTAAAACTTACTGTTATCAAATTTGATAGATCTTTACTAAGCAAATGTCATAATAGCATAGATACAATAATTCTGTTTTTAAAATGAGTGTTTATCTGTAGTTTTAATTTTCTATTTTTCTATTATTTGAAAATGGTGATTTCTTTGCTGTCATTGCTATGGGTCATTATTTCTTTTGTTTGCATTTTTGGAGACTATTGTTTAAGAATATTTAACTGTCTGCTGGTAAATTTAGAAAAGAAAGCAATTTAAAAGAACATTTATTCATTTTAGATAAAAAGCTGTTTTTAAGTTAAAATGTTTATAAGTCAGGATATTTTGACCTCTAGACAACTTTGAGAAAATGAGAAGAAATTTGTGTATTGAATTTGGTGGCAACTTTTTTTTTTTTTTAAGACAGGGTTTCTCTGTTGTAACTCTGGCTGTCCTGTAGACCAGAGTGGTCTCGAACTCACAGAGATCCACCTGCCTCTGCCTCCCACGTGCTGGGATTAAAGGCATGAGCCACCACTGCCCAACTCTGGTGGCAATGCTGCAGGATATTATTTATAAGTGGCAAATAAATCAAAGCAATAGCTACACCTTTGTGAGACCCTCTGTTTCTGTTAACAATGTACAAGGTCAACATGGCAATCACAGAAGTCTGTGTGGATAGTGCTCTCTTTAAATTATATTTGCAAACAGTGTATTTAAAAGGAACACTACAGAATGGGTACAGAGACGGTTCATGAACCAGCAGCTAGTTTTCCTTTGAGAAGAGCTGAAAGGGGCATGAATTTAATATTATTCTCATTGGTGTGAACCACTAGCAGACTTAACTTAAGGAAGCAAAGGTGTATTTGGCTCATCAGAGGGTATAGGCCGCCATGGAGGGAAGGCATGGTGGTAGGAGTGGAAGGTGTCTGGTCACGTAATGTTCACAGACAGGAGGGAGAAAGATGAATACTGGTGTTCAGTGTGCTTTTACCTTTGTTCTCAGTCTGAAATCACAGGCATAGATGGTGACACTGATGTGGGATGGGTCTTCTCTTTCCAGTTAAAACTGTGGAAATGTCCTTACAGATAGGGTTTTGTTTGTCTCCTAGCTGGTTCTAAATCCTGGCAAGTAAGCAATCAAGAGTAGCCATCTCTACAATGTGATGCTATTAGATACTCTGGATGGATGTCAGCTGACTTTATGCAAGGTTACAGTTCTTATTCAATGACTCAATGAATGCCTACTACATACCTGCTGAGTGTGACATGATCCTAGCAATTGTAGTACTGCTAGGAAGAGAGCCCAGAAGGCGGTCTCACAGTGTGACACATTAGATGTAGCACACCTTCACTTCTGAGCACAGGTTTTGCACAGAAGAGGAGTTTATTTTATTCTGTTACTCATTTGCAATAATACTATAAATTGTGTGGAAAATGGACTTTTGTTAAAGAAGTATTAACAATAAACCAGATTGTGAATTTACTTATTCACAGTGAAAATGTTGTTGCATATATCCACGTACATATGCTGTTGGAAAACACATTGACAGACTTATTTTTTTGAGACAGTAAAGTGTACAACAAAGTCAGATTAAAAGCATGTGGTCAGAGGCCATTCAATGGGTAAGGGCTCTACTCATAACTCTGAAGGTGCTGTGGGATTCTTTCCCAGACAGGGTTTCCTTCTCTTCTTCTTTGTCTTCACTCTAATTGTCATTGACCTGTTACCATAATTGCAGCTAATTTAACTTTTCTCCAATGATATTTCAGAGGTGTCTTTTAATTTAACGGAAACTTGAAAGATGCTATAACCTCAATGTGTCATAATTATAAACCGCCTCATAGGATACACTCCATTTGACATTTAGCATCTGTTTATGAATGACTTTATGTGAGCTTTTATCTGTTCTTCAGTGAGCACTGTCTTCCTGGATAAAGCAGTGTTTTAAAACCTAACAATATACATTTCCTCTGTTAAACTTTCAAGAGGGGGGGGATATCTAGGATGTCTAGCAACAGCATACAGCACAGTATAAAAAGAAGTAGGGACAGATGAATACCTGCAGCCCTGGGTCCTAAAGGAATGAGAAAGGAGACTAATTGTGGAAAGAAAAGCACTCTGATTTGAAGAATCAGTGTGCCTAGGGGTATAGGAAAGGGAAACCGAGTACAATTTGGTCAGTAATGAACAAGAAAACAGGAGACAGCAGCTCTCCATCTCTCAAGTGTGGGGAATCCTAAGTAGCATCCAAAATTGCATTACTCAGTTACCCCATAGGATAGCAATGAAAGGTTTAGCAGTTATTGAGAAAACGCATCCCTGTAGATGAATTCTTGGATACTGCTACAGTAAGTGCTAGCCTTCTGAGGATTTCACCACCAAAATAACCAGAAACCAATGGCAATAAATTTATTTAGGGACTAGTAGTAAAAAATAATGGAACGGATGAAAATCATAGACTGATCAAGTGTGGTCTTGAAAGTCATAATAAGACAAACATTAAATTAATAAGTATTCATTCAAAACTCAAGTCCACTTTCTCTGTCAGTTACTTGTAGAAGAATTAAAACAATAGAGAAGTTCAGGGCAACATTTACCTTGTTGCGAGTTTGTCTTGCTGCTTCCCCTTTCTTGGTGAGATATCTACCAAGGCCATGCTTGGACTTTCTAACCATTGCTATACGAGTGCTTTTTTTGGTTCCAATTAACCAGATTGCTTGACATGGTAGGGACCTGAAGACAAGGACTATTCCCCCACCCCCCATTTTCTGGCTCTGAAGCATGAGTCAGTAGCAGTGTGACAAAGGAATTTTTCTTTCTTCCCAAATGACATGAATAATTCAAATTACTGCCTTCAGAAAGTGATGTGAGAAGAATGAAAGTCGCCTGCTAGGAGTTAAGTTAGACCTGGATCAAAGTTTTTATGATGCCTTTCAAATTTTATTCTGTAACTTTCTTTCACTGAAATCACCATGACCGATGTTGACTTTTTCCAACCGTTGAGTTGCATGACTGCTGTCAGCCCATGACACACTGGGGATGCCTGTGGAGCCTTTGATGGAGTAATCACTTCCTGCTGAAACTCCTCCTTTGGAGTCCAGCACTTTCCCTCCAGGTACACAGTTTCTTCCACAAATTTAATCAATACATATTTGTTCTTCTACCCATGTCATACATTTTTCTGTCCTCCTCTATGACACCGGCTTTCCATTCTGCATGCTTTGGATAAGCACATTTGTGCCTTGCTGCTCCCACTCCATTCCAATGACACTTGAAAATCAGTGTCAATCAGCCCAGCGCCTTCAATCGTGTGTTCCAAACCCTCCTAACACACCTTCACCCAGATAACCTCCCAAGTCAACATGACCTTACTTCAGATGCCAAAAACATTTTTTTCTTCTGTATCTTAAAATGACACCTCAGCCAGCCCTTCAGAACCATCTTTGGCTCTCTTCCTCCTTCATCCCCTGCCCCACTGACTGTCAGTTATATCAACACCTCTTACTCAATACATAACTCATAGTGCTACTTACATGGCTACTGGTCTGGCTTAGCTTGGTAATCAATCTTTGTTTACCTAGGTTTCAGGCCTCAAACAATCCTTTACCCTAACTCAAGAATCATCTTTCTAAAATAATTGTAATCAATCACGTTTTCCCTGTTCCATTTCAGAATAAGGTCTAAATTCTGTGGCCTGAAAACCCAAGGTCCTTCTGTAATCCAGTTTCTGAACTGGCAGCCCTCCTCGTCCCTTCCCTTCCCTCCACCCACTTTAAGGTACATTTTCTGGAAGGCTCTTTGATGGATTTCCTCTTTCTCTGCCTGCCTGTGTTGTTTTCTGTAACTGGAGGCTTTTTCCTTCGCCTTCATCTTCTGCTATCTGATTGGTCCCTAATGACCTGTCAGTATCCACACTCCGATTTCATCTTTCCTATGTCTTCCCAGGCTGAATTTTAACACTTGGGAAGAGGTAAGGCAGGGAAGGTCTTAGGTTCAAAGACCAGTCTCTGCTGCAAGTAAGAACCTGTGTTGAAAAAGAAAAAAAGATGTAGAAATCTAAAGTGTGGAATTTATAAGAAGGAACTCAGTTGTCTTGGATGAACCCTGAGGTTCTTGGTCACAGTAAGTCATTGAATGTGCTGGTGGTGCATTGCCTAAGCCTCTCAGTGATCCGAATGCACACATATGTGGATATTCATGTACCATAAAGTGCTGAGACGCGTAATGCTCTGGCTTTGTTGAAGTTTGCTATTTTAACTATGTGACACTTTTTTAAAAACAGAAGTACAACTTGTACATTTTTTTTCAGAACCTTAGAAGTCACAGCAAGTCTCACAAGCCATCTCTTGTCCTCCACTTTATCTTTCTTTATCTTTTTTTTATTAAGTATTGAGAATGGGACAATTCAAGTCATTTTTTTTTCAGAGATTATTAGGTCAAGACACTTAAAGAAAGGATATTTTTACACTACTTGTTAAGCACAATTAGTGATCATCCATCATGTCCCTTAGAGTAGGTTTTTCCAGTTTGATTATCATCTCAAATACACAAAATCTCTGATCATTATCACCACGGGAATTTGATCTCCATGTTCTTGGCTTCGTTTCAGTATAAAGTGATGGAACGATATGACAGTTAATGGTTGGAAACTTTGGACTTCTGAGCCAGCCATGTTCAAGTCAACTTAACATTGGACTTTTTCCACAGATACACCTCCAAAAGGTAGAAGAAGTAGGTTATTATCTGTGTTCTCTTCTGTTAGATGGAAATATATGTTCTGCTATGAATGTTAGTAATTGAGTAAGTTTTGAAATATTTCAATAAAAGTTGCCTGTTATACTGCAAGAAAGTAAAAGTGCTCCTTTATTTCAAGACGTTAATAAGCCTAGAATGCAAAAGTGAAACAACAAAAAAAGAGAGATAAAAGCAAGGATAAAATGAATATATGCACAAACAAAATCTGATTTTTAGAAAAGACAAAGAAAAACTTTGTAAAAGTTTTTGCCAGACAGTGGCAGCGCACCCCTTTAATCCCAGCACTTGGGAGGCAAAAGCAGGTAGATCTCTGTGAGTTCAAGGCCAGCTCACATTGGTCTACAGTGTGAGTTCCAGGACAGCCAGAGTTACAACAGAGAAAACTTGTCTTGAAAAACAAAAAGAAAAAAAATACAAAACAAAACTTTCTAAAAGTTTTAAAACTCGTCAGAGAGTAATACAAACAAAGGCTTAACATGAAAAATATAGCATAGTTATGTCAAATATTTAGATATTTTTAAACGTACTAGAAAAATTAGAAGTGAGTAGGAATATTATAGAGAATAATGAGTGAATTACTAGAGATCATAATGAATATCCTGTTAATATTTTGATGTCTAATTATTGAATCTCACTTTCTACAAGCCTGTTATTTTATATATAATGAAATTCATATATGTATATGATACAATATGATAAACAAAATAGCATATATGAAGTAAATATTCTAAAAATATTCCAAATATACACTTCATCAAGAACACTTAATTGCATGTATATATGTAATTTGTATTCATCTATTCATATATTTACACATGCGTGCACATAGAAGAATATGTGTGCATGTGTGGAGGCCAGAGCTTGACTCTGAGTGTCTTCCCTGGCTGTTCTTCACCTTATTTTTTAAGATAGGCTTTCTTATTGAGCCTGAGGCTCACTGATTTGTTTACACTGGCTAGCAGTGAGCTCTAAGAATTCACTTGTCTCTGCTTCCCAGTAGCTCTGGGATTATGTAACACAGCATACCTGGGTTTTTATTATTTTTTTATATGAGTGCTGGGAATTAAAAATTAGGGCCTCATGCTTCTATGATAATCACTTTGCTGACTGAGCTATCTCCCCAGGCCAGATGCCTAAGTTGTCTTTTGAGTTTATTGCCATTTATAACATTTATATATTAATTACATTTTTGTTTTCTGTAACATGAAAATGCCTTCTGACTTATAATTTTGACTCATTTTGTTTGATAGCATTTTTTATTTGCTTTTATTTTTTATATCTCTATTTTGACAGGTTCTCACATATCAGAGCTGACCTAGAGCTTACTTCACAGCCAAGGGTTAACATTAACTCTTGATCTTCCTGCCTCCCTGAGCATACTACCATGTGTGGTACATTTGATTTAAATTATAGGTTTATTCTCAAATTGATTAGTGGATTTTCTATAGCCATTAATCCAATGAGTGGTCTGTTGCAGGATCCATTGATGGGGTTAATAAATATTTGCATATTCCTTAACAAGATGTACTTTAGCTGAATTTTTAGCAACTATTGAATTCGTTATCTCTACCCTTATGGTCTAATTTGTTCAAGGTAGCATTCAGTCAGTGCCAGAGTCAAGAGTGGTACTTTGGTCTTTCTGCAGAGCCCCTTGAAGTCACACCAACACATAACTCTAAATGCGCCTCCTTTGGGGAGTCTTCATGTTAAAATAATAGAGGAATTCGTTTGTCTCTCATCAATTGATTCAGAATTTTATCAAAGAATTATCCATTTTGATGAATAGTCAATTGACAAGCAATACATATGCTCTAGATACTTTATGTTAAGATTCACACTCTTTCTAAAATGACATACCGTACAGGCACGCACTTGAAGGAATAGTTAAGTCATACAGAAGTAAGAAATTATAAAATTCGCATGCCACATTTTTTTTTCTTGGCTGTATGGAGTCTTTCTGCTGCAAAGTACATTAGATTTATGGATGCCAGCACTATCAAAACAAAGGGAATCAAATTATTCTAATCGTAAAAATGAAAAGAAAGCTATGGGCTCTCAAAACAGAAAAGAAAGAAAACAACCTCTGGAGGGCGCCAGGGATTCACGCAACTGAGGTGAAGGACTACAGCACAAACTGAGACACCTGTGATGGGACAAGGACACAGTGTCGCAGATGAATACCTTGGATCAATCAGTGTTCTCTACCCAACTCACAGTAATTAACCACAGTTTGTCTTTGCTGATTCAGATTCAACGTCCCGGTAGTGTGTGCTTCGCAGACCATACCCAGGCACAATGTAGAAGGCAGAGAGGATTTATCCATTTTCCCTGGTAGCAGCATTTGCTGTTAACAAACTCCAAACCATGGAATCACTAGTCAATCAGAGACTGGAAGGAATAATGAGAGAAGGATGATTGGACATTGAAGAATGTGTCTGGGAAAAGTAGGAGGTGGCTGGGGTACCCTCAGCACACTCAAGTGTTCATCTCCAGGGAGGCTAAGTGATGCTAAGACAGGTGCAGTCCCCCAAATGTCCCAATGGTGATGAAGCCATCAGGAATAAGTGCAAAAAATCTGAATGTCTAACAGAGAAAAAAAATACCTTCTCAATGGCTAATGCATTAAGTATTGCTTTGGTTTTATTTCTGAATTAGGTCACTTGTAAATGGGTGTCAGTGCAGTTTTAAGGAAAATGAGTGTTTTTCAAAGAGCTTCATGGAAATGGTTTGATGCTCACATTAAAACATTTATTCTTACATAATCTTAAACAAAATATTAAATTCAATTTCATTATTCAACCACTATAAGTTACAATGACATTCACATAGTCACATATTCTCTCTCTGATGTATCCCAAAGCTTTAAGCCCATCAACCCACCTGCAATCAAGATTTTGAGGTCTCTCAAATGTGTCCAAAATTTGCTACTTTTACCCTAACTTGTTTCTCTGTCCTTATTTCATATTTTTGGAAAGCTACTAAAAGAAGTCTTTAAATCTTTCTTGCCTCCATATGCAAAACAAGTGCCTTATATTTTCTTCTTTGTCTCATTGATGCAAATTTACCCCCACTTTTCCCCCTAACTCCTCCCAAACTCACTTTCTCCTCCCAACCCTTCCCAACATCTGTTGCCCCCCCCCACTTTTTTCTTTGCCATTAATAAATCACTGGCTCAAATTCGTGTTGCTTATATATTCAATAGTGTGGGGCCATCCATCAGAGTATGGTTGTCGTACCAAGGGCCTACATTCTTAGTGAAAACTGACTTACCCTCCCCCAGAAGCCATCAATTTTCTATAGGTTTTCAGCTAGGCATGGGGCTTCTGAGCCCCTCCCTCTCCATGCTGGAATGCCTACTGGCTTGATCTTGTTGTTCAGGTCTTGTATAAGTCTTAATGCAGGCACCACAAGTGCTGAGGGCTCATGATGGCAGGGTATCATGTCAAGAAGACACTAAAAGACAAACGCCACATATTCTCACCCATGTGTGGATCCTAGTATTGATTTCTATTGTTTTAACACAGTGTTTAGCATGGAAATGGGTCTCAGTTCATGGGTGTTGCATGAATCCAGAATGGATGATTAATTCAATTGACAATTACCAGTACTAAGTCACAGTTACTGATGTTCATGACTCACAAAGTGGCTGTCCCTTTGTCCCTTTTGAAGCTGTGTTATTTATAAATGTTTCCAGAGTTTTAGGGAATCATGTCAGTATTTAGTTTCAACTTCCTACAAATTTTTAACGTTGTTCACACGAGTGATTTCTGTGATTGTTTTCTTTCGAAATGTTTGTAGGTTTTCGAAACTTACATATTGATGACCAGATAACACTGATTCAGTACTCCTGGATGAGCCTGATGGTGTTTGGCCTGGGGTGGAGGTCCTACAAGCATGTCAGTGGGCAGATGCTATATTTTGCACCTGATCTAATCCTAAATGAGTAAGTTGTGACTTTTGGTGCTTTTGTTATTATCAAAGGTCTATCCACTGTATAATTTGGAAAACCACATTACAATAAATGATCATGTGTTTAGTGTCCTAAACAACAAAATTTTCCTGAAATAGTCTCTGAGAATTACCTCACTTGACAAGGTCACTTTTTTTATTCACGTATATATACATGTATCTATTATATTTTATGTATTTACTTGTTTATTTATTTTGTGTATTGTCAGTGTGTAGGTGGGCACATGTGCAGCACAGTATGGAGGTCAGAGGGCAACCTGAGAAATCTTGGGGATTGAACTCAGGTTTTCAGGTGTGGCATCAGGGGCCTTCATTAACTGAGCTGTCTTACCAGCCTTTATTCATTTATGTCCATTGTACACAGTGCTGGGTTCATAAAGAAATACATATGTATATTGACAACGTCTTCCATTTCTATATTCCTTTGCCAGTCCTTTTCAATTTTCTGGTCAGTTTTCTTCTACTTCTGTGTCAAACAAACATGCATGACTCTCTCTCTCTCTCTCTCTCTCTCTCTCTCTATATATATATATATATATATATATATATTCTGGATTTTATAATTTTATATATATATAATCTAAAATCCATAAATGAGAGAAAATGTATTTGTTTTAATTAATCTAACTTAATTTGCTTAATATGAAACATATATAAACACACACATACACGCATACAGAAGTTTTTTTATACATCTATAACCTGGCTATTTTGAATCATGTGGCAGAAATCATCGAGGGTCTCTATGATGTGTTGACTTGGAGGCCTTTGGGTGAATACCCAGGAGTGTTTTCGCTGGGTCATATGTAGATCTACTTTTAGTTTTTTGAGAAGCTTCTATACTGGTTTACATAGTGGCTGGACTGGTTTCTATTCCCAGCAGCAGTGTATGAAGGCTCCCTTCTGCCCAAATCCTCATTAGCATGTGTTGGTTTTCTAACTGCCATTCTGACTGTGGGAAGATGGAATCTCAACATAGCTTTAATTAACTTCCCCTGGATGACTCATGAGGTTGAACACTCTTCATATGTTTATTGTCCATTTGTACTCTATCCTTGGGGACATGTCTGTTCATCTCATTAGCTCACTTATTGATTAGGTTGTTTGATTTATTGATTTTTAGTTTATGATCTTTTCATATTGTAGATATTAATCCTCTCTTAAATTTGTAGTTAGCAAATATTTTCCCCCATTCTTTAGGCTTTCTCTTCACTCAGTTAGTTATTCCCTTGCTTTACAGAGCAACTTAATTTCATGTACTATGACTTGCCAGTTGTCAGCAAGCATCATTCCCTGAGAATTTGGAGTCCTTTTCAGAAAGTTTCTTATCTATGTTTATTTGCTTGAAATTTTTAGTTAAATTCTTCGTATCACTAAGTTGATATATTTGGAGCTCTTTCCTCTTGTCTTGAAATGCATTCTTATCTCAAACTAATATTTTTATTTTTTTCAAAACTTACTGAGCAGTATATTTCAATATAAAATTCGATGTTTAACATATCAAAATAAATTTTCAGACATTTGTACTTGTGGAGATAATGAGATAAATCAGAAATATTTTTGCTTGGAAGTATTTATTTACTTTCAAAACTCCAACATAAGATCCTGTATTAGTATTTCAATTTTATTTATTATATCTAAATATATACTTTTCTGATATAGTCTTTACATGGTAAAAATTTTTCCATGGTAATGTCTACATTGTTCTATTGGTGAGTATCAAGTTGTAAGCATCTCAGTTAATAACTGACATTGTGTAATATTTTCACAGTTAACAATCTTCATGCTTCATTCAGTCCTTTTAAACTTCTATGCCCTTGACATAGGCAAGGACTCAACATCCTTCATCTTAATGGTTCAAGTGGCTGGGACTCAGGAGACCTTGGTAACCCGGCACAGATCTGAGGGGCCAGGATTAACCTTAACCCTTCTGCGTGGGCATCTAGTTTTCATCCCACTATTGTTTTTAGTTGCATTGACTAATGTGGCTGAGAGAATACTTCAAATAAGGGGCCTCCATCTTCAGAACTTGTATTAACCTTTTTAGTTACTTCATGTTTACTAATATTCCTTCATTTGTTTTTCTGTGTCATACACATATCCCCTAGAAAAAAATGACAGTGTTGTAAATTTTCATGAAGTGAAGCAATCCATTAACGTGTGTATAAAATTATACTCACACATACAAATACACATTCTACTCAGTAAGTAGAGCATCTCCTGGCTTCAAATGCTCAATTCCTTCAACATTGCTGTTACTAGATTTGGGTATTTAAAGTATGATAATGAAAGCAAGAAAACAATATTAACTTTGATCAGTGTATATTTAAATATCACTTTTTATGTCAAAATTTCCTTTGCCTTGAAAATTTAGTGACACCCTCTGAGAAAGTTCACCGACATTTAGTTTAAATTTCCAATTTAGAATTTAAAATTTAAAATTCCAAATATTAAGTTAGATTATTGAAGATGTCAGTAAATTCAGTAATAGGAAATACAATTACCTAAAGCTTGTTCACCGACAAGTTCCATCACCACCTGTCTGATAGGCTGTGGTTTTTTATTTTTGTGTTGGTCTTTCTTCTGGGTACTGTGTGTGATGCAAGGCAGAGAATGAAGGAGTCATCGTTCTACTCACTGTGCCTTACCATGTGGCAAATCCCACAGGAGTTTGTCAAGCTTCAGGTGACCCAGGAGGAGTTCCTCTGTATGAAAGTCTTGCTACTTCTTAATACAAGTGAGTACACAAGAATGTGATTTGGCATTTTTTAGGTTTTCCTGCCATATAAGACTAAAATAGCCTGGCTATTTCTTTATTATTTTACATGAACTATGATGATGAACTTATTTGCTTAATTCAGCTTTACAAGCTAATTAATATGACATGAACACAAAATATGCTTCCTGTTATTATCCCTATCACACATGCACAGAAGTATCTACTGTGAAATACACACACACACACACACACACACACACACACACACACACACTTGTTTGGAACTATCCTCAGTATAGAGGGGCAGTCTGATTGTTTCAGCAAATGGCCACAGGATTACTAACTTGGTGCAGCAGCAGTGTGTGTTACTCAGCAGTCCTGGGGCAAGCAAGAAAGACTCAAGTTTCTCCACATAGAAGTCACACTGTCCTATGTGGCCTGGAGTCCTATGTTGCATCTGACTAGAGAGGAAGACAGGAAGTGGGTGGAAATTTGGGTGCATGGCTTGAAAAGTGGAGGATGGCCAGGGGAGAATGGACAAATGAAAACATATACCAGCATGCACTGATCCTGTCTGTGCCCCTCCACATACAGCAGGTCCAGCCTGCAGCTGTAGAATTGATGCTTTGATTTGCAAGAGTGTCACGGGGAGCTCAGACCTTAGGATGAGTTGACCTAAGTGTCTTTCTCAGCAGCATCTTTTCAGGGACTTCTGCTAGTGACACAAATCTCAGATGGCTGGGGAAGGGGAGCTGGGAAGGAAAAAGGAGTCAGTCCTTTACAGTGGAAGGTCCTTTTGTGGAATCCGTGTGAATGTACTTACATAATCTATGTATCTTAATGAAGACATTAATATTAATGGAAATATTAATTGGAATAATATTTTGGACGGTGGGGAGAACTACACAAAGTGTTTCAAAAAATGTTTTTAAATCTAAGAGGATAAATAAGTAAGCACCACAAAGATATGAAACTTAGAATGCCATGTGCTTCTTACAATGTAAGAGATGGGTTATTACATTCAGTTGTCACACAGAAATTTAAATACAATAGTGAGCACATCATAAGTCAATGAGTAAAAACGTACTGTTAAGAGAAATAGCTTTGCCAGGCAGTGGTGACACACGCCTTTAATCGAAGCACTCACAGCAGAGGCAGGAGGATCTCTGTGAGTCCAAGTCCAGCCAAGTCTACAAAGTGAGTTCCAGGACATCCAGAGTTACAACAGAGAAACCCTGTCTCAGGAAAAAACAAAACAAAACAACAACAAAAAGAAAAAAAAAAAACCACAGAGAGAGAGCTTCATATTTAGAAAAAATTAGTTTATTTAGCTCAAATGGTATCTTTACATAGCCAGATAATTCAGTAAAAGGTAAATATTGGAATAGTTTAAAAAGAAACTGAAGACATATAATACTTTCAAACCTCAAATAGTAAAAACCTTTTAAAAAACAAACAGAAACTATGGGTCTAGAGATGTGGCTTCCCGGTTAAGAATGTGCTCTTGCAGAGGAACACAATTTGAATCCCAGGATCCATGCTGATTGACGCATAGCCACCTGCAATTCCAGGTCCAGGGGAAACCAACCCTTCTGGTCTCTGCAAGTGCACTCACACACATGTGTATATACCTTCAGAAACACACACACACACACACACACACACACACACACACACACACACACACACCAATAAATAAAATCTAATTAGAAATAAATTAAATGGGAGATTTTGATAATTTGATTGTTACAAGCCTAAAGTTCCTCTGTGCCATGAAAAAGTAAAGCAGAACTCTTCAGGAATAGGACAGAAGACTGCACACATGCTCTGACAAATTTCCTAGCAAAGGGATTTACCAAGAAAAATAATTTCATATTCACATGTCAGAGTGAGTTCACTATGGGAGTTAGATCTTGAATATACAGGGGTTTCCTCGGAGTAATTTCTACAATATTCAACGAACACATAAGTCTTGTATGTACATCTATGTGGATATGCGGCGTGCATACCTACAATACCTACAATCTCTTCTCTCGAAAACTTCAGACTTCACGGTTATTTTAAACCCATGTACTTCTCTTTTAGCTTCCAAACTAATCCCCATTAACTAACCTCTTTAAGACAAATAATCAAACATGAATATCTGCCATCACTATTATTAGTTAATATTGTTATATAACTGTTTTTAAACTGTTTACAGATTAATTAAACAATTGATTAAGTGGTTAATGAACAATAGTTAAAAGGGTCGACATGCTGGTTCATGCCTGTATTCCCAACACTTGGGAGGTGAAGGGAGTAGGATCAAGAATTCAAGGTCATTTGCAGCTACATAGTGAGTTTGAGTCCAGTCTGGGCTACATGAGACCCCATCAAGAAGGAAGGAAGGAAAGAAGGAAGGAAGGAAAGAAGGAAGGAAGGAAGGAAGGAAGGAAGGAAGGAAGGAAGGAAGGAAGGAAGGAAGGATGGATGACAGCTGACAGGTACAACAACAGGAAAAAGGAGAATGGAAGCACTATTAGAAATACACCAAGAAAAAAAAGTAGCTGAGGGTAAGAGTTAAGTCAGTGAATATAAAATAAATGCTCAAATATGATCAGCTTTTCCTGCTTCAGCAAGAAAACAGTAGAAAATGTAATGAAGCAATGTTAAAATCACAAAAAAAGATGGTTTCCAAGATCAATTTTAATACGAAAAATTTGAGACTTACATGAAGAAGACAAAACTACATGAAAAAATCCAAATAGTTGTTTAAAAGAGAAAAAACTAAAATAAGAAGACCTAAAATGGAATCATAAATTCAATAAATCTAGACATTTGAAGCAAAACTATACAATAGTGGCAAGGATTCTTTTGAGCAAATGCTACATTACATACAAGTCACAATTTGTAGTTACAAGTTCATATATCCTTCCAAATTAGAGATCTCTGTGTCTTAATTTTACCAATTGCATTATTGTTTTTCTTTTTAAATTTTTTCTGTTTTTAAAATTATACACACACACATATATATATAATAGAAATTATATAAGAAATATATTAGTTGCTTAGCTCAGAAGTTTATACATTGTTAGTGTCACCTTTAATATAACTGCTACTTCCTGTTATTTTTGCACAGTCCCTTTGGAAGGACTCAGGAGCCAAAATCAGTTTGAAGAGATGAGGTCAAGCTATATCCGGGAGCTGATCAAGGCAATAGGCTTAAGGCAGAAAGGAGTGGTCTCCAGTTCCCAGCGCTTCTATCAGCTTACAAAATTTCTCGACAGCTTACATGATGTAAGTATTTCATTTTCCAGATTATTGATGATAATTCTGTGAATTTCTCTAATCTCCTAAATAGTTAAGTGATTATTTCTGGGGCTCAGTTAGCATTTTCCTTTTAGACAGTCCAGGACCGAAGCCTAGGGAATGTTGCCGTCAACATAATCTCTTGCAGCATACTGAGAAGCTAATATAATCCAGATAATCCTTCTTAGATGTGCCCAAAGGCTTGTCTTCTGGGTTATTCTAGCTTATGTCAAGTTGATGAGTGATATTAGCCATCACAGTGTCATTTCCCCAAATATTTATTTGCAGGTGGGGTTTAAAAGACTATATCATGATGCTCAGAATTTAAATCCTGCCTTTTGTACTTTTCTGTTCAATGTTGACATTTCACATATCCTTCTTTCTCATTCATTGAGACATGGATTTTCTATGTAGCCAATCCTGCTCTTCATCTGGTAGCAGTCCTCCAGGCTGTGTCTCAGCTCTTTGCTAAAGATGTAAGTTTTCTAATTACAAAGAACTAGAATGTGGGCACTGCACACTTGATTTAAGGTTTACTATAAAAGCTCATCATACCAAGAATGAGAAGACTATCCTAAGCAAACCAAGAAAAAAAGGTCATATGCAAATTATCAGCATTCCAAATGACATTCAACTTCTCAACAGAAACACTGGGAGTAAGATGACCTTGACAATGACTGAGCAGTGTCTTCAGAATCCTGATGAGAGGAAAACCACAGGCCAAATAATCAAACAATTGCAATGCCACCATGAAAGTCTCTCACACTTGCAAAGTCCTGCAGAGTTTATCTTAAATATAACCTTTCCAGGAAATTACTTTAGAGTCTGTGCCAATAGAACAAAAAAGCAAAGAGGATTCAGGCCAGGAGGTGCACATGGTGATATCCCAGCATAATAATTGGGGGGATCAATAAAGTAAGACAGCCCTAGATTCTAAGACACCAGCTCCAGGTCGAAAATGGAGCTAGGGGTTTGCTAATATGCACAACCATCTTGAGGTGATTTTCACAGTCTTGTCAGAGCGGTTGATTATGGCTTTGGGACAGATAAAGAAAAAAAATAAAGGAAATGAGACACAAGGGGATCATATCCTGCAAAATAACAGTGGGCAATGAAAGAAAGGAAGTGCCATACATCAGGCAACAATTTCAGTCTCTCCAGTGAAACGGCAGATCACTGATTTTGCCAAAAAATTAAATACAACAGTAGGAAGATGTCTACAGAGGAACTTCTAAATTTTTCTTCTGCTGTTTCTTTTGTGATCCATCTTACAGCAGCATCAGAGTTTTAATATTGTGCGCATAACGTAGTTCATTAAAATAGAGCCTGTTGGCATAGGCCTGTAATCTCGGATGTTTAGGAGGCCAGTGTAGGGAGCTTACAAATTCACAGCATTCTATGAGGTACAGGGAAAATTCTCAGTACTCTGGGCCACTTAACAAGACCCTTTCTCAAAATAAAAAGTAAATATTGAAGAGAAGCTGGTTGTGTGACTCGGTGGTGCAGTGCTCAGCTCACATGCCTGAGGCCCTGGGTTCTGATCTATGTTGGGTTATTAATATAAAATCAGTGCATTGTTTTGTGAAAATGTCTCATTAACAATGATTATGATTATTACTATGATTATTTTATATTATTTATGAAATAATTTCATTTTGAAAATGTGTGCCTTTAGGTATTTGCAATAGTATGTGTCTGCTTACATATATGCATAAAAAGAAAAAGTGGTGGGATTAAATCAAAATGTTCACTTTAGACCATGGAACGTTGCAAATATTCATTACCTTAAAACATTATACACTTGGAGCTGGAGCTATGCCTCAGCAGTTAAGAGCCCTTCTTGCTCTTGCACAGGAGCTGGGTTCAGTTCTCAGCACCCACACAGTGTCTCACAACCATCTGTAACTCAAATTCCAGAGGATCTGTATTGTCTACTGTCTACCACGTGCACTAAATGCAAGTGGTGCACATACATAAATGCGAACAGTCATGCACATAAGATAAAAATAAATATCTTTTAAATACCACATTATCACCATGTCCCGTTGTGAGTATAAAACATCCCATATTGTCCTAGAGAGGAGAGAAAGTTGTTTTCATGTTGGTAAGAACAAACATCTAGACAGTTATTTCAACGTTAAAAAAACAAGTTTTCATTTTTGAACACTGTGTGCGTTTATTGTTTCTCTCACATTTTCTACCCACCTGTTAAACCAACAGCTTGTGAAACAGCTCCACCTGTACTGCTTGAATACATTTATCCAGTCCCGGACACTGGCGGTAGAGTTTCCGGAAATGATGTCTGAAGTTATTGCTGCACAGCTGCCCAAGATTTTGGCGGGCATGGTGAAGCCTCTTCTCTTTCATAAAAAGTGATGCCTTTGTTATCTTTACAAAAATTGATTTTGGTGGTTTGTCTTTTTTTGTTTCAGTTAGGATGGTCAGGTCTTGTGTCTTTATAATGTTCTTCTGAAAGCCTTACATTTATACATATCATATTATGTAAATTTATGAAAAATGTGGGAGATTCTGATTTTCCTTTGTAATGCCTACATAGAGTTTTAAAAGTGTTTTGTGTACTTATGGTTTTTTTGAGAGTTTACATGGTCTAAAAGGACTAAAATTGATTGTATACGTAAACTATATCTCATCCATTTTATTTCACACTTTTCAGGTGAGGATTTTTAACTTTTGCATCTAACAAGTCTCCTTTAGAGAGGAAAAACACCCCTACCTTTAACAATAACAGGCTGTCATATATACTACTTCTAGGTAGTTCCTTTGGTCTCCCTGGCTATATTCCCAGAACTGAATCTTTTAAATGACAGCCAAAAATGTAACTGTTTTGTGAGAAGATTTATTACCTGAAACAGATTTTCAAAGATTTTTTAATGCAAAAGAAAAGGATAAGGAAGAAAGAAAGAAAGAAAGAAAGAAAGAAAGAAAGAAAGAAAGAAAGAAAGAAAGAAAGAAAGAAAGAAAGAAAGGCAGGCAGGCAGGCCAGGAATAGAGCTGAAGCGGGTTATTTTTGAAACTAGGCAAACTATGTTAAGGGGATGCCCTATTGGAAGCAGATTTGTGACAGAGTTAATAAACAGCCATGCAGTTGCTGTGACAGTACTGAGGGTGGATTTGAGAGAGAGAATGCCTCCAAAGACGTTCCTGTGAATAGACACAGAAACCGGGAGTTTGTTCTCCCACTGGAATCTGTACTGTTGGGTGACCTTGGAATCAGTCACCTTTGTTAGTTTTCAGTGTCCTGGCTTTTCAAGAGTGGTTTGACAGCAACTCTCCTGAAAAAACACTTCCTGTGGTCATATCTCCTTACTAACATTTTATCAAAGAAGAGAGAAAGAAAGAGAGGGAAATTGTAGGGAGGGAGCAGGGGGGAGGGGAAAGATAAATACCATTCTTTTCTTGGGGATGATATTTTTCTTTACGTACTTGTAGGGAGTGAATCTCAGGTTGAAAATATTTTTGAGTGCCTCTAAATCTGAAAGAAATGCTTCAGAAATAGACCAGTCTCAGGTGGAAAATTTTTGAGTGCCTATGACCAAATTCTAAATAAGTTGCTTCAGGAAATCCTAGATACTTGCTTAAGATAATACAACCAGGTACAATGATGTTAAAATACACAATTCACTGTGTCATTTCTACTTAAAATATTCCTTTGAAATACCAACAATAGTTCTTTTCTGAGTAGAGTCACTGGAGATCTGTTAGTTTAAAAAAAAAAAAAAAGCTCACACATGTATACATACCAAGTTCACATCACTGATAAATTCAATGAAAGTCAATTACTGTTTGCTTTTATCAAATCATTGATATCAATTCCAGTCATATTGTGTGTGTGTGTGTGTGTGTATATATATATATATATATATATATATATATATATATATATATATATATATGGTATATATGTTACAACCATTTTCCAAATTTTTCTTTAAAAGTGTTTTCTGTTGTCTTATGAATAAAATATATTTCCTTATGCACATTAATAAAAAAATCTCCAAAGATAATATAGAAGAAGTATAAAACACTTTCTGGTGTCTTAACTCAGTTTTAATTACTCTTTTTTTTTTTTTTAACCAAAGAATGCTGAGTTTTCCAAAAGACAGTGCCAATCAAACTGTAAACAAACACTAACATGATTCTCAAAGCAAAGTGGTTTCATCTGATCAAAGAACTGGCACTCATATTGCTCTAAGCATTTTAATAATATCTAAACTAAAAAAAAAAGAATCTTGTATCCATAAATAATGAGTTCTTTTGCACATATAGAATAGGGATTAAAACAAAGACCAATCATGACCCTTGGCTTCATTCCTTTCATGCATGTGGAAATCATAATGGCTTACTTGCAGAGCAGTAACTTACTTAGAGCAGTCAGTCAAAGTTTGATCCAAGTATTCTAGCAGTCAGCATTAGTTAAAGAGCTGTTCTCCATCGCTAGTCCACACGCCTTCTTCTGCAATGTGTCTGAAGTCCGCCACACTTTTCCATACACACATGGACGTTCCAGCCTCACTTTTCAGACCAAAAGCATCTTCTTTTCAAAAAGCATCTGATTCTGCATTTTCTTACTGAAGTATTTTCAGTGACTTCTAGTTAGATGTCACTTATACCTACACATCAGAATTTCCAAGGGAAATATTAAAAAATCCAAATCGAAGAACACACATTTATTTTCTAAAATGATAAAAAAAGTCTTGGGTTGCATCCCTAAGAGCTATTCTTTAATTAGTCAATGTACTGTGCTGCTGTTATGTTCCTATATGCCAACCTTTACGTAGCATCACTTTTTCCGCCAGAATCTCTCCACTCTGTCTCCAGACCCATGAGTGTGTCAACCTTCAAGACTCAGCCTGTTATCATTTCTGCAAAGTCTTCCACACAGTGATTTGATCCCTCCCATGTTTCCCTGTAGCTGTTTAAATCACAACAGCATGTAACTGCACCATTCTGATGGTCCATAGTTCTGGGGGCTGTGCTGAGGTGAGACCATAGTGTTTCTTGACAGGGAGTTTACTGTCTCGTCTGTCCTGTTGCCGTGGGTCTCTTGGGTTACACTGATAAGCTTCTCGTGGCTTTATCGCTTATTTTTTCTAATCCCTCACTTCATCTCCAACTTCATTTCTCTTCGTGTTCTAATCTGTCTTTTCTCTATCTTGTGATATCTTACTCTTTATTGACTACAACATGGGAGCACATTTTATATGCATTAAGGACAATGGTCTGTTTCTTGTTCTGGACCTTAAAACAGAATGAATAAATTATTTATTTCCCTATAAAATATTCTAGCATTAAGTACTCTTAAATTGTTTTATGTTAGTTACCCCCTTGATGTAAAAATTCCCCTTTGTTTCTGATTTTATTAAATTTACTCAAATATTTTTTAGTAACTACTGTTAGCATAAGAAAACATGTTAATGAGATTTGATAGAACCTGGAGCTAAAGAAAAACTGTATATAACTCAAGAAAATTATAGCCCAAGAATAGTGTAAATCTAGTGCTGCTAAGTAGAGCATCTTTGGACACTTGTGGGGTACAGAAACCTCATTCCTGAAGTTTGGTAAGTGCAAGCCGTTATTTATGTACAATTTGAATGAGATAAGTGCTGGACAAAGATAATAGTTTAAAATTGCTATTTAATCTAGTCAACTGTCAGCAATTGATTTGCTTTAAATTGGTGTATACAGTATTTATTGGAAATGCTTTCAATACCATTTTGCCAGAAATAGAAGCACAATAAAAACATTTTTAAGATATGCCATGTGGAATACTTAGGGAAATTTTTCTTTTGTGGCAGTTATATGGATTGGTGAATGAGTGTATCCAAGGCTGATGTCATAAGTCCTTCTACCTATGTAATGGACCCTGGAACACTGGATGCGATCATTATCCAATCTGCTTTCCTTTCAACCAAATGAGTAATTTGACAGTAGTGATGTTTTCTACCAGCACAGTTTAATTTTCAAAACACTGAACATTTTCTAATTTCACTCAACTAGGGAGAAATAGAATGTGTTGGCCCCAGGGCTGAGTTTTATTATGGCTCTTGTTTTGCCACTGGCTGAAAACATTTGATATTCTTGATCTTGATCTCCATCCATAACTTAGCTGTCTAAATACCAGGATTTAATATTTAAGGCTAAGCTTAGAAAGAAAAACATTCCCAGAAGAACATGACATGACCAAATGGAAGCTATCTCACCTCTGAATCTTTTACTCTACAATTTCCAGCTAGGAGGGCTCCATTCCTATGTAGTCATTGTAACCTTTATCTCCACTCTGCAGGTCATGGTCTTTGGATTGCTCTAAAGTAAAACTAAACCATAACAACACAGGCTCTATACCAGTAAATATTTGAAGGCTACTGAAGCAGATTTCGTACTTAATGACATATTTCCTTTACAAAAGTTAGAAAAACCATTTGTGTCTGAAGAGATGATATGTGTAGTATTAATTGTTTTGTGGAACTATTTTGTTTCCGGTGTTTAAAAACCTGACACCTTGGGTGCCTGCAGGATGCCTGATGCCTGCATGATGTCTGAGTCCCTGAGTATTTGGGCAGTGAAGCCCAACTTCAGGTTGAACTTTGTCATGCTTTATCTCAGGCTAATACAGGCCAAGTGGATGTCCCTGATCCAAACTGCCTACTGCCACCAAAAACCATGTTTATGCCTATGATCCTTGCTTCCATGCTTCTGCTACACAGGCTTGACTTAACTTTGCTTGCTTGCTTGTTTTCTTTTTTTCTTTCTTTCTTTCTTTCTTTCTTTCTTTCTTTCTTTCTTTCTTTCTTTTTTCTTTCTCTTTCTTTCTTTTTTTCTTTCTCTTTTCTTCTTCTCCTCCTCCTCCTCTTCCTCCTTCTTTTTGAGGGCTCAGGGTAGGAGGGTGGACCTGGGAGAGGGTACGATTGAGATTCTTCATATAAAACTCAGGTAATTGATAAAAGTATTATGTTGAAAAACCAAAACAAAAAAATAAATAAATAAGCAAATCTCAATAAGCTAATTCGTTGAATGAATGTGTATTTAGAGATACATATGTGAAAAAATGGATTTTTAATTCTTTTCTCTGGTGTATTATAATAATAAAACTTTATAAATAAAAAAAAACAAACAAACAGGGCACCTTTAGTTAGGTGGTGCTTTTTGGCTGTCCTTTTTCACACTTAACTTTAAATTTTACTGCTGTGCAGGTATGAAATAAAATATTTTTAAAATAGCCATGGTAAATGAACTTGTAACTTCTAAATCATTCCCAACTATAGTGATGGATTTAATGAAGTATATAAATGACTAACCTAGGACTATGACCAGTTCTTGGTCATTTGTTCATTTCATGAGTGTAAGTTAGCTACTTCATTAGACCTTACCCAACTCCTTTGTAAGTAATGTATGTACATATCAGCATACATATATACAGGTATCCAGAAATTGCAATTGCCATAATTCCATCTTCATTATTCCATAGTTTTGGTTATAATTTTGTCAAACAAAATAATTCTATTTGCTAGTAAAACTGGGAATCTGGACTATCTATTTGATTTCCTTCACCCACTGTTCGTTACATTTGATTTAATTTGAAATGTAATTACTTTATTTCTTTACCTAAAAAAAAATTATAGTCTTTTGAGTTTAGGGCCTGTTTTATAAGAGATCTAAAGAGCACATCACCCTTTGCTTATAATATCTAATTGTAATAACACTAATTTTTGACATTTCTCAGTAACTCTTTAAACTCCAAATAGCTTAAGTAGAACACAAACCTTGCTCTGTACTAAAAGTTATTCTTGTCATGGCTCTAACTCCATCTATAACATCTTGACAATGGAATTCAAAATGCGTGGTGAAAGTGATTCCCAGAACAGCATTCCTCCCTGCCTGCTTGATCTGACTACTTCAGTTCCTTTGGATAACTGCTAAACTTGCAGTTGTTGCTATGAACACCTAGGCAACTTGCATCACCTCAGTTAGCCCTTATCAGTCAGATTTCAGGCTGACTGAACCTGACTGAATATGAACCTTTTAAATTATGCCAAAACCCTCATATATAAGACACACTTAAGACTTGAAAATAAATTTTCACAATTAAAGATACCTTATTTTTTTACTCCATAAATTTAGTAACCAATGTAAGTTAGAGAGAGTTGGACGAGAAGAAGACTCCAGGGAAGGCATCACTTTCTCTTTCCTGTTTTCCTCTCAGGCATAGGAAACATCTTCAACTCTTAAATTCCTAAAGAAGTTCAGAGGCAGATACCTAGAAAAAGTGTGTCAACCTCCAAGGTGCTCATAGGCACGAGACTAGGTCATGGCATAAATGTCATTAGTGGAAGATCACCAGGGCTCCCTGATGTTGCTGTGGTCTTTATTTGAGGTTGGGCACAAAGTACAAGGTCTGCCTCTACAATGTCTGCCTCAACCTGCCACTTCTTTAGCGTAACACCGTTTCACACTCTCTGATCTTTAAAGTAAAAATGAGTAAAAAGCTGTGAGAAGGCGTCCATCCGCACAACGAAACACAATACAATATGGGCTGCACTCCACATGCCGAAAAAGACCTAGACAACCAGATTCAGGTTGGGTCCCACATTTTATTTAGACTCGGGGGAAATCCCTGCAGACCACCAGTTTCCTGGACTACCCATATCCAGAGTCAGGTCTTCAAAACTGGAGCTAATCCTGTGTGTGTCAATACCTTCCTGGTATGCCAGGACTGCATAGGCAGAGGCAGGATTGCACAATCAACACCAGCTCGGGCCACACAGACTTTGTCTCTGATTTTTAAAATAAAAAGCAAAGAGTAGTTTCCTTTTGTTGCTTATCCTTCTTTTCCCTGGGAGAATTTAAGCATTTATGGGGCATTGGTAACTAGTTAAATAATGGCAACAGCTTGGTTGCTGTAAAGGGAGGAAAACAGAAGACTGCTCTCCCCTGAGAACTGACAACATTCCAAAGCAGAGCTTTGGCCATGCCTGGAGGCTGCGCCCAGACTTGTCCAAGCTCTGTGCAGATGGGGAGTCTGGAAAACTCTTGCAGGATTGCTGGATGAGTCCCAGAATGTCAACCTCATTTTCAATTTACTGGCTCTGGTTGCCTTGTGTCACGCTGACCTTATTGTTAAACAGGTTTGTTTGCCTTCTTACAACTCATGGCAAAATGGGGAAAGCATTACTTTTAAGCTGGTTGAAAGCTCTTAACTGACAGGGCACTTTCAGGGAAATGAGAAAAAGGCAGCCATGAAAGGCCACTCTGCTCAGTACTTCCAGGAAGCTGCACCATATTATTAACTCTCCAGGGTAACATCAGTGTCATGGCCCATATTTAGACAGATATAAGGAAAACATCTAAGCAGCATTATGAATAGTTTTCAGGAATACATTGTAGCTTATTTTTTAAATGTCTTTTGAGTTGTTCTTAATATATCAACCCCAACTGTAGTCAACTTTTCAAACATTATTTTAATGAAACCCATTTAAATATGATTTTCTCTTGTTGGGTACATGCACAGTTTAACACATCTTTCTTTATGATGCTTACTTTCCTTTTGAGTTTTTACTATTAGCTATTTTAACCAGCAGTAGTTTAAGTGTTTTGTCATTGAAGGTAACTTTTGCTATCCTCCTTGATTGTATTTTTGGTGGCTTCAAAGTACCTATTTACCAAGCTGTCTTTCTATTAATATATAGTTGTTCTGTTTTCTTAATGTCTTCTTATTCAAATATATACCATTCAGAGCTCCTGAGCTGTGCAACAATACACTTAGTATGATGAGAATTTTTATATGTAGACTTAACTTGTTAAATACAGTTTTTAACTTTTCTAAATGGGGAAATGACCAACAAACTTCGATCATAGCTTTCCTGAACTAGGTTGGCAACTAAGCATTTGTGGTCCAAGAGCATTATAGAGCATTAACTTTTCTTCCTCTAAGATCTCTGTAATTTATAAGAGGGACAGAAAGAAGAGTGCATGCAAACTAACAGCAGTGTACTATGTAGCTGTCAAAACAGAGATACATCCTGCTCATTCTCCACAGGAGAAACTCTCCCCAGAATTCCAGATAATGAGCAAGGACAGAGAGAGTTCCCCAAACTGCTTTCTATAATCATCATTTTAATAAGTATGTGTCTCTTTTTGACCTAAATATTCTGTATATTTTAACTCTTCTGAGGTGCTCATATTCCCAAGAAAAATCAGAGTAGTGAGGCCTCTATTTTAAAGTACTTCAAAAGAACACTGATGCTTTGAAACAGAGGAAAGAAGGTGAGGGCTTGAAAGGAGGGTGTGGTTTGCCTGCTCAGTTGGAAAGTTCACTTAAATAAAAGCCAGTATTGCCTCCTTGACCATTAAGCAACCTTCGTAACAGGGTGATGCAACCCCCAAAAGATGATGTGCAGTGATAACAATATGGGAAATGTTCGAAGAATTACCAGTCACTATCCAAACACAAAATGTAAATATGCTCAGAGCCTGCTCCTGTGGTTTTAAGAAGGCTCTCATTGTTCTAATTTGAGGCTACATAGTTTAGGGGAGAAGATACTGACACATAATCTCCATTTAGATGTTAACTAATTGAATTTAAGGTCTTAACTTAAAACAGAGAGAAAAATGGCAAGAAGCAAATTACCTAGTTAAACTCCCAACGTTAATCAAAGCACACTTTTAACTTTGAAACTACTGACTTTCTAAAGAGTTTGTATCAATGTATCACAGTCAATTCTATTATCTATGTCAGTATAGGAAAAACAAGCCCTGAAACAAAAAACCAAAATGGTAGTGGTGGTGATGGTGACAATGTTGATGAAGTTGAAGTGTTACCTTAAGCACCAGCGTGGTCTCACTTTCAATGGCAAGCTATGAGGAGTCCTGGATAGTAAGGCAGTAGCTGCTGAATTGTGGCAGTAACTTCTCTTCTCTGAGCTATGGTTGGGTGGAGAGGAAAGACAGATGACTAGATAGCTGGGTACCACACACTGAGAGAGAGTGGAGAACACACAGAAAACTCTTAGAGTAGCAGACTCCAAGTGCACAAAGGCATCCTGAAAAACATCGTATTCAAAGTAGTTAAGGAATTAGCTTAGCAGGAAGAAGGGAAGAGCACTCAAAACTTGTTAACAGCACAGACACGAAGAAAAGGAAAGGACACATGCACGCACACACACACACACACACACACACACACACACTCGGTGCTGATGGGGAGCATGGAGCCAAAGCTGATGATGAGACTGAGGACAAAACCCAAGTCCCAAGCATCTGGCCTGCGAACCATCTTATTGCGTGAAGACATTAGTCCCTGTGAGCAAGAAAACAGCATCCTCTGTGTGAGTCCGCTAGAACATTTTTTTCCTGAAGTAAAGGCGCTGGGCTTGGAGAAGGGTCACCCTGGAAGCAGAGAGCATGTTTTGAAGGAAATTGCAATATTCTGTGAAAATGATAGGTCATAAACAGAAGAGTTGGGGGTGATCATGACCTCTCTAATTTTCCAGAAGGCTTTATAAGACATAACAGACGCACCGACAGAATGACGAAAGTAGATGAACACACCAGATAAACAGCCAGATAGGAGGCCAGATGCCTAAATGTTTGGCTTCTGTGTTGAAATTGATATTTCTCATCAAGAAAGGAAATAAAATTCAAGAAACTTCAGTTTTACCAATAGTGAAAATCCAAATGAGTACCCAAACGAGATGTACCCCTCCACCAACATCCTCACGGTTGCAAGTACTTGCAACTTCAAAGTCCTGGTCTGGTAAGATCAGAACAGCTCCAGGCTCAGTCAATGGGAAATCAAGACACTGACTTGAAACAAATTTGAAACAAACACATCCAACGTGAAGCTGCTTCTTCAGATGACACTATCCAGTTGTGGAGCAGTGTAGGATAGGAATGAAAGGTTAAATACCATCTGAGGAGTCTGGGGGACTGAGAATGGAGCTGATGGGTAATAGGCTGGGAAGTAAATTGGGAGTAAGCAGGGAGAAACTTATTATATGCATGGAGGCAGTGCGAAGCGGAGGCTTCCTGGCCACTCTCATGTCACTTCTTCACTTCCTGGCAATTGGCAAGCTTGGTCATAAATTCCATCTTCATGGTCATTTCATATAGAAATCTATAGCTTTTGAATTTATCAGGTCTCTCTGCTCCAGCACTGCAGAGCACTTTGACTGCTGACTTGATACTTTCTATTCTTTGCTGGCTTGACATACTTGTCCTACCTGAGCTGGTTTCCCTGTCTGGACTCAACTATAGGGTCACTGTGACCTTTCAAGAGAACTGTGCCTCTCACTATATGCTGTAGCCTTACCTCACTGGAAGCAGGCAGAATGTAGGCTTCTCTGAGATACACGTTATAACTTCATAGGATACTAGCCAGCATGTTCTTGCACTCTCCCTGCCTGGTCTGGATGATCTGTGGGGCACCTTGTCTTCCACAAAATCAGTCCCCAGGTGTAGAAATCTGACATCTCTTTCTTTTCCTGTCAATTGCAGGATTCTGGATCTGAAGCTGAACTTTTATCACATCTCTTAGGAGCTACCTGAGATCAAGCTCGATTTTGTTTAATTTTGAAACAGGGTCTCACTATGTAGCATTGGCTGTCCTGAAACTCGCTATATAGACCAGATTAGCCTTGAACTCAAAAAGTTCCATTTTTCTCTGCCTCCTGAGTATGGGTTTGAAGGTGTATGCCACCATGTCCACAATTCAAGCCTTACTCAAGGTCTATATGCTTAATATTTAGGGGATTATTTATTTTTCTCTTAGAAAACCTTGCTTTCCAGACTTTCCTTACTCTGGTCCTCTCAAAGCTCAAATTAGGAAATCAGAAGACAAATACTAACTTTCTTTAGGCATTTCTTCCTCCAGTGTCCCTTGAGAAGGACCCAGTGCCAAAAAAGAACCAACACAAATTGATGTTCTTCAATAAGCATATACTAAGTAATTCTTTGGAAATTTCTGTTGAAGTTTTCTGTCAAGAGGGTGAGATGTTCCCTTCATGTCCAGTGCCCAACAGCTTTCCTCCCTTGGATGCTGATACAGAGCTATGAAAAGGGGGTGATTATAGACAACTAACACCTATCACACACCCTTTGTTAAAAGATTTATTTATTTATATGAGTGCTCTATCTGCCAGAAGAGAATATCAGACCCCATTATAGATGGTTGTTAGCTACCATGTGGTTGCTGGGAATTGAACTCAGAACCTATGGAAGAGCAGTCAGTGCTCTTAACCACTGAGCCATCTCTCTAGCCCCCAATACTCTCTTTAATCTTATGTTTTATGCTTTTCTTAGAATAACTTCATTTCTTTGAATAATGACATTCACAGTTTAAGATGCAGAAATTTTTGAAACACTCAGAGAAATATGCTTCTGTTATTTGTTGGTAAAACTAGTATTGACAGTGGCCTGGGAAGAGGATACTCATTATTGTGCTTTTCTGATCTATATGCTACTGGTCTGGTTTAAATAAATATTAGGTCCCTAAATACATTCAACACATTTAGGTATTTAGTCTCATGTCCTTGAGTAAAATTTTACACATGTAAAATTTTCTGATTAGGAAATAAAATATTTAGAAATACATTGGAAACTGTGGGGGTTTGCTAGGGACCCTATCTGTAGAATCCTGGCACTGCTTCCCTGGAGATGACCAAGTGATGAAAGTGAAAACCAAGCAAGCACATCAGCATCATCATGTTATTTCTAACCTATAATTAAGAATTCCTTCTTAGTTCTTCCATTAATAGCAGATTTCAGGGGAAGTATTTAGTGATTCACACAAAAAAATTAAGCCAGCCTATCACCTTGAATGGAATCACGCATTAAACAGGCTGGTGGTTTGAAATGAATTTTCAGATAACTTGTATCTCAAAAACAACATTGGAAATTTAAATGATTTCTAGTGTAATACTATGTAATGATTAAGAATAAACTCTAATTGATGAATTAAAACACCCCAAAATTTCACTATATTATATACCAGGTATATATGAATAATAGTCAAGACATTGTTTTCATTTTTAATTATAGGCAGCATTTCAGCTTGCATAACATCATACATGGCATCAGGTAGGATGTTAATTTGGTTTAGTGGTATATATCCTTGATAATCAATGCATTTTAATAAAACAAGGATTGATTGATCCTCAAGACAATTAAATAGAAGCCAACTTGTTGTTTTAATCATAAAGATAAAACAAATCACATCTAGTAAGACATAATTATATATATATGCATTGATTACAGCGGTCAAAATGTGCTATTTATTCTACAAACATTAATTTTCATAAGAAATTATACACTAAGAAATAATACACTAATTAAAAAAAGTGTAATCCAATTGTTAAGACAATTATTTTGCATTGGTTTAATTAAAAATATAATTCATTACAGTATTGTAAACAAATGCTAGTCAGTAAATAAAACAAGTTTCTACAGTGTGAGCCATGCTGAGAATTGAAAGACAAAAAGGTGAAAGGGTAGATTTCTTGCTGGATTTATATTTGATTGGATGTCAGATATAACAAATTGCTTGTATAAACATATTTGTTTAATTCCATCAAGTAATGGGAAGTAGAATGTTCTATTTGATTATTTGACAAAAAAACGTTTTCACAGCATAAAACATTTATTTCATTTATTCCCAGCTTAACACTGCGTTTTCACATTAAACATGTCCCATATCATCAGTTAAGGTTTTCCATAATGTTGAGAAACTTATTTACCTGTGAAATGATATGCTATGTATTTTGTAAATGCTTGATTGCAGTTATTGATAGAGCATTTTTTATTTCAAATTAACTAATATAGAAAAGAAAAATGTGCTTCTGGGAGTGCCTCTGACATATGTTTATCATCCCAACCCTTGGTAGACAGAGGCAAGTTTGCTACAAATCTGAGGCCATCGTATACTCAATTTTACAAAAGAAAACTCTAGTAAGTCCTGGTGAATGTGTAGGCAAGAGTTTAGTCCCTGCTGTCAGAATATGCCTCTTTCTGGAATCACCAATAGAGTGTTCATATAACTTTCTCTGTACTACTAATGTAGGAGATCAAATTGTCTACTTTCTAAAGCAATGTTTTACCTGTGTGGTCTGGTGTTATTCTACCTATTCAGAAGTGGTCAAATCCCATCTTATAAGTGATCTGATCCAAGCACAGTTATGTTGTGTGTGCACCGTTTGAAATTCATAATGCTTAAACAACATGAATGCTGTGAGAAAGCAAAACCCTCTCATGCCTGGCTTATGTCATTTTTGTGTGTGATTGTGATGTGTTAGAGGGGAACTCTGCAGCACAACATGGACGAGCACACACTGTGGAGCCAGGCCACCCGGAGCAGCTCCATTCTGTATCGTTTGCTCAGATGTCACCCAGCCTACGTCATCCCATCTCACTCTGTTAGTTTCCTTGTTTTAAAATGGGCGTATAAGAGCATATTGAAATCTGACAATTTGATAAAACCATTAGTAGCCATACTTTTTGATTTCTATGTTTGAAATAACCCCAAATGGGGCACACCAGAAGACTACCAGACATAGCTCATATTTATACATCTATTCTCTCAATATATTAAATAAGTATTTTTAAGGGAAATATGAACAAAGGTAAGGAATTTGAGTTTATTAAATATGCTTAACAAATACAGAAAAAAATGATTGTTAAATAGTTGATATTAAATTATAAACCCAAAGTTTTGCCATTAAAGGATTTTGGTATCATTTGTATGTCAAAAACTACTTGTGGATAACCACAAACTAAGATCTTTACTGTGAGAAATACTGTTTTGTTTATTTCTTGTGTTAAATGGTAAACACCTTGGACCTTAAATTTTTTCTAATAAGATATGAGTCATATATGAATGAAATATATTTAAAGGAGAAAAATAAATCCAGCACTAACAATAACCATAATTGATTAACAATAACCATTTAATCAATTGATTAACTATGGCTACTGTAATCAAAGGAATATTCTTGATTTGCTTTGCATGTTCTGATTTTCTTCCCATTAAAAAATTGTTTCCTTTTGTCATTATTTTCAGTTCATATGGGGTCCAAAGTCAGGTTGCATTTTATAATTCTTGCAATCTTAAATGGCATTGGTCAAGAGGAAATCCTTCACAGTTGTGCAAAAATCTTTCTTTGTAAACCAAGTTTTGTAGCTCATGCCTGAAATCCCAGCACTTGGAAAGCAGAGGCAGATAGATCTGTGTTGATTTGAGACCAGCTTTATCGACATAACAAGTTCTAGGTCAGTCAGGGCTGTTTAATGAGATCCTGTCCTGTTACAACCTGTCAAATTCAGGAGGCAATACTAACACTAAAGTACTTTATATTCCATGGAAAGCTGTGTGAATGCTCATCTTTTCAATATTTCTGCACACTTGCCATTCTGTAATAACAGTTCCTATATAAGGCAGATCAATGATAACATTTAGCCTGGGCACACTGCCAAATTTTGTTTCAGGTGTTTGTTGTATTGATTTAGGAAAGTATGATTATTGCTATGAATTTCCTTTAAAACTACATGACTCTTAAATAACCTGATTATGGTATAGAAATAAGAACAGAGGACACTAGTGGACCAGTACATAAAAACTTATGACTCACCCAACACACAGCCTATGCACCTCAGTAAATCAAAAGCCACACTCTGCCCAGAGTTCTAAAAGATAGGTTGCTTCTGCTTGAATGGTAGTTTATTGTGATTTTGGTAATCTGGCCTGTGTCTCAATATTGCTTAACACATGGTGGTGATATTTCAGCAGAGAGCTCTGTATTTACATGAGTAATCACTCACAAAACCACTTCACACATGAACTCCCCACATGAACATGTCCTTTACCCCTAAGTAATTGACAAACATGAGAAAATCAAGTTACCCCATAATTACACACATCATAGTAAGATGACATTTACAAATTAATAAATCTTGCATCACCAAACATATGATTTTTAAGAACCCAAACACCCAAAGCTTATGGCTATAAATGTTCATTGAAAAATGTGGAATATCCAGACTTCAAAGATATTAGAGTACTGATTTGGCAGAGAAATCATGGTGCATGAGAGAGGATCATTTCTATGGCAGCCTGAAGGATGAATGTGGAGTCCTCTGTGGACCTTCAACATCTCTTCTCATGTGAGTTCAAGAGGATGATGTTTCTGTAAATTTGTGTTCTGAATCCTGCTAATCTGTGAGGACCTGTTTTCTGGGAAGTGTGATGCTTTTGTTCAGGGAGACAACTGAAAACACACATAGCCATGGAACTTTTATCTCTCACTTTGCAAATAGAGAATCACATGTACTACTATGTGAGATGTTTCCATATGTTTTTTGATAAATTTTATAAAAAAGAAAAGAATATTATACTTAAGTTCATGTATAAGGAATTTATACTAGTAAGTTATTAGAATTCTTTCTGAACAACACACATTTGTAAGGAGGAAGCTAGCTTGGTAAGGTAAGGTTAAGCGTGAATGAATTCATCAGATTCTTGTCTGATGGTTTCAGTTCTGATATATAGTTACACAGTGCAATTCATGGTGGACTTAGATCCAGGTGCTTATCACACTCAGCATCATTTTTATGTTTTTATAAGTTTGCTCTAAATTCAGTTATGTTTATCAGGGGGAATTATTTCTCCATCATGTTCTTATCCTGAGTTATTTCTACTTGAACCAGAGCCTACTCTGGAATCCCTCTGAATGTGAATGCTTAACCTTGAATGTATGTGTGCATACAGTTCATGAACACTGTCAGGCTAGAGAATGATGTAGACAGTATTACCATGTGGCTAACATACGTATGGAGCCATAAGTCTGGAAGCTTAAGAGTTCTGCACTGTGATCAACAAACCCTATTGAACTGGCATGAGTTAGCTACCAGCAGAATTCTTGGATTCCTCTGATCTAGTTTCATTTTCTCTATTTGAAACATTGTGCACATGAAATTCTCTACATGAAAAATAGGAATGTATGATATATACTCCAAAATATTTTGGTTTTTTGAAAACCACTGGACTATTTTTAATTTATTTCAAGCTCTTTATGCCTGATCTCATACTTAAATCCACACAGTAATAACTTGATGCAATTTTAAATAGATTTTATTTAATTTCATGCTGTAAATTTCTTTTTTAACTTGTATAATTTGAACCTGAATAATTCTTTTGCCAATAATATTGCCATAATAATGTATTGGCAAATGTTAGAAACTTTTAATTTCTTCATGATTCCTTATACATCTACCAGCAATCTGAATTTATGGTATTGAACAATAACCCTTTCAAACAATTTTATATTAATTTTCTCCGTATGTTAAAAAACTGGATACTATCAGTATAAAACATAAAACATTGAAAATATTGATACTTTGATCTGTGATACTTTCAAGCTTAATGCAGACTCAATTTTTCTGAATTTTGTTTTCAATAAATTTGAACTATTTTTAGATAGAAATTTTTGTTTAATATGAATTTTTTCCTTTTGTCTTTCTATTTTCTCTATCTTCTTTGAAAAAAACCTTGGCTCTGAAAAAAAGTAAGTCACATTTTCCATTATATGGTATTAAATCTGATTTTAGCATTACAATTCAAAATATTGATTTGCACTTTAATTCTTCCCAGCTATATTCAAAATTCCCATCTTTTTAACTGCTTGACATAATAGAAAAATGGTTTTATACTATGCTTCAAGGATAAACTGTCAAACAAATGCAGAAGCTTTAATGATTAAAAATTATTGTAAAATAATTACAACCGAACATTTAACAGTGTGCCTGTCAAATGTAATAAAGTAGTTATTTCAAAATATGCATACCTGTCATCCCAGCACTTGGGAGCTAGAAGCAGGAGAATCAGAAACATGAAGCCAGCCTCAACTACCTATGGAGCTCAAGGCCAGCCTGGGATACAAGAAACCACTTCAAAGAAAAATCAAAATATGCATTTCAAATGGACAAAGTCTTCTGTGTTAATTTAAAGTATTACGTTTTAATTTGTTCTTTAAAATAGTGTTGTTCTAGAGGAAATTTTTGAATTGCATGAGAAAAAACATGCTGAAATAGTTGGCCATGTAATAAATTTCAACCATAAATGCAAACACTCATATAAAAAAATGCATTGTTCCCTCTGATATCTCTTATCCAGCCTATTCACTCCTGAATAGCAAATCTGTCATTTTCACCCCATTCTAAAACTACAGTAGTGTCCAAATTGGTGTTTCTTATCTAAATATGTGTTGTGCTTGAAATATCTTGTTATAAATATTCTGGTCCTTTGTTTGTATGGTTCCTTAGCCTCTTAGGACACTGTTAATGCAGACTTCAAATGGTCATGTCATCAGAGAGTTATACGGCGTGACAGTGGCAGTGGCTCATGGAGTCTTCATCTGAGGTCTGTGGACATGTTATGACGCAGCAGAAATCCTATCTGACTCTAGTACATCTTTCGTGTCTGGATGGCATTTTTTTCCATTATTCCCACAAACTTCTTAGAGAGATTAACATGAGAATCATCTCCATCACCCCACATCACAGAGATTCTGAGATTGAAAAGTGTCTGTCACTCATCTAAGGCCAGGATGGACGAGGGCAGGTTGGAGCCAGGTACTGACTTGTACTCTATGAGGGATGAAGCAAGGTGCTTAGCTAGTAGAGCTATGCTCATTGCTTTTCATCTTACAAAAATGTGGAAGATTTTCCTCCACTGTCAGCTTCCCAGTTCATCGTAGATGCAAACAAGTTGCCCTGCGATCCCATTCAATTCAACACCATCTACCTGCAATTATTCAGACCTTATAAGTTACAGTCTCTTCAAAGAAGAATGTTCTCCCTTCAAGTAACAGTTGTACACAGTGAAGCTCCCAGGTCACTCAGAACTTCTGTAAAACTCCTACAAATCAGAAGATTCCAAACCCTCCCTTTGGGTGAAGTTACTTGCTCTAAAGCTCCCAGAACACAGGGTAACATTCATATCACTAGATTAACATGAAATAAAGCATCCAGATGAAAGTCTAGGTTATAAAGTACCTGGCTCAGAAGGATCCCAAGTTCAGGAGTGATGCCCCCTCCATTGATTTGGGCTATATCACTCTCTCAACATGTGGATGCGATCACTAACCAGAAGCTCTCAAAATGATGTCCTTTGGGATACTTTTTTGTGTGGAAAAATCTATCAGGTAGCAACAATCAGTTAACTCACTCTCCAGCCCCCTTCTCCCCACTTCGAAGAGATAGGAAATGAGGTTAAAAGTTCTAAGCCTCTAATCATGGATTGGTCTTTTTATGAATAACTTCTAAATATTTAAAAGGCAGTTTGACAGTATGATCATTTAGCAAAACAGGGCCTATGACATTCTCAGTTTTGGGCTTTTGAGCAGAAATACAGTACCAAGCATGAAGTTCCCTACTGTGGAGGCTGCGAATCCAATCAGGAAATGATTAGGTATCCCATAATAATCACACCACACTTGCACCAGTGGACACTTCTTGCCTGGTAGGTCAGTGTTGCAGCATACAGGATCCAGTACTGAGTACAGGATCCAGTACTGAGTAAGACCCCACCGATGGCTTTTCTGCCTCAGTACCCTGGATAGCACCTTCCAACACTGAAAGCTAGCCAGGAGGAAGTTTCTCAGTCAGCTAGCTTGGGATTGATTTCTCTGTACTTCAGCTGAACTGTGAAGTGTCTTCACCAATAGAGTTTTATCAAGGAGCTATGGTGGTTAACCAAGGTCAGTGGCAATATTCTGTGTTGCTTTGGAGGCCTTATAAAGGAGGTATTCTATGCCTTGCATTGCTATTTTAATTTCATAATCCATGTTTTTAGGAAGGACACTGTCCACATATGCAAGATAATTGTTTTTCAAGTCCTATTTTGACCATTGGCTTTCTTTAAGCCTTTTCATAAACCTGTAGTTTCTGTTATTTCACTCACTACTCTTTCTTTTGCACATTTTTTCTCAATAGTATTTTTTTATTATTACTTGGAAGTCCCATACATTCATCCAATGTATATTGATATCCATATACCACTACCTCCCTCTGTCCCCTTTTAGTGCTCCCAAGCCAGCTCCTCACCAGCTTCATGTCAGAAGGAGGTGCTTCTGAGGTATCCTATGTCCAGTTTGTTTTTGTTTTTCATCTGCTCCATAAAACCAAGTTTTAGCATGTGGCAATTTCCCATGTGACCAAACAACTACAAAGAAGACATGAAATTATCCCAAATTCCTAAATTTAAAATAAAGAGAAATAAGAACAATGTAATTAATGATGAATGTCAAGGTTTAGATAGTGAACCAGAAATAGCAGTTTTTACATAACATCCCATATTGTGAGAATAAGATTTTTAACTTAGCATGCTTCTTCCCCCACCCTGTCTCAAACTGTAGCTGAACCACTAATAATCTGCTATCTTTGTATTGATCCCCAACATTTTCCTGGAGACAGTGTCTTACTGTGGAGCCCAGGCTGGACTCAAATCCCTGAACATGTAGCAACTGATCCACTGCCCCGTGCCTCCCTCCCTAGCTCTGAGATTACAGGGTCTGCCATCCAACAAGGCCAACTTGACCTCCAACATCTCACAAGCTTCCTGCCCCTGCATTGTCCATCCCACATGCATTAACTTCCTGTAGAAAAGTTGTTCTGAGGGAAAGCAGGGGTCTGTCACCCTGTACTTCTCCAGGTGGACAACTGAGGCATGGGCAGACCTTCTACCAATCAAAGGGAACATGCATGAGTTTAAGAGGGAAACATGGACCTAGCCTGCCCCCTGGCCCATTTCCTTATGAACAGATCTACATTTGCTTCCTGGGTTAGACTTGGATCGTCCCTCTTAGTGGGTCACTTTGGAAGTGGGAGTGATGTGCTCTGACCTATTGAGAAACTAGCTCCCAGTCAGGCTTAGGGTGGGAATATAACCATTACTATATGCTCAAATTTATTAGCAGCACAACAAAATTGTAAACAAGTGCAGATGATAGTACTGTTTTCATCCCCCAGGACATGGACATTTTGAAGCCTGGTGTTTGAAACTCTTTCTCCTTACTACTGTCAGAGCCAGCAGGAACATGTGTGTGTGGGCATGGTGGGGGATGTCCCATCTGTGGTTCTAAGAGCTCCTGGAAACATATGTCTGTTAAATTCAAACTGTGAAATGCATTTTCTAGTTAAATCCTCAGATGCAGCTAAGAAACCTAGCCACTCACTAGGCTGTTTTCACTCTCATGACCAGCATGGGCATTACCAGCAGTGTCCATGGGAAGGAGGGAAGGTTCTTCCACATGCAACTGTACTCAACATTTTACATATTGGTCCTAAGTGATTGCACGCTCTGTTCAATGTTTCAAAACTCCTGTAATGAGGCTGCCCCTAAATGTCTTCATCCTTTTCCCTCATTCCCACTGCCCCCAAAGTCTACCTTTTCCTAGCCCCAATATTTCCCTTTGCCCTTCTGTCCACAAACCCACCTTGCCCACCTAAAATAGAGATGTTCTCCAGAAAGCGGGTGTTTAAAACTAGGCACTAGCCAGGGGTTGGTGGAATCCTAGCATTTGGGACGCAGAGGCAGGCAGATCTCTGTGAGTTCAAGGCCAACCAGGTCTACAAAGTGAGTTCCAGGATAGCCAGAGTAACAACAGAGAAATCCTGTCTTGAAAAACCAAATGATAGATGATAGATAGATAGATAAATAGAACTAGGCAATGAGAAATCATTTACCATAGAGATCACACTTTATTGGTGTGGGCCAATATTTATGGGCCATTTGCTTCAGTGAGTAACACTATAAAAAGGCTTCTTACAGTCTCATATCATTATGTATAAACAAAGTACAATTCTGCCATGACTTTGAATTGATGATTTCAACCACTGAACATATTGAGGAAAACACAAACTGAGTGGAGGTCTAAAATGCATTATATAGGTGAGTCATAACTCACAAACACAGACTCTCCTGTACCACAGTTCTAGCTCTTCCTAAAATGGGTGAAATAATGTGGTTCTCAGCCCTTGTGTTACATGTTAGCTTTTCTCTGATGGTGTGAAATGATTTAATAGATTGATAGGAGAGCAATTTTTTTTTCAGGTTGAGCATAAAATAAATACTGCTGAAATCTTTAGTCAAATAAGGGTCTTCCTCATAAAATAAGCAATTTGTAGCTAGCCAGTCTGGGTTCTGTGTTGACATACATGTTCTATGATCTTTCTTGCAATAATTTTAGGGTCACATGACCCATATGAAGGTGGGTGCTCCATCTTCAGTCTCATATTTGTTTTATAAGCAGGAAGAGCAGGAGGGGAATCACGGGAGGAAAAGGAGTAGCTCTTACTACAAGGAAATCAGATTTTCCTGGAGATATCCCATTTAGAACTTTCACTTGCATCCCATTAGCGGGAACAGTATCTGGCAACTGCATATTACAAGGAAAACAAGAGATGTGGCTTTCAAGCAAAAGTTCTAGGATTACTTACAGGAAGGACAGTCCATATCATGAGTAGATAATTCAGATAGAGTTCCTGCCTAAGCTCATTGGATTTTGTTATATGGAACTCATAGCCTGGTGGACTCAAAATAGGTAATGGTTAGATGTAATTCAGGCATGAAATCCTTCACCATAGTGAAGGCAGCTGTGCATAGTCAAGCAGGAGACAGGTCTCAGAGATCTGTTCCTCAAGCACATACTAGAGCTATATATATATATATATATATATATATATATATATATATATATATATATATATATATATATATACATACACACACTCTCTGCAGCAGGGCACAGCTCCTCATCACCTGTGGGATCATACTTGCTCATGACTAATTCCTTAAGCTAAATAGTCAATCATACTTCCTTCCAAGTTCTACCCGTGGCAATAACCTATTAGAGCAGCCCATGGGATGATACATACATATTCATTCCTGATGCTGGAATGAGGAGACTGTAGGAACCCTAACATAATAGCTGATATATCAATTCAATTACATATAATAGAGAACAAATTCTAAGCAAAATACATGTATCATGCAACTTTCTCTTCCATATAACAAATCAGTGGAGCACATATACCCAAGGATGCAAAATAAACATTATGAGATTTTTTTTTGGGAGGGGGGTCTTTTTTGTAATCCTATTGTGAGAGCCTCAAGCACAAACTCAATAACATGTCACAGTGTCAAAAGCTTGTACATGCTATTCTCCTCTGTGGAGTCATACAAAGATTCATAGTTTATTTTGTTGTTTTACCAATCTGAACCGTACATACCTTTGCGTCACAAAATTGTTCCTTGTATGAGCAGCAAGATAGAGGAATGAGGTCTCTGTTCTTAAGAACTAACAAAGAAGTTATATGAATTTTTCCCCATTAACTCAGTCAAAGCACCAAAAGAAGCAAGGAAATGTAAACTTTATTTCCAACTTTTATATCATCTATTAAGAACTGAAGTTTCTATTTGGAGAGAAAAATAAAATGTTGAGACTCTGAGGAGAAAAGCATCAGTTACTACTATATGTGGCCAGAGAGCAGAAGAGACTAAATAATTTGTTTTAAATGATCTTTTGTGCGTATGTGCATGATGTATATATGTGTTCAAGCCAAGTCCAGTTTCTCTCTTGCTCTTGCTGCTGTCATCGATCTAGATGTAGAATGAATTCTCCAGCACCATGACTTCCTGCATGCCACCATGCTTCCTGCCACAATGATAACAGACTAACCCTCTGAACTGTAAGCCAGCCCCAATGAAATGTTTCCCTTATAAGAGCTTGCTGCGGTTACGATGTCTCTTCACAGCAATAAAACTCTAGGACAGTTGCTTGCAACAATATTTTTTTTTTTTTGTGAGGTTTTGTGACTTTACCAGGAATTGAGATTGGAGATGGGTTAACTGAGCAGATCTACACGTGACTTGCATGGAGCCTCTTATTCAGTTGACCCCTGGGCTGAACGGTAAGGTCTGAGAAGGCCATTTGTCTAATAACACTTTGCTGCTCCTCCATAAGACATGGGTGCCGAGACCTGAACTCAGATCTCTGAAGATCAGTATGCACTTGAACCATCTCTCCAGTCCTAAAGGGTGCTTATACAATGATACTTCCTCCATAGCACACTGAAGAGTGCTTGCAAACACACAACATCTTGAACAAGCATCTGGATACAGCCTATTACAGTTAACACTTTCTCCATGGCCCATTTCTGTTTTCCTCAGATGTGTGCATTATTAAGTGCATGAGAAATATTTTCCTAATCTCTGTTCTAGTTTATCAAGAGAAGGTCACCAAAGTACTCTTACAACTTGTCACTTAACTAAGTCCAAAATAATAGTTTAGAACTGACTGAAAACCCTGGTGTTCCTCAACATGAAGTCAAGATAGCTACTCTCCAATGGAGTGAGCCTTCAAGTGTAAAGGCCAAGTTAAAATGTGCTTATATGGTTTATTTTCAAAGTTATGTGAGACACAGTATAAACATACAGCAGAGCTATTGTGGCAACTTTGACTAGAAATAAAATGAGGGTATTTATATGTCCACAAATAAATGTATGTCTATAAACACTGGGTGCAGACAAATACAGAAAATTACAAAATAAGCAAAACAAAAAACCAGCCTGATAATTTATTAACTATAGTTTCTATCATATTTATTATTTAATTCTTCATGTTAATTGCTGCAAAGAAGCTCCTGGTTTGGTAGCTAAATATTTGACCTTTACATAGACTGCAGTACCTCAAACTTGAGCAGTACAAAAACTGATTATGAGTGAAAAACCTAGGTGTCTTCGTGCCAGACTCCCTATTCATAAAGGTTTCAGCTCAGAGTTTAAGGACTCTTGAAACCTCCATCCTTCAGTATGTGCTGTACTGAAGGTTATAAATATAGAGTATGAACAGACCATGCTCCCAGGTCTGGCAAAGTACAGGTGATCTTCCTCAAAAAGTATGCAAAACAGGACATACTGGTACACAGACCCTCCACCATGATATGGCACAGACATCAGTGCACATTCTTCATCAGAAGTAAGTGGATTCATGCATAGCTTCCCTGTCAACCATGGAAGACACAGCCTATGGGAAGCACTGGTGAGAGACAGTTGATGGTGTGACGGCAAGAACAACATCATCTAACCAAGGTGGTCCTGGGACCTTCGGCCCCAACTCCCTCCCACACTTCCTTGCTCAAGTAGAGCTCCACGTGAGCATCCTGAATCATGCAAAATGCTTTCTTGCTTGCCAGGTTATTCAGTAAGTATAAAGATTCTACTTCTCCCTATAACACGTAAGAAATAACCTGCCCACAACCATGGACTGCCTGTCACGAGTCGGGGAATGAAGTCATACTCTGCTGGACCCCTAGTCCATAGGGCTGTTTATAAAAATTGATGGAGGAAAAACAGGTCAGGTTTTGCCAATTATCTTCCAATAAGTACTATCAACATTCCTACTTGTAGTTTTTTAAAATGATAGATGTGGCTGTCTTACTGTTCTTTTTTAAGTAAACTCAATGACTTGATCCACTGCATCATTCCTAAATCTGTTTTCCCAAAGGTATTGATTGCCACTTGAAGCAGGAAGGTAATGATAGCAATGGGTGAATACACTAGATGTGTTCAGGAAATCGATAAATGCCTGTTATTAACTCTGGGAATCAACATGAGAGAGGCCAGCTGCAGTCAGACTGTTCAGAAAGGCTAATCTCATTTTTTAAAAGTGGTTGGATTTTGGGAAGAGAAAAACAAAGGAAGTGAAATCTTGACCCTTAGGGGACCATCAAAAAGAAAGTAATTTTTGGACAGGAGTCAAACCTCTGGTTCTGTCTTTACCAAGAAATGATTTCTTACACGGTAGCAAGGGATCATGGTAAGAGCTCTAAGTGACAAATATATTGTGAATTCAAAACTCAATTGTTGCTCCTAAGGTAGTGTGCTTCTGGCATTAGTAAAAAAAAAAAGAACTAGAGGTGCTAAGGCACTGTCAGCACAAACTTGGTACACAGGCAAGGATCTCTGATCCCCAAACCCTAAACCTACTATATTTTGAGCACTTTCCTGATGCTACAACTGGAAAATTCCAGTCCATGATACTTGCCTTCATCCATATATTAAAAATATTGCTTGAAATAACTTTTAGGCTATATATAGCAAATATATGAAACAGAAATGAATTTCCTGATTTGACCTGAGTCCCATCCGCATAATCACTGTATATTTTAGGATATCTGCATGAACATACTGAGTCTCATTTATAAGCAATATTCTAAAACCTAAAGACTTGGGTCCCAAGAATTTTAGATAAGGCATGCCCAGGCTTCACTACAAATTAAAGTTCTTTGCGTTGAGGTTTGAGCAATTTTCCTAATGTTGCCTCTGTGAGACACAAAGATGTGTGTTGGGAAGAGAAGTCGACAGCAGGAAATTGTCACAGAAGCACGGACAGACCTGATTTATTCCCGACACAGCAGGTGTTCAGAAGGCAGTCACAATGTGTGAGGTTAACTACTGAAGAGGAAATGGACGGAGCTTCATGTGTTTTCATTTGCACTATGTGGGGCCTGGATAGTTGGGGATTATGAGAAATATAAAGTATACTTTTCCTTTCATTAGTCCATCATCCCTGAAAGAGTCAGTTAACAAAGGGGTTACTGATTAATATTTTAGTTAAAACAAACCAAATCAACAAGCAAGGAGACAACACTTCTTCACACTGCACAGACAATGCAGAAACATAAAGATTATTTTACTTTCCAGATACTGACACACAATACATCAGGAAAATCGTTCAGTTGAATGACTAATTGTATGAACTACACTCAGAGGAATGATGGCATAGCCAGAGTCACCTGTTAAATACATCAGTGTTTCAAACTCAGGGATACTTGTACAAAACTAACGAGTGGGATTACATCAGTCCCTCAGTGTCATCCTCACACTGATCAAACTATAAGCAGTTATATGGGTGCATGTTGTAGGATTCAGAGTGTGGTCATGACAGTTCTAACACGTTCCACTGCCTCTGAACAGGGAAGGTCTTCATTGCTTCAATGGTATCACAATTTTGGGCGTGACTCTTCCATGACCGTCCAACCTCTCCTGCACAGCAAACCTGTGCATTTGAGAGTACATGTCTTGATCTTTGTAGTGTTCCTGCATACTTCATCTGTAGATTACTTACTTCAGGGCGAAAGCAGCTTCAGCCTCTTCAATAGATCATCAGGATTTCCTTACATATGTAATTAACATGAAGAAAAAAAAATCTAAAAGGTTAAAACTTCAAACACAAGTGCAACATGAACCAGCATGTTTGTGTCTTGTTTCAGGGAAGGAACTTCAACAAATAATGACATGAAGCAGATCTCACCATCAGAAAGGGGAGCTGTATGTCATGTCCTACATAGAAAAAAGCTCCGAGTCTTCAGTGAGCATTAATGGGTTTAGCTCCAGACATCTCAGAGGCAGGGTTGTTCTGGTCTATGTTAATATAAAATGCAAGTTGTGATTTCTTTACACGTAGCAAGCAGAGAAAGGTACTGGATCTTTGCTGTCAAGATGGTCTTAGAAAGAAAATCAGCTTTCCTTCAGAGGTCCTAATCAAGCATGGTGCAAGGGGGCTTCAACTGAGAGCCTTGTAGATGTGGGGACTGGGACACTAAAATGGCTACTTTCTGTCCCAGAAAAAGGTCATTAGAAACAACAATCCCATTGGTGTAGGTAAGGGCCAATAGGCACCCACCTTGATGAAGAAGTTCAACAACACCTCACTTCAGTGGGCAAAGACTAACATCAGGAAGAAAGAGAAAGTCAAAGTTTCATCAGAGTTTCCTATCACACCATAATTTTTATGAGGTGTTTCCCATTCATTGCCTCCAGTTCATTGACGTTACTTCTGGATGTAACTGTCTGCCCACTGTTATCTCTACTTGTTAATTCTAATCCATTATCTTATTTCATTTAAAGGCATAAATGTGCTAAGACACAGTGTTGTGTGTATATTCAGCCTGTTGTCTCTAGGAATACTGGTGTGATGTAGAAGGGATTGAGATTATAGATTATAACATGTAAAAGTAGCTTCACACATCTTCAGGCACCCAAGTGTCTACAAACTGGAGAAAACTCTAAAGGAATCAGTTAGTTATCAAGGCCAAGGATTCTGGGTCAGAGGAGACGTTTTAGAATATGGAGAAGAAAGGCTTTCTGTCATTGTAGACAGTCATAGGAATTATATGTTAGAATTATTGAAATAGATTATGATAGAAGGAACCACTGACCTATAACCCTTTGTTGATGCCCTATAAATGGATAGTAAATACCTCTTTGCTCTATGAACTCTATAATTCAGTGGAATTCACAGGAAATGCTATAAACTGAATGCTATCAAAGAAAAACATTTGTACATTTTGTTCCTGCTAATGATGGTGGCATGTTTTCACACTCTGTGGCCTGGAGAGATGGCTCAGTGGTAAAGAACACCTGCTGCTCTCCCAGAGGACCAGCATTCAGGACCCAGTACCCATGTAGTGGCTCAGAACAATCTCTAACTCAGTTCAAGGCTATATGACTCCCCTTTCTAACCTTCCTGGGTAGAAGGAATATATCTAGTACACATACATACACATGGGTAAAATATTTATATAAATAAATAAACCTTTAAAAAAAATTCAAACTTGGTGGCCTAAGAATCCAATACTTTGGTGTTTGTTTTCTGTTTCAACTAAACACGGCTTCAATGGCACAGCTTCCCAATTCAAATTTCCAAAACAATGTCTTTATTGTTTGTACAAGACCATCTCAGAGGCTAAAACTTTCCCATAATTAAAATACCTCAAATGGAATGGCTATATGCTAAGCTGCACACTTTACAGCTTGGCCATGGTTGCCACTACACTGTCATGACGCTGCTAGGAAGCAGAAGATGTGCACATGTGAGTTCTTAGCATGTGTGTTTTAATGGAAAATTTTATAAAAGCCCCAAGATAGGTTTACACAAGAGTTCTAAAGGAAGTGTTGCTCCTCCATGGTTCACAACTCAAATCTCGCCTGCCACAGAACTATTTTCTCCCAGGCTTCACAGACACGCTTCGCTGACTTTTGCTCAGAACCTACAGAAGCCATCTAGAATTCTGGGTGGACTGCTTATGTTGGAATCAGTGTTTGACTTAACTCGGCTTTCTCTACAGACTTCATATACATTATTGCTTTCAAATACTATTATCATCTCAGAAAACAAATAAAAATATAGCTATGATAAAACAAGGACTGATTTTCTTGAAATGTTTAGGACCAGCAAAACAATCACACATAAAAACAGTATATTTTTAAGAAACAAAAATAATAAATGAACAATTTAAATTACACTTTTAAAGTAATGATTTCAAGGTTCCCCAGAGACTACGAGGCAATAAAGAACAGATCTCAATATGGGTACAGCAGATTTCTGACTCCAAGTTTGGGGTATGCAGAACTGAGCTCGGTATCTGGGATTCTGCAGCTGCTAGAGAACAGACACTGTCGAACCCCATTTCTCACCAAAAAAATAAAACAGCAAGACTATTTTAAAAGTAAGAAAACAACAAAAACGAAGGTCTATGATGCAAATATTTTTTGTGTTTCTCTTTCCATCAAGTGGGAGCTACATAGTCTGCTGGTGAAGAACTTGAGACAAATAGATGGTTTTCATTTAGTGGCTGGCCCCCCATATCTGTGTCAGATAAGATCATAGCACTTATTATGTGTTACCATGGATACCATGAAGATATTGCCATCCACTAATACTATTAGAGGAAGACAACGTAGTTTTCAGGGACTAGTCCTGTTCTGCCTTCATAAGTTGCCTTTAGCCACCCTGGCTCCACCGATGGGTGCACTGGTTAAAGAGAGAAACAAATGTTACTCAGATGCTATTAGCTTTAATATTACAGTAAACTAAACAATCACTTAGGAATCTATGCACTCTGTTATTGGGGTACAGCTGCTTCAAAGTTGGAGGGTTCTTTGTACTCAGACAATGAATTAGATAAACTGTATTTGTCTAAAATACCCTCTCCCTCTATTTTGTTGTAAACAAGATGTGCTTGCCGGGCTAGCCTTGCAAAACTCATTCTGTAGCTCTGGCTGTCCTTTAACTGGAAACACTCCTGCCCCCACCTTAGACATGCACTGTCTGGCTTGTTTTCTCTTTTGGATACAAGTGAGCACATTCTCCCATGAAGGAGGCTGGGATCTAGAAAGATGTGTTGTGTTCACTAAGGCAGATCTAAGAATCAGGGTTTGGGATGGAATCGGAACCCTGTCTAACTGTAGCACCATGTCTTTAATTTTCCCTCAGATCAGTCACTTCCATAAATGACAGCAGTACTCACCATTGGAAAAGAGCGCCCCCTGGGGGAAGGACAGCTCATGACTGTGCTCAGCTTTGCAGGAGTACATGGCTTTGGCTTGGCTGAAAGATTAAGACAGTTTATAAAAACAGTACTAAATTGAAATAAAGATAAAACTATTCTTAATTAATGTTCATGGTAATTAGAATGTAATAAAAAGACATGCATAAATGGATCTATATCAGTGCATCCTTCACAAACTGTGTGTGATCCTTCGGTAACTAGACCAAGACTCAACAGATCACTCCCACATTGGAAATCCTTCTTGTGTTTCTAGGGAAAACATCCTAAGGAGATAACACAACTCATAACAAATAGTATAGACTGTTTTTAAATACTGCTGTGATTTGTCAGAAAGCTTCTGAACATGGTCACTGCTCAAACAGAGCATGGCATAACAAGATGGAACAAGGCCGGGTACTATTCTCTTCATCAAGGGTGGGCTAGGCAATCTAGTGGAGCAAAAGGGTCTCAAGGGCAGGTAAAAGGGCCAGAGACTTCCCATTCCAGTCTGTAGGAGTTCTGCAAAAACACAAGCCAGACAGCCATAGATATATTTAGGGGACCTTGCAGGCTCCATGTCTGCCGCTTCAGTCTTTGTGAGCCCCTAAGAGTGTGTGTTCTTTTCTAGGGAGAAACAGGGGTAGAGGGGTTGGCTGGGGGAAAGGGGAGAGGTGGGGAGCTGAGAGGAGGGGAGGGGGCCAGGATGTAGTATACAAGAGAAGAAAAATATTTATTTTTTTAAAGAAAGCTGCTGAACAGGCTGCTTTTAGCTGTATTGCTTTTGTTTCCCCCACTTTAATTTTCAGGTTACCTCAGACCCAGAAGATATGGTAAATAAATCAAGTAGGTGTGATATTAGAAGAACAGCAGGTGGGGTTACTGCTGAACAAACTAAAAGAGGCTTTGTGACCCAGAAATACACTCCTGTCACTTCTTAAAGACAACAAGTGCCACATGCCCCATGCAGCAGATGCTCCGGTCTCTTCAGAGCAGCCATTGTGTGAGGTCTGACTTAGAAACACCAAAGACAGCACTAAAGCTCCACCATCCAAGGCTGATCAGGAAGGAAGTCACCAGGCAACCCCCTCTCCTCTGACACATTTAACTACATTCCAGAAGACTTGGCACGGCCCTGACTCCATATACCATCTCTTCCAGCGGAGCCAAAGACAATGTGATTTCCAGTTTGATTGACTTGATGGTTTCCCTGGCACCTTGCAACCTCTCAGCTGCCTTTTCTGGTTGCCTGCCATTCTATTATCTACAGAACAAATAGAGGGCAATCCCACACCCATCAGAGACCTTCAACAGTGCCCTGGCCACCTTGATATTTTTCGAAACTTCTACTGCCACAGGTCGGACTTTCTCCTTACCACGCTTCCTTGTTCTTAGCCTGATTCTTAAGTAAAACCATTTTATCAAGACCATTGCTGCTTTTTCGTTTTTCACCCTGTAAGCTCCGCTGCCATACACCTCCTCCTTGGCCTAAACAGAACCATTGTTGTCCACAAGTTTCTCTACTGCACAGCGTGTCATGCTCTCTTCTCCTTGCAGCTCCCATTTCCACTAGTCTCACCCGTCCCCGAGGCTCCTCAAATTCTGAGCCTACAACTTTCCTATCTCCTTTTATAAACACAAGCAGAGGTTAGAAGCTAAACTACCATTTTCCTGATGCTTAGCCTCAGACACTTGGCTTCTCCCCTGCCCACCTCTGACTTGTGCTCTTCCAAGTGTGTATCTATCCAGACTACAGCCCTTAAAAGTCCTGCTGACAAGTCTCTGGTCTTCTAAGTCTAACTAATTCCACCCAGAATGGCCAACTGTGCTCTCCCTTCCTGTCTCTGAAAAGCCACTTGAATAATCTGTGTGCCTGCTTTAGTGATTGCCACCCTCTGCTCAGTGGCAGTCACATCCCACAGTGGTTCTTAGAGGGCGAGGCGAGGCTTTGCTTTGGCTCAAGGCCATCCACTAAATGATGGCTAGATGTCTCCTGCCTCTACTCGGTCTATCACTCAATGGGATGTCATGGTTCTCTCTGAGCTTCCCAGAAGGAATGCCAAATAAGCACGGTGGGAGGTCAATCAGGGAATGGCCCTCATGTGTTACTTAGTTTCATTCAACAAGGGCATCAGAAGAATCTAATGAGCTAGCATTTCAGGTTCAGAAACATATTCATTAGAAGCATACCCAAACAATTTGAATAATAATCACAGCAAAAATAGTTATTATTGAAGGACAGACCACCCCAAGGGCATCTGCCATATATTTCAAAAGCATTATCGTATATCTTCACAGCCATTTTGGTAAGCACACAATTATTTTAGATAGGGAACCTGGACTTCTGAAATGTCTAACTATGGGTGGGGCCTTACAAACAGTGGCCCAAAAGTTTGAATGAAGTTCCATCTGATCCTGAGAGTGAGTAAGGTCCACAGTGAATATGTGGACACAGTGAAAATTAAAAGTGCCATCCACAGGTGCTTGTGTTGGTCAACAGTGGGAACCTAGAAGTCTCTGCTAAAGCCTATTAGAAGTTGATTTACAGCTTTAGAATGTACAAAATTATTTTAAAATGCATAGGCTGTTTGATAAATATCTAAGTATGCTTTTTATCATAGGACAGCCTTCTCAATTACTTCATTAACAGCTTGCTTTGCTAAAGCTCATAGGATTATCTTTGTACTTCTAGTACTGGCCAGCCTTCCTTATCTATAGGAACACAGATTCAACCAACCACACTGAAGTATTCAGGGAAGAAAATGCATCTGTCCCAACCATGTACAGAGCTTTTTCTTGTCAGCATTTCCTAAGCAACCTGGATGTAATGTCTGTTTATATAGCATGTATATGCTAGGTGTTTTAAATATTCCAGCGATGGCTATATCAAGGCAGATATAAAGAGGTATTATGCAAATGCTGCATATGGTATAGGAGGGGCTTAACAGCCAATAATTCTGTACAATGAGGGAAGGTCTTAGAATCAATCTTTTACAGATAGAGAGGGAGGCTTGTTGAGGTTTTACTTAACATGGGGACTACTTAACACTTTATAATAGAAAGGCTCCATCTAGTGGAGCTATTCAGTCATAAGGCAGGATAGGCAGGCACGGGTGGAAGGTTAAGTCTTTTACATCCAGGCTAGAAAGCAACAGCAACCTCAAAGAAATGATGTTTGTTGTGGCACACCAGCTCAGTGCCCCTGTGCCTTCCCAGGAAGGAAGCAGGTGAAGAGACCTGTATAGGTGTGTGTGAGTACTCTGGTCACACGCAGGGCAGCACTTAGCCGAAGAGCAGTGTGATTCCACATTGGAAGTCAAAACAGACAAACCAAATCAAGTATGCAAACTCATATTTGAAGCTTTGGACAAAATTTAAGGGTTTAAAGGTCATTGTTAACCTCAATAACTAGCATGTGCCTAAAGCCATCCTGGCAGGAAGGATTCTAAGGCAAACACTTGCGTCCTTTCCTTTGGTTATCAGACTGTTGAAACAACGGTCCCCAAGTAACTGGAATCTACCAGGAGTCTCGTGCTGGGAGGTGAAGAAAGCAGAAGCCTGGTATCCCCCACATGGGGACCTTCTCTTCCAGGACACAATGATGATGGACCAGACAACTCCTTGACTAGAAATACTTATACATATCTCTTTCCTTCTCTTTAAACAACAACAAAAAAAACTTTTGTCAGGACCTCAAAGAGGGACTTGTTGGGGGTATGTCACCGGACTTCTTTATTATTATTTCTTCTTCCTCCTCCTCTTCCTTCTTCCCCCCAAATGTGGCCACATTGAATAAATCTCCTCTCTGCTTTTCACTGTTTCCTGTCTCTTTAATTAGCCTACCCAGGATGGGTGGACAGGCATGGCTTGTTTTATTAAAGGGATGACTTACAAAAGCCTGCCTATGCTTTGACCCTAACAGCTCCAGTGACATCCTAGAATTGCTATGTGCTTAAGACAAGCTTGCTGGGAAAGTTGTCACGCCTTTGTGAAAATGACAGAAAACAATAAAAAACAACAACAACTAACTAACTAAAAAATCATCAAAAGCCTTCCGCCTTTGGGTAAGTAACTTTCAGAAGAAATACACAGCAATAAACTATCTCTGCTTCTTTTATTTCAGAGACTTAGTTTATCCAGTTGGGGAAGTTCAAAAATGGCCCAGCACAGCTGAAAGGATGAGGATGCAAAGCAGGCTTGTTCTGAAAGCTTGTGTTGAATCCCTCCTCTTAAAAGAAAACCTTGGGAATTCAGCCACTTGCCTGCAATTCCAATATTCAGTTTAAAACCCAGAGTCTACTGCAGATGAGAGGACTGGAACAGAAGAGGAAACCGGAACTTAAGAAGGAAGCAGCCAGGAGCAGAACTAGAGGGCTGGACACTGAGTCGAGTCCTGTTCAGAAGAAACAGGTTCCTGGGCTAGTTAGCTCTGCAATACTGCACTATGTTGTGCAGCATTTTCTGGAAGATTCTTCCAGAATTACTTTTTTAAAAGTCAAGAATATATTTTTGGCAATTGTCTCCAAAATGACTATCGTTAGAAGTATACAAAGAGATAACACGTCACAGTAACTTCCATCCTTAGGAAATTTACTTAGAATCCTCCTTCCTTTGGAGGAGAAGAGGAACAGGGCCTCATGTACTCTAGGCTGGCCTCGAACTTGCCATGTAGCCAAGGATGATCCTGACGTTCTGATCCTCATGACATCACCCTCTGTGCTCTAGGAGGATAGTATGCACTAACCATTTCTAGTTTATGTGGGGCTAGGGATCAAACCCAGGGCCTGTGTGTACCAAGCAAGCCCTCCAGTAACTTGAGTTCATTTCCAGCTATAATTCTCTTCTAAGCATTTTAGAAGAAAGGCATCATGGTAACAACCTGATATGATGCTATTTGCAGACATGCTCTTCCTGGTAAAGGTCACTGAACATTGACTTATTTTATTATCTGAAAAACTGAGGATGAGGCTGTCACAAATCATGTTACATCAACACAATGCAATGATACCCCTGCTATTTTATTTGTTTAATGTGTTGAAGCTTTTGAGAACTTACCGTCCAGAAGAAAGTGGCTTGACAGACCCAGCATTTTCAAAGAGTTGAGCTTTTGCTGCCACTCTGAAAAATATTTTTAAATATACTGAGTAATATTTTAAAACAATATTTAAAGAATTATCATATTGTAATATTTTTAAATGAAGTGAATCATTTTGCTACAAAGCAAAAGGGAAAAGCTTTTGGAAACAAAGGAAATAATTTTCAGCTTCTCCCGTTGAAATGAACAACAACTATGTTCAATGGTATATTCAAGACTATTGTGCAGACAAAACAAAACAGCTAGGAACTGCTACTCAAATTGGAGCCACAGCTGAACTGATTTATGCTTTAATGTGCAAGAGTTTTAGCTGCAGCCTATAGCTTGCTCCTGCGGCTCTTACTGTCCTCGGAAAACAGAGGTCACTGTGGAGAGAACATTCTCTCCCTACTCAGCTCCCAACAGGAAGCAAGTTACTGGCTCTTGTGAAGAGCCAGGGAAGAATCAAAGAATCAATCAACATGACAGAGGAGGCGCTGTTGTTCATTTCAGCGAAGGAAGTTAAGATTATTTCCTGTGCTTCCTAAGGTGGACACCTTTGCTATAAAGCAAATGGGGAAAACTCTAAAAACATGCCTACTAACTGAATTTGCTGGTTTGCATCTTGCTTCAGGCACAGAATGTGCATCAGGGGGTGGGGTGGACAGGCTACAGAGTGGGAGTACTTGCAGCAGAGAGTCCTTATCCTTGATAATCATAGTATTTCTTAAATTCACCAAAAGAATATTAAATTACATAAGTGTGGCCATATACTTGGCTTTAAAATAACCTGATATTAAAATTATAATAATTAACTAAAAATTATTCATTAATTCATTTTTGTGTGACTGGGAGGTCATGGGACAATTTTTGGCAGGTGATCCTCTCTTCCCACCATGTGGGTCCTAGGATGGAGCTCTGTTCCTCAGGCTTGGTGGCAAACAACTTTATCCACTGAGCTATCTCACTGGCCCCAACCTTCAATTACAACCCTTCATAGAGCCCCAACAGACAATCCTGAGGCCCACTTCTCACTAACTGAGAAGACCCTGCTCCTGAAATAGAAGGTCTTTTGTCTCCTTCACAAAGAGTGGGTATTCTTTCATCTCCTCTAATGATCCATCTAAATTTAATTTCTTTTAATGAGTCTAGCAGAGAGACTTGCAAACAGATTCATCTAGCTGAACTTCTGCATAGGGGTGAGGGATGTTGGACATGCTCTGTAGCTCAAGATGCAGAAAGACAGATTTGTGATACTGTCCCTATGGAGATAGGCTTAGTGAGTATAATACCATATTGGACTTTCAACAAATAATGAAAATGTCATGATACTCTTATATGACAGATAGGCATGGCACAGAGATCCTGGAGGTCAGGGAACCCAGGGCTCTCAAACTTGGTAGAAATCTGGCCTGGGGTCTGAAGAGGGGGTTGCTTATACTGCCAGTCTTGGAATGAGATTGCAGACCTTTAGAAGAGACCGTGCATGTGCCAACACTTAGGGAGAGCTCAGTGACACTCGGCAATGCTCAGCAAGGACAGGAACACTAGAGGAGGAGGAAGAACTTCCTGCCTGGGTTTGATGCCTCATTTCTACAGCCTCATTCATCCCTCTTTACCCTTCTCAGCTCCCATATATGGAGCTGTGTCATACAAGCTTTGTACTTCTTGTCATCTTTTTGATGTGAAGTATCCTCTTCCCACTGACTTTCAGCCTCTGGTTGTCTTTAACCTTGTTTGTGTCAGTGAGGTCTCAGACAAAGAAGCCAAGGTAGAGGGAACAGAAAACCCTCACATGTAAGAATCAACCATACTGGGGGAGTCCAAAGCTGGTTGTGAAGTTTTAATAGGGTAGTTCCTGGTTCCAAAGGCCATAACCACTCTATTATATATTTATTTTCCCATTTTACAGTAGCCACAGCTCTTGTAGGATAGCCTTTGAAGCAATAACCCATAAGGTTGATAATGCCTTGACCCTAGAGTAACTCTCACATTCCTTATTGAAGTTGACAGAGTCCTACAGGAGTTAAAGGTACCAGCTCTATAGATGAACCATTTATGGGACACCCCCCCCCAATTCCTTTAGGACATACTCAACCCCTCTGCACCCTTAGGAGACACAGTGAACACAAACTCATTCTAACTCACACTGAGCCCGGTCGCTGGTAGCCATTGCTGGAGGCAGTGTCTAGCCTTAACCTCCTGCACATTTTTGGAGGCAGCTCTGGGTTTGGTGTGGCTTTGGGTGACTCTTTGGAGCCTATAGACGTTAAGCTTTGAATGGATCCACTGTAGCTCTTGTTTCCTAAAATGAAAGCCCAAGAAAACAGGCAAGGTGCTATTAGCCAAAGTAATAGCAACAACACAATACACGTGCATAACAAAAGGCAGCATTTTCCTCCAAGAAGAAGCAGGAAGGTACAGAATGTGCTTTGGGTAGAGCAGCCCATCACTTGGGGAGATCAAAATCTACAGCAATTACAAGACATCACCCCATTAAGATGGAAAGATTCAGGGGAAAAAATGTCACAGCACACAGGAGTTTTAAAATCCAAGCTCAAGAACAAAGGAGACAAGCTTCATTGACTTCCCCCATTAACCTGGCCCCTGATTAGTTACTCTGAATGATCCAGCTAGCAACACTGGGACAGTGCCATCCAGTACGGGCTCCAGGCCCACTTACCTTCAGCTGCAGAGATGGATCTGAGAGAGGAGGAAGCAGAGGATCTTTTCAGTCCTGAGAGCCCATAGGGCCCTTTCTTGACGAGGTCTATGGGGGGAGAGACATCCCCTGGGCTGGTGACCGAGGCCACACTCTGGCAATCTGACTCCACATCTGTTTTGGTTGCATCTTCTCGAGAACTTGACTCTGGACTAGTTGTCCAGAGACGCAGACTTTTCTGTCCATTGGAAGATGATGGGGACGCGATCCAGGGAATACCACCTGACTTCTCCCTGGGCTGGCAGGAAGTGGACTTTGTGGTGCTGTTTTGTTCAGAGGAGTGGGAAGAGAGGGACTCTATGCTGCCCATGGGCGTGCTGTCTGGGCTGCTGCTGTAGGAATCACCTGCGGAAGAGACAGACAGAAGCAACAGTGGCTGCGGGTCAGAAACATGAAACCACACTATCGAAGCCCTTCTGCTCTCAGCCTACCATGTCTTTCATGGCCGCCTGACTTCACTGGCATGGCAGGCCTTTACCTGGCATGGAAGACTATCCTCAGTACTAGAGAAAGGCTTTCAAGCTCGCCTTTGATGGTAGTGAATGTGATTTTTCCATGCATCCTCTTGGATGATTTTTCACAGTGAACTAGCTGCTCCTATGGGCTAATGTGGCTCTCTGAAGAACCTGTTGGACAAAAATTGCCTGGGATGCAAGACTAAGAACTAAGAGAAATAGGCTTTCTTCATATTATATATATTTTAAAAAACCAATAGAAGAAACGTATGTCTATTAGAGACGAATTTCTGCCTTCTCTTATTTTTCTGCTCACAGGTGGCTCTGAGTGACACGATATCAGGTTCTTTCACTCAAAGGCACCATTACGTTTCAGCAGCAAATTACAAGCTGCTCGCAGTTCTGGAAGAAAGGTTTAAAAAATTTTTTTCCTACTATGAATATAATAACACAAGAAACTCTCAGTTGGACTGGGTGTAACTCAAGAGTAGGATGTTTGTCTAGCCTGCGCAAAACCCTGGGTTTAATCCTTAGCAAGAAGGGAAAAAAAAAAAAAAAACTCAAACAAACAAAAACCTGGCTGTCTAACTAGTTTTAGTTTTTTGATGTTCCTAGAAGTAAAAGTATCCAAAGTCAGAGAAATCACACTAAATCTTGCAAATATACCTAAGTCAAAATTTAGAAGGCCATTTTCTATTAAATATGGACCATGGGCCTGGTGGGAAAAAAAAACATAAAATGAGAATGGCCACAGCCGAATGTTGGTCACAGGCTCAAGCTGTGCTTAACTCTGTCTCGAGGTGTGGCTCCGAATAAGAAGTTTGTGATTTAACATAGGCTGTTAGTTTTCTTTTTATTTCTCTCCTCTCTTTGGGACACTCTGACATCCAAGAGCTGATTCTTTAAGAACACAATGTGAAAGCCAGAAAATGTCATTTCAGTCTGGCATCCTCTAGCTTTCTTATCCGCTACTCTGACAAGAGGACAAAACCTGCCACAAGTAGCACCCAGTGTCCTTAATCACAGCTCCAGAAAGAGAGCAATGAACATAATACGTCTTTTCCCCTTTGTAGCAATAATGGATTTGGTTGTCCGAGAAGCCTTACCGTGAGGTGGACAGGGACTGCATCAGTGTTAGAAGAGGATGTTTGGAGAAAAGGACCCACATGAACATAATTGTTTCCTAATTACTGAAGAAGCCAAGTCAAAGTGGACAGGGGAACAAGGATGGTGTCTCCTGTCCTGCACCGGGTCAGAATAAATGGAAGAATGAGGACGCCCCCTCCCCCCACTCTGCAGCAGGGCACACTTACTGTCTGGTTCTGCCAGGCATGGTGTGTACCTCCCTCTGGGCTTCCGAGAGCCTGTGGACAGGCAGATGGCACGGGTCCTTCTAGATCCAGATCGAGACTGAGGCTGAGGAAGAGGAATGTTGGGGTCTGGGGCAGTATGAAAAATCTACAGAGAAGAAAAGTGGGCTGAGGTCAATACAGAGTGAAACTGCCCTGGGCACCCATATGACAGAAACTCCTACAGCTATGAAAAGTCTTAGAAGTGCCTGAGATGCTTGATACAAAAGCCATCCTGGGGTAATCATTGCTTTCTTTTGCATCTACTCAGTAAGTCCTCTGGGTTTCCCCACAGCTTATGGTAAAAGTGGGATCTCCTGATCATTTTAAGAAACCTGTCATATGAGCAGGTGTCTACCCAGGGAAACTCTGCTTCTTCACAGAGCCGTGTTCCCTTTCTGCTTTGATCTCAGGAAAGTATAACCCAGAGGGAAGCTTGGTTCTATGTGGCTTCCCATGGAGTAGCTCCTTGTGATGCTGTGGGCTCTGGGCTGCCAAGGAGGTGGGGCTAGCTGTAGGATGTAAAATGGGTATGGCCTTCAGATGTTGCATATATAGGGGACTGTGAGCTTGCAATCTCATGGAGTGACTGAGGACATCATTGTGTGGTCACTGGGAAAGGACTCGAGTATAGCAGGACAGGGTCATTCTCTCAGAAGAACCAGGTCAGACATGATGGGCTGAATTTGTTTAAGAGTTTACCTAACTCGGCTTTCACAACTTCCCATTTTCAAGAACTTACTAGTTATACCAAGAACTTGTGCTTTTAAGGAAAACCTCCTTACGGAAGACTTCAAGATTCAAGACTCCATTTTCTAACCACCCCCCTGACTCCTTATTTTGAGACAAGCCCTTGCATGTAATTCAACAGAGCTTCAAATTCAAGACAATGATTTTGATTCTCAAGGGCTGAGATTACAGATGTGTACTACCACATCTGACCTCATTTTCGTTTAGTACTATACAAGGAAGAGTCTAATTTGGAGAGGCAAAGAAGGCTAAAACATACTTAAACACAAGTAACGTTTCAGTGCCTTTTGAATCTGAGCAGTAAACTGAGTACAATCCACTAAAGAAGGAAATTTCAAAAGTCATGGTTGGAGAAGAGTCAAGGTCCTTGTTGGACTCTGAAACACTGAATAAATAGGTGACCACAAGAACCAAGTCTCCATAGAGAAGTAATTTATGAAACTGAGACGATAAACATTTTATAGGAACCTCAGATTTCAAAGTAAAGCTCCCAGACAATACAAGTGCCCTTTAAAGAGAGTTGGCCGTGTGCGGAGGATCTCAGCCACCTTTTCATAGTGCTCGATCAGGATCTCCACCACTATGTTCTGAAACTTGATGTTCATCATGGCGGCTACTGTTTCCTCCTGTGCTCTCATCAAAGTTGGGCCAAATATGACACCCAGATTCGAGATGGTCATGAGATTTTGTTGGCTGTGTAGCGATACTCTGAAAATAAAGAACACAAACTCTTAACATAAAGTTTCAATAGTTATGAAATGTTCTTTCCTATCAAACTGGGTGTGTAAACAAATGTATGCCACTAGAGGCCAGGTTCCCTGGTCAGTACTGCCTATTCCCAGTGGATGTGAGTAGAAAATGGATCAAAAAGGAAGAACGTTATTTGTAAGATAAATAATAAAGTACTGGTCACATTGCTGTGGTAGAACTGGACTTACTCCCCTGTCCTGCTGTACTTCACACCTCTTATTAAGTCTCCCATCCCCTGTTCTTTCTAGGCTTCAAACAGAGGGAAATGGCAAATGTTTAAGGAGACAGAAATAATTACTTTCATTTAATCACTATATATCAGGTATAAATACACATTGGTTCATCATGTAAAACCATATACTATGTCTCTTAATGTCAATTAAAAATTTAATAAGGGGGTTGGCAAGACGACTCAAAGGGTAAAAAGTTTCTGCTGTGCAAACTTGATGACCTGAGTTCAATCCCTGGGCCCCAAGGTGGATGGAGAGGAAGGATTCCTGAAAGTTGTCCTCTGATGCCACAGGTGCATTGTGACAAGCCCACAGCATGCCCCATAATAATGGAAATATGTGTTTTTAATAGTTTAAAGAAAAGAACAATAGATGATCACACTAGACAAATAAAGCTACTAACGACTAAGTTACTGAAGGAAAGAAATCTTGTTTTGTTTTTATTTGTTTATTTTTCCTGAATTAGATGCAATTTTCCTAGAAAAACATTCAACTGTTTGATATTTCTGCATTGTACTTCTTATAAAACACTCAACTAAGATTAGGTGAGCTGATACTATTATTCTGATTCAAAGAAATTGCTTAAGACCAGTTCTTAATCATATACATACACATATTCCACCTTACTTTGGGAATTCTGGGGATTAAATTCAGAAGAAGCCAGGCCTGGTGACAGAAGCCATTATCACAGACACTCAGGAGGCTGAGAAGCAAATGGAAGGTTCATGCCATGGAGTTACATCACCAGTTTATACACTGCACTTCATCTCTATAATAAGTGGATCATTCCTATCATACAAATAAAAAGCCTTCTATCCACCTATCATCTATCTACCCATCTGTCTATCTATCTTTCATCTATCTTCCTATCATCTACCAGCCCATCAATCCACTTACCTACCTACATACCTACTTATTTACCTGATGATCTATCAAAGTTTAAAATAGATGCATGAATTAACATAGGACTCAGAAGAAAATCTTTGAGCAAAATTGTGAACCCCAAAGAGTAATCTACATTGTCTATAACCTGAAGAGACTTGTTGATATTAGTAGTATCTAGCACTGATCTTCCAACTCACTTTTGTAACACGCTTGAAAGAACTGGAAATACTATAAAACACCATACACTCTTTCAAACATTTCCAGGCTGACAAGAAGTGTTTTATCACTAGTTTAACATTCATGGAGGATACAATTATCTGCATATTGGAAACATATACGGTAACACATAGACAAATATAATCTTAAAAACAAATTGCACCCTATTTTCTAAAGCTTATTCAAAGAAGTCTGATTACAACCACAACCACCACCATGTACTTTAAGAAAATATGAGCGAGCTTATCTCAACAAGACTAGCAAGTCACTAAATGAACAACATGAGTCATTACTTGAGCAGGTGTTTTATCAAGATGTCCAACATCTCTCTGTTTTTCTCCGGCAATTTGTGCACCAGTGCATGGACAGCCTCCACCCTGTAGTTTTGGTCATCAGACTCTGTTATGTAAAAAAGGTTACAAATGTAATTGTATTCAAACCTGTATATAAACATTAGTCACGTGAATATCATACCCAATCCTACCATTCATGCCTTCAAGCATTGCTTCACATGTTATTATTAACCTTATCTTAATCTTAGAAATGTTGCGTGATCTCGTCCATGGCTGTAAGGTTAGGAAGTTAAGAAACCAAGCTGCATCATTTTTCAGATTACTCCTCATCACTGAAATGTATCATTCTGGCCTAAGTCATTGCTTTCTTGGGTTTAGCAACCAGATACAAGATAAAATCTTCAGAAATGTGATACATGTTTGTGTGTGTGTGTGTGTGTGTGTGTGTGTGTAAGCAGAAAGTATGAGTTATAGATATTGGTATAGAATGTTCAGTATGTTAGTAGGTTTGATTCACATTCCTATATAGAAAATGGTAGCACTTCTATCAGAAAGCTCACAATTGCCTGTAACTCCAGTTCCAAAGGATCTAATGCCCTCTGGAATTCCGGGCACACACATAGTATACATAAATTTATGAAGGTATATTCATATAAATAAAAGTAAATAAAATTTAAATTTTTTCTGCCATAGAAAATGTTTAGTCACCCAAATAAGAAATTAGTATTCCTTACAGCTTTTCTAATGACATCGCAATGTCACCTCAATAACAATGTTCTTTTTTGGTGGGGGGGGGTGATGGTAGACATAGTTTCTTATTAAAGGATAAAATATTTAGTTTACTGCATAATTTTCATTGGCTTGCAAACCACAGTGAAAGCTATTAAATGCCATATTGGCAATATTTTAAGCAACAGGTGAGAAGATGTTGAGGAGATTTAAACTTGCATGTGTAAGTAACAATGCTAAGACTGTATCCACTGCACGCTTCAGATGCAAGCATACTTACTGACAGCAATGATGAAATCCTTGTGCAGTTTGTAAGTCATCAGTGGTTCAGCAAGGCACCTACCACAGAGAAGCAAAGAACATTCTAGAGCTACAAAAACTTTTGTATCCTTAAATTTCCGGGTCTTCTTTTAAAATTCTGTGGTTGATTTTTTCCAATTAAAGATGAAGCAATGGGTAATAAAATAATTGTCTGGTTAGGTATATGACAAGGTTCTGGGGGTTTCCCAGGCAGTGCTAAAGAGCGGACCTCAGATACCCATTGCTCCTGAGCACTCTTGCCAGAACTGTATGAAAAGGGATGCTACACTGGGGATGCAGCTTGGTTTGTAGAGGGCTTGTCTAGCATGTACAACACCCTGGTGGGTTCCTAGAACCACATAACCCAGGTGTGGAAGTGTACAGCTGCCATCCTAGTACTCACAAGTAGAGGCAGATGAATCAGAAGTTCATGGCCATTCTCTGACATGTAGTGAGATGAAGGACAGTCAGGGCTACAGGAGACCCTGCTGTCTCAACAACAAAGTCAAACAACAGCAAAACAAAACATGAAAACATGGATTTTAGAACTTAAAAAAAAAAAAACTCACTGCAACACATGTGAAAACATACACAAAGCTCCACATACATATATAAGAAACAAAAAGACTAGCTCAGGGTTCACAAACTATTACAGCTTTTTAAGTTCCTACTAGAAAAATCATGCAGGAGCTCCAAAATGTGCAAATGTCACCCGTGTTGCTTCCCCTTAAGTAAAGGCTTTGGCCTGAGGACTGAAGCCTACGTACATGAATTCCACAGAATCAGGTGGTTACTTCCCAAGGAGGAGTACTTACAGTTATGGCCAGAATCCCCGGTACTGAACCTTCCTCACCTGAGGTAGTTTTTCAGCCCACTTGTTATAGTCTTATTGTCCCACAGCTCAATATCAATGTCCATATCAGGAGGGGACTTGGGAGCTGGAAAAAATAAATTTGCAATGTTTAAACTTCAATTCAAAATATGACCTGTGCAATGTTGAGAATGCATACTGACTCAGGTAGGTCAAAGGGTGAGGCATTCTCTTCACAGGACTCCAGTAGAGTTCACTTTAGGAAGGTTGCCTAGGTGATCTGGATGGAAGCTCACTATGTTTCATACCCTCAAAGATACATACAACATTACAGTCTCTCCGATCAATTTCTGGCTAGTGGCTGACAGGACAGGAGTATGCTTCCTAAGTGCTTGGTACGGGCCAGCATTAATTCAGTTCTCATGTATCGTTAAGAAGCAGGCAATATTATCATCCTCAGTTTGAGAATGGAGGGCTGAGACACAAAGAAGCTAAGCAAATTACAAGATGACAGAGAGCTTTTAGGTGGTGGAACTGGGTTCCAAGCAGGAAACAGTCTAGAACCATAGAGGGCGTCTATACACCCATGCACATCCGTTCCTCACTAACTAACAAAAGGCACTTGAAAAAGAGTCTGACTTCACAAAAATGCCACCTCATCTGTTACAACTTAACATTTAAAACTGAATAAAAGGACTAAGGGTTTAGCTCAGTGGTAAAGTGTGGGTCCTTATATCCAAGGTCTTGGGTTCAGTTGGTCACACCCCCACATCCCAAAATGAATGCAAGCATCAACTTTCAATATGATGTAAGAATTAACAAAGATAAGGAATCATATATGTCCCAAAGAAACCTGTGAGTTGCATTACCTGTACAAATAACCAAAATCAATGGTACCTTGTTTTTAACACTTACAAAATGTGGTGTTCATGAGCTTCTGAACCTTGGAGTTGACGCCTCCTATTCGGTACAGGCCTAAAATGGTGATGCCTGGGGTGAGGGAATCACAAGAGAATGGTTTAAGGAACTTCTCAAGCACAGAATGTAAAAATCCCAGACAGATACCCATGCAGAATCTGAAATCGTATCCAGTTTTGTTGTGGACTCTTAGCTATCTACCCTGAAAACACTCACTCAGAATAGATTTCTCAGAGCAGGCACTGAGCAGTGATTTAAAAAGTCTGAGATCTTCAACATCCTAAAGTAAATTCACCACTCTTTGAATACAAAAATGCATCAAAGACGGAAGGTCAGAGAGTCATCTGTTCAGTGGTCCTGTGTCATTTACATCATTTCAAAGGCAGGGGGGGCAGATTGAGAATCCACGGATTCTCCTTCACGCCTTAGAACTTTAGTGTAGGAAGATCTTGAATGCAAAGAACTCTGAAGCACAAGACTTTGCTCCAAGCAAGTGTCTCAGCAAGTGATAGTCAGCAACCTGGAGGCATTTTCAAGAGTCCATGATGCAGTCCCACAGGGAAAGCTGAAAGACTCCAATAATGGAACAGTCATTCAAATCACTAAGGGAAAGAACGTAAGGCAGACAGGCGATGAACAGGATCTCCCAAAGATCTTACCCCTAGAGTTTGAAAAAAAATGAAAGAGCTTGCAATGATAAATAGTATTTTGCCTTTCAGCAAGAAGCAAATAAGATACATTTGAAAAGACCATGAAAGAAATAGTATAGGCATTGGAGAGGGGACTCGGTGGTTAAGAACACTGGCTGCCTTTGCAGGAGCCAGTTTCAGTCCCAGCACCCACAAAGTGGCTCACAAACACCTGCAACTCCAATTTCAGGGCATCTGTCACCCTCTTCTTGCCTCTTCAGGCACCAGACATGCACAACGTATACATACAACAATGCAGGTGCTCACGCATACATACAAAATACATAAACCTTTAAAAAGAAACAGCCTAACTCAGTTGAAATTATAGCTAGCTATATATTCACTTAGTTTAAATATATCTCATCTTGAAAGTTATTTTTGTATTCATTTTTCACTGAGAGACTCCCACGGAAGAGTGAGATGCGTGGGCGCACCCATGCAGCCAGCCCACACACTCACCTCTTGTTTCCACGGCTTGGATGCATTTCCTCACAAAGTTGAACCCTGCTTCATTTAAGTACACTGCAAGGAGAGACAGCCTAATTAAGATCTGGCATGGACTTGTCTTCCACCTTCAGCTCGCTCTGCTCCGTGCCTTCGTGGATTGCCAGCTTGGCAGCTGTGACTGCATTTATTATCTTAGTACACAACAGGGAGACTCGTGCTCACAGTTACGTCATCAAGCTGCATGTGAAGGAAGCACAGACTCTTCCGTGTTGTATTGAGCCCCTCCATTTTCCCCAAAGGCAGCATCCCCCACTCCTGTGTCAATCCTCGTGGCGAGGAGGAAGCAACAGCAAGGCTTTCATGTAGTCACTCCTTCCCAGGTGGCCTTTACGACACCATCAGGCTCTTAACATAACTCATCAGGTTGCTGAAAACTCCTCACTTCTCCTTGCCATAATGTCTAATTTAACTAGACGTTAGTTTTAACTTAGGTGTCTAGATTTGAAGCCTGGTGTCCTTGTAAGTGCATGCTTTTACATTCAGAATATCTCAAACGCATTCAGTGCAGGTGCCAACTGCTCCCACAGAATTTCCATTCTCTGCTAGACTCTCTTAAATCAGCCTTAGGGCTGTCAAGGTGGTTCAGTGGATAGAGGTACTTGCTGTCAAAGGTCAAGCAAGACCTGAATTTGAGCCCTGAGACCCACAAAGAAGAAGCAGACAACCAACTCTTGCAAGTTGACCTCTGATCTCCGCACAAGTGCAACGGCACATGTGCCCACCAGTGCACAGCCACACGATCAATCAATAGTGTAATAAATAACTTTGCATTAGCTTTTGTAAGTGTGGCATCCAAACCAAATTAGATCAATTTCACAAAGGAAAACACTTGAAAATGTCAAGTAATACCTAGAGGGAAAACTTGAGAAGTCTTATATTGCGCTAATTCCCATCACATGTGGTAGGCACGCATTTTTGCAATATGCCAAAATATGAATTAATGATAATAATTCAAACCAATAAAATTAAAAACCTTCTTCCAATTTTAAAACGGTGGTTAATTTAAAAGTTGTATAACTGAGTACAGTGTTTGGCTTGTCAATAAAAGTGGACAGGAGGAAGAAACCATCTTCAAATGTTTTCAATAAAACTAGCATTTAACACACAGAACAAGGAGAACGGTGTCATGTAAAATAGAAATATTTTCTTACATATTCATTTTGAGTGAAATAAGCAACAGGCACGCTACCTCTCCAAGGCAGACTGAGGGATTTGGCAACAATGCCCTCATCTATACTACACTGAAAGCAGGAAGCAGGTGCCTTGTGCCATACAAAAATCTTACAGTCCCTTTGATTACACGGCCATTCTCTGGCTCCTGAAACAGTCCACCGACCCTGCCCTTAGCTTTCTTCCTGTGGATAAGTGCATGATTGTTAATCAACTCAGGTGTGTGTGTGTTGGTGGGGGGGGAGTGCTGACAAAAACAATAAGGCATTTTTGTTTGTTGCTTTTGACTATTTGCACTTTGCCTCAAAAAGCTGATTCCATGGAGCTAAGATGATTCCCAGCATTGACTGGAGGCAGGCAAACCTGCAGGCTTGTCCAAGCTTTGGTATGATGCTGTATGACTTGGAGCATGCCCACTGACTTTCATGAAGGGGACCCTGAACCCATAAACTGGGAGAAGTGGCAATTGGTAAACACACCTGTCATCCCAGCACTGAGGAGGCTGAGGATGGAGGGTGTGGAGTTTAAGGCCAGCTTGGGCTACACAGTGAGACTGGGATGAAATAAAAACTGACAGCAAAAAGAAAATAAAACAGAAATAAGAGAGTCTATGGAGATTCAAACAAAAGAGCAAAAAGCAGCCAGGAGTGCCCATCCCTTATGCCAGTATTACAGACAGAAAACAAAAGACATGCCCAATGAAACTAGTCAATATAAATAATAAAAACTTACACTGTTTGCCATCTAAGCAACTGAGTTCAGATCTCCAGAAGGCCACAAAAACCAAACAAACAAACAAACAAAACAACAACAAAATTGGATGGACCCAGTGGTCCACATGTAATTCCAACCTCAGAAGCCAGAGACATAGGATTCCCAGACTAAGCTGGCTAGAAAGACTATCCACAGGTGATTGTTATTCTCCTTGACTCAGGGAATAATGTGGAAGAACAATGGAAGATGATTCCAGACATGAGCCTTAGGTCTCCCCTTTGCACACAAGTGGGAGAACATGTGCATACACACACACACACACACACACACACACACACACACACATGCCCATATACCACACATATATGAAAATGGAAAAGGAGAAGAAAATGTTTGTTACTTGGCATGATTTTAATCTTGGTTTCCTCTATTACAAAGTATAGACATCTCTTCCCTATAGAACTGCTAAAGGACAAATTAAAATAACATTTGGAAAGCTACAAAGACGGTGTTTTAGATAGAGTAGGTGCTGTGGGGTGTTGGCTCCGTAGTCATCGCTGCTGTTGACTACAGTATAATGTTAACCTCTGTGTATGTATGGGTGCATACATGGATCAGGATCAGGATCACGGATCAGGCCTTCTTTATTCTTTGGGCATGCCTGAAACGAGTATGGTTTGAGGGACTGTCAACCAGTAGTACCATTTTTTAAAGACATATCACATTACTTAATAAAAAAAAAATTGGGGGGCCAGAGCAATGATTGGTTTCTTTAAACAGACTTAGCTCAAATATATAGTGGGGAAGCCATGTGAACCTGCTGAGTAGAGATTAAGAAATGTCTCTAATGGGTTTATTATACTTCAATAAATCACAATGATTAGATGCAGCCTGTCACTGAACTGAGCGGACTGCTCACTGTGGCTGCCCCATCCTTCATGCAGGAAGACCGTTATTTCTTAGCACTTTAAAGAACAATTTTGGTCATATGATCAGTGCTGTCCAATTAATGGAATGGAAGTAATCCTTTGTCACTTCCCAGCAGAGCAAGATGGAGGTTATGGCTTACAGTTTTCTCTTGCCACTGGCGTAAGATCAGCATGATACAGAAGGAGGCTACTCTACGAACTGGAGTTTCAGAATAGAAGCAAGCCACTGAGGACCTGTGTGGTCATGTGCGGTGAACCAGATACAAAGCCTTGCTCTGCAAGCCTCTGAGATCTGAGGACCAGTTGTCACTACAGACTGCCCTGTCCAGCTCTCATTTAATTATGTGCAACTTAAGCCAATTTTGCTGTGACAACACAAACTCAAGAAGATAAATTCAACTCCACAAAATTAGCATCCTTAATGAGAAAAATATGCCCCCTTTGGGATCATCTCTTATCAGTTTACATTCACAAAGGTCTATTCAACAACGACTCCACTCTGCTTTGGTGTGAGAAAAAGTGTGTGGTTTACACAGTTTGTCTCCAGTTGCCTTGGTGTCAGATATAGGCCCAATGAGTGTCAACTTTTAGGAAATTTATGTGATAAAAAATGAGCAATTTTCTAAAGCCATGAGAGTGTTATTATATTGCTTTCACTAGTGCTAAGAAAAATTCAACTACAGTAGTGTTGTTTTGCCTAAAAAAAAATTTACTCCCTAATTTCAGAAGAGACAGCCATGGAAACCACACCAGTTGGTTAAAAGGGTGTACATGTGCTGGGGAGATGGCAGTTAGTAAAGCATTGTCCATACAATCTTGAAGTTTGGACCCCCAGAACCCACGTGAGGTTAGACTCGGTGGTACCTGTAATCCTGGCGCTCCCACAGTAAGATAGGAGCCATGGAGAGGAAATCTCCTGGGAGCCCAGGGGCCAGGTGGCCTGATGTGCACAGCTGCAGACAGGAGTAGAAGGGGAGGACCAACACCAAGGTTGTGCCCTGACAGCACACAGTGCCGTGACACTTGACTACCCACACTCACACACAGGTAAGTGAGTGCCTTATCTGTGGAAGACAAAGTACTCTCGATGTGGGGTAGAGAGAAAGGGAATTTGTCCTACCTGTAATAAACATGGAGTTCTGGATGGGGGCTATGCCTGCTTCAGAACAGGCAACCAAAAAGAACAACTGAATGCTGTTACTTTCCTCCCCTTTCTCTACCATGCCTGAGTGAGCACCTTCTTTGGTGGCTTCTTCATGGGTCAGAGTTGATCTGCTAAGAGGGACAATCTGTGAACTCCCCCAAGACCTCCCTGTACCCCACCCCTACTTCTCCGTGTTTTAGAGACGATCACAGAGTATAAGGACTCCAACTGCCACCAAATTCCAGACACTAAATCCTATAGTGATAATGGCATTTGGCCAGAATACAGACTAACTTAATAAAGTTAATTTATTCAATCAAAAGTTAAGTTTAAGCATTTTCTCCCTGTTGGAAACTGTCCAGGGCTAAAGCTTTATTGAAAACCAACTGGTTTCCATGAGACTGTTTAGCAGTACAAAAGCAATTAATCTCAAAAGACTTCCCAAAGCAATGAGGACAAGAACAGCTTTCTGCTGCTAACAAAGCAAAAATCCTTGTTTTTTCAATTTCCTCCTGATTCAAACCCCAGCGCACCATTTCCAGATGTAACCTTGGTGGTCTCACTGTACCTTTCCAGGGCTGTCAGAACAAAATAATGCCTTTAATCACCCACGCACATTTCCAATCTGGCATTTCAATTAAAAGACACTGAGATTTAACGTCATACAATATGAGATTTTAGAGGAAATAAAAAAGCCATACATGGAGAAAGTCACCCAGACAATGGTCAATTGTTGAAGCTTTCAGAAACTTTCAGACTATACACCCCACACTGCTAAGTAGTGACTGTCCTTAGCAGGAGCATCTATTGAAATTGACTCCTTTTATCCATCCCAGGAATAAAACAGGTACACAATAGAATAATACAGAAAGGACCACATAGGAGGATGTGAACTCAATACCTCTGCTTTCAGAATTGTTAATCCATCTAGATCCAGGAGTGAAGAAAAAGCCACCACACTAAATGCATCATTTGAGAAGATGATGAACAGAGAAAACCTGGGACATATTATTTGCCTCTTTCTTTCTTAAAAACCAAGATAGAGGTGTTGAGAAAGGAACAGTATGTCAAGAAAGACAATTTTGTTTTCCTGAAAGATTAGTTCAGATGTGGTTCAGATCTTGTTGTTTTAACAAAATATTCCTATGGTCTGGTTTGAGGAAGAGTTTCATTCTAATTTTAACTGGATAGCATTTGTTCAATGAAATGCTAATGTACTGGTGATAGCTACTACCTCCAAAATGAATGAATTAGCAATATCTCTTATAATCTCAAGAAGAATACACAATGTCACATAACCACGAAAGTACAGATTCAATATCCTCAACCAATTCTTTGTCGGTTTTTTTGTTGTTTTGTTCTACACCTGCAGCTTTGTCTTAAGAATGATCACATTTTCCTTTTCTGAGGAGTTACATGGCTTCACTTATAGAAAAGAGAGGAAGTGCTGAATCAAGTGTGACTGGGAAGCCAGAGGCTTCTTCCTGCTCAGGCTGTAGAGGGTCTCCTGGCTCCACAGCACAGCACGGCCTTCCTCTCTACTCTGTCACGTGTGCTCTGAACACTCCTGCTACAGCCTTGTTTAGGGCCACTCCATAGTTCTTCCTGGTTTCGTCTTCATGATTCTCAGTGGAATTAGGAGTTAATAGTGCTTCCTCGGCTCGTGTTTGAGGGAATGGGCCAAGCTGAGGGTGGACAACACCAGCAAGGGTCGGTCATGTTCAGAACTCATATGCTCTTTCTGTTGCTTTCTCGTTTCTCTGTATGGAAACGTAACCAGTTTTATTTTTAGCTTACTCTGCCTGGCAAGGCAACATGTAGAAAAGCTTATTTTGTTCCTTTAATTAATCTTATATCTGTTCCTTTAAAAATCTTAGGTAAGTCAAAAATCTAAGTAGTGTTCACCCAAAAGTTATAAAGGAAGGGGGAGGGAAAGGACTTACTTTCTTCTTTCTTGCTAATTATGGCAGGCAGCGTGTAAATCTAGAAAACAAAGGATGTCAGTCAGTTACTGCAGTTAATGGCCCATGCAGAAGACTGGCAAGGCTATGCTTACATAAAACGAAAACCAAGGGCCTTGGCTCAAGGTCCAGCTACTGTGTCCAGGGCTGCATCGTCTCTCCAGCTTATCCACTAACCCCCTACTATGGTTCCGTCCTCAACGTCCAGCCTGGGCTAAGTTCTGTCCTTCTCCACCTGACTTGTGTGTTTCGCTCTCTTTTCCTATTTGTGCTTAAGGTGCTCTTTTCTGCAAGTGTCCCTCACAGAGGAATTCGTCTGGCTTTGTTCCGTCCTCCAGGGCGTAGTAGGGGCTTTGTCTTCCATGAGCACAGTCTTGATCATATTGCTGAAGTATAACAACTCATCTCTGCATCTACTCTGGGTTGGGACTTCTTAACCATTTGTAAAAAGTTTAAAAAAAACCCCACAAAACTCTATCAGTGATGAACATTTTTGATTTTTGATTGACTGACATTGTAAAACACAATACGGTAGAAAAAGAAAATCATCAACACAGAGTCGGATCTTTTTATTATTTAGTTTGGTAGACTTAAAATTATGTCCTTGAATGCTTAGATATCCTCTCCAGTGTACTCACGGTGCCTGGGCTCCTGTGACTGTGGCCTGGGAACAGGGCTGAGGGGGTGGAGGGTCTCAGAGTATGCAGAGCGATATGCTAGCACCTCTGCCCGGGCATTTAGTTTGGGCTGTTCTTGGATTCTGCCATCAATAAAACCTTCTCTCATGATGGGACAGCACCTCCTGTTTACTCCGTATGTTCTCACTCTACAGACCCGGGAACAGCGTTCAGTACGTTCAGCGTTCAAACAGCAATGAAGAACTCCTCTCTTTCCTACTTCAACTTCCCTGGTGTTTGAGAGTAAATTCCCACACAGACATCAAAATGTCTATAACATACATACAAGATGAAGAACAGAGAGGGATATAGGGCCTGGGCCAGAGGATGACTCCACATATATTCTGAATAGTAACCAAATAAAATGATGTAAGACACGCAGCCAAATTAATGATTATTAATATTTTAAAGTAATTTTATGGTTGTATATTAGTCTTGGAAATCTCTCTGAAAAATGAATTACAGGTAGGAGTTGCATGCTACTAGCTGAGCTGACATCAGGAAAGCAGGCAGACTGCTCTCATCCGATTGGTTCCTGTGCACTGTAGGTTTTAGAGTGAAACATAAATCAGAGATGACATCACACTCTTACCGGTTCTTTCCCGTCCATGGCCTCCAGCCAGAGTTTCCGGTTCGCTTCAGAGAAGGCCTGCAGGGTAATGATGCCATGCCTATGGACAGACACGTGAAATTCATTCTAATGTTCCCTCCAGCATTCACAAATTTAAGTCCTTAGTTAATTATAAAGATACCATTTGGAGGTAAAAAGATCAAAAGCAATGAAGAAAAGTGGAAATAGAAAACTGAAAGATTTGTTCTATAGGGATCTTTCCAAAAAGTCACTACACACACTCACACACAGACACATGCACTCACACAAACACACATGCACTCATGCATTCACACACATCTGAACACATATACACACACACACACAAATACACTTGTATATACTCACACACACACACATTCATGCATACATACTTTTTAAATTTAAATGACAGGTAAGTCATGAAGGTATAGGGCTGACTGAAGGAGTTATTTAATTACCCCAGAAATGATTTTTTAAAAAAAGATGGCAAACACTTATCCACTAATGTTCAAAGTCACCTGATATTCAACAGTGAGAATAATTAAGTTCATGACCCTGAGGTGGGAGCAGCTAGTCACTAACGACGATGGTGTACAAAGTCTCAGCTCACAGCTGGCTAATGATAAAATACTAAGCATTCTCTACACCGTGATCACAGCATTAAAATGAATTCACTAAAAACAATCAAGTCATGGATGCAGGTGTTATGTCTGCACCTGGGAGGCCAAGGGCAGAGAACCAGGAGTCCAAGGCCAGCTCGGCTTACCCATGAGTCTAAGTCCAGGCTGGACTACAGAGTGAGACCCTGTCTCAGCAATCAATGTCCCCAGAGTGCAGCCACTCTGAAATAGTTACTTTAGGGTGTATTTCTGGATAGGAAGAAGACATTATATAAAGGGGGGAGATATAGATTATCTCATGTACTAGAGCTGAGGTGTCAGCCTAGAAACTACAAAGTTCTGGGAAAATTTTTATTATTAATATGAAATTATTGAAAACTTAGACTAGCATAAGCTGACAACAAAATACTTGTATTTCTTCTGTAGACATGAAAATGGCTCACTAGAATGACTAGAAGGGGAAAAATGTATATAAGGGCCCAGATGATTTGATGTGACTGAATTTATTTTGTTTCTCTGGATAAGTTCTATGTACCACAAGCTTCTTCCCCTTCACTGGGGCGCAGGCTGCCCCGCCTTCCCCTCAAATATGATAGTCAATTTTCCAGGTTCTGTGACCTGACTTTTCACTAGCACTACGCCTCCCATTTCTTTTCTTTTTTAAATACAATGAAGATTTATTGGATGAATACGTGAAAGAGTGAAGCAAACACACTGAAGTTCTCTTTACAAACACTATGGGCTGACTCGTGTCATGCTTGTTTAGACTTAGAAATGGAAATTAAGTAAAAACTACAAAGTAGAATGCTCAAACCTTTCGACCACTTCTATGTCAAAGCAGAAGCGTTTGTCAATTGAATCTGTCTTTCGTCGGATACAAGACTTTAATTTAAACATTTCGGGTGAACCAGTAACGAGGCCATTCTGAAAAAAAGAAAGGAACCGAGTTACTAACATAAAGGAGTGAACTGAAGCCCATTTATCCAAAGTTGCCAGCTAAAAGCGCTAACGTGAAGATGAGACATTGCATAATGGCTTCACTAACTGTTGCCCAATCCTCCCTGCTCATTGACAATATACTGAGCCGGTCATTATTTAATGTCATATGATTCATTTCAAAGAAATCTGTGACAGGGCCTCCCTGTACCTTGAGGCACACTTACTATGAACAGGACCAGATACTGTGCAGTGTACCTGCTCTCAGGACGCAGACTTAGAAAAGATAAGACATTACAGTCTCTGTTATATCACAGTTGCATGTGCAGTGTGTGTGTTAGAATACTGCACTATTTCTCTGTCAAAATAACTTTAATAAAAAAGTGAGCATAAGGAGATCACAGATAGCTAAGAGATTAGTGTCATGGACGCATACTTTTGTATCGGAGCCTTGGAGTGTGATAAACAGTAGCTAGCTCCAAGACCCAAAATAGCCTCTGAACTACTGAAGCTCACATTTGCCATGCTGCTCACACAGCCTTCACAGCATGCCGTGGCTTCACTGCCAACCTGCTTGTCTGAGAATGAAACACCAAGTCTCTGGACAAGACTGAACAGAGGCCTGACTCTCAGAAGTTCTCTTCTATGCTCGAGATGCCCATTGACTTCAAGGAAATGTTTAGCTCAGTGTTTGTTATCCCTATCCTGATTTGCAAACCTCACAGATTTAACATCTATACTTTGGTTTGGTCAATGTGCATTATTATCACCCCAACTGTTACATAAGTTCAGTTTCTGGCAATCACTTTTCCAAGTGAGTCACAGCTAGATGTGAAATTGTGACTTACTAGCTCTGCAGGCGAAGATTCCCACAGGCTCGTTTTCCTCTGGTATGCTTCCCTCTTTCTTACGTCTTTCACTTTGAATTATTAGGCTCTGACAGATGCCTGAGCACAGTAAGTTTCAGCTAACACATCTTAACATTTCTAGCTTCCATCATTTACCTCTGCCATGTCTCATATTACAAACAGCCTGAGTGACTCATGTTCTTTCTAGAAACAACTTCTTTGTCTGTTAAAGTAAGGTTGAACCAAATTATCTTTAGAATAAAATCCACCTCCAGAATTCTTAGCTTATGGCCAAATTAGCTAGTTCACAAGATCAATCTTTGTCCTAGTTGGTAAGTTAACTAAAAAAGAAAATAGAAAGAAATTAAGGAAGGAAGGAAGGAAGGAAGGAAGGAAGGAAGGAAGGAAGGAAGGAAGGAAGGAGGGAGGGAGGGAGGGAGGGAAGGAAGGAAGGGAGGGAAGGAAGGAAGGAAGGAAAGAAGGAAGGGAAGGAAGTGTGAGTTACATCCTATATGCAATAAATACTGTACCATTTCATTAAATAAGGTGCATCATCTCCTATAATTGTGGTTATCCATGAGATACATTTAGGGGCAAGTTTACTTTTGGGGTAAGTGAGCCTTGATTGGTTTCTTTGAGAAATCTGTTAGCCAGCATTTTGGTATGTGAGTTCAGAGGGTGTTAGAAGCAAGGGTACACAATAGCAGCTGTAGTAGTACCATCTGGGACAGGACACAGAATTCCTGAGCCAAGCTGGGCCCAGCCATTGGCAGACCCTTCCTTGGTTACTAGTCAACCCATAGCATAGACTCCTACTTCTGAAGCCAGAGGCATGGGGGCGTACCTCAGTCATCTACTGAAGGATCCCTACCTATAACCCAACTGCTTATAAATACACGAGAGCCACAGTTAGAGAAAAACACTGCCCATTCATTTGTATATCATTAAGGTCACTAAAAATTTTTATTTTAATGAACTTTTCAGTATTAAAAATGTGTGATGTTACTAGGGAAGGAAAACGCTGGTGACACTCTATGTAACACCCATTCCTTAAATTACAAGCTTAATTTGAAAAGGAGAAAGCTCACTCACCATCTTCCCACTGGCTTTCACTTCCGAGACACTCATTGTGAACAGTTTGCTTCCTTTGTCGTAAGTACAGTAATGTTTAATCCATGTGAAACCCAGTGGTCCTAAGGCAGGAGACAAAAACCATTTCAGATTTGGATAAACAGTTTGTGATAAGTGTGTGCACAGCACACTTGCACACGGAGAGCACCCACACACGGCAGTAGCTGGAACATTCACAGTGTCATGGAATCAAACAAAGGGCTTTACTCAAAGCTCCCTGAGAGAATCTGGAAAGTCACAAGCAAGCCCATATGTAAACTTCAGCCATCTTAGTCTTGTCTATAAGCATGGAATCTGGCCAGCAGGTCCAACCAAATATGGACAGAAAATATTTGAAAAACCACTAGTATTGACACCGAACATATGTAACTGTATCTTTGGAGATAGGGTCTTGCTTTCAGGTTCAGACTTTCCTCAAACTTAACATGTAGCCAAGGCTAACCTTGAGCTCATGGTCCTCTTGCCTTAAGCTCCCAAGGGCTGGGATTACAGGTATGTGTCACTATTCCTGGCAGATGATTAAAATATTTTGAATACGTAGAAGATGGCCCCACATATTGTCATTCAGGAAGCACTTGACAAATAAGTTAAGGGTGAATGATCATCTTCTCTGAGTTTACCGACCTCGGAATTAGTCCCTTTCTGTTGATGTGAGAAAAACAAGCCTTCGGCTGGGGATGGAGCTTAGATTTTAGGGTGCTCTCCTGCACCCCTACAAAACCAGGCATGGTGCTCTGGGGCTGAAACAGCAGCACTTAAGAAGCAGAGGCAGGAGGAGAAGTCCAAGGTCAATGTCAGTCGCACAGCAAGGACAAGGTCCACTTGGGCTACATGAGGCCTTGCTTTTTTAAAAATTCAAATTTTTTAAAAATAATAACTGCCCTGTTTATATCATTTATGTGAAAAATCTGTACGTTGGTAATGCTTACTCTTTCTCAAAGCACAGGACACCATGTCAAGAGCAGACATTGTCCCTGAAGAACCAGATGCTCCCGCTTCTACAATGAGGTATATCCTTCATTCTGATTTTTCCTGACAAAATACAAGAGCTTGTACAAGAGAAGACTAGTGTCCTAAATCCAAATGCCATGGTGGGCTGAGTGGGTTGGCAATAGAGCTTAAGGCTTCCTTCCTCAAAGCTTCTTCAGCTAGCGTTCCACCCACTTAACAGAATTCCTTAGCCACCTCTATGCATAATGTGACTGCGGGCTGGATTTCAGAACCCTGCACTTGAAGGCGAGAAAAGAAAATATAAAACAGCACTTCCTGAAACAGTGTTTCACGCACCATTGAGTTTCCTTTTTGTTAATAATCATGTGTTAATAATCATGTCCTGGATGTCAGCTTTATCTTTGGTTAATACTTAAGCTACTCCAGATCTTAAAATGACAGGGTACAACAATCACAAGAGATTACAGCGTTTAACTTCAGTTCTGTTCCAGGACCACTTCACAGTACAGTACTTGACAGCACTTGGTGCTCCGCGCCATCGCCACGCATGGCAGAATACTTAGCAGCTGAGAGCTGATGAGTGGGCGTAGCTGATGCAAATGGCAGTAACTTTATCACGTAAGTAGTGATGTATGAGGTAGGATCAGCTGTTGTTTTAAAATGAAGTTGCCACGACGCCTGATTGACTTCTTTTCCCCGCCTTATCTTAAATTTGGAACCTCCTGCACCTCGCAGCAACATTTGCTTCTCACTCCTGCTGCTTTCTTTAAGGTTTGCTGGCAGCTCTGTGGGAGATGGTCTTAGAAAAGCCAATTAAAAACCCCTTAATGTATCTGAAAAATTAAAATTTACCACAGCTTCAAAGCTGCAAAATGAAGGCAACTCAGTCGTTCTGCCCAGTGATCACAGAAAAACGTGACAGATGTGGGGGGAGGGCGGCACATTCTCAAAAGTTAGACTTTATAAAAGAGCATTGCACGCCTAAGAAAAGCAAACCTGTCAGCCGTGCGTGGGGATTAGGTACTAGGTGCTCTTCCTAAGGGAATAATACTCTAAATTGATGTTTTTATTATTTTGCTTTTGAAAATAAAGTTATTTCCATACAATGTATTCTGAACACGGTTTCCCTTCCTCATCTCCTCCCAAGCCCTCCATACCACTCTACCATTCCAACTCCACACCTTTTCTCTCCAAAAAACAAATAAAAAAACAAACAAACAAAATGATGAAAGCGCACAAGAAATGTGGACACACAGACACACATATACACACACACAGGCACACACACACATACACATACACGCACAAACACACACAAACACGCACACTCATACACACACACACATACAAAATTCAAAATTGGATATCATAATATATAAGCAAAAAACCATCAGATTAAAAAAAAGCAATATGAGACAAAAAAAATATCCAAAAATACCTTATATTCATTTTGTGTTAGCCATCTACTGCTGAGCATGAGGCCTGCCCTTAAATGTGGTTTGTAGGCCCAGTGAGATGCATTGGAGAAGCTACGTTTTCATTTGCCAGTAGTTACCAATTAAAGGTAGCTTACTGGTTAGGGATGGAGGCTCTGCCTCCCCATCTCAGTACTGAGACCCCATCTGGTTTGGACCAGTGCAGACCTTCTGCATCTCTGGGTCTGTGAGTTCACATGTATATCAGTCCTACTGTGTCTGGAAGGCACTGTTTCCTTCCTGTCTTCCATGCCCACTGGCTCTTATAGTCTTTCTGCTTCCTTTTTCCCATGATTCCCTGAGCCCTGAGGGGAGAAATTTGGTGGAGACATCCCACTTAGAATTGAGTGTTGCAAGGTCTCTCAGTCTCTGTGAATTGTCTAGTTGTGGATCTCTGTATTTGTTCCCATCTCCTTGAGGAGGAAGCATCTCTAATGATGGCTGAATGAGACATGACTAATGGGTATGGTTTTGTTTGTTTGTTTGGTTTAGTTTTAGAACAATAGTATTTGGTTTTGCCCTAGATATCTGGGCTATCTAATCTCAGGTTCTTGGCTACCTGAGCAGTGTTGGGAATGGGTTCCATTGCATGGAGTGGGCCCAATACCCAATCAGATATAGTTGGTTAGAGCCACATGCTTTGTGCCACCAGTGCACTAGCTCATCTTGCAGGTAAGTCACCACTCTCGAGTGAAGGGTTTGTATACGGGTTGGTGTTTACCTTTCTCCTCTAGCAGTGCACAGACTACTTCCCACTATTATGATTACTAGTTAGTAGGGTAAAGGTTCTAGTTCAGCACCAGCTCTACTTCTCCAGGCTCAATGAGTTATGTAGGTCTTGTCTTCAGCAATAGGGCCTAACCATCTGTCTTAGTTAGGGTGTTTTATTGCTGTGAAAAGACACCATGACCACGGCAACCCTTATAATGGAAAACATTTAATTGGGGTTGACTTACAGGTTCAGAGGTTTAGTCCATTATCATCATGGAGGGACTCATTGCAGCACACAGGCAGACATAGTGCTGGAGAAGTAGCTGAGAGTTCTATATCTGGATCAGCAGGCAGCAGGAAGAAAGTGACACTGGGCCTGGCTTGGGCATCTGGAAACCTCAAAGCCCACTACCAGTGACACACTTCTTCCAACAAGGCCACACCTACTCCAACAAAACCACACCTCTTAGTAGTGCTACTTCCTATGAGCCTATGGGGGTCAATTTCATTTGAACCACCACACCATCTGTTTGTAGAGAACAACCAATAGCCTTAGAAATTGCCTGAGTTATTTGGGGGTTTCCATGGGGCATCTTTGGCCAACAATTCAATTTGCTGTATCCCATTCCTGGCACTGGAGGTTCTCACAAAGAGGCAAGAGAGATCTAATTGTGACTTTTTCTCCCCATTATTTGGTGATGCCATTTAGATTTCTTTCATATATATTCATATATCATATATATATGTATAATATATATTTCATATATCAGCTACAGCAGCTTCATAGAGGGGTTTTTAGGAGCATTATGTATACAGTCATATCATCTGCAAATAATGATACTTTGACTTCTTCCTTTAATCTCCTTAAGTTGTCTTCTTGCTCTAGCTAACACTTCAAATACTATATTGAATAGATAGAGAAAGAGTACACAACCTTGTCTTGTTGTTGGTTTTAGTAGATATGTTTTGAGTTTCTCTGTGTGTAGGTTGATATTGGCTATGGGCTTGCTGTAAATCATCTTTATTATGTTGAGGTATGTCTCTTTTATCCCTAGTCTCTTCAGGACTTTTATCATGAAGGGGTGTTGGATTTTATCAAAGGCCTTTTATGCATCTATAAGACAATCATATGGCTTTTTATTTTCAATTTCTTTATGTGGTGGATTACATTTATCAGTATGTTGAACTATCCCTTCATCTCTTGAATGAAACTTACTTGATAGTGGTGGATAATTTTTTTATGTGTTCTTGGGTTTGGTTTGCAAGTATTTTATTCAGAATTTTTACATCTATGTTCATAAGGTAAATCGATCTGTAATTTACTTTCTTTCTTGGATCTTTATGTGGGTTAGATATCAGATTAATTTAATGGTCTTGTAAAAAGAATTAGGCAATGTTCCTTCTATTTTGTGGCATAATTTGAGGACTAGTCTGTCTTAAAAGTCTAGTGGAATTATTCCATGAATCTATCTCTCCCAAGGCTTTTTTTGATTGAGAGACTTTTAATTACTGCTTCTACTTCATTAGGGATTGTGGGTCTGTTTAAGTAGCTTAACAGTTCTTGATTTACCTCTGGTAGGTATATATCTCAAGAAATTTATCCATTTCTTTTAGGTTTTCCAGTTTGGTGAATACAGGTTTTTTAAAGTATGTCCTTATGATTCTCTAAATTTCCTCAAAGTTTGCTGTTATGTCTCCTCTTTTGTGTCTAATTTTATTAATTTGGATCTTCTCTTGAGTCTTTTAGCAAATTTAGCTAAGGATTTACTAATCTTTTCTCAAGGAACCAACTGCTTATTTCATTGAGTCTTTGTATTTGTTTGTATTTTATTGATTTCAGTCATGAGTTTGAGTATTTCTTGCCATTTACTCCTTTTGGATATTATTTCTTCCTTTGTTCTTGATCTTTCAGGTGTAATGTTAAGTTGCTAATATGAGACCTCTTCAATTTTTATGTAGGCACTTGTGTTATGAACGTGCCTCTTATAACTGCCTTCATGGTGTCCCATATGTTTTGGTATGTTATGTTTTCATTTCATTTTATTCTAAAATGTTTTTAATTATTTCTGTTTTGACCCATTTTTCATTTAATAGACAGTTATTCAGTTTCCTTGAGTTTGTAAGCTTTCTGTTGTTTCTGTTGCTGATATCCAGCTTTAATCAACTGTGATCAGATAGAATGAACAGAATTGTTTCAGTTTTCTTATATCTGTTGAGACTTGCTTTGTGTCCAATTATGTGGTCAGTTTTGGATAAAGTTTCCTGAGCTGATGAGAAAAAGGTATATTCTTCTTTGTTTGGATGAAATGTTCTATAAATATCTGACAGGTCCATTTGATTTATGAAGTTATTTAACTCTAGCTTTTCTCTGTTTAATTTTTTGTCTGGGTGACCAGTCTATTGGTGAGAGTGGGCTATTAAAGTCACCCACTATCACTGTGTGAGGGTCAATATGTGATTTTAGCTGTAGTAGTATTTTATGTACTTGTGTGCTCTTTGGTTTGGTTCATAAATGTTCAGCATTGTGATATCCTTTTGGCAGATTTTTCCCCCTCTTTGGTGAGTACATAGTGTCCTTCCCTATCTCTTCTGATGAGTTTGGGTTTGAAGTCTGTTTCCTCAGATAAATTTTATTACACCTGCTTGCTTCTTTGGTCCATTTGCTTAGAATATCCTCTTCAATCCCTTTACCCTGAGGTGATTTCTACCCTTGCTGGTAAAGCCTGTTTCCTAGATGCTGCAGAATGATGAGTCCTGTTTTCTAATCCAATCTGTTAGCGTGTGTCTCTTTACTGGGTAAAGGGTGTTAGCATCGAGTGTTATCAATGAACAATACTTATAGATTCCTGATATTTTGTTGTTACGATGTGGGGTTTTATTCCCCTCTTGATTTCCTGGTGTGATATTATTTGTTCTTTGTGTTTTCCTGGGTGTGGTTAACGTGTTCAAATTGAAGTTTTCCTTCTGGTGCCTTCTGTAGACCTGGACTGGTAGACAGATACTGTGTATTTTTAATTTTATCTTGGTATGTTTTTATTTCTCCATCTATTGTAATTGATAATTTTGCTGAGTATAGTAGTCTGGGCCTGCATCTGTGGTCTCGTAGGTTTGTACAGCATCCATCTAGGCTCTTCTGACTTTAGCATCTCCACTGAGAAGTCAGGTGTTATTCTAATGGGTCTAGCTTTATATTACTTTGTCTTTATCCCTTGCAGCTTTTAGTATTCTTTCTTTGTTCTCCGTGCCTCTAACCTGAGTTTCTTCTCCTTTCTCTATCCCTGTAATTCATAAATTTGGTCTTTTCATGGTGTCTCAGATTTCTTGGGTGTTTTGTGTCTGGAATTTTTTTTTTTTTAAGATTTAATGTTTTGTTTGACCAAGGTAACTATTTCTTTTATCTTGCCTTCAACACCTGAGATTCTCTCTCCCTTGCCCTGCACTCTCTTGGTGAGGTTTATTTCTGAGGATTTTGTTTGAACTTCTAAATTATTCATTTTCAATTTTATCTCAATTTTGGTTTTCTTTAGTGACTCTATTTCTACTTTCCTATCTTGAACTGTTTCCATTCAAGTGTGTGTGTGTGTGTGTGTTGTGTGTGTTTCACAGACTTCATTAAGGGATTTATTCATATATTCTTTAACATGTTCATAATTACTAGTCTGAAGTCCTTGTCTTGTGTTATATGACATTTCACAGAGGCTATTATAGTATGGTTTGTTGGTTCTGGTGGAGACACATTGTCCGGGCTCTTATTGATGGTATTTTTATGCTGGTGTCTAGGCATCTAGGGTTAGTGTGGTTGAGGTGATTTTAGGTGTTGATATCTGGCCTTGTTTTTGTTGGGCTGTTCCATTACTTGATCTCTGTTGCCCTCTCTTGGGTCTTAGGGAAGTGTGATGGCCATGGGTTGTCTGGTAGAGAATGCTTCTTCAAGCTACTGGATGGCAGAGAGGAATAGAGGTGAACTAGGAGAAAAGGCTGAGAGAGGCTTCAGGAAATCCTGTTCACACCTAGAGTCAGGGTCCCCATGGAGCTCGAGTTGTAGAACTGGGGCTCCAGAGAGCTGGAGTTATAGAATTGGAGTCCTTAGGGAGTTGGAGGTGTGGTGGCAAGAGAACATCCTGCAAGAAGGTTTCAGTAAGGCAATGGACTGTCTGAGAAATAAGCATGAAAGGGCTAGGGGTAGCCAGGTCTGAACCAAGGGTTGGAGTCTCCAGTGGATGGAGTTGAGGTAGGGAGAGGTGTAGCTGTAAGAAGGATTTTACTGGGCTGGGAGTGAGAATGCAGAGGTCATGATGGAGGACAGGAAGGATAATATCATGCACCTACCTGAGCCCCCACCAGCTGTGGTCACTGGGGATCCCAGCTAGAGAGTGTCTAGGTATAAGTGGCTGATATGTTTTAAGGGCTCTAAATTGTTTTAAGAATTAAGTAAAACAAACCTATTCTGGATGAGCAGCCAGGATTCATGAGAATCTTAATTCTCTTCATTCATCTTAATATGATCACTGGAATTGAAATATTTAGTACATATTATTTCTAATTCTTAGAGCATCATTAGGAGACATATATACATTTTTTTCTCTTGTGAATATATAGGCTGAATTCAGAAAACTATACACAACACTGAAACAGTAAGTGACAGAGAGCTGGAGATGCAGAAGTTTGTAACATGTTTGCTTCACCATTCAGAAAGCCTTGGGTTCAATCCCCAGCTCTGATTTACTGGCAGTAGTGGTACAGTCATGAAATTATAGCATCACAGAGGTGGACAAGCAGAAAGATCAGTAGTTCTAGGCCATTCCCAGACTCACAGTAGGTTCAAGACCAATCTGGAGGACACATGATTGTTTAAAAACCTAAACAAAGTCCAAAAAGTAGATGGCAGAAATGGAACTTCAATAGATTTCTGATTGTGGAACTCATGTGCTCCCCAGGTCAACTGAAGACTGTTAGACAGGACTTGATGCTGCCCAGAGTGGACAACATCAGCAGCTCACATGCAGATAAAGAGCTCCACATTCAGGAGCCAGGGACTGCCTCTGTCCTATCATCATGGATTGCAGCGTCATGACCAAAGGTGCACACATGTAGAAAATAACAAAAGAATACTTCTCCCCGAGTAGAAACTGTGTTGAGAGAGAAAGGCAGTATCAGAGAGGGGATTGTAGAAAGAAAGGGTGCATCTGAGCGTGAGGGCCTCCAATGCCAGTTACTGTCCAAGTTCCTTCACAAGAAGGGCATAAACATATAGCAGTATTCCTTGGGGGACCTTCAGGAAGCCTGGCTGGAGGGATGAATGGAGGGAAAGCCTGAAGGCTGAGGAGGAGTCTTGAAGAGGCCCCTTCACAAGTCTAGCCTGGGCTGAAATGGAGGAGATAAAAAAGTGTGAATCAAAGGGCCTTAAAAGTCAGAACAGCCAGAGTCATTCCACAATGCAGAGAGAGATCAGAGAACTAAAGACTGCCCTGAGTTTTGTAGCCTAGGAGAGTGCCATTGAAGTAAGTTAAATAACCTCAGAGGTAAGATTAGCACCTTGGAGGTTTAGAATAACTCTTAGGAAAATCAGATGTCTTACAATGAGGTACCAATATCAGATAAGTACACCAAGCCCTCACTGGGTCCATACAGACAACCCTCAACTTTATGTTATTAAAAGGCACTTAATAGACTTGACCCCAAATGTCATACCACCCAGGCACAAGCCAGCAAGCCATGGCCCCATCCAGTGGATGGACTACTGAATAACTGAATAAGACAGTGACTGAATAACAAAGATTTGAAGATTAGTGTCACGACAACTTGGTAGGTAATCCAAAACTTTCTGTTTAGTAGAATGAAGAAAGGGACCAAAAAAATGACCAAATGAAATAAATTTGTTTTGACTTTCAATTTTTGTTTTGAGAAAAAGAAAGAGAGACAGAACATGGAACAGTGAAGCTGGGTGGGTACAGAGGGCAGAGAGGAAGATTGGGGTGAGTGTTGGGGAAGGGGCAAACAAAATATAGTGTATGAAAAATAATTAAAAACATAAAGAAATGGTGTGTATACAAAGGATCTCAGCAACAATCTACTATCTAGGGGGAAACATGAAATAAAATATCAGGCCAGAATGCATAAACAATTCTTAGTTATGATTTGGAAACCCCTGATGCCTCAGATCAGGTCTGCAAAATGCTATTGCTCAATGTCCCAAATCTTCCCCTTTGGTCAAATCCATACTCAAGATGGATGTGAACTCCTCTCAAACAACCCTCACACTGACATTGTAGATGTTCTCTAGAAAGTTAAAGTAAGTATCCCCAAGTGTTGGGATGTTCCTGGCTAAGTCTATACCTCATATTACGTGAACCAATGGATAGAACATTTCTATGAACTAGAGGCTCAAAGCTATTTCTTATGCTCTAATTATAAAATAGCTGGAAAGTCATCTTTTGTATCATCTCAGATCTAAAAAGAGCAGATGGTTAATGAAAGGAACAATCCTATTACCTCACCCGAGTCTAGGTCCCTTATCCATTTTGACCATGTGGTAACTCCTGTTTTCTAAGTCTGTCAATCAACATGCCACTACCCAACTGAGCACAACCTGAGCATCTCAGACCCAACCTTCACTTATATGTCAATGACCATGTTACAAATGTACATCAAAGGCCTTCACAGTTAATGTGACACCTCTGGGTTCTCCATCACAGACCTGTCAACTACATTATTTTGGCAACTAAACCAGCCCCCCCCACACACACACACTAGCACAGAGACTTTGGAGCATGCTCCCCTAGGTATCTTACAGTCTCAGTGGGCAAGAAAAGCACAAAAAGAAAATAAAAATTCAATGCTTTGGTGGCAACTTGGTGCTGCTGCAAAATCTAAATGCGGTTTTCTACTTTACAAAAGCACAGACAGATCCATGAGGTTGGGAATAACAGCTCGTTGTTCATCACAAATTTGGGAATGGCACTTTAGGGCACATTTGACTTGAAACTGAGTTGATGTAGCAAAATGGCCAAAGTGGTTTCATTTAATGACAGCACATGCAAAGGATTCCAGTTACCCACATATGAATGGACTTATGTTAATGTTTGTAGGAAGAACATTCTGAGCATGAGGCCATGACAGCGGCGCTCTTGTTGGGTCTGCTATTTGTTTTCTCATCTCAGGAAGTGAAGAGTGTCACTGTGACACGGCATAATTTAATAAAATGGTGCTGCTGAGGGGAAAAAACAAACAAACAATTAGTATAGTCACCAGGGTGATTCATCCTGATGAGGGCTTTGGTTTTCAATTTTCTATGGAACTTTACATTGAGATGGGGGGTGGGTACCACAACTAAATTCTAAAGCCAAACTCAGCCCTATTCTAATCAGAGATCCTGTGTTAAAATCTGAAATACTTCCTCAGTTTGGTGATGGTGGATGTGGAGAGAATATGGCTCTGTTCAGAAATTCAATCTTCCCTAGTGAAATTGCAGTGCTGCTTTCAAGAAGGTAATCAAGGTATGCAGTGCAGACACAGCATGCTGAAGTATAAGACACACCAAATCCAGGGCCAGCTAGGTGACTCAGCAGGTAAAAGTGTCTGCAGCCAGGGCTTACATGAGTTCAATCCCTGGAACCAAGAGGAAGGAAGGAGATCCCACAAGTTTGGATCTCTAGAACCCAAGTGAAATATCAGAGGGGTGTAGTAACCCTCCTGTAATTCTAGCGTCAGAAAGAGATGGGGAGTTCCAGAGCAAGCTGGCTACTCTTGGCTGTCAACTTGACTACATCTGGAATTAACCCAATCTGCTGAGGACACCTGCAAGGGATGTTTCTTGATTGGATTATTTGATGTGGGAAGACCCACCTTAAATCTGGACCACATAGGTTCTGGTAGCTTAAAAGGACATGGAAGAAGGAAGCTTGCTCTCTTTGCTTGCTTGCACCTTGCTCTCAACAGCAAGTTCATTCCTTCATTGCTATTAGAATCTTGAGATTGAAGTATATGCTGAAGACCAGCTGCAATATCCAGCCTCCTAAAGTGAACAATTATAGGACTCTTGCACTTTCCAGTGGGAATCAGACATTGTTGGAATAGTTGAGTCACTGCCTGTAAGCCACTGTAATAAGTCAACTCAGTTCTGTTTCTCAGAACCTTCACTAATGCTGTGGCTAATGAGACTAAGCCCATTGCAGAGTTCTGGGCTTGACTGACAGATCTTTGCCTCAATGAAAAGGTGTAGTGAATGAAATGGGGGATGATTTCTGACATCAAATTTGATATGCATGAGTGTATATGTGTGTATGCAACCAAATACATGTGTCCACACACATGCAAATATGCATACACACACAGAGACCTCCACACCTATTAAAAATAAAAAGGAAAGTAAGAGGAGAGACCTCAAGTCAATCTCTGGGACTCACTTTTCTCCTGGACGTAAAGATAGCCCTCCATGGTCCATTGGCTGGGTGGTCTGTAGTCCTGGTTGGCAGATTTCATCCTCTGCATCAATCTCTCCACCTCCTGCCGAGTACTTTCAAAGTTATTCCTTGTCTTAAGTGAAGAGAAACAACAAAGTCACCTAGTGTTTCCCACCGGGTTTGAGGAACTTCTCAACTAAAGTTTCAAAACTGCCAAAGGTATCAGGAGCAACCTGGACCCTTTCTGTACTATTCAACATAAAAACAACTCTGTCCTGCTGAGCTGTGCATCTGATTTGAGTCACTCTGGTGGAAACATTCCTGGACGACTATCTACATTCTTCTCTGACGCTCCTCCAGACTGTGTGTGAGAGGTTTTCTACCTTCACACTTGGCGGTCAGTCCCAACTATAGCTATTGAAAATATGGAGCATCTATTAGCTTCAGAGAAGCTAAGATTCAAAGTAGATACATAAGAGTTTAATCTCTTTTGAGGAAGAGAAAAATGGATGCTTTCAATGTGTGTGACAATGAACAAGTTAAAAAAAAAATCCCTCTTGTCCCAAAGGCTTCTGTTTTTATTGTTTAGGATTAGATAGAATCACTTCTCAGTAATGAACTCACAAATAAAGACATCACACAGGTAGACTAAGGTGGCCACTCAAATAAATTCAGTTCCAGAATCCACATCTCTGTGAACTCCATGGTCAAAAGGCTTTTTTGAGGAGACATCACATGGCTTGCTTTTTGGAAGTACTAACATAGTTGTTAGAAGATGGGTGTAAAACTTACTCATACGAAATCCAAGTTCTTGCCTCTTTTGAGAATAGCAGTTTATAAGCTAGATAGTACGTTTGTTTAAACTTAGAAAAATAAAGCTTTTCTCTGAAAGAATCTATTCTGCATTCAGAACACATCACCCTAACAAAGTGTGTCTAAAAACACAAAAACCGCAGTTTATTTCCAAGATCTCTCCATGATCCACAACCAGAGAAGTGAGCCTCAAAGTAAATTAGGGTCTTTTCCTGGGGACTACCTTGCTGTTTTTTCTATTTCGAAAGAAGGATGTTTTTTCAAGTGCTTCTTTTCTTCTTCTATTCTAACTGCGGTAATTGCAGCTACTACAGAAAAATCTGTAAAAACCCTCTAGCATCTGTAATTCTCTTTTTAATATTTACTAAAGACAGACAACTGTCTTCCATGTTGAAAAAAAAAAAAAAACAATGAAAATGAGTTAAAAGTGAAATCATTTCCTGCTGGGGAATTTGGGTTAAGTAAAAGCTGAAACCCAAACATGAGTAGAAAGATCCAAACACATAGCTCTCCAGGGACGCACCAGCGCCGTAGTGCACTCACTAAACTCTATGACGACAGGACTCAGATAAGCAGAGAAACACACACATTTTACACAAGACTAAGTGAAGGCTTCCCAGGTTATTGTGCTAGAATGCTATGCATTCTGGATCTCAGCAGCATCTAAAGACTCAACGTTAGGACTTCATTCTTCCCCGTGATTGAGAATGGCAGGAATGTGTTGGCTAACAGTGGTAGTGTCACTCACTATGTGATCAGAGACTAAAAGAACTAGAGGATGTCACTAGATAAGCTGGTAGAAATGGACAGTTTGCAAATAATCTGTACCTGTACTTTAAAGCGGTGCTTTTGAACACTTCACAACTACATTTAAACTTATCTGCAATACCCAAGTGTTTTACATATAATTTCAGAGCTATGAGGACTTAGAATGTGAAGTCTGAGATCATCAGTTCAAAATTGGAGAAATGTTGCTCTCTCAACAAGTAAGATTTGCCTAAAGCCAGCCAGTTCCTCCTCTGTTCCCGGCTTTGAGGAGTAACTGACTGATAAAAGGCACACATATTGTAAGTGCCTGTGACATCTGGATATTTGTATATCTTGAGAAATCATTTCTATAATCAGGTGAAGCAATGTATGCATCACTCCGCATATTTACTATTTTTGTTTGTGTGGTGCGGAGCATTTCAAATCCGGAATAAATTTCAAGTGTATAGCACTATATTAACTGTGGAACACAGTGGTTGTGAGAACCCCAGACCCTCTTCATCCTATGTCGCCCACTAAGCTGACAAGAATACCAGCAACTTCCAGCGGCCTCCACCTTGGTAATATTTACTTTTATAAAATAGCATACATTTATAAAGTAGCATACATTGTTCTGACTTAAAATCAGTTTTGCCCTGGCATACATTTAACTAGTCACCAGTAAATAAATCACAAAGACATCTGTAAAGTGGTCTCTCTGAGCTATTGTGGTTCGCCATATTTAGACTGTTCTGACTCGGTTCTAACTGAGTCACTCTGAAGTCACCGCTAAGGAGTGATGGGGAGAGCAGGCACATCCTTACGTTCTGCAAGTTGAACTGCAGCTGTTGCTTATAAGGTGCAAATTCCTGGGCAAGTTCGTATCCCTCATGGTAAAACGTAAATAAACCCTGAAGGAAGGACAAAAGCTGCAAAGATAAAAAAAAAAAAAAAAAAGATACAAAATCATAAAGTCTGTTTTTTTAAATATATGAAAAGATCATTCAATATAAAATACTGGGAATTTATACTTCATCCTAATTTCTCAAAGTAACAACTTCTGATCAATGCATTTGGCCAGAGAATCATGAATATGAGACAGAAACAGGGTCATTTCCCTTTCATCTCATGTCTGGTAATGAACAGGTCTGCCATCCAAACACATCACAAAATAACCACAGGAGGCCACTAAGCGGATCCAGGATAATCAGGAAGGGTTTCAAGCCAAAACAGAAGATAAAAGGGGTTAGATATAAAGAAGGGGCAGGGAATCACAAGGAGGAGCTGGTCAAGGCAAGCAACAATTTGTCCGGAGGGAGGTAAGAAAAATGACCACAGGGTGGCAGTATAGATCCTGGTATTGTCAAGAGAAGGTTTGTAGCAAGAAGAATTCAAAGTAGATAAGACTTGAGTCAAAACATGGAATCACATGATCTTTACTCCCTGAGTAAAGTCTTCAGCAAAGAAATTACATAACCCTAGCCTTGAAATCAAAAATTTATTTGTGTTTAATTGCTAGGTATTTGTACCTGTGAAGTAAGGTGGGTTGGTCAAAAACTTATGGGACACTTATGTTTCCACAACAATTCTATCTAAAAAACAATAATTGACTTGATATGTTATATAAGTCACTGCAATTTTATATCATAGACTTATCCACTAACTCAGTCAATCTGTCCACAGCTTCTTCCTGCAATAAAGTTGGAAGATATTTTTAAAGGATTTATATTCTGTAATTTATTATTTTTAAATTAAAAGAGAAAGGCAATTTGAAACCATTTTCATATGCTAGTAGCTTCCTCCCACTTCCTCTGTATGGTGAGGCAGAAGTACCCCACCAAGTGTGTGTGTATGTGTGTGTGTGTGTTGGGATTACCAGTACCTAAGAGCCAATTCTACTGGAAAATGATGACTTCATACTTTCTTTTCAACATATAGGTCAACTCCATATAAAGTTATGTTCATTTCAAGGAGTCTGACACTTTCAAAATGTTTTCTTAAGTTATTTTTTTCTTTTTAATTTATTTTTAATCTCCAGTTTAGAGCAAATTAAGGCTTAAAAACTAGATTTTCAAAGCTTTTTTGTTAGGCCTTGAATATGTAGATCTAGACCTTTTCAAAGATGAGAACACTAAAATATTTCTGAAGCACATAGCTAACATGAGACCTCCAACTCACCATAGGACAGCATAGGAAGTCATTAGAGGAGTATTTTCTCTGTTGACATCTGTAATTAGCCCACAGTGGAATGGTCTCATTGTGAACTGGATATCATAGGGAGCAGGTGCTATTTTAAAGCCATTATGAGCGAGATATTTTAAAAACATTGCAATATATCTATAAAATAGCCAATGGCCCCAAATCCACTTTTCTAATATTCTGACTACTCAGAATATGGGTAGGGGGCACAACGTTCTCTGGTGTCAGAAATATGATGACAGCCAATCTGATCCAAATTTCACTCATTACTAACCCCGAACAAAAGGTGAAGTGTTATGTCAGGCCAGACAAGTCCATGGTATATGGAATTGACAGTCTGGCTTGAGGCTCTGGCCTACAGTTATGTTACATATCAAAAGACTGGATGCTTACAGAAGTGCCAGGTGCTCTCCACTGTGCCCACAACTACCCTAGAGACACCGGTTCCCACATAGAGGGGCTTCTGATGTTTGCCAAGTCACTCACTCTATGTGGATCCCCTGAAACCCTCATCTGGAACTAATTTGACAGGAACGGGTAAGCCAGCATTCTCCACTGAGTGAGACCTGTGTGTTAATCAGGCTTCAGTGCTCATGATTGATTCAGGCACTTGTGTTTCTCTGAGGTTCCTGTATATCCTCAGCATTCCTGATGCAGCCACTGCAATGGAGAAAGAAATCCACCTGCCAGCCTCTTTGTGGCTGCAAGTTCCCTTAGTCAGCAGCCGCCGTTTTCTCTCACAACCCATTCTAAGCACCCAGTAGGAAAGGCACAATTTTATTGAAAGTACCTAAAAGTCACACGGCAGAAGGCTGGAGAGATGGTTCCAAGGTTAAGAACACTGGCTGCTCTTGCAGAGGACCTGGATATTTGCGTTCTATAGGCAGTTTATAACCCCTGTAACTCCAGCTTCAGGAGATCTGATACCTTCTTCTGGCCTCCACGGGTATTTGGTACATACATGGCACACATGCAGGCAAAACTCATGCACACAAAATAAAATAAATAAATCTAAAAAATGAACTAATGACACACTAAAGAGCTGTCACCTTTTTTCTCTGTGCTGCAATTCTTTGGAAGCAGCTTGGGGAAGTCTAAACAAAAACAAAAACGAAACAACAAAAAACGTGTATGAAGTAACAGCCTTTAGATGGCAGCAGAACTCAACTTTTAAAAAAGAAGTGTATGCATGTACTTGTTGATTGAATTCCCTTATGTGAAAACAATGCAGCTCAGCTGAAAGGCCTGAGAACTTTGAAGAACTGCCCTTCCCAGACACCCATCATTTTCAGTCAGCAGCCTGGTCTGGGTATATGAAAAAGACCAGCCTCAGCTTACTGTAGAGTAAATATGACCTTTACAAATATGTCAGTGATAATAATTACTAATTGCCATAAGGTTTCATTTTACACTTACTATTTTGTACATATGTATATGTGTGTGTGTGGGGGGGGGGAGTGCCACAGTGCACATGTACGGGTCAGAGAACTATTTTCAGGAGTCAGTTCTCTCCTTCTTCCAAGTGGGTGCAAAAAACTGAGATTGTCAGGCTTGGCAGACAGTGCCTTTACTCAAGATGCATTCCTTTAGTTGCAGGAAAATCTCCTATCACACTTTACTATTTCCATAGCATTTAAAGTGAAATTATTATTTATTAGCCCAGTAACTGGATCAAAAGTCAACACTACCACAATGTTTGTAGATAATCTTTAGAACCCAATAAAATTTAATGATTTCCCCATCTATTAATCACCAATTAACTAACTGCTGAATGACTGTGGTACATATGTATTAGCTACTTAACTCTACACAAAATACCTACAAAAAAACAACTGAAGAGAAGAGAGACTTGTTTGGCTAATAGTTCAGAGGAGAGAGCATTTGTAGTGCCTAGTGCGGGGCAAAAAGATCTGCAGTAGGAGGCTAGACAGCCCCCACTTCCTCCAGCCACACCCCAACTCCTGATGGTTCCAGAACCTCTGGAAACAGCTGGGAATCTCTGGAAACAGCTCCAGCAGCTGGGGCACATATTCAAATACATGATAATCCACACCAAAGTACACATTCAAATACACAAACCTGCAGAGGACACGCCACAAGAAAGCAGGCACTTTCAAATACTGGAGCCTGTGGAGGACACTTCACACCAAAGTATATGGTACTTGGCTTAAAGGCCCTACATAACCAGTAAGACAACAATGTGGCTGAGCAAGGAGGTTGGAAATAGCATTAAAAAAAGGAGGGACCTCAACTGGAGTATATGCAGTAATTCTCGGTCACTGTGTGCCCAAACTTACAGAACTAGGCTGTAAACACCCTTTAATCATGTGACTCTTTTTTTTTTACTGATTATCAGTCAATTAATAATAATAATAATAATAATAATAATGATAATAATAATAAATAATCCCGAGCAGGCCATTAAATGGCTACATAGTGAGGCTACCCGGAGCCTCTACCTCCGAAATGCTGGGATTACAGGCATGTACCATCATGCTTGATTCATTTGGTGCTAGTGGGAGATGGAACTGAGGGCTTCTCTCATGCCAAGTGAGCACTCTCCCACCTGAACTACATCCTCAAGGCTAAACTGACATTCAATCATTAAAACTCTGAAAGTGGAGGAGATCCCCCTAATTGCACATAACCACGCTGTCAGTTGGCTCCCCATCCATTCTTGGACCTGAGAGATTTCACCATCCATTCCCACATGGCCCTTCCAGCAGCCTCACTGACACAACCATCATCTCTGACCACTATACTGCACAGCACAGGCTTTATCTATTAAAACTCTCGTCACTGATGACATGCTCCTGCAGTTAACATTATTCGTAGTCACAAAAGGTTCAAGAACCCCTTTCACACAGGTTCTGGAAGGAGACAAGGATGCCCACTCCAGACACTTTCTGCTCAATACTGGATTCTGGGATACAGGTTGTAATTAGGCAAGAAAAGGAAATAAAAGACATCCAAAATAGAAAGAAAATAGCAAAACTAAGCATTTGCAAATGCCCTGAACTTGTGTACACAAAACCCTAAGGAATTCATTAAATAATAATAATAATAGAACTAATAAACAACTTAAGTGAAATCAATGTATAAAAACTGATTTGTTGTGGATATTTTACAGTTATGGAATCATACTCCTATATGCTGTTTAGGGGGAAGGGTGCTTCCTGATGCCTTGCAGCATGTAAAGGAATTGCTTCCTACCTGTTAACACCTCTGTGCTAAAAAAAAAAATAAATAAAAAAATGGAGTAGCCCCTCAGATTTCCATATGAATAGGTCATCTGTTTACCTACATGCAGATGAAGGTTCCCTATCACCATCAATGGTCTGCAGCCTGGTGATCAGAGAAGATTCTGACTCACCCCCAGCTTACACACCTGCCTGGATAGGCTATATGTCTGCTGGCTGACCTTGAGAAGTGTTAGGTTCCACTCATTTGTATAATGAAGGCCTGTGTGGAGAGAGGGAGGAGTTTTGAATGAATAAAGCACCTAGGGGCTGAAGCAGAGGGAGATGAGGAGCCAATGAGGAGAGATGAGCAGAGGTGGGCTGGAGAACCATGGGGTGAGCAGTGTGAGGAGGCTACGGAGTGAGCTCTCTGCCTAAGCTGCCCAGGTGTTGGATCCCTGAGAGTTGTCATGGCTCACTATTAATATATTGCCGTTGCATTAATAAGTAATAACTTTAACACTGATTATATATTGAGGTACTTTATAGTAAACAATCTGGAAATGAAATTAAGAAAACTCTCATCTTCATTAGCCTTAAAAAGAAGCAAATACTTAGGAATTAATTTAGTAAATTTAATTCAAAACATATCCTTAATACCATGAACACAGAATATAGAAATATAAGAAGTGCAAACAAATGAAAAGCATCTCACTTTCACAGTTTGAAGAATTTGTTATCATTAAGATGAAAGTTCTTCCAAATTGATAGACAGGTACAGTAAAAATCAGAACCTCACCTAACATCTTTTCAGGACCTGATGATTTTAAATTCACATGAAATGATACTAGCTGACCACAAAGATCTTAGTGAAAATAGAGGACAGGAAGCCTCACACGCCTGAATTTCACTCAGACTCAATGCCAAGCCGCACAATGAGCAGCACATTGTGAAAGCAACAGAAAAATAGGTGGAGATCAGTAATCACCTGAGAGTTTGAATGGCAACACTTGGTTCCGAGGTGCTATTATGGAAGGCTACTGAACCTTTAGGAGGTGGGGCTCTGCTGAAGAAGTGAACCACTGGAGGAGGAGCATATGGGTTTACAGCAGACTTGGCTTCTCATTTCCTGATCTGCCCAGATTCTAGGCCAGTACCCACTGTCACCTTGCCTACTCCATGACGATGGACTGAGTCCCCTGAAACTGTGAACCAAATGTATCTTTCCCACGCACCACAAATCTCTGGTTAACAGGTTGTTGACAAGACTCTCAAGACATCACAACTAGGGAAAGAATTGGAAAACATCTGAATAGATCCCTTCAGACCCATTAGACATCAGGGAAATTATATACACAATGTAATACATTGTTTTTAAATTGGTAGCTTATGTCTTTCTATCTGGTACTCTAGACAGAGGCAGGAGAATCCAGGGTTTGAGGGCACCTTAGCTACTCAGCGAGACTGAGGCCAGCTTTGGGCTGAATGAAACTCTGTATAAAAAAAATAAATCAATCAATTACCCACAGACAAACCCACGTGATACCAAAAATTTTCTACCAAATTATTTTGGAAATGTGTAAGATCAACTTTCTTGCTCACATTTTGTTGGTCTGACTCATGTTGTTTTTATGACTAAAGTAGAAATTAATTCACCAATGATTTTCTGAAGAGGACAGTACTATTTGATTTGCACAGACAATCTAATGGGGGAAATACAATAGCCAAGAAAACAACACGGAAGGACACATCTCACTTTGATCTTGAGAGTGCTGTCAAAAGAAAGGCATGTGCTGCAAACGCCTTAGTGGGATGTCACAGTTTGGGATAAAGGTGAGGGGAAGAAAACATATTTCAAGTGAAGGGAAACGTCCATTTCCCCACTGTTCATAAACACTTGTCATTCCTTCTGCCTGCCACCTGTGAGCAAATGATCTTATACTGTCAATGTCCTCTTGATACAACTAATGTCATATCATAGAAAAGTGAGACTTAGTGTTTCCAGACAGAACGAGCCATAAAGAAGCTTGGACGAGGCAGCAGACAACCCCGTGCCATTCTCCAGGAGGTACTCGATGAGAAAATATCATTCCGGGTGCAGACAGGCCAATGGGCAGCAAAAGAAGGACATGTAAACATGTATGGAAAAATATGCAGGAAAAATGCCAAAATTAATGAGCTCTCATATCTTTGGTATAAAAAGAACTTCAGCTTAGACATGCCGGGAGGTAGATGTGACAGAAGTTCTCCAACTAAGGAAGAAGTAAGAAGTAGGGCTTTCTAAACTACAGAGGGAGGATGGATCACTGGGTTAAAAGTGCTTCCTGCTCTTCCAGAGGGTTAAAGTTTGGTTCCCAGCACCCACATCAGGAAACTCACAACCTGTAACTCCAGCTCGCAGAGATCCAGTGCCCTCTTATGGCCTCCAAAGACAACTGCACATGTGTGACATACACAAACACACAGAACACACACATACATACACACGTATATGTATTTTTTTTCAAAATCTTTTTTTTTTTTTTTAAAGTAAAATAGTAGAGATCCCTGACAGGGCTTAGTCAATAAGAGGGGCCTAGGAATCATAAGCAGTGATCTTTGTCATAGAATAATTATTGCTGGGCAATCCACACACTCCAGTGAGCTTCAAGAGACCCCCTAAAGTCATATGAAGTTTAATCAGATCATCAAATGGACCGTTAGGTAAGTTACTTCTTCATCCTAAGGGAATTTAAGGACTTAGCTCTTCACCTTTTGTTGTTACAAACAAACGGTGAAAATTAAATCCCTGAGGCTGCGTTATGGCCTCTAGTTCCTTAATGCCTCTAGCTCAGGGATGAGTCTTACAGAATCCGAGCGTCTTGTTAACAGGACTGAGTCAGTAGACTTCAAAGCTGAGGACCTACAACTCAGGGTGTTCTTGTGGGCTCTGCTCTTCCCCATTGTCTGTGTCTGGTGGGATCCCACAAGGAAATAGATTGTGACAAATGTGTTTGAAAATACTGTCACCCGTTCTTTACTGTGTCATCATCATCATCTTCCTAAAGCTTTACAATGTGCCTCATTTTTATTATGAATGAGTTTCTCAAAGACTGTCATAGGAAGGTAAGGATGGCCCTGCTCTTTGGCTTCCTTATGCATTTCCAATCCTGTCATCTCATCTCATGAGAGCTGTGCTATATATCTGCATCAGAAGGTTACCTTGACATTAGAGCCGACGCTATCTATCACAGATGCTACTGCATGAAGATGCTTATATGAGCCAACTGTTGCAGATTAGTCCATACTTGGAAAAAAATGCTGAGAAATAAAATAAGCTTTTCAAGACCCACCACCTATTCTCTTTTGTAATCCTGCTTACCTTGGGGAATCCATTACTTCTTATATTAACCTAGGAGAACAACTGACGTTACAGGCCAAGTCATGCAGCTCTTAGGTCTGTAAGGAAGAGCAGGTGGGACATGGAGGGAAAGAAGGCACTAGGTCTTCTCCATTCACCTTAAAGTTTGGTAACAGGAGCACTTTATAGGTAGGGTGTAGTCACTCACACATAGGCAGCTTTCTCTTTCTCTTTGTTGTGATCAGATTTCTGACAAAAAGCAACTTATGGTAGGAGGAAAGGTTACTTTTGCCTATGGCCGTGGTTCTCAACCTATGGGTCAAGACCCCTCTGGGAGTCAAATGGCCCTCTCACAGGGGTCACTGAAGCCCATCTGCAGATCAGATATTTACATTATAATTTATAGCGGTAGCAAAATTACAGTTATGAAGTAGAAGCAAAAATAATTTTATGGTTGGGGATCAGCACAGCATGAGGAACTGTGTTAAAGGGTCACGGCATCGGGAAGGTGGAGGAACACTGGATTACAGTATGGAAGCACAGTCAATCATGGTGGGGAAAAAGCATGAGTCTCTGTGGAAATTGCAGGGCTGAGATTCTTCCCATCAAGGCAGAACAGGAGACAGAGAGAGGGGGACACAGGCACTCAGTGGGTTTTCTCCTTCTTATCTCTTATTCAGTCCAGGATACTGAATAAATCCCAATAGCTGAAACTGGGATGTACCGCCCACATTCAGGACTACTTATACACTTCCCCAAACCTATTGAATTCTCTCTCAAAAGGCACTCCCAGACACAACCAGAAGCAAGCTTCCTTCATGCGTAGGCATTTCCTGCCAAATCTAGCTGACAAATCAAACTTTGCTGCCACAGTAATATACACATTTTTAATATTTAAATTAATAAATGTTATTCTTAGCATAATTTTAGGTTTCCTAGAGAAATGAGGGTTCTCCTTTACTCCCTCAAACACCATCCTGCATTCAATCCATAGTGGCCTCTAATGTTAATAACTTGCATTCCTGTGGTAGAGTTATTACAGTCAATGAGTCAATATGAATACATTATTAACTGAATCCAAAATTCAATGTTTGAATTGTGCATTCTACGGGTTTTACCGACACATTTTATTCATTCATCATTATGAAATGATACAGAGGAATCCACTGCCCTAATGGTATTCATCCTTCCCCAACTTCTTCTTTTTATTTTCATTGATCTAAAACCAAAAAATTGTTCTAAAGCACTTTTCTCATAGGTCATTTTTAAGGCTGCTATACGTAAGGAAACTAAAACTTACCGGTTCCACAAACTCAAACTTCTTCTTCTCTTGAACCTCTTGGATTTTAAAGACATATTCTAATGAAGCTTCATAGAAGTTCTGATGTTCTCGGCCAATTTGTGAATCTGCCTAAAAATTGAAACACCATACTTATGAGTGTATTATACAGAGGAAGTCAAGATGGAGTGAACCACACAAATCCTCATTAAATTCTAACTCCTGCAAAGAGCTTTACAGTTCCAACTTACTAGCGCTTATAGTGTGTGGAGTCAAGATACATATAGACACACATATAGAGCCAAGCATCAAAGAGTATGGTACAACAAGCTAAAATACCTTCACAAATGAAATGAAAAGGTTATAGTAAACACAAAAAAAGAGGTATATTAGAAATTACAGTAAAATTATGGGAGGAAACCTCCAAAGAGATTTGCAAATGCATATGAGAATCTACAGAATCAGAGAAGGCACTGACTTCTAAAAGAAAATGGTAGAAACTTGGCTCTCAACATGAACAATTGACAGTGAGTTAATTCAGGGCTATGAAAGGGGACAGAGAGATCTAAAAGGAGGGAATGGGGGGAGCAAAAGAAGGTGATAAAATATATGTGTCCTGAACAGAGGGAGTGTGGTTTGATGGAGGAGGGAACCAGCAATAGGGGCCGGGAGAGGGCACTGTGTGGGGGGAGGGGAGACAAAGAATAATTATATACATGAGTGAGAAGGTCACGCTGGAACCTACTTCTTTGTACGTGAAAAATTAATAAGAAATAAAAGAGAAAGAGATGGGGGAGGGAGGCAAGGGATGGAGAGATGAAGGGTGGGCAGAAAGAAGTCACTACCATGAGAAATCAGAGGTGGAAGAGTTTGGCACAGCTGGCAGCAGAGGAAGCAGGGGAAGTAAGGTCGAAAGATCTTAAGATGCTTCATAGCAAACGTGGGTTTTAATTACAGAAGTGTTTGAGAATATTAAGCAAGAAGGCCATCAGGGAAAAATCTCACATACACAATATGTTAGCAGAATCAAAAACAAATAGTTGATCAACGGTTCCCTGGTGAATCATGTTCCACCAATATCAGGGCACCAGGTCTTTCTGACTACAGTCAGTGTGGGCGAGAGCTGCTGAGACAGTTTCGCTGTTTTCCTGGCTTTCTCTCCTCTTCTATGCCATTCTCAGACATACCCTTGAAGAATGGCTCTGGTTTTAAACAAGCTCAAGGGTCACTTTTCTTGCCCTGTTCCGTTCTCCAGCTGCACCTCAGAGGAATGAAAGCAGCTGAGGAGAAGAGCTCTCTGCAGCAGTGTCCACTGATCAGTAACTCGGGAATGGAACGTTGTTCTGAAGTCACTGACAAGGGCAATGCCAGCAGCAAAGGTAGCACAAAAACCCGAATTTCAGCTTCTTGCCCTCATCATCACAGAAACACAGTTTCCCTCTGAAAATTATCACAAACTTATTATATATTCGGCAATATAGTTATAAATAATCCAGTATTATCATCAAAACTCAGGTGGGTTTTAAAGTTGAGAATTTCAAAGTTTAAACTAACATATGTTGAAAATTAGATAGATTTGAGCCAAATTTTTTCTGGCTCTGGAGAATCATTTAGGAACAATATAATCTGCAATAGAATGAAAGTAGGATTCCAGACAAATGTACCACTTTTCTCTTCCCATCACCTATGAGAGTGGGTTAAGTTAGGGTGAGAAGGAGGTGCAGGCTCTGGGGAGACAAAGTCTGAGTTGTGATATGTGCCAGTTAATGTGGTACAAACAGTCCCCAAATGGCCACTTTCAAACCACAAAGCCATTATCGGTGAATGCACGAGTCGGAAAGAAAAGCAAAATTGTGCTCTCTGCAGCGAGCTTTGGGACACAACATCCTGTTTGAGATGCAATATTCTATTTAAAGATTTTATTCTCTTTAAAAGATGTCATCATTGATGGTGCTGTCTAGCACAAGAGAAGAAACTAGAATACTGAGACACCTTTAGAGTCTAAAGTGCCTGTTCCTAGCTCACAGGCTGAGTAGAAAAGTCCATCCTGCAGGCCTGACTTCTGTTTTTCGGAAGGGCCACTAGCAAGACTGCCCCTTGATTATTTCCAGGGAATGTACTTTAAAGAGGACTCTCAGAGTAATCAGCCGGGGCATAAACGGAAAAAATCCTAATGACACAATTGTGTCCCTCAATCCAACCACCAGACTGCTGAAACAATGCACCCGAGAAATGGGGATTTCGCAGGAATCTCATGCCAAAAGGAGAAAAGGCCTGGGAGCCTGTCTCCAGTCAGAGGTGTTCTGTTTCCATGTTTCCATGTCTCCATCAGAGGGACCTGTCTCCATGTCTCCATCAGAGGGGATCTGTCTCCATGTCTCCATCAGAGGGGAGCTGTCTCCTTGTTACTAGTGGGGCTGTCTCCCACACTTTGACCAGGCCAGCTTAGATGTCCATGTCCTTGATTCTCTATTTAAATTTTAATCTACCATCAGGACCAAAGATGGACCTGGTGGGATATATCCCCTGGATCCTGTTTTTTCTCTCCCCAATGTGGCTACATTAAATAACTCTTTCTTGGTTTTTTACTATTAATTGGACTTTTAATTGGCTTCTTGAGGAAAGGTGGCTGAATGTGGCTTCCTGATCGTGACTCCAAGTGTGGTAACAATCTCATTAGCTGATAAAAATGTCTATGTGCCTTAACTGCACCTAAACTGTCAATGTAAGCTTGTATGACTTGTGCAGGCTACTTCCTTTCCTTCTAGGAGGGGATGTGGGCAGATGGTCATGTGATTGCCCTCTAGTAAAGGCCCTAGGCACTGTCTCTCTTCACTGTCTCTCTGGTGTCCAGATGTTGCCTTGAGAAGACAGCACTCAAATGTGCACACTCATAACTAAGCCTGAGGGAACGGAGCACACCCTGCATGCCGCTACTGGATGAAGGCCTCTGCACCCAGCTTCCTCCACGCTTGGCCCCGCGGAGCTCTTCTTTTCGTTCATTTTCCCTCTGTCTTATCGCTACATGAATCAGAGCCACAAATATGTGGTGTCCTGTGAATTTACTACACAATCACCACCCTGGTGGTGGTCTAGGAGACCCCAGACGTAAGAGTCTGAAGTCATTTCTTTAGAGACTTGGCTGCTGTGCAAACTGCCACTCCTCTCAAGGCCTCTCGCTGATGGAGACTGAGAGGGAGAGAAGAGAAATAATTATTTTTGCCAATTGCCAGTTTTAGATGCTCTGCATATACTCAACAGAAATTCAACAAAGCAAAGACTCTCTGAGATAAAGGTCACCAGAGGGAGCCACACGTACTTATGACAGCTCCGTTCCTTCTCAGCACAAGACAGAAAAGGGCATTTTTAACTGGAGACAAATTCCCCTTGGCCAGAGGCTGACCAGAAAATATCTACTTAAATCAGGAATAATGACTCACACCCATAATTCAAACATCCAGGAAACTGAAGCAGGAGGATAACTGTGAATTCAAAGCCAAGTCAAAAGGCTCCACTCTCTACAGACTCTGTCTAAACAAACATAAAAAAAAAATTTGCTTATACTTGTGGCAGCAACAGGTGCTGTCTATTTTATACAGCTAAATGGAACAACAATATGACTCAGCTTCAAACTGGGACACTTTTAAAGCTAACAGTGAGTACCAGTGATGATGATGCCCAAGCAGCAGGCGTGCCCTGTTGCTTACATGGCAGAGGGACCACAAGAAACAGAGGCATTCCCTAAAACAGCAACAAGGTTCCAAAGACACTTCAAGTCCTTTTTAAAGCCCATTTGCTGTTTTAGTGTGAAAGGGGGGACCCTTCAGGGAGTACTTGCTGAAGCACACCCCCTCTAAGAGAAAACATCTATAGTGTACTCAGAAAAACGGGGAAGCTTAGAGTTAGTTAAGATAAATGAGAAAACTAGAGAAAAAAACAAACAAACAAACAAACAGAAATTACAGCCGGGTATGGTGGTACATGCCTGCAATCCCAGCTGGTTCAGACAAAAGAATTGTAAATCTGAAGCCCATCCTAGACTATACAGCACATTCAGCCAGGGATGCACAGCAAGAGGCTGTTAAGAACGGAGGGAGAGACAGAGAGAGACAGAGAAAGAGAGAATCAGAATCGGAAGTTGTGTTTAAAGACTTATTTATTTATATGTGTGCCTGCATAAATTAGGTTCACCACATGCATGCATGTTCAGGGAGACTGAGGATATTGGAAGCCCTGGAACTGAAGTTACAGATAGTTGTGTGCTGCCATGTGGGTGCTGGGAACCACACTGTGGATCTTTATGAGTGCAGTAAGTGGTATTCTTAACCATGAAGCCATCTCCCCAGTCCCAGAAGTTACATTTAGACTGATAAAAAGGTTGGTTACTAAAGTCTGGTTTGGCATGATGTCCCCAGACAGTTAATGTAGAAATGACAGAGTGATGCGGACACATCCTAAAGACAATGACAGGATCTGGAAGGGCCCAAGCTGTGTATCGGGAAGATTGGTGTGAGGATAATTTGTAATATACAGATTAAACAGTGGGCCAGGTTGCATGTAAGATGGTTATTGAGGCCATAGCAAAAGTAGCTGGTACAGCCCCACATAACAGAGATGAGGTGAAAGATGAAAGATGTGTGACAGCTGGAAAGCAAAGAAAAAAAAATCATGTAACAACAAGAAGTAATACTAGCATGGACAGGCCATTGAAGAAATGAAGAGAACATTCAGGAAGGGCTGCAGGGTGAAGAGTCCATGTACCACTGGGTGTGGCTGGCTGTCCTGGGGACTCTGAGCAGTGCAAACTGCCCAGACATGGCAGGATTGTGGCCCTGGAGACTGTCAGTGTATAGACAGAGATGCAAAAGAGTGTAGAGACTAAATGGGCGGTGAAGAACAGGGCACGGGGACTGAACTAGAGGGACTGGCTTCGTTGAGGGTGAGGATAAGAGGAATTTGTTGAAGACGTATCCAGTGACAGGTTTCTAAAAGGCATTGACATTTTTTTCCTTTACAATTCCTAACTGTAAAAGCAATGAATACTCATTATTCTAAGTTCATTCTTTATCCCTTAGCATATCACAGAAGTGTAAAGTCAAGAAGTATAGCCCCACGATTAATATCCCAGTATTAATATTGTTAATATTAATTAATTAACAACAGTTAATATTGTAACACAACACAAACACTCTTTAAATAAATCAGAGATACACTCTGAATTCTGGTGTCCTTGCTAAATCTAGTAAATATTTCCCAAGTCTTTCATTGATTTGCTAAAGAAAAAAAATTTAAGTTTTCCTTCTCTCTGTGTGTGTGTGTGTGTGTGTGTGTGTGTGTTTGCAGATATGCACTTGCCTGTGTGAGTGTGTGGAGATCACAGATCAGTATCGGGTGTTTTCTCTAGTTCTCTATCTTATCTTGTGAGACAGGGTCTCTCAGCAAACCTGGAGCTGCTTTACGTGGACTGGCTGGCGTTAGCTCTAGAGTCAACCTGTCTCCACCCCACCAGCACTGGAGTGCAGACATGTGCCATCACTCCTTTACATCACGGGTGCTGGGGACACAAACACAGGTCCTCATGCTTGCATAGCAAACACATTGCTCTCTGAGCCATCTCCCTAGTCCCAAACAAATCAACAATCTTAACAGTCCTGCCATGTTGAGTCACACGATGCAGGTGTCTGTGGGTGCTGGCTCTGTGGGTATTTGGTGTCTATAAGACTTACAAACTCTGTAAGCTCATCTCTGATCATTTTTGCAGAGCAAATTCTTGAAATTACGTCTATTACCTGGTGCATTTAAGATCTATGGAAATAAACCATGAAGTTGCATCATGAATACTTGATATTTTTATGTCATATGAGGAAGACAAAAGATTGAGCAGAGGCTGCGCTGGGGGCACATGACTTTAAGCTCAACACTTGGGAGATGGAGGCAGGTGTATCTTTGTGGGTTAGAGGCAAGCATGCTTTAGAGATAAGCATTCCACAAATCCCATAGCTTTGCTAACAACAGATTTTGTCTTATACTAAAAACATCTTATTTGCATTATTTAGCACAAGGGATACAAAAACAATATTATAGTTTATATGCCTTCATTGCTCACTTCCCTCTTGTATCCTTAGTTGGTTTGTCATTGATTTGCAAATGCTTCTTATATATGAGAGTTAGGACTGCCTGTGTGATGCTATATAAACTCCCTGATGCTTTGCTGTTTAATCTGGTTTAATATCTTTCAAAATCAGATACTTTTATACATTCCCACTGTTCTGCTTTTTCTTCACAATCTCTTCCTTTTGTTTTATCCTGGGAAGGAATTATTCATTCACACATCAAATGATTTTCCCCCCAGCCAAAGTAAAGTCTATGGTCTTGATGGGGTTGGCTCTAATTTTCTCATTATTTACTCCAATAGCCACTTTAGTTGGTGGCTTTGGAACTCAATCAACACAAACTGGCCTTTTCGTGCAGTACCAGCTCCTGAATATGGAGGCATCTGGGCAGGTGAGAAGGCACAGGAGGGTCCCTTTTAGAGCATGTTAATAAGTCAGATACTGCCCTGGAAAAAAGCAGGTGACACTTAATGACACATCACGGAATTAAATGCAGGGTGGTAACTTCTCTCTACAGCAGATCTGATTCCTGGTGGGGCAGCATGAAAGGCTCCAAGCCACACTCTTCCTCCTCTACACCATACATCCTATGGAAGGGCTTTAAGCCAACTTCAGTTGTGTTGTGCTAGGGCAGTGCGTCCTAATAACAATGTGTGCTTGTGTGTGTGTTTGTGTTTTGGAAAGTGACATGAGATGACACTACTAACATTATAATCCTTTCCAATATCCAGTTAGATACAGAACCCCAACAAATACCCTGTTATTCTCAAGCCTAAGGCACTGAAGGCCACTAGCAAGTATTAATATCAAAGCAAGTTGCAAACATCTATAAAAGATTTGACATTGAGGAATAGTTACTGCTTCATGGAGAGGATGTAGGCATCACCTCACTGGGTACCCCGAACTCAGCTATGGTCCCTGACATGGCAGGCCCTTGACATGGTTCAGTGGTGGCAACAGGAAAAGCTCTTGATGTATGACTACATTTATGTCCATATTACAAACACTTCTCTCCAAGGTTTATCCTAATGCAACGGACAAGGAGAAATGTGGGGGTTAAAATATTTGGAATACACAAACAATCCTGAATTATAACAGGCAGTGCCAAGTCTTTATAACATTAGATGCGGCCAAGAAACTTAAGAGAAATCCAAGTTCTGCTTAATGTTAGGTGGTCTTTTGTTTTGCTTTGGCCACAAGCTGCCCACAAGTGTACAACCATGAAATTAATTATGATTTTATTACAGCGTACTAACAGTAGAAGGCAGAGATTTAAATGAACTCTTATAAAACATTATGTGAAACAAACTTCCTAGTACTAACCAGCCTTTAAAATTATCATTTGTATTTTTAATTTTTGTGTATGTGTGAGATTCTGTGAGTCTATGTGCACCATGTGTGTAAAGTACTCACAGAGGCCAGAAGAGGGCATTAGAGTCCCTGAACTAGAGTTACATGGGATTCTGAGCTGCCCCATATGGGTACCGGGAACCGAATATGGATTCTTTACAAGGAGCATCTGGACCGCTGAGCCCAATCTCCAGATTCTAATCAGCTTTAAATGTAGACCCTGGGGTGTCCTCAAAAGGGAATGTGACATGCTAGAGCCCTTTTCTGACACTGGGCTAACTTCGTAAGCTTCCATGTTGTCAAGCAGACATTTGCTAGATTTGAAAGAATGTAAATTAAGAGGAGTGGGGAGAGAGGACAACCAGGTTGAACTTGAAAAGCAGTTCAGAAAGGGAGGCAGCTTTCCTGGGAGAGGGCCCAGATGGCGTGTTTTAAAAGGTTCTCTCCTATGGTATCTGCAAATACAAAGATGGGAGAAAGAGGCTACAGTAGACAGCCACATAAGCAGACACTGAGGTTCAGAGCAGGTAGAGACTCACCACCCCTCCTGTGCTGACAGCACCCTCCCCTGAACACGTTCTGGGGTATCAGGGTTGTGTCTCACAGTTTTATTGTCCTAAGATACAAGTGGCAGCAGAATTTTTTTCTTCTGTTCTCTAAACTCCTCACTCAAACTGGAGGTACATAGCTATAGCCTTTTAGGGCTACCCTTGACTGTACTACAGTTACTACATTAACAACGGGAAGAACAAAATTTAGTGTTTTTCAGAACAAGGGAAGATGGAGATTGTTAGCAGGTACATGGCAGTAAATGTCTCTGAAAAAAATGATGTAAAATCATTGAGATTTCAGAACCTGCAGTTGTCTATCTCTGTCCTTCCCATTGCTAGAGCAAAGCCTGAAAAAGCAATGTCACCAACATTTCAACTTAAAGACTGCAATATGAACTGGATCGATCCTGTCTCTTTAGAATACGTCCAAGAAAAAAAGGAAAGGAAGTCTTGTTTCAAGCTTTCTCATTCTTGAAGGAAACAAATGATCTTACACATAGAACCATCAGTATCCATTGCTATTGTCATTTTAAGAAGTAACAGATGTTGGGGATATTTCCATGCTGGACATATTGATGTCACGGGACATAATGTGCTTACTTACCTCTTGCAAATGAGACTCCTTTTTCTTTGCTGACAAATTCAAATGCTTATCCAAAATAGAATAGTATTTTTCACTCTCCTTGTCAAACTTCTTCTTTCCATCCTACGGGACAGCAATTTGAACAAAAAAAAATTCAGATCAAACATCAAGGAAGCCTTTATCTTCTCCATCCTCACCAAGAGTCTAGTGAGGTCAAAACCATACACAAAACCTTGACTTTATAGACTAGGAAGCCAGGCATGAAACACGTCATTAAGTCCTAATCCTGCTCTTGGGAAGAAAGATGCCTCTAAGCTACATCTCCTCTGGATCCTAGGAAATGCATGTGGAGAGACATCGTTTGACCACAGCAAAAAAGTCACAGAAGCCTGTAATCAACTCCCAGGGGGATCCTGCCATCTAGCATGTCTGCAATGTGACCAAGATGAAAATGCCTGATTTTTTAAAAAGACATTTTTGGTAATCTAGATCAGTTAATACATAACCAGTTTAGAAAATCACCCACATGACTCTCCACAAAATCATTTTATTTCCCAGCCAGGAAAAGACATGACTCTCTACTTCTCCTATCCTTACCCCTCTCCTCCCCTTCTTTCTGTCTTTCTTTTCTTTTCCTCCCTTTGTTTTTTCTTTTTTTTCATTTCTCTCCACCCACCCATCCATCCGTGTCCATGCTTCAGACAGTCTTACTATATAGCTCAGGCAGACCTGAGACTTGCTATGAAGGCCAGTCTGGCCTGGAAAAATTTGCAGCAATCCTGTCAGAGCCTACAGTGTAGCTGACTGGCCACCAGTAAGCAAGGAAGAGGTCAGTGGTCAGTGAATAAATTCACCCTTTGGACCAGACTAGAAGGAAGAATTTACTGACTGTAGTGCTCAGGATGGGTGGGTAGTAAGAAGAGCACCACGAGGAGCCATGTTCTGGCATTTCAAACAACTTATTTTTACAGGGAAGAAAGATGTTTAGATTTGAGTAGCTTCAAATAAATAAAATCCAAAGTCAAGCAAATAAAAGATTAATAATATCTATATCATGTTCCCTGGATGCAACTCTAACAGCTGTCATTTTCTTATTCCCAAAATTGTTCCTTTTCCTTTTCTTCTTGGTGGTGGGAGAAACAGGCTGACCCTGCATGAGGAAAGTAAAGAGCTTTGCTATCACCGAACTGTAAATGTAGGGAAACACTGAAGGGAGCGTGCACAACAGGGTTCGTCTTCACCAACCCCAGACAGCATATGCACCAGGGAAGCCTGCTGCATTTGTGAGTCCATGTGAAACAATCCCATGCATAAACTGCCTTGGCCATTTCAATGTTTCTCAAGCTACAGCCTTGACCGAATAAAGCAGAGGCAAGTGTTCACAGTTTGGTGAACACCTACCTCTGGCTTCTTTTACCTGGGGAGTCCAGACTCTGAAACAGGAGTTCTGTGGTGAGTATGCATGAGACCTGGCTTCAGCACATGCATAAAGACACAGGGACCTAGCTGGTGCTTGATTGGGGTACCTCTGGACCTGTCCCAGGCTATAGAATTTGCACATGAGCAGAGAGACTGAGTTGAAGGGGAGGGATGAGTACAGTTCTGATTAGGTGGCTGAGCTGAGCTTTAGGTCACTTTGAAAGTATTGAGGTAGGTGTAGATTGCACACTAAATATCTGTACGGTGAAGTATTACAACTAGAAAGGCAGGGGTGGGGGGATGTCAAGACTACTCAAGGGTGATGGCACAGGCCTGAAATCCTAGCACTTGGGAGCCAGAGGCCAAGGCCAGCCTGAGCTATAAGGCCAAGAACCTGTCTCAAAACAACAACCAAAATTATCTCTAAGGATGTTTACTAACTCAAGAGAATGTATAGTGTTACCATAAGAAACACAGTGGGAAAATGATAGTATTTCCATTGAGGAACAGGATGAGGAACCTACAAAGGATATGGAGAAGACACCCCTCTGAAGGCCAAACACGCCAAAGGCTGTGGGAGGGGAAAGCTTGCTGTGGAACAGAACACCTCGCTGGACATGTCCCTTCCTGCCCTCTCCAAAGTGGACATTACTCTTTAATCTGCCACTCATGCCCACAACTAACCTGCCCATCCTACTCTCCTTACAGTGCCCCCTTCTCTGCCACACCCCATTGTGAGCTCCTGATTCATGCTCAACCCTTTCTCTTTCATTCAAAGCATTTTCAAGTCAGGCCTGCATTCATCCAGCTCAGTCTTTCTCTACACGCACAGCTTTCTAAATGGTGACTTTCTGTGCCATGTTCAGTGTTCTCGTGGAGAAGATGTACGTGCCCATCTGCCTGGAAACTGAGGAACAAGTGAGTGTGAGTGAAAGTCCCTAGGCACACAGCACCTTCCTCTGACCCTTCTGCAAGGCTGATTTATGGATTACAATGATCAATGGTCTCAGAGAGGTTGGAATGTTGCAAGACCAGAGACAATTATCTTAGGTCATCTTTAGTGTACTTAATAGCTATTTATCATTGCCCTATGTTTGTGAACTAACATCTTTGTGACCATTAGCTAAATACTTTGGAATGTATAAGCAGACAAACAGCATCTGCCAAACAAAAGGCTAAGAATACCATCAGTAGCTTCAAAGGCCTATAACAAAGATTCCCTCACTTTAACTTAACTCGCCCACTTGATGTTTCCACCATTAAAAGTGTCTTAATTTATAGCTTTCTTCATTTTGTCACTACAAAAATGTCATTAGACTGTCACTGTCTTGGATCATGAAATTTGCAAGCACCATATTAGTGTTCCTTGGCTATGATCATTCATACTTGGCTTCAGAATGAACTCTCTTCATGTTCCCTATCAGGAAGAGTTGTCTTTTCACACTGGCCTGAGGGTCCATCAGATATTTAACCAGCAAATGAAATGATTTATTTCGTACTGGCAGGCACCACAGTGGGTGGGGCACAGGCCTTCTAACTGTTCAATCAGTTGTTACACAAGACCAGGGAGTCATCATGGAAATGATCTGTAACTGTTTAACTCAGTTACAAAGACACCTACTACTGTGTGTGAGCAGCTGCACTGGAGGGCGGTGGGTCAGGCTAACCCCTTCCTTCCATCTGACAATGGGACTTACAGTCCTGGGCTGGGCACTGCAGAGGAAGGAACTGGGTTCAGGAAAAGAGTGCAGCTGTCAGGAGGACACATGCATCTTTGTTTTCACTTAGTGTTTGGTGACTTTTTTTTTTTTTTTGGAAATGTTAATTCGATGCCAATACATCAGCATATCTGGCAACACAAAAATCAATCCTAGAAACACTTCTTGGATTCTTATTCAAACCCTGGCCCAAGAGCTGAGAGAAAGGACTGGACCACATAAAGGAGGCTATAATGTAGGAAGTGTATCTAGAACAGAAAAATAGTAGCACTTCTTGCAATCCATATCACCCTACAGGCTATGACTCACCACTCATGTGAACCAGGTCTTATTTGGACTTAGTAGCATAACCTCAGAAACTACTTCTTGTGTCTTGTGACCCAGTTGTGATGAACATTAAAGAATTTTCTCTGAAGCCAGCGCTGCAGAGGGAGGGAAAATTGATCCATGGATCTTTACTGCATATTGCACATGATCACACGATCACTGTCTTCTTAGTGTCAGGGAAAGATTAAAACAACAACAACAAAACTACCTATTACCATGAGACTTTCCTGAAGGCCATTCTTGTATTAGGTCACCATTGAAAATAAAGCCAGTGAAAATGATGGCATGACAACAGACAGACTCAGTGGTGGGAGGGGCTACGAATAAGACACTACAGGCATGTATGAAATGCCATGTAAAGCTGGGTTTAGCAACTTGGTTGGAGCAGATCCATGTGTATGGAAACCCACAAAAAGGCAGACACAGAGATAGCTGACACACACATTCTATAATGCCAATTCCATCCTGAGACCCCACAGCAGCTGTCCTTGGAGATCTGCTTTTTTTCAGAGCACACAGCATGGACTCTGCAGAAATCTATGATCTCTGAGTCACTGAGGCTGGGCCCCACCTTCACTTTACCTAGGGAGTTGGGGGCTGGGCAGTCATGACAGCTCAGACTCCAAGAGCCAACTTCACTATCAGAATGATTATTTATTACAAAAACTCAAACAGTTATAAAATTTTAGGAATACCATGTATATAAAGAAGATTAACACACATATTACTATTAAAACAAGGCTAACTCGGAGCCTTCTGCTGGCTATGAGAGGACACTTTGAAAACTAGTGTGGTGGTTTGAATGAGAATGGACCTCATAGGCTCATTTATTTAATACTTGGTCTCAGTTGATAGAACAGTTTAGGAAGAATTAGGAGGTGTGGGCTGTTGGAAGGGTATGCTGCTGGGTGTGGGCTTTGATGGTGACATTCCCAGTGCTTCTTTCTCTCTGCCTCTGGTTTACAGCTCAAGATGTGAGCTCTCATTTGTACCTATTGCCATGTTCTCTGCCATGATGGTCATGTACTCAGCCTCTGAAACTGTAAGCCCCAAATAAACTCTTTCTTCTATAAGCTGCCTTGGTCATGGTATCTTAGCACAGAAATAGAAAAGCAATTAAGACAAAGGACCCAACTACATTTAAATAATTCAAATACAATTTTTAAAAATGATACCTAATCATGTTTTCTCATTTTGTGGGGTTAGGTAAGAAGAGAGTTTGAACAGAGTCTCACACTATAACCCAGGCTAGCTCAGAAATCACTACATATCCTAGGTAACAATAGTCCTCCGTCAGCCTCCAGAGTTAGCCGTCATACCTGGTTACATTATTTTCTATAGAAGTCTACCCCAAAAACCTATTTAATACCGGTATTGGCAACCTTTAATTTATGGTTCAAAAATTAAGAAAGTGAATAAATATTTTAAATATTTCCTTTACAAATCGAATGTACATTTAGGATGAATTCTTAAGATAGTTCAATGTTGCAACTGCTACTCAGGCTATCATATAATTTCCCCTGCAACTAATTATGCTATCACTTTGGTGCGGCCTTACCTAAATATGCAGGAGCTACATGCTTTGAGACATCAACTTAGCAGTAAGGAGGGGATGTAAAGAATATCAACAGGCACATTTCTACTTCAAAAATATGGGTCTTGTTTTATTTTATTGTTTTTTATTCACTTTTAATTTAATTTAATTTAATTTAATTTTATGTGTGGGGTTGTTTTGCCTGCATGTATGTCTGCATACCACTTACATGCCTAATGTCCATGACCAAAGAGGAGCCAGATTCCCTGGAATTGAAGTTACAGAAGGTTAAAAGCTGCTATGTGGGTGCTGGGAACTGAACCTGGGTCCTAGGACAAAGAGCCTCTTCTTTCTAACACATGGTTTACAAAGTTCCTGGGCCCAAGACATCTCCCTATGCAGAAGTGTGTGGTTGAGAGCCTCAGCATAGCTTGCACAGTGGGTGAATGTCTCAGCGACTCCCAACCTTCTCAATCCATTCCCTGAACTCCCTTATCACAGCCTGCCGACAGACAGACTTTCCTAAAAGGCTTCTTCCAGAGTAGCTGTACCATCCTTGGTCCCCACAATGCCCCTTTCCCAATCAAATCACCATGTGTAACTGATAGTCACTGAAACAAAGCAATCTCGTATTTGGACATATAAGGATGTTCTATAAACTGGGCAGAAGAATCTGCGAATAGTCATAGATAGTACAGACATGAATGAAGTCTCAACACACAGAACAAAAAACCTAAAGTATAAAAAGGAGGTGATGAAATGCTCAAGCTTATTAACAGAGAAAAGCAAGTCAATCCATGAGGTGCTCATATTAGAACAATTAGATACTGTGAAACAGAGAACTGAATGATATTGGCTAGCAAGATGGCTTAGTGGGCAAAGGAGCCTGCTGCCAAGCCTGAAGATCCCAAGGACCCATGTAGTAGAGGGGAAGACCTGATTCTCACCACTTAGCCTACACTCTGTAGCACACATGCACTCCACACATACACAAAGTAAGTCAATTAAGGTTAAGAAATTTGAATACTAATATACAGGAAGCACACACGGAGAAATAGGACTCTAGTGTTCTTTTCCTGGGACTGCATAGGCACAGCCCTTTTAGAAGACACAACCTACCCATGCCAGACAGACATGCCCTCTGAAGCAAGCTCTGTGTGATTCTTCAAGGACATGCTGACACCTTGCTCATGAGTAGGCTTTTATAACTCACTAATGTAAGCCTTTACCCCCATGTCTATACATATATACATATTCATGCATGTGTGCATGTATGTGCACATGTACATGTATGTGCACACAGGTGTGTATGTGCACAGAGGCCAGAGGTGGACTTTGGACATCTACTTTGACTGCTCTCTACCTTATTCATGGAAGCAGAATCTCACTTCAGCCCAGAGCTCAGCAGCAGGCCTGGTCTGGCTTGTCAGCTCGCTCTGAGGACCTCATTTTGCCTTTCCAGCGCTGGAATCACTGTGGGTTCTTGTGCCCACAAGGTGCTTGCATGGTTCTCACAGATCTGAATTCCAGTATTCACATACAACAAGCAGTATAACCAGTGCTCCATCTCCTCAACTAATTTTAGCCCCTTTACCATGTCATTTTACATCTGATACTTATATTCTGAGGTGAATGAGACGAGAAGAATTAAGAAGGAACAAATCTTCCTTAGAAGGGTGAAAAACAATTTGCCTACCCTACAAGGTAAGCATTCCAAATTCTTACTTTGTGAGTGGATATTATCAGGGAGTCATTGGAACAAGGCCAGGTGTCACCAGGAACAGTGTGGGTAATCAACACAGAGCCTGTGTGGTCCCAAAGCCCCAGATATTTGCAAAGAAAAATGGAGCAAATAAACCACAGAAACTTTTCTTTCCTCTGGAAGAATGTGGGGTGCTGATGGGTCAGAGGAGGAATGAGAGAGGGGCACAAAGAGGTGGGGGAGAGAAGAGGAGCAAAAGGAAGAGGAGGCAAGAAAGAGGATGAGGGGCAGGGCCGGGTGCAGGCAAGGAGCTGCTGCAGCTTCAGGCACAGAGGTGCTGTAGAGCAGGGTGTCCATTTCCCTTCCCCACTTGGTCTGCCTGGGCCTGGAGTCAGGAGAGGACACTGTGAATGGGCTATGATCTGATGGGCTCTGACACAACATTATGAATAAAACTACAGTTGTGTAACTCTGCATTCCAGACAGGATATTTGGAAAATAACTCAGGGCGACTGAGTTCTGAGATGTCCTAATTAATGTTACCCAAACTTTCTTCCACACTAAGCATTAAAATTTCCCTTTGCTTTGCAGACCAGTGAAATGGATAAACCCGCAGCAATAAAATAGTACGGCAAAGGTTAAGTAGGCTGCTTGGGACAGGAACTGTCTGTGATTGGAACTCAGGAAGTTGTCTCTAGTTTCCAGGGACAAACATAGCTGGTAGAAGTTAAATTTTAAATAGTATTAATTCTAATGCTGTTTTAGGTAAAATCTCCTAGAAACAGTGCTTGGGAGAAAGTTACTGCTAAAGTTATGTGTGTGCATATGTGTGTGCATATGTGCATGTGAGGTGTATGTGTGTGTGCATATGGTGCATATGTGCATGTGAGGTGTGTGCAGGTCTGTGTGTGTATAGGTATGTATGTATATCTACATGTGAGGTGTGTGTGTATGTGTGTGTGTGTGTGTGTGTAGGTATGTATGTATATCTACATGTGAGGTGTGTGTATATGTGTGTGAGCATATGTCCATGGGAGGTGTCTGTGTGTGTGCATATGGTGCATATGTGCATGTGAGGTGTGTGTGTGCATATGTGTCCATATGTGCATGTGAGGTGTGTGTGTGTGTGTGTGTGTGTGTGTGTAGGTATGTATGTATAATCTACATGTGAGGTGTGTACATATGCACATGTGAGGTGTGTGTGTGTATGTGTGTGGCCCATATGTGCATGTGAAGTGTGTGAGTGTGTGTGTGTGTGTGTTGCAATTCTTAGGCAGCAAAATGGAAGGGAAATTGATGTGAATGCAGGAAGGATAACCAACACAAGGGTTCAGGACCAAAGTAGCCACTGCAGTATGAGGGAGTGGCAAGGTACTCATGTGATAAAACATATCTCCATCCACACCTTAGGAGGCCAATACACCTTGATGAGCAGCAACAGAGTGAACTCAAGTGTATAGTTCCTTCTTATTAATCAAATTTTGTCTTGGGGTTCAGGAAGTCTACTGCAGTTCAGTTCACAAAGCCCTTCCTGCAACTGTGAAGAAGGCAGAGCAACAGTGTGGTGCCCCATCAGGAGTCCAGAGCACAAGAGGGGCCAGTGGATGCTATGAAATGAACTTCTATGTCCAGCAGGGTGGTGCAGTCTCCACTAAGATACAAGAGAGAGAGAGAGAGAGAGAGAGAGAGGAAGAAGGGGGGGTGGAATTTCTGGGCACTGTCTACCCTGAGTACTGTCTCATATAATCAATCCCCTGTTTAAACTAGTTTTATCAAAACCTCTTTTGATGAGGCCTCTTTTCACAGTAGCAGAACCTCTGAATTGTAGTAGGACAGACAGATACCAAGGAAACAGACCACAATGCTTAACCCCCTAGGAAGGAGCGTCCATTTGACTAGTGACTATGAGAGCAACCTGGAGAACAACTTCTAGAAACTTCCTAAAAGGCCTGTATCTCTTTCTACCTTCAGTGCCACAGGGAGAGGACATGGTCCCAACTTGGATTGTAAAGTGCCTTTGCCTAGCTCTGATTTTACTTCATTGACTTTATTTTTATTTTTTTAATATATATTTATGTGTGTCTGTACATATGTATGTGCAGGTAACCATGGAGGTCAGATGGAGAGCACCAGATCCCACTGGGGCTGGAATTACAGGTGTTTATAACCTTCCCAATGTGGGTGGTGGGTTCCAAATTCCCACATTCTGATAGATAGCTGAGCTATCTCTCAGGTTTCCTTACTGACTTTTGAAATCAGGATAGATAGGTTTCATTTATTTTATTTAATTATTTTGAGACAGGATTTCTCTGTTATAACTCTGCTGCCTTGGAGACCAAGCTGGCCTCAACCTCAGAGATCTGCCTGCTTCCTGAGTGCTGGGATTAAAGAAATGTGCCACCACCGCCCAGTCCAGGATAGGTAGACTTTTTTTAAAAAAGGGGTCACATCAACAAGACTAAAGACTAAAATGTAAGAACCTCTCAAAGGAAACAATGGAGGAAGCTTTAGATACTGTAATGGCCGAGCATGTGGCCCTCTGACCTGGCAGACAAGCCCTGATGAAGGGTTGGGGGTGTGGCTCAGTTAGTTGGTAGAGCACTAGTCTAGTATGCATGAAGCTCTAGGTTCATGTCCTAACACAACACAAACCAGGCACGGTGGCAGAAATCTTGAATCCAAGAACTCAAGATGTGTGGCTGGAGGATCAGAAGTTGAAGCTCATCTTTAGCCAGATAATGAGTTCAAGGCCAGTGTAGGATACATGTCCTGTATTACAAACACAATAGCAGCAGTCCTCATGTCTACTTTCCTTTGTCTTCCTCTTCCTTGTTCTTACTCTTCCCTCAACACCCCACCTTTCCTAAAGTTGACAAGATAATCTCTCTGTGTCACCTCAAGGAAAAAGTACGAATTGTGAGAATTACCTGCTCCTGAACCCCAGCTCTAGATACCTTAGCTGCTCCCTTGTCTTCCTTTTGGGTTACAGATTCAAAGGACAAAGTCCCATTCCTGAAATTACACATTGGCTGATAAGGACATGAGGCCCATGGCAGAAAGGCAAGCACTGTGGCTGCTAAAGGCGAAAGCAACACCACAGGACAGATTTCCTCACTCTCAAAAAATAAAATATAAAATAAAACAACAAAACCCCAAAACAATGCTCACTCTTTTCACATATTTACAAAAACTACCAAAGAAGTAGAAAGTTCTTCTGTTTTGCAGAATGTGGCTGAGGACATTCAGGTGACACTCCCCAGCGGCTTTGCCAAACTGGAGTTAAACTCATTTATAGTTGTGCTAACCACTGGGTTGCACTCCTGAAGCTTCCATACCAATTACAGTCCCTTGTGTTGTTACCAGCAGGCAGATGAAGAGGTTTGCAGTTTCTCGCTAAATCTTTAGCAAGTAGTTTTAGTAGTGATCCCTGAACAGGTTTAAAACTTCAAACAACTAAGTGGTCTAAATAAACAACAAAGGAGGAAGGCAGAATACAAGTTTCCTTCCATTGTGTGTGCAGCTTGACTTCAAGAATAGAGTGATTGTCAGCAACTACAATTAGCAGACGTAACTCTAGAAAGTTTAATTTTATGGGCAAAAATATCAAAATAAATTATTAGCTTTATTATTATTTTTCCAACTATTAACAAATCAATCAATATAAACTGACCTTTAGGTTTAGCAATTTTCACGGATTTAAATTAATCATCAGAAGATTTCATTTCCCTAAGAAATAAATCTCCTTAAAGGAAATTCAATTTTATATTAAAATAGTACTTGAAACCTCTCCTTCAGTTAATCACATTGAATATGGTGACCATTTGTTGTAGAGGAACACTTGGAAGAAGTTTTTGCTATTTGGGTTTCTTTAAAAACACAAAATGGAGTACAGATTAGGTTTGTGTTTCCACCCCAGGTATGGGAGATGCTTACGAGTAGGATTTGTAACGCTTGATGCAGGTGGCTATATTTGGTTAGGTGTAATCATTCTGGCACCTGCAGCTTGTCTTTGGGATTGCATGCTGCATGGGTTTATGGGAACTTTTGGCTTAGGGCATAAAAGGCCTGAAGCCCTGGGAGTTGGGGTGGGTGTTGGTTGGTGATTCTTTGGTTAGGTTGCTGTTATCAGTTAGTGTGATAATTCCTAAAAGAACAAAAGGTTGGAGAGATTTGAGCTTAGGACAGCCTAAATCGAGGCTGTGAAGGATTCTACCTTTCTCTCTGTATTAAGGCCACTTGTAAAATCAGTGAAGATTTCTTTCTATCTTTCCCTTCTCCTTCCCTAAATTGAGGGTAAAAGATTGTAAAGTACTAGTACAGTTTGTTATTTTGTCAACTACTTACGTTTTAATTTTTTTTCTTACCTCAATTCTTACTGAGAGCCTTTTGGTCATTACCTGTTGCTACATAAAAAGTCTGGCAATGTGGCTTAATGGACAAAGAAGTTTGCAGCCAAATTTTATGACCTGAGTTTGATCCCAAGACTCACATGGTAGAAGGAGAAAACTCTTACAAGTTGTTCAAGTTGCTATCTTACCTGCAAGCTTTAACGTCTCCACCCACCCCCACCCCTACTGTCCCCTACTGAAAAATAAAGTTAAAAAACAAAACAACACTTTTTTAAATAGAAAGTTTCACTCAATTCCTTTTTTTTTTTGGACAGGGTTTCTCTGTTGTAACTCTGGCTGTCTGTCCTAGAACCCACTCTGTAGACCAGGCTGGCCCGGAACTCACAGAGATACACCTGAATCTACCTCCTGAGTGCTGGGATTAAAGGCATGGGCCACCACCAACTGGCAATTTCAACCAATTTAATATATTTTGAATATTAACAATCCCTGATAATTAGAAAGTTCATTTTATTTTCTAAGAAAATCACTTTAGTCTACTTAGCTCACAAGTAAGAATATCATATGTCTGAAAGTTCATTTTAAAGTAAAGGGTAAGAAGAACAGGCTTTATCTATCTGTTCTGAATGTTTCTGTATCATGAAGTCCAATTTCTTCTACAGACTAGGAGCAGCCGACTAAAACCCATTTTCATAAAACAGGGGTGAAATTTAAACTGACACTCAAGCGTCCTACTTCAATCCTCCAAAGACACATGCACACACACCACATACAGGAACACCTAAGACATACAGCCACAGACACGTGCACACACATGTAAGCATACATACACACCTATGCATGCATGCTTATCCATATGTGCTTGTACACATGCACACATCCCTAAAGCATAGCACTGGTTGAGGACTCCCATTTCTCATACACTGCTCCATCAGCTCCCGATGGAAACCTTATTATGCACACTCTCCTGGCATTCTGAAGAATATAGGACGGGCCAGGGTAGAGGAAACAACTTACAGATTTGTTTAGCTGCATACAAATCTGAAGTGCCACACGGTGACCACATGTTCTCCATCTCCACAGAGGAAAACAGAAAGGAAATGACCAAAGGCAAGATGTTTATGTTAATGGTGAGGAAGGATTGTTACACTACTTTAGCACACCAGATTACGCAGGCCAGGAACTAATTAACAAAAGCAATCTTCCTGAGAGCAGTTAGTCATGCTGTTAGTCTATCAAAGCCCAGTCTATTTTAAAGAGCAGACAGCACTTAACAGCTAATGTATTTAGGAATTACTGTCACTAATGAGAAACCTGACATTTTCCTTTAAGACTTGTCTAGAACCATCTATGGGATTTTCATCATGAAAGCTACATTCTTCTTCATTTAATTCTAAGCAGACACTGTGCATAATCAGTTCCAGTTGTATTTGCAAGGATGGTTTCTTTTTGATAACACTCTGTAAACAAAACCCTAAAACATCAAATTTTATGGTGTGTCGTGCAGAGGAGAGTGTGGTGCCCTTCTCTGAACCGGTCAGTACAACACGACTGACTGATAGGGACACAGAATTTCACAAAGGCCGTGCACATCAAGAAACACTAAAGAATTTTCAGGATGATGGACTTCTCTTTAGGCGCAGTGCACCCCTACCCCTAACCCCTTACCTCCCCCCACTCTCTTCCTCCTTTCCTTCCCTACCCCTAGACTTCCCTTTCCTTGGTGAATGGAATGCATGGAAGGCATGAAGTAAAAGGCTTACCTTTCAGATAGAAGGATGATTGAAATTACTGCCCCTCCAGCAAAACAAAACCAAAGACTTGATTTTTTATTTCTTGAATACGAGAACTGAGATACTAGCAAAAACAAGACACATTCCTTGTATCTGAAGCCCTCATCACCTAGCATAGGGAAAGATGAGCCACAGTACACTACACAACATATAAACATATAAAAGACATCGGTCAGGGTCACTGCAAGTGGCAACTCAGAAGATATTTGGGTTGACAGATTATGATTTTTCTATGCATCCAGAAATTTCTTATGTCCTACACTATGTGCATCATGTTTACACCATTAGAAACTTTAACTGGAGGGGCTAGTGTAGCAGGGAGCTTAGAAGGAGTTTTGCTATTTTGGTTTCTTTAAAAACGCAAAATGGTGTTTGGACTATGTTTTTGTTCCCATCCCAGGTGTCGTGGGTAATGAGTTTGAGTTGTACTGTTTCTTGCCAGTGGCTATAATATGGTTACGGGCAGCTGTTTTGACACATGTAGCTTATCCTGTGATTGTGTGCCACATGGACTTCTGGGAACTTTTGCTAAGAGTATATAAAGGTTGAGGCCCTGAGAGCCAGGTTGGTTGGTTGGTTGGTTGTTAGTTGGTCGTTGGTGGGTTGGTTTGTCAGTTGGTTGGCTATTGCTTAGAGGAACACCAGTTGGAGAAAATGGATTCAAGGACATTGAGCTCACTATCAGCTCCTGCTCTCCACGGCTGGGACTAAAGAACACTTAAAGCACATCTATTTTATGTGTGATTCCTCTGGCAGTGAGATGAAGAAATGATTTGAGAAAGGGGGAGTAGGCAAGAGAGTACTAGGCTGAATTAAAGCAATAAAATAGGTATGAAAGGACCAATTCAGGAAATCATTGAGGAATTGGTGATGTTCACACCAGGGAAAGAGGTAGCACAAGAGGATGGTGAAGGTTTCTAGTTAGGAAAAAACAGAGCGTTTGTAGATTTGTCTGTGTGGTGACAAGGCTGTGTGCCTTGTACTGAGTTACTGCCATGCACCACAGAGTGTGAGACCGTGGTTTCTGGCTTTAAAGAACAGTTAGGTCTTGGAAAAGTGAACAAAAGGAATTAAGAATCAGGTCACAGAAAATCAACTAGGTGCCTGGATGATTATGGGGTTCCGCTAGCACGAGGGGACGGAGGACAACCTGGAAGCCCCCTCAGGACCACTCTGTTTTTCTTCTCCCAGAGAGGAATCATTTATAATCTGAACACCTGTACTTTGAAAGGAAAAGAGCTGGGGCTGGAGACTTAGCCCAGCAATGGATCGCTTTGCTCTGCACGTGTTTAATACCCAGTGCAGAAAAAGCAAACAAGCCAACAGCAAAAACATCGCTAACTCAGAAAACCATGAGTGCTGACCATTCTGTACAATGGTAGAATTATTAAGTGGCCCATCACATGTTCATCAACATCATTTCCCTCATTTGTAATAACAGAAATGGCTACAACTTGTTCAACACATTAAGTCACTTCGGTGGCTCATTAAGTCTTTGCTGAACACATGCTCACATAAGATTTAAGATACTGATCTTGTTTCAAAGATCTTGCAGTGGAGAATATAGTGCATAAAGTCTGACGCTAAGCAGACTGTACTACAAATACCAAAAAGCTTTAAACAGACCGAATAGCTTCTACAGAGGGGATGCCTAAGTCTTACTGTGAAACAAATGAGAAAACACACATCAAAGTGCTAGTTGAATCTACAGTGCCCTTACAGGCAATGGTGAACCCACATCATTGCCACCATAAATTTTGTTTAATATTTATTTGTATTACCTTTCATTATGCATTGTTGTGGGAATGGTGTTTATGCACATGAATGCAGTCCCTGTGGAGGCCAGAAGAGGGCATCAGATCCCCTACACATGGAGTAACAGTGGTTATGAACAACCTAAAGTAGGTACTGGAAATCCAGCTCGGATCCTCTGTAAGAGCAGCATGCAGTTTTAATTGCTTGGTCGTCTCTCTAGCCCCAACAACCACCTCAATTTATTAGAACCCCTTCCACCACCAGGTAGAAGGGGCCTTTTTGTCAGTGGTAAAACACACTCCTTAAGAGCCATATCGAATTTCACTTCCATAAAGAATACTACCCTCTGTGAAGAATATTAGAAATTACTTGTGTTTATGAGTCTAAAAGCCAAGTTATCTGGACTAAATCATTTAAGCCATTTTATGATAAATATGAGAAACTAGTTTCCTTTGAAAATCAATACCATTTTAAGTGTCACTAAAATAAATAGCAATTTACTTTTTTCCCCCACGTCTATTTATTTAAAATATGAGCAGTGAAGTGAAAAATTTTAGATACAGAAGGAAAGAGAACACATCTGCACACATAACCACATGCACATCTCTCCCACCACCTCCACGGCCTCC